>JADWQK010000907.1:0-639510 GCA_017933935.1 Sesamia nonagrioides | reverse complement strand
CCTGCGGAGCGCCGGAGCAAGGGGATCCTCCTCCCGCTCGCGCTCCGCTGCCTCCTTCTGCGACATCACGACTTCGCAGAAGGAGGCCATCGCCACCCAAGCCTCCTCGCTCCCCACCATCGCTCTGACGATGGCGGGCAGCGAGAGGTCGCCACCAACCGCCGTGACAAGACCGCGGCGCGGCACGGCCCACGACGGGCACACCGCGAGGGTGTGTTCCGCCGTGTCCTCCGCCGCGCCACAACCGTGGCACGACGGTGTCTCCTCTCGTGCTATCCGGTGCAGGTACCTGCCGAAGCAGCCGTGACCGGAGAGTACCTGCACCAGACGGAAGGAGAGGAACCCGTGACGCCTGTCGAGCCAGTCCTCCAGGACCGGCCTGATGGCGTCGAGGGTACGGCGGCCGAAGACGGCGGAGGCGAGGTCCTGCGTCCAATGCTGGACAAGAGCGACCCTCGCCTCCCGCCGGAGGGCCTCCCTCACCTCTGGGGCCGGACGCTCGCCTAGCGCCCTGCGCCCCGCCGTCCACTGGTATTCTGGCGAGCACCCACGCCTCGAGCTCCTGGGCGGGGTGCCCGCCAGAGCGCATGCCGAAGCGAAGCCTACTGTGCGGTAGGCCTGCGCTGCCCGCTGGGCGATGGCCCTTTGGGGCGCCTGAAGAGCGTGGCATTCTCCCTCCTATGGAGGAGTCCGCCCGTGGGGCCCCATAAAGGGCCATGCCTGCAGTATACGGTGGCGCATAGACGCCGGCACCGCATGCTTGGCCCTCCCATGTTCGGCATGAGCCATGAGAGGGCGTCCGCAGCTTCAGCAGGCGCGTCGACAGCCCGCTAAAGTGCGGGCCAGGCGCCACCTGCTGTCTGAACGTGAGGCCCAGATACTCATCTGGGCCTCGACCCCGACCCTGGCGCCCTCCACAAAAATGTGGGCGTCATGTGGGGGGCGCTGCCGGGGGCCGTGGAAGAACACGGCCTCCGTTTTGTGCAGCGCCACCCTCAAGCCCAGGCGGCGGATCCTTCCGGCTACTAAGGATCCGCCCGCCGATGCCAAACTGGCTGCCTCCCGGAAGGTGCTCCCGCGGGAAGTGAGGAGAGTGTCATCCGCGTAGCAGATGACACTCGTACCTCGAAGGAGGGTTCCCCGCAGGAGCCAGTCGTAACCGACGCTCCACAGAAGAGGCCCTAGAACGGACCCCTGTGGAACGCCGGCCCCGACATCGTATCGCCGGAGCTGGCCAGCCCTGTCTACGAGGAGGACAGCACGGTCCTCCAAGTAGCTGGCCAGGAGGCCCCGCAAGTACAGGGGCACTCCGTGGAACCGGAGCGCTTCCAGGATGGCGGAGTGGGGGATGGAATTGAAGGCGTTGGCAATGTCGAATGACACAGCCAACACTCCATCCCCCACTCCCACCGCCTCTGTCACCTGGCCCTTTAGACGGGCCAGGGCGTCCACTGTCGAACGACCAGCTCGAACTCCGAACTGGGCGTCCGACAGGTCCGGTCCCACGCTCCGCAGATGCCGCTTGAGACGGCCGGCGATAATCCCCTCGAACATCTTTCCGGCCTCGTCAAGCAAGACGATGGGCCGGTATGCTGAGGGGGAGTCCGCTGGCCGTCCCTCCTTCCGAAGGAGGCACAATTGGCCTTCCCGCCAAGGTTTCGGGAACCTCCCCGACGCGAAGCACGCGCTGAAGAGGTCCCGAAACCTTCCCTCCATTTCGGTGGCCGCGATGGCCATCACCCGAGCGGGAATGCCGTCCGGGCCGGGAGCCGTCTTTTTGGCGCGGAGACGAAGAGTCGCCGCGCCAAATTCCTCCTCTGAGACTGGAGGAGGAGGAGCTTCCTCCTCCGGTTGAGCCCTCCCTCGGGGGGGGTCCATCACTGGTGGAGCGAAGTGCGGATCCCTGCGCGGAAACAGGGACCGCACCACCCCATCCAGGAGCGCTGGTTCGAGGGTCTCGGCAACCGGGGGACCAATGCGGCGCAGTTTGTTACGCGCCGCCTTATATGGCCTCCCGAATGGGTCGTTGTCGAGACCCCCCAACAGCTCGGCCCTCGCCGCGTCCTTAGCGGCGCCGATGGCCGATTTGAAGGCCGCCCTCGCCTCCACGTATTTGGCGTAGAGGCGGTCCTCGTCGGCCAGATCTCGTCGGCGCCGCCGACGCGATCGGGTGTAGGCCCGCCGTGCCGCCACGCAGGTGGCCCGCAGCTCCGCCAACTCTTCCGACCACCAATAAACGGCGCGTCGGGGAGGCGGACGTCTCGACCGAGGCATGCTGGCGTTGCATACCTCGGTCAATGACCCCCTCAATCGGGCCGCCGCCGCGTCCACGTCCAGGACGTCCACGCCGGGACCTGGCCAAAGCCAGTCCTGGACGAACGCGGCCTCCTTTGCCGCCTCCCGATCCAGGTGGGTCAGAGCCCACCTTGGAAACGGGGATCGGCCCGACGATGAGGGGGTGCTGCGGCGCCCCCGTGGATTCTGGGGGGAGATCTCGAATCGCACGTAGCGGTGATCCGAGATCGTCTCCCCCAGTTCCACCCTCCAGTTCTGGATGCGGGCGGCCAGTGCGGGCGCGGCGAAGGTGAGGTCCACTATGGACCCACCCTGCCGCCGCACGCACGTCCGGACACTCCCTCTGTTCAAGAGAGAACCTAACCTAACCTAACCTTTTTTTTTTTTTTTTGTTTACGCTGTGGGAATGCATTTACGCACCTTACCCCGAAGGGCGTGTGTGGGACTCGCCCAGCCGTAGCTGGGAATACCCACTAAACCCACAGCGGTACTCCGGCATCGCCATAGTGGCGGGGGAGTGGGAAACTAGCGCAGCCTGAGCTACCTCTCCCCCGCCGGCGAACCCCGCCTAAAAAAGGCGGGCCCTCAATTGCCCCTCCCAGGGAGGGGCCGTGGCTCCCACGTGGTGAGCGATGTAAGGCGGGCGTCGGCCTCACGCCCGCCGCTCACCTCAGGGGGGGAGAAAGCGGGCGAAATCCCGCCTTCTCCTCCCCCTACGCCGCCTGCGGAGCGCCGGAGCGAGGGGATCCTCCTCCCGCTCGCGCTCCGCTGCCTCCTTCTGCGACATCACGACCTCGCAGAAGGAGGCCATCGCCACCCAAGCCTCCTCGCTCCCCACCATCGCTCTGACGATGGCGGGCAGCGAGAGGTTCCCACCAACCGCCGTGACAAGACCGCGGCGCGGCACGGCCCACGACGGGCACACCGGGTTCCGCCGTGTCCTCCGCCGCGCCACAACCGTGGCACGACGGTGTCTCCTCTCGTCCTATCCGGTGCAGGTACCTGCCGAAACAGCCGTGACCGGAGAGTACCTGCACCAGACGGAAGGAGAGGAACCCGTGACGCCTGTCGAGCCAGTCCTCCAGGACCGGCCCGATGGCGTCAAGGGTACGGCGGCCGAAGACGGCGGCGGCGAGGTCCCGCGTCCACTCCTGGACAAGAGCGACCCTCGCCTCCCGCCGGACGGCCTCCCTCAATTCGGGGGCCGGACGCTCGCCCAGCGCCCTGCGCTCCGCCGTCCACTCGTACACTCTGGCGAGCACCCACGCCTCGAGCTCCCAAGGCGGGGTGCCCGCCAGAGCGCATGCCGAAGCGAAGCCTACTGTGCGGTAGGCCCGCGCTGCCCGCTGGGCGATGGCCCTTTGGGGCGCCCGAAGAGCGGTGGCATTCTCCCTCCTATGGAGGGAGTCCGCCCAAATGGGGGCCCCATAAAGGGCCATACTTCGCAGAATGCCGGCGTACAGACGCCGGCACCACATGCTTGGCCCTCCCATGTTCGGCATGAGCCATGAGAGGGCGTCCGCAGCTTTCAGCAGGCGCGTCGACAGCCCGCTAAAGTGCGGGCCGAAGCGCCACCTGCTGTCCAACGTAAGGCCCAGATACTTCATCTGGGCCTCGACCCTGATCCTGACGCCCTCCACAAAAATGTGGGCGTCAGGTGGGGGGCGCTGCCGGGGGCCGTGAAAGAACACGGCCTCCGTTTTGTGCAGCGCCACCCTCAAGCCCAGGCGGCGGATCCTTCCGGCCACTAAGGATCCGCCCGCCGATGCCAAACTGGCTGCCTCCCGGAAGGTGCTCCCGCGGGAAGTGAGGAGAGTGTCATCCGCGTAGCAGATGACACCCGTGCCTCGAAGGAGGGTTCCCCGCAGGAGCCAGTCGTAACCGACGTTCCACAGAAGAGGCCCTAGAACGGACCCCTGTGGAACGCCGGCCCCGACAGCGTATCGCCGGAGCTGGCCAGCCCCGTCTACGAGGAGGACAGCACGGTCCTCCAAGTAGCTGGCCAGGAGGCCCCGCAAGTACAGGGGCACTCCGTGGAACCGGAGCGCTTCCAGGATGGTGGAGTGGGGGATGGAATTGAAGGCGTTGGCAATGTCGAATGACACAGCCAACACTCCATCCCCCACTCCCACTGCCTCTGTCACCTGGCCCTTTAGACGGGCCAGGGCGTCCACTGTCGAACGACCAGCTCGAAATCCGAACTGGGCGGCGACGGGAGCTGGCGGGGGCTGGCTGGGTGGTGGTGGTGGTGGTGGGCGGGGGCGGGGGCTGGGAGTGACGGATTAAGACTACTTGATGCCCTAAGCAATCCACGCCTGTGGGCCCCCCTATCCGTATGTCAACTAAAATTGGTCTTTAAACCTTTACCCAATGCTTTACCCCCTAAAAACATTAGTTTTTTGTAAAATAAGATGATGAGATGTAACGTACCTTAGAAGTGGAGTAAGTGCGACAACCATAAAAACCAAAGCATAATTTATTTATTTATTGAACTGCGCCTTGCGGCTTTTTCGGACATTGAATTCACGCAAGATAGTATTTTCATCTAATTCTAATGTTTTTAACATATCGGACTCTATGCATAATATTGATAAATTATCGAGCCTTTCTTGTATCATCTTTGTCCTTTTTTCATTTTTTAATATTTTTTAATTTTGAAAAACTACGTTTCGCTGAGCAATTTGAAATCATAAGCGATAAAAATATACGCAGGGCTGTTTCCACATTAGAGAAAGCTGATTCAATTTTATCATCATGTATTATTTTATACAATTGTGCATGAGTTTGATGTAAACTTGTGCGAGTCGAATCATTGGGTCTGGGACTTATTTTACTACATATAAATGAAACTGTTGAATTTCTGTTATTAATTCGGTGTTAATTCCGGTACATTCGAACTGCCGAATGCCCTAGCGGGCAGCGAGTGGGCAAGCGGGAGTGGGGTTATGACTCTAGGTCGGATTCTATGTCAACTTAAGGCGGTTCCAGGGGAAAAACACACCGCAGGCCGTTTTTATGTAGTTTTTCGGAGCTATCTACTCTTTATCCAAAAGAAATATCAACTTATTAAAAATACATAAATTTTCTCCATAATCTTGGCTCCAAAAGTGTAGACTTTTTTTTTTTTTTACTAAGTGTTGTGGGTATATGTTTGTAATGTGTAGTAAGTAATGTTCACCTACCAACATTAGATAATAAGGTAGTTGCCATCTTGATCGCGGTGTTTCAATACGTTACATGGTGACAGCGGTTAAAACAAATAATAGCTCGTACTTATTCTATTATCAGTGTCGTAATATAATCAAATTATATTTAGTAGTGTTAATAAAGTATGGAATTATGTTTGCAAGGCAGCTCCGTCAGCCGGGCTGACGCGTGGAAGAAATGGAAAACGCAATTTATGTTGTTTCTAAAAGCATCTGGGGTGCATAAAGAAGAAGGTGGTGTACAGGCCAGTTTACTGATCAATCTTATTGGATCCGAGGGGTTCGATGTGTATGAGACCTTTACCTTCGTTCAAGAAAGTGACAAGGATGACGTCACTTTGTTAATAAAGAAGTTTGATGAATATTTTGGCGTGAGACAAAATATTACACTGGCCAGATACAATTTTTTTACTAGGAATCAAGAGACTGGCGAATCGATCGATCAATATGTAACTGCATTGAAACTTCTGAGAAAATATTTCTGTTTTAAAGATTTAGAAGAGGAGCTTATACGTGACCGCATTGTTTGTGGCATAGCAAGTTCGATTGTACGTGATCGATTGCTGAGAACAGAAGATCTCACATTGGAAAAAGCTATTAAGATCGTAAAAGTCAATGAAATATCAACAGACAGCGGTCGCTTGTTGGAGACCCGCGGTGCGGTAGGCGCTGGGGAGTCAACGTCGTCGGCGCATGTTAACGTGGTTGGCGTGCGCGGCGCAGGCAACCGAGCAGGCTGGCGCGGGCGCGGTGGCCGCCGAGCACGCGGTTCGGCCGGGGCCGCCTCGGGCAGCAGCGCGGTGCGGCAGGCGGGCGCATCGGGCCACTGTCTCAGGTGTGGAGGTCAATGTAAGGAGCCGGGCTCGTGTCCAGCTACGTCTGTGCAGTGTTATGTATGTGAAAATCATGGGCATTTCGCTAGAATGTGCAAACTAAAAAAAAGTGTTAAAAAAGTGCATGATATAGGTATGAGTGAAGAGAAGTCCAACGATATAGATGATTGTGAGTCATTTTTTATATCTATTCTGTATAACGTTACCGAGATTAGTTCACTGTCGGAGGACTGGTTTGAAACATTGCATGGGAAGTACGGTTCAGAGAAATTTAAATTAGACACGGGTGCAGATATTAGTGTTTTATCTTATAAACGATTTTTGTCACTTGGTTACGACAACGAGTTAATATGCATTAATCAACATGTGAAACTACAATCGTACAGTGGCGATTATATTCCTATAAAAGGTATATGTAGTTTGACATGGTGGTTTAAGAATATTGAGTATACAATTAAATTTGCAATTGCTGTTGGTGATTGTCAAAGTGTGTTGGGATTGCAAGCTTGTATAACGTTAGGTTTAATAAAACGAATTCATAACATAAATGTGACAGAATATAATGATTTATTTAAAGGCTTGGGTTGCTTACCGGGAGAATATAATATTGTCATTGATAAGACAGTTATGCCCGTGGTTTGTGCTCCTCGTAAAGTACCGTTAGGATTACATACTAAGTTAAAGGATGAATTGAATAGAATGATTGAGTTAGGGGTCATTAGAAAGGTGACTCATCCTACTCCTTGGGTGAACGCAATGGTGATTGCTGCTAAGAAAAATGGTCAGTCGCGTATATGTTTGGACCCGAGGCCGCTTAATAAAGCTATACAGCGTGCACACTTTCAATTACCAACAATAAATGAATTGGCTGCTAAATTATATGGAGCTAAATATTTTTCAGTTTTAGACGCAAATTCTGGTTTTTGGTCGGTTAAATTAGATAATGAAAGTGCAGACTTATGTACATTTAGTACACCCTTTGGGCGATACCAATATCTAAGATTACCTTTTGGTTTGAATAGTGCACCTGAAGTATTTCATGCAAAAGTTAAACAATTGTTCGAAGGCCTAGAAGGGGTAGATTCGTTTATAGATGATATTATTTGTTGGGGAAAGAATAAAACTGAGCATGATATGCGTTTAAAAGCATTGTTAAACAGGGCCCGCGAAATAAATTTAAAATTTAATAAAGACAAGTGTCGCATTTGTGTGGAAGAAGTAACGTACTTAGGCCATATTTTTAACAAAGATGGAATGAAGGTAGATTTTGAGAAAGTAAGAGCAATAAAAGAAATGCCAGAACCTGTGGATAGAAAGAGCTTAGAACGGTTTCTGGGTACAATAAATTATCTTTCTAAATTTATACCTCATTATTCCGAACAGACATTTCCACTAACAAAATTGTTAAAAAAAGATATTTTGTGGACCTGGGAAGTTGGCCATAAGAAAGCATTTAACAAATTAAAAGATTTAATATGTAATGCACCAGTTTTGGCATTGTATGACGTTTGCAGCCCAGTTTTATTATCTGTAGATGCAAGTAGTACTGCGCTTGGCGCCGTGCTCATGCAAAATGGGCGACCAGTTGAATATGCTTCACGCACACTCACAGACACACAACAAAGATATGCACAAATCGAAAAGGAAATGCTGGCTATTGTTTTTGCATGTGAAAAGTTTCATCAATACATTTATGGAAAACAAGTTGTCGTTGAATCGGACCATAAACCACTGGAAAGTATTTTTAAAAAATCCTTAGGCTCGATCCCAGCACGCTTACAACGTATGATGTTAAAATTACAAGGATATGACTTATCAGTTACTTATAAACCCGGGAAGTATATGTATATACCCGACACATTGTCGCGTGCGCCCCTCTCAGACTTGTATAGCGACAACATTAGCGAGGCTATATTGAGTCAAGTTAAAATGGTGGTTAATAATGTGCCAATGTCACACAATAAATTTACTAGGATTAAGTTAGAAACTAGTAAAGATGAAAGCTTAAAATTATTGTTAAAATATATAGCTCAAGGTTGGCCAGATAAGTTTAATATAAACAATTCTTTAAAATACTATTGGTCTATGAGGGATCAACTGTATTATGTGGATGGTGTAATATTTAAAAATAAACAGGTTTTGATACCATTATCTATGAGAAATGAGATGTTAAAAATCATTCACGAAGGCCATTTGGGAATCGATCGTTGTAAGAGACGTGCACGTGAAGTATTATTTTGGCCAGGAATTGGTAATGACATAGAAAATTATGTAAAAAAATGTAATGTATGCCAGGACAATTCAAACAAACCAAGTAAAGAACCTATGATTCCCATTTCTATACCAGAGTTGCCGTGGAATAAAATAGGGTCAGATATATTTGAGTACAGAAAGAAATGTTATTTAATTTTAGTAGATTATTTTTCGGGTTTTATTGAAGTAGGCCATTTAAGAGATATTTCGGCTAATTCGGTGATTAATCTTATGAAGGAAAATTTTGCACGGTATGGAATACCGGATACGGTTATCACTGACAATGGTCCTCAATTTTCTTGTAGTAATTTTGTTAAATTCGCCTCATCGTGGGGTTTTACTCACATCACTTCTTCTCCATATTATGCTCAGTCCAATGGAAAGAGTGAAAGAGCAGTACAAACTATCAAAAAAATATTAAAAAAGTCAATAGACAGTAACAGCGACTTTTATTTAAATTTATTAAGTTACCGAAATACACCGCGGGAAAATTTGGATTCTCCTGCACGAATAATGATGGGAAGGAGATTAAATTGCACATTACCAGTACATCCGGATCTCTTAAAACGAACAAATTGTGATGATATTATACAGCATAAAGAATTACTCCGTAAGCAAATGAAAAGTAAATCGTATTACGATCGACATTGTAAACCCTTACCAGAGTTAAGTGTCGGCGATGACGTCATCATGTTAGAAAATAATAACGAGAGAATCCAAGGCAAAGTTGTAGCAAAGGCGTCAACACCGCGTTCATACATTATAAAAAACAAAAAAGGTATTTATCGTCGAAATCGCCGACATTTGCTTAAGAGTATGGGTGACAATAAAAAAGAGACTAGCAAAACTAATAATTATATTGTTCTATCCGATGATGATGATGAACAAAATTGTAATTCGGAGGATGATGACTATGAACCAAGCATCAACATTGATCAAAGTATGCGAAGTTCATATTCACCACCTGTAACGCGTAGTAAGGCTCGGAAAAGTTAAATGTCAAACTTTGTTTACTTTCCTTTTACTATTGTTTTCTTTGTGTTTTTAAAGGGGAAGATGTTGTGGGTATATGTTTGTAATGTGTAGTAAGTAATGTTCACCTACCAACATTAGATAATGAAAGTGCAGACTTATGTACATTTAGTACACCCTTTGGGCGATACCAATATCTAAGATTACCTTTTGGTTTGAATAGTGCACCTGAAGTATTTCATGCAAAAGTTAAACAATTGTTCGAAGGCCTAGAAGGGGTAGATTCGTTTATAGATGATATTATTTGTTGGGGAAAGAATAAAACTGAGCATGATATGCGTTTAAAAGCATTGTTAAACAGGGCCCGCGAAATAAATTTGTTTAAATAATTCCTTCACAACGAAACCTCTGACAAGAGAAATAATTATCATAAACGTGCATCTCCTCGAAAAGTAAGCAATATTTAGATTGCGTTCTTACACTAATAGATAGGCAATTTCATGACGAACGTTATTGTAGAAATATTTTTTTAAAACGACCAAAACAAAAATTTTATTCAACAATCTGAGCGTATTCCTCATCATTTCTCTTGCCCGAGCTATTGAGATTCAGTATGCCACAAGCTCTCGAAGGGGGAACCCGTGTCGTTCGTCATCGCGCGGTCCGCTAGCATAGCGGGCGGCGCGTGAGCGAGAAAGCGTCAGCTTGCTCGCTCACGCACCGCATGTCGCATAGAGTATAATACTATCATAAAGTGTCTCTGTTATTGATGTTCATTTTGGTGTTCGTTTTTTAACCGATTTCAAAAGGGAGGAGGTTATATGTTTTTTTGTTTGTTTGCGGATAACTTTACTATAATATAAATAATAGGGTACTTGACTAAAAAAGACTAATTAGTCCGTTATTCAGATTATAGAAAAATATTGGATAGGTTTATTATATACGTTTTACATGTCCTATATTTTGTTATATCAAATTAATAAAAATTTACAAATATAAAAGGCATCAAAGATCAGAAGTGATGACTGGTGACGTCACTGGCCGCTAAAAATTGTAGCGTGCAGTGACGTCACACGAGTTTTCAAAGCACTATGTCGTCTTCATTTTTTGTTTATATGAAAAAAGAAAAAAATATGTGTCTAGTATTTTTTGGGTAGGCCCCCGACAAGGTGGACCGACGACCTGGTGAACG
Organism: Sesamia nonagrioides; assembly: GCA_017933935.1. Lineage (NCBI taxonomy): Eukaryota > Metazoa > Arthropoda > Insecta > Lepidoptera > Noctuidae > Sesamia > Sesamia nonagrioides. The sequence goes on along the minus strand of JADWQK010000907.1, from coordinate 628,759 downwards.
TCGCGGGAAACCGCTGGATGCGGGAGGCGCAGGACCGGTCGTCGTGGAGAACCTTGGGGGAGGCCTATATCCAGCAGTGGACGTCTTTCGGCTGAAATGATCGACGGACTAATTAGGTTTTTTTGGTCAAATACCCTATTGCATAAGTTGATAAAAAATGATATGCAATAGCTTTACCGCGGCAGTTCCCGAGTGCCACAAGTTTTTTTTTAAATTAGAAAGATTAGAAAGATTAGTCGTCCTCCGTGGCGCAGCGGTCAACACGCCTGCCTGCGACGTGGAGGCCCCGGGTTCGATCCCCGGCCAGGTCATGATGGAAAACGATCTACTCCTGGTTGGCCTGGGTCTTGGATGTTTATCTATATATTTATCTATTATAAATATAGTATCGTTGAGTTAGTATCCCATAACACAAGTCTCGAACTTACTTTGGGTCTAGCTTAATCTGTGTGATTTGTCCGTATATATTTATTTTTATTTATTTATTTATTATATCTTCAAGGTAGTATCATGTTAAGGAAATTAGGGTCTGATGATGGAAGACTAAGGAAACCTAGGAGAAATTTAAAAAATCATAGGGGCGCCTAGGGCATTTCTATGTTTTTTTCATTAAGTGTTTTAACGCACTACAATTTAGTAAAGTTCGGAGTTGATGATGGAGCCGGGAGACAGCCGAGGGATCTCCTTAACGATTCACATCAGCTGCCTCGTGTTTGTGCTTAATAAATTTATATTGTTAAGAACTTTACACCTAAATGAGTTGTGATTGTCATTAAAGCTCTGATGATGAAGACAAAGGCCAGTTAAGGGAACTCCTCAAAGGTTTACAATAGTTACCTTGTGTTTGGACTTAATTCATTTATATTGATGAAAACTTTACACCCATATAGGTTTGAATGAAGGTCTGCAATAGATCTGATGATGAAGACCATAGACAGTCGAGGGAATTCCTCAACAATTTACAACATTGTACTTTTTTTTTTTTTTTTTGTAGTGTGGCACTAGTTATGACTTTGTGCCAATTTCAGGTAAAAGGTAGGGAAAAGTTTTTATGGAAGTATCGGAACATTAGGAATTTTGAAAGGTTCAGGAAAGGAAATGATTTATTATCATACGGGTAAAAAAAGGATACCAAAAATAAATACATAAGTATAGAAGTCAGTAATAAATACACTATAAAATTACACTATTATTTTCAAGCAAGAATACAGATATCAAGTTGTAACCAGTATGGCCACACCGCCATATCCGTCAGCTCTGTGATCTGTCCTATGTCATAATCAATGCGTAAACATTAAACAAACATAACCTGTTTTTAATCCAGGTTTCACATAATGCTTATAGATAAGTCAGGTTTTTTATGAATTACTGATCGGCAGTTCCATTGAACTATTGTACCCATCGTTTCGGTTTTTATTAATTGATAAAAAACTACTTATGCGCTCTACGTCGTACGGTTCTAAAGATATGTTTTTAGATAATAACATTTTAATTAAGTTTATAATAATATCAACAACTTGCTCATTCTCGGGTTCCTTAGGCAAAGCACACCCATTGACAGGAGATGGGGGTTGAAACTCCTTAACAAGAGCATTATGAGCCGCTCTGTCATACCCCAATGATGACTTGGGAGGAGTTCTTGGTTTAAGAAAGACAGTCTTTTTGTGTGATGGAGAAGTTGATGCTATAGCTTGTGAACTGTAGTAATTATTTCCGTTATGAACACCTGAAGAAGCATCTGTACTGACAATATTTGCATATGATTTTGAGACGGCTGGTTGTGTTTTGCTTGCCTCTGCATATGAAACACACGAGTGAGCCATTGTATATTTTATGTTTTTTTGTCTCTGAAATTCAGGGCAAGTTTTATTTGTTGCATAATGCAATCCGGAACAATTTATACAGAATGCAGAATCTTCTTCAACAACACATGTTTCAGCTAAGTGGTTTTGACCGCATTTAAAACATCTAGGTGTAGCAGATCGACATTGGATTTTAGTATGACCATAACGGCAGCACCGGAAACATTGAATGGTTGGGTATACATAAATCTCCACAGTTAATGCATTATAGCATACATAGATACGTTTAGGCAACACTTGGCCATCAAAAGTGATGACCACAGTTTGGGAAGGTTTCCAAGTAGATGACCCATTCACTTGAACTTTATAATTTAGCCGCCTAACTTTTAATACTGTGCCAGTACCTATGGGAGTAGTTATATTTTCTTTAATTTCTTCTTCACTCCATTCTGATGGGACACCTCTAACTAGGCCCATCCGAGTGACATTATATGTGGGAAGAAAAGCTTTAAATCTGTTTATTGACAATAGATTACTCTTCAAAAATAAGTTAGCAGCCATTGGATTAGTGAATGCCACTACACATTTATTTCTGCCAATTCTTTTTACACTACCAGAAACAATATTTTCAAATTTGCTATTTTTCAGGAAATTTCCAAAGGCAATAGGGTGCAAAATGGTGCCACTGTTTGCAGTATCAGTTATGCGTTGCACATGAACTAAATAGGGCCCTGAATCAGAACCAATGTATTCATTCCTACCTACTGGTTGACCAGTATGTGTTACAGGTCGATCTAGCTGTGAGTATGAAGAGTCAGCAATTTCAACAGGTTTAAATTCTGGAACCGTTTCATGATTATTTTGAGATTCTATATTGAAAGTGCAGGAACAATCAGTCTCAAGAGGAGTTCCCTCAGGAATGATCCCCTGCCTACTTTTTTTAATTTTGTTACACTTTTTACAAACTTTATGTTTGAGTGAGCGCCTCTTACGAGCAGCACTAATTTTACGGGAGGCTGACGCGTCGCTTGCTGTGGCTACAGACCCATCTGTGTCCATACCACTCATGGTATCTGTATTCGCTGCAGATATAGTAACATAGTTGCTAACAGGGGGACTTAAGCCAGGGCCTAAATCCCCCAAGTCAATCATAGGCGGGTCGTTCATACGACCCGGGATTCGTCTTCACTATTTTATAAATAAAATATGTACAAAAACTTACCTATATACAGGAACTATCTACAGAAATATATATTATTTACACCAAAAAGAAAATATAATTACATAAAAACCTTAACTGAACCTATTTTTAGTTAAATTTAAAATATAAAAAATTTGCGGCGAAAAAAAAAAACACCCGGTCCGACCGGGTCTTTCCCGCGCTTTCTTGTACATTCAACATTGTACTTTAACATAGTACAAACACTACCTATTCGTCATGCTTATGCAAAAATCAATTAAAATCAAGAGACTGAATTTAAGTTGTGTTATTTCATTGTGTTATTTCTAGAAATGCTCATACTTTCATCGTGGTATTATAGGAATTAAAGCAAACGAAATACGTCGTTTGCTTGCAGGCGTTTTCCAAATATGCTGCCGTCAGCGTCCAGTCTGACCGGATATTGTATTAGTCAGATGTTTATTATTTTTCTGCAAAAGGAAGCTTTGTGTAAAAAATATTATAGTATACGTATTTGTATTTTTTTATATACGATAGTTTTATTTTTTTCAATTTACGTATTTGTTTTATTAAACGAGAATAATAATATAATTTCAGTCTTGCCTGAGCCCAAAAAAAAACATCAAATCTTTTTTTTATGTAGGTTTCCTGTCTGCAGAAATTTATTTGACCCTGATTACGTTTTCCCTTAAAATAATAAATAATGATAAATTAACCTTTATTATATTATTTTTCTATCCCTTTGACTATCTGACTTAGCTAACTTTCAATCTACAAAACTAACCTCCAACCCTGAAGTTACCATAACATATTTAGTTGTAAAAGTCTAATCAATACAAATTAAGTAAGCCCAAACACATGACAGTTGCTTCCGATGTGGATTCCCTTGATTCTCTGTCATCTCCAACATCAGGTCAGGCCCAAATCTTCACGGTTTTATAGTATGATCCGATATAAATACGAGTATCAAGTTTTCACCCGAAGCGTGCCTACAATTTTCGCTAATTGGCCTAAATTTCTTAGAATTTCCATTATCTACACTGACGTGGTAACAATGAGATTACATAGGCACTAGGCAGCATACTCTTTCATATAAAAAAAAGAATGGTCAAAATCGGTTCATTAACGATAAAGTTATCAGCGAGCACACATAAATTGAATTGAGAAACACACTTTTGGGAAGTCGGTTAAAAAATAAAATACGCAATTTTTATTATGAAGTATCGTCAACATTTTTTTTCAGTCTTTAACCAAAAGTATTAGGGCGCACCAATAAACAAAAATAAAAGCGCCATGTCTGTTACTTCTGTGGTCTATGAATTTAACTTGTATTTGTAAGTACTTCGTCCGCCAGACGGCGCTAGTAATATTTTGCGAAGTATTGTAGAGGTGGGGCGCAATGAAGAGGGACCAAATGCTGAAGGTCATTTGGTGAGGTTACGGCCTTAAAACGCGCGAATTTCAAATTAGTCCTAGAAGCTTTTTTTGATGTGGTTTTTGGTGACGTGAGAGTGAGAGCCTCATGCCCCTTCTGGTGCCCCCCCAGACGTGATGCCCTAGGCAATTGCTTAATTTGATTAAGGGTTAATCCGTCACTGGGCGGAGGACACGGCGGAACACACCCTCGCGGTGTGCCCGTCGTGGGCCGTGCCGCGCCGCGATCTTGTCACGGCGGTTGGAGGGGACCTCTCGCTGCCCGCCATCGTCAGACCGATGGTGGGGAGCGAGGAGGCTTGGGTGGCGATGGCCTCCTTCTGCGAGGTCGTGATGTCGCAGAAGGAGGCAGCGGAGCGCGAGCGGGAGGAGGATCCCCTCGCTCCGGCGCTCCGCAGGCATCGTAGGGGGAGGAGAAGGCGGGATTTCGCACGCTTTCTCCCTCCCTGAGGTGAGCGGCGGGCGTGAGGCCGACGCCCGCCTTACATCGCTCATCAAGCGGGAGCCACGGCCCCTCCCTGGAGGGGCAATTGAGGGCCCGCCTTAATAGGCGGGTTTCGCCGGCGGGGGAGAGGTAGCTCAGGCTGCGCTAGTTTCCCACTCCCCCGCCACTATGGCGATGCCCGAGTGTCGCTGTGGGTTTAGTGGGTATTCCCGGCTTCGGCTGGGCGAGTCCCACACACGCCCTTCGGGGTACGGTGCGTAAAGGCATTCACACAGCAAAAAATACTGAAGACTAGGCTGTATGGCGTACTATGCCTTTGCCTTTTCCGTTCGCCCGAACGCGAACGGAAAGTAATGAACCAAAAAAAAAAACAAAAAAAAATGGCTATTGCTGTCAAAGTCAGTGAGTTGTCAGTGAGCAAAATGTCATTAACACGTTGCATTGCGGTTGTGTCGGTTCCGGTTTGTTTGTCGTTATTTAGAAGGACATTCGTGACAGGCACCGTTAGTTACGCGCAGACCTGTGTTAGTAGCGTCAACAGTGCGACCACGCAGCCACTCGGATCTAACAAAATGTACATCGCAGAGGAAAGAGGATCGGCTTATGCACCCGACTACCGGGTGTATTTCAGTAAGTAGAGCCATAATTTCAACTACCCCGACTAGCCGCCCGCCTTCTATCCCAGTGCAAGTTGGGAGGCTACCACCTTTTACCTGAAACATTACTTATTCAAACTATTAAAAACTGGCCGGACTTTGAACTTTTCTGACATTAGGATGTTTATTATTGTCATCAATTGACACTCCAGATAGTTGATTGAATTGTATGGGTCCTCCCCAGACAATATTGGACTGGTTATAACCTTGCACTTTTAACATTCTACAAATATTAATGCTGATATTAATGTAAATTATTTAGCATATAAAATTATTTGAATGAAATTACTTTTTTATTATTTGTCGGTGGTGGTGTTTCCGTCAGACTACAATTTAAATGTCTTCAAGGCTAGAGTGAATATGAGAATATCTTAATTAACTAGCATGCTTTACTATCAACGATTGCATCATTGCTTACCATCAGGCAGGATTGCAGTCAAGCACTACTTTAGAATTAAAAAAAATATACTTATACATAGAAATGACTTTTATGGTACATAAATTAAAAAAATTAATTATAATTTATTTAATCTTTTTTTGTAATATATCAAATGTTATCAAAGCATGCATTATAATTTATAATACTGAAATTTAAATCAAATTTAGTCTATTATCCCACAATTTGATTTTAAAGCATATTATTACAATATCTGATAAGGTCAAGATTATAACAACCATATCAGATAATTTCCCTGCTACCCAAAAAATGTTGTTTAAGATTATTGTGGTTAGATAGATAAGTGTTTTATGCCTGTCGGGCTGATAGGTTTGTTGAGGTTCATTGTTCCACAGGTACAGGTTGTGATACCTACTTGATCTTGATTACAAGGTGGTATGTGGATCTGCTTAGCTATTATTTAGTTGACACAATTAAAGTACAAAGTTGATACATTGTAAGGTATTCAATATCTAAAGAAAACCCTGTCCGATCTATGTATTGTTAGGAATTGATAACTGATTCTACAAATGCCTACAAAGCCGGGCTAAACTTTAAAAACCTCTTAAAAAATAAATTTAATTTCGCAAAAGGAGGTAAATTAATACGCAGGAGGCAATGCATGGGGGCGAAAGGAGCAGCGCACGCAGCACACAGTTGCATAGCTATTCGCTCATAATAATATGGTCAAAAATGGTGTTGTCACTTATCAAAAAGTACCAAATTTTGAGGAAGTTGGAATTAATTTGTGAAAAAAAAGATTATTTCAAAATTCATTAGTAAGTATTGAACTATGCTATACATATAGACGAAACTCTTAATGGAGTAAATTAAGAGGCCAGTAATTTTCCCACTGCATAATATAGGCTGTTTCTCAGAAGGCTTTAGGAATATTTGACATTGAACACCTCACTTGCTGAAGGTACTTTTTTTAATCTAAATTTTTGCGAGGCTTCAGTACACATGGAGTGACTATGCCAGCCTCATGGGGGACCTCTAATACTAAAAGGAATCATCTTTCCTTCATTTTATCTCTCCACAAACGAAATACATGCATGTGTATTTTATATATTATTATTAATAGATTGAGCAATCCAACATGGATTGCTCAATCTATGACCCCTCTATGGGGGCGTGACCAACTTTTTCCACTTTGGAAGCGTCTGTCATCATCATCATCCCAGCGTTAATCCCAGTCACATCCGAAGCCTTTTCAGCTTTGGAGTCTGGGGTCCGCTTTGCCAGTCTAACTGCTGATATGGCTAAACTTCGACATTATCCGTGAAGCGACTGCCGTCTGACCTCCACAACCCGAAGGCGACATCGAAGCATTGCAGTTAGACCGATTGTTGGACTTTTGAGGGCTCCAGTCCCATAACCAAACCCGTAACGACTGCCACTAGATGTTCGTATGGCAACCGGGACCAACGGCTTAACGTGCTTTCCGAGGCACGACCAGACCAGTGCAAATATTCATATTCATGCAAACAAATACCTGCACTGTGCGGGGATCGAACCCGCGCCACCTTGCGCAGCGGCCGCGTCCGCTACCGCTACGCCACGGAGGCTGTCACTTTGGAAGCGTCTGTAACGCAAACTATTTGGTTTAGAAAAAAATATTTTACAAACGTCGATATCATTTTTGAAGACCTATCCATACATACCCCACACATATGGGTTTGATAAAAAAAAAAAAATTGAGTTTCAGTTCTAAGTATAGGGAGCCCCCAATATTTATTATTATTTTTACATGCTTTTTATTAGCTTCACTTATATGCTTGCTTGTTTGTTTGTTTGTTTGTCCGTCTCTAACTCTTTGGACTTCGAGTGAGCGGCTCATTGCTGTAAAATGTCCCACCGTTTTCAATACGTTCGTTTTTTTTTAAAAAGCATACCGAATTAAAAAGTTGAAAATAAATATAGTTTTAAAAACTAAAAAAATGTGCTTTTAAAGAATATCAAACTAAAAAGTTAAAACTAATTTTTAAAAAACGTGAGGCGCTTAATATACAAAAATTACGGCACAAAGCGCCTCATGCCTTTCTAAAAAAAAATATTTTTTAATTTTTACTTTGATATTTTATAAAAGCATGTTTTTTTAGTTTTTCATATTTTTTTTATTATTTTGCATCAAAATCTTAATGCGGTTCACAGAATACATCTACCTACCAAGTTTCAACAGTATAGCTCATATAGTTTCGGAAAAAAATGGCTGTGACAGACGTACAGACAGAAATGACGGATCTATAAGAGTTCCGTTTTTTGCCATTTGGCTACGGAACCCTAAAAACCAGTAGTCTTGAGATTGTTGTAAAAGTAATTGTTGCTAGTTGGGATGGGACAAGTTATTATAGACTCTATATATCTCATTATTAATTCATTGAGAATATAAATAATTATTTTTTAATTAATTTAAATAATTGAACGAACTTTGTTATCCGGAAATGGTAAAGATTCGTCGAATTAGAACTTGAGATACAAGCTTAAACAATATTTTTTCAAAACTAATCTAGCCTCTGAATTGAGCGCACGGCCGAGGTCCACTCCTTTAATAGTGTTTTTTTTCATTGATCACATAATGTATCGAACTTTCTGTGGTCGAACAGTAGACGCGTCGTCGGAACGCAAGGTCACGAAGGTCGTTTAGTTTCAGTAGTAACATGTTTTCTGACGCAATTGCTTATCGCCTTCTCCAGGGTGTCACGTGTTCCTTGACATCCACCGAAGTGATTTAGAATCTGTAATGATGATGCATAATGAATAATGATATAATAATGAGGAATCGTCTAATGTAGGAGCGGCGGCTGGCCGATAAGCGCACGGCTCAATCGCTCAACTTTAACCCGAACCTGAAGGCGTCTGCAACACAGAGTGCAGTCAGATTACAATTGATCCACGTAGACCGATCAGTTTAGGAACGATCCACTGTGGGGCATGCATGGCACTTATGGCTACCGGATCCTCTGGCATGGCCGTCGACATCTCAGCGTATAATCCCGGTTGCACCCCCGGCTTTCGCGTTGGAGGCCAGGGTCCGCTTTCCTACAATAACTCCTTCACTTCGCACGATCTCTGGCGTCCCGTGGTATGAGACTGTTGGCACGCATGTCATCTCTTACAACGTTAAGCCAGCACTTCTTTGGTCTACCGCGCTTGTTCCGGTCCGGCGTAGGCGCCATGGCAAGACATTTGTTACCCACGTAACATGTCGGTTTTCGTAAGACGTGTCCGTACCAGCGTAGGCGACTCTCTTGCAGTTTGTCTGCTATGTCACGGAGACAGAGACTGCCACGGATGCGGGAGTTCCTGATGCGGTCCTTCCGCGTAACTCCACACATCCACCGCAGCATATTCATCTCCGTGACACGCAGCTCCTGCTTGTATCGCTCAAGCACAGACCACACCTCACTGCCATACAGAAGAAGAGGTCTAATGATGGTCTTATAGACCTCAGCGTCAGAGTCATCACTCTGGGATTACTAATTTATACAAATTAGACGAGTTAGGTCATACTGAAGTTTCAGTGCTCATTTTGGATTGTGTGAACCGATATTAATATATATATGTTACCGGCCAAACTCGATTTCAGGATAAACTAGTTTTGCCTAGGCTAAACTAGTTCTGCCTATACGCGATAGGATAATTACCAGTTTAGGCTAGTCCAAACTAGTTTGTCCTAAGCGCGATAGGATAGACCAGTTTAGGCTAGGCTAAACTACACACATCAAAAGTGTCTAGGGATCAACATATATTTTTGCAATAACTTTTCTCCTGATTGATATTAATTAAAATTTTCTTTAAGGATTCATCAAATAAAGTGTTTTCGTTTGTCACAGTAACGATAAACCAAGTCACCTTTGCATTAATAAAGAAATTTGCCATTTTCCTAATAAAGGGATATTTGACATTTGAACCACTAACACAAAAGTTCGAAAAAAAGACTGAAATAACAGTTTTCTCTAAAATTTTATTGGGTAATTTAAACAATTAATAATCCGTGTTTCTACCGCGAACACTAACAACACAAGAACATCGGTTTGGCATACTCAAAATGAGTTCATCCAAATCACGCTGTGGAATGGCCGCCCATGTTCGTTGCAACAACAAAAAAAGGTCTTCTTGCGACTGGATACCCTCCATATTCGGCAGAGCTCTTCTCTGTAGCATATCCCATGCATGCTCAATCGGGTTCAAGTCTGGCGACTGAGCAGGCCAGGGCAGGACATTGATGTTAGCTGCGGCGAGAGTCTGTCTTACAACTCTTGCGGTGTGCGGTCGTGCATTATCATGCATTAACTGAAATAAGGGACCGATTTGCACTTGTAGAGGAACGATGACGTCTGATACAATCGTTTCAGCATAAATTTGAGCGTTGAGGTTGCCTCTGATCCAAATCAACTCAGTTCTTCCGCCGATCCAAATACCCGCCCATACCATGATGGTTCCACCACTATAAGGATGGACTTCCTGGCAGGATTTTAATCGCTGTTGGCGTCCAGGGGTTCTCCAGTGTCGTATACGTCTTGTATCCGGTCTCATACCAAAACGAGACTCATCAGAAAAGCACACGAAACGCCATTGTTCTTCTGCCCAATTTCTGTGTTCAAGAGCCCATTGATATCGAATCCTACGATTGTGCATTGCTATAGGTGGTACCCGTAGCGGTCTTCGGGAATGAAGGTTCACTTCATGCAAGCGGTTTCTGACTGTTTGGTCGCTAATTAAGTTCCCTGAAGAGTGATGAAGCCTCACGGCTAACATCATGGCGGTTATTGTTGGAGCTCTTCGAGTTAAGATTTGAATGTATCGGTCTTGTCTCCGTGTGGTGCAGCGATACCGTCCTCCATGGCGCTCAGCCACGGTACCAGTGCTTCGGTAACGTGTCCAAAGTCGACTGATAACACTCTGACTTGTATTCAGAGCTAAAGCCACAGTACGTTGCCGGGAACCAGCTTCTATCATTCCCACGGCTCTGAGCATTTCTTCCCTGCTTAAATGACGTCGCCGCTCCATAATAACGTTGGTTTTAATCAGTAGTAGGGAAACAGTAGCACTAATAATGTCTTCAATGCGTTGTATGTTTTTATAGGGAAAATATTGACAGCTGATTTTCATCTTTTACTCGAATTTGATTCACAGTTCCTGATTCAAATTATGAAATGCACCAAAAAGGATCCATATAAATTTATAAAATCATAAATTTATTACAAAGCCACATCTCAATCTCAAGAAATCCGCATAAAAATGCTTGATCCCTAGACACTTGATGTGTGTAGTTGATCCTGATGTAAATACGCACACTCTAGGATAAACTGGTATGGTCTAGTCTAAACAATAGTATATCTAGGAAGTCAAAATAAATAAGTAAGCTGAATAAAATACTCCTTAATTGGAAAAATAATCAAAGCGTAAGTCGATTTCTGGCAAGCTCACTTATAACATTATTTACAAATTCCCTACCGGTGTCGGATTGAAGACTGCACAGCGCTCCTATACTTAGAAATATATCATTCAAATGGTAAGCCACCTCTAGCGCTCTCTTAGATTGGAATTTAGAATTGTGCACGGAGAACCCAGGCACAGTCAAAGCATAGAATAAAGAGAGGGCCTCTCTTTATTCTATGGTCAAAGCCTGGGCTCTGTTGAATGTGCCAATCAAAATATTGAGAATATGATAGGCTCTTGGATGAGATATGTTCAATTCATGAAAAACCGCGCCTACCATTCAGGGATAAAACAATTGTTTTATCCCTGAATGGTAGGCGCGGTTCCAGGAATGGCGGGGCGGGTTAGGAATTCCTTCTGCGAAGCATTGGTGCTGGCAAAGGAGGAGGCGGAGCGCGTGAGCGAGTGGGAATCCCAGCGCCCTCACGCCACTAGCCGCGGCCGCAGGAGATGCCCTGGTCGGGAGACGACATTGAACTCTCAGCCACCGTAGGCGCGGGCCTGCGGGCAGTGAGCAGTGGACAGCTCGCCGCCCGGTAAGGACTAGGTACGAGTCGACAGCTCGTTGCGTTTCACGCGCGCCTCAAACAGATGTCATCGTGACGGGGTCCACGAAGACCGATGCCCCCTGGGTCAGGGTTGCGGGTTGTTTAAAAAAGAAACCGTATACCGACTTATAATAATCGACCCGGCCCATAAATAGGCGCCAGGGCCACATGAGAAGAAATACGAATGGGTTTTAGTCACTAGAAATCTGAGAGGCCCTTCCGTTCCCCCCAGAGCGGGAGAGGTCATTTGATGATTTCCTAACCAAAACATAAAACAATCGCCACTCAAGGCATTATTTGGAATAGAACCCAGAGGAGGACTTTCGACTTCCTCTTTAATCATTTTCACATCTAGACTTGCAGCAACGTATCTAGATCGTATTTTCTATGACTGACTGACATATACATATAGATCAAACACCTAACCCATTTACAGATGACTTAGAAAGTTCAGCTAGCTATATTCTCGCCAAGCTCCATAAAGAATAGAGGTAAACAAACCAATTTAGGGTTATCACAACTCACGTTTTACAAATCTCCTGTTATTTACGTGATTATCGACTTTTACATGCTAACTATTTATTAAAAATTAATATTGCAGCATATTTCAATAGAATCACTATAATAACATGCATAATAACTTGGTATTTCGAAAAACCATTAAAAAGTCGACATTAAAAAATCGACATAAGTGTTTCCGTCACATTACAATTTGAGTGTCTTCAAGGCTAGAGTGAATAGGTTCTTAATAAACTAGCGCGCTTTACCATCAATGATCGCATCACTGCTTACCATCAGGCGGGATTGCGGTCAAGCGCTTGTTTATAACTTATAAAAAAAAAAAAAAAAATAATTTTACATGATAGCCCTACAGAAAAAGAAAGATGGATGAAATCCAGGCATTGAACACATTTTGTGGAATTCAATTAATGAATAAAGTAGAGGCATTTGTCAATACAATTTTGTGTATTTTAATTACTTTCAAATCAACTGCATAACACATGCATTGTAATACTTTCAAGTATGGACTAAGTATAGTATACATGTATCAAAAAAATTAACCTATTAGGAAATTAGCTAACATTTGTGTCATATTTCATTAAAATCGATTAAGCATTCTATGCAAATCTAAACAAATAAACTGTTTACATTAGTAGGAAGTAGAATTATTACTTTTATGAAAATCATCTATCTAGAAAAGGTTGTTAACATCTGTCTTTTAGGCGTAAACTACTTGTTGTCTAGCAACGGTTTGTTTACCTCCATTCTTTATCGAATTTGGCTCAACTATAGGTATGTAATTGTGTATATGTATAAAATGAAAAAAACGGCATGGTTTGTAGTGGTTAAATGTTTAAACACTGCGCTGCATGTCGCGGGTTCGATTCCCGCATGGAACAAATATTTGTATGACCTACATGTAGTTGTTCTGGGTCTGGTTGTTTGTGTGTGTGAGTTTATATATTTGTAAACATACCCACGAAAAAATCCTAGTGTAAAACGTTTAAAAAAAAGATTAATGTTTAAAATCTAAATTATCGATTTTATTCGGTAGGTACCAGCACCACTAAGCGCCTTTCTAGAAACTTATTAGAATAACTGTTTTCTTGTTTATTTACAGGATCTTATTAATTAGGTATTTATAAAACAAAAACCTCCGATAATAACACAAACTGCATCCAAGAGTGGCGCGCCTTGTGGAATATTGTATTTATTTAATTCAGAAACGCGTCTGGTCCACTTCGATCGGCCGCAATTCGGATGCACCTTTAAGGCGCTGTGCTCAGTAAAAATAGGCTTCAAAAAACAGTTTTTAGTTAAAATATATACATTTCAGAGCAGCCAAAAATTTATATGTTAATCTTGATTATATGTAGCAGGAAACCATTATTTTCAAAACACGTTTTGAATTAATTTTCTCGATAGAAAAAAATCCTAAAGTAACCCCTAAAATTGAATTTATAACAGTTGTAACTGTATTATTAATCATCAAATCTTGATAAAATTGAGAAGAGCGATGTAAAATATAATAGTAAATGAAACCATTGTTTTTGTTTATCGATTTAACTAAGATATTCTAAAATAAATAATGTATTTAATGATAAATAACGTGAACGTAACGTCGCTCCATCACGGCGTCCATTGCCTTCTCTTTCACTTCTATGCTTAGCGACAGTGACCGCTGAGGCGCGCTGCTTGACGGACCTATGTCAATTTTTGCTTTCCCCCGCACAGAAAATAATTATATTTACGTGTCTGTTTGTTGATGAATAATCATATTTCGTTTTTGCCCGGGTTCAAACCCCAGGTTTACATTATATGCTTTTTGTAGATTTTAATTGAAATAAATGCTTTTTAATTTACTGTTGTATTTTTGCCGATATTTTATTTGATTTTTTTCTGTAATTATTCTTTCTTTTTACTTTTTCGCGGCAAATTTTTCTTCACCTGTATGTGTTTGGGTTCAAACCCCAGCTTTACGTTGTATGCTTTTTGTTGGATTTCTTATTTGCAATTGTTTTTTTTTTTTAATTTAGTAAAAATTTATTATTAATTTAGCCGATTTTCTGTATTTTTTGTAGTAATTGTTCCATCTTTTTAAATATATTCTTTTTGTAACAATTATAATGCAAACTAATATTTAAAATCAATTCGTTATAATTTTCTTTCTACAAATTTCTAGAAATTAATAATAATAAATAATAATAAGCCTTTATTTAACCATGAATTTCTTAGTTCATAATATAATTTAACAAAAGAAAAACAATAAAAATAACAGTTAATTTGATAATAGTTCAAAACAGTAAATTTAGATTTCATTTTGTTGCATTATTCATGGCCCCTTTCAGTATAGGCCTCCTCCAAGTGCCTCCATCTATTTCACTCGTACAAACCCGATTTCGATAAGAGTTGCAGTTTTGAAGAAAAAATCTTTTATTTTTTTAAATATCCGAGAATGTATTTTTTTTAACAGTTACTCTAAACAGCTGTTTATAAATAGTAATTTCTAGAAATGATATATTTCTAACAGTTTCATGAAAAAAGGACATAACACAAAAAATTTAAGCAGAACGGACAAAGCGCATTATAAAAATAAAAAAGAAAACAAAAGTAATAATAAAAAATGAAAATATGTATAAAATATACATTTTCGAAAATCGCAAGGTAAAGTAAACGGATGTTGGGATTCGAACCTGGTGCTCGTCTAATGCGAACCGGGACTGTGACGAACAGAGCCAGCCATGCTTCGCGGTTGGGTTGTGAAATTACGCTTCTAAATGTAGATGGAATAGAGAATGGTTGGTATAGATTTAATAGAACGTGCGTATTTCTCGATGCACGACGCCTCACGCATCGATGTACTCTCGCGGAGCGCCCCGCGCCCCGCAGTGGGCGGGGCTAGTCGTGTCCCACTTCGTCTGCTTCACCCCCTCAAATACCTAAAAGTTTGCTATTCACAGCGTCTTAAGGCATTAAGTTTTCAAACAACTGCATGGACATCGACCTGTCTAGAGCTGTCGTGTACTAGTGTGTAATAAGAGTCGTGTCGTGTTGCAGAGGACGAGAGCGGGCCGATCTCACCGCTGCACGACATCCCGCTGTGGGCGGACAAGGCGCGGCGGCTGGTCAACATGGTGGTGGAGGTGCCGCGCTGGAGCAACGCCAAGATGGAGATCAGCCTCGGAGAGCCGCTGAACCCCATTAAGCAGGACGTGAAGAAGGGCGCTCTGCGCTTCGTGTGCAACGTGTTCCCGCACCACGGATACATCTGGAACTACGGCGCCTTGCCGCAGACGTGGGAGAACCCGCAGCACGTGGACGCGGGCACGCAGGCGCGCGGGGACAACGACCCCATCGACGTCATCGAGATCGGAGAGCGAGTGGCGGCGCGCGGCGACGTCTACCCCGTCAAGATACTCGGCACGCTGGCGCTCATCGACGAGGGCGAGACGGACTGGAAGCTGCTGGCCATCGACGCGCGAGACCCCGCCGCCGACAAGCTCAACGACGTGGCCGACGTGGAGACGCACTTCCCGGGCCTCCTGCGCGCCACGGTGGAGTGGTTCCGCCTCTACAAGGTGCCCGACGGCAAACCCGTCAACCGCTTCGCCTTCGACGGAGAGTGCAAGAACGCGGAGTTCGCCTACAAGGTGATAGACGAGGTGAGCCGCTCTCTAGTGCAGCGTTCGATACGCCCCGAGGTCGAGCCGCCGAGCGACTAACACATAGTATTACGTTTGCAGGTGCACGAGTTCTGGCGCTCGCTGGTGGCGGGGGAGGTGGAGGACGCGACGGACATCAACAAGTAAGTGCGAGCCGGTCGGTACGGTACCACACCCGCCACTGACGATACGATAAACTTGTGCAAGTTCACATTTCACCCAGCTAGGGAATGCAATCCCGAATCAAAGTTTTAATCCAGGTATTTGCGGGGCTGGAATGATCAAGTCCCGCGGAATCCTGGTATTTGCGAAAATTCGCATGTTTTGAATTCCCGTATCTCAAATGCGTCTGTTGGACGTCTGTTGGACGTCTGTTGGACGTCTGTTGGACGTCTGTTGGACGTCTGTTGGACGTCTGTTGGACGTCTGTTGGACGTCTGTTGGACGAGGTTCAACTAAAACATATACAATGTTCATTTTTGTTTATACGAAACCTGAATATAGTTTGTTCACAATAAGCAACTGAATCGATTCCCATCATTTTTTTACACAATGTTATATTTTTTGGAGCTTGTTGGCGTGCCATAGAAGATGCCTATGTCCAGCAGTGGAGTAGAGGCTGATGATGATGATGGTGATAATATTTTTTCCAAATACATTTAGTTTAGTAATTGTTGCACAATGGTTACCGAGCGACTACGATAAATAAGGTCCATGCGCATGCCACAGCTGACGCCAGAGGTCAACGGACCGCGCTCGCCCGCCCGAACGGAGCTTTGACTATATTTTTGTTGGTTTTTTTTTTTTGGGTCATAACTTTGTGGTTTATCATTATTAATATTTTTTAAATTTTGTACATAGATTCTTTACTTAAAAATACTGGACACGTGTTTCGGGTTTCGCATAAACAAAAAATAGTGTTGTATAAAGGAATAACTAATAACTAAGAGAAAAAACGACACTGAAAAAGTTTAAAACAAGATTTTCAGAACACTGAACTGAACAAAGTTGCTAATGTAGTTGCAAGTAAATGGACACAGTAGACTCTACCAAGATGCCTTCGTTGTAAATTGACAATAATGTCATACAATACTATTCTGAAGTATGCAATATTCACTATGTAGAGATAAATTTTCATGTTTGGAAAGGCGTAGTCACACGTTACTACCGTAGCACTTTGACAGCTTTTTGTGGAACTCCTTTGTTGAGGATAGATACCTACCCGTATTGTATTAGTTGCCCCACCTTGAAAATACTGTGAAGGATAGATGATAGATGCCTGCGGCGCGCGGCGCGGGGTAGAAGCCCTTCATACATACATAAACGAAAAACAACCGAACAACAACCGACAATCCGTGAATCCGTGTTTTAGCACTAGAAGGCTATTCCTAAGACATAAATTGTCCCCAAGAAACACGGGTATAATAATAAAAAGCATTTTGCAGATTCTAACACAGCTTAATATTGTCATAGATGATAGAATATAATTACCATGTGAGATCAAATAAAATAACCATAATACAATTCTAACCGTATTTGTTGAACAAACATACGAATTCTAAATTCTTATTTGGTACAAAATATTAATTATTAAGTTTCAACATGCATAATCATAAAAGTCATTCTTATTTAAAAACTAAAATAATGCAACAAAGATAATCAGTTTGTAATCCTATTTAAATGATGCTTAGCCGCATAGTGCTTTCAGTTTTACAAATTTTAAGCAAATATTTCTGCATAGGTTTGATGTAGCCAATTCTGGCACATTATACATGGATTTAGATACATGCTGTATGGGCACATATACCTCGAAAAATCAGGGCAACTATCCTTTTCGATAGGGATAGATGCTTAACTATTTTTAAATAAATAAAAAACAAATGAGTAACTAGTTCCACCTAGATGTATACCTGATGAATCAGTATATTCACGTAATAAAAAAATAACAATTAATAACTACACACATCAAAAGTGTCTAGGGATCAACATATATTTTTGCAATAACTTTTCTCCTGATTGATATTAATTAAAATTTTCTTTAAGGATTCATCAAATAAAGTGTTTTCGTTTGTCACAGTAACGATAAACCAAGTCACCTTTGCATTAATAAAGAAATTTGCCATTTTCCTAATAAAGGGATATTTGACATTTGAACCACTAACACAAAAGTTCGAAAAAAAGACTGAAATAACAGTTTTCTCTAAAATTTTATTGGGTAACTTAAACAATTAATAATCCGTGTTTCTACCGCGAACACTAACAACACAAGAACATCGGTTTGGCATACTCAAAATGAGTTCATCCAAATCACGCTGTGGAATGGCCGCCCATGTTCGTTGCAACAACAAAAAAAGGTCTTCTTGCGACTGGATACCCTCCATATTCGGCAGAGCTCTTCTCTGTAGCATATCCCATGCATGCTCAATCGGGTTCAAGTCTGGCGACTGAGCAGGCCAGGGCAGGACATTGATGTTAGCTGCGGCGAGAGTCTGTCTTACAACTCTTGCGGTGTGCGGTCGTGCATTATCATGCATTAACTGAAATAAGGGACCGATTTGCACTTGTAGAGGAACGATGACGTCTGATACAATCGTTTCAGCATAAATTTGAGCGTTGAGGTTGCCTCTGATCCAAATCAACTCAGTTCTTCCGCCGATCCAAATACCCGCCCATACCATGATGGTTCCACCACTATAAGGATGGACTTCCTGGCAGGATTTTAATCGCTGTTGGCGTCCAGGGGTTCTCCAGTGTCGTATACGTCTTGTATCCGGTCTCATACCAAAACGAGACTCATCAGAAAAGCACACGAAACGCCATTGTTCTTCTGCCCAATTTCTGTGTTCAAGAGCCCATTGATATCGAATCCTACGATTGTGCATTGCTATAGGTGGTACCGTAGCGGTCTTCGGGAATGAAGGTTCACTTCATGCAAGCGGTTTCTGACTGTTTGGTCGCTAATTAAGTTCCCTGAAGAGTGATGAAGCCTCACGGCTAACATCATGGCGGTTATTGTTGGAGCTCTTCGAGTTAAGATTTGAATGTATCGGTCTTGTCTCCGTGTGGTGCAGCGATACCGTCCTCCATGGCGCTCAGCCACGGTACCAGTGCTTCGGTAACGTGTCCAAAGTCGACTGATAACACTCTGACTTGTATTCAGAGCTAAAGCCACAGTACGTTGCCGGGAACCAGCTTCTATCATTCCCACGGCTCTGAGCATTTCTTCCCTGCTTAAATGACGTCGCCGCTCCATAATAACGTTGGTTTTAATCAGTAGTAGGGAAACAGTAGCACTAATAATGTCTTCAATGCGTTGTATGTTTTATAGGGAAAATATTGACAGCTGATTTTCATCTTTTACTCGAATTTGATTCACAGTTCCTGATTCAAATTATGAAATGCACCAAAAAGGATCCATATAAATTTATAAAATCATAAATTTATTACAAAGCCACATCTCAATCTCAAGAAATCCGCATAAAAATGCTTGATCCCTAGACACTTTTGATGTGTGTATTTACAAAGTTATACAACAGCATTAAACTTTGACGTGTTCTTAGAGTTCCCCGCGGAGATGACGTTATTATTATTTACAACTAGAAATAAGCTCGCAACAGACGTGGCTCTGAAAGATACTGCTGTGGTGTATCGAATCCTCCGTTATGTTCACATCACTGTTGTTACAACTACATGTGTCAGTTGCCAAATACATGATGCTCGCTTTCTGTACTCATTTATAAATTCTTTCAAGCTTCACTTTTTACAATTGCGCCAGGCGTCTGATTGTAAAAAGTGAAAACTATTGAAACTTTGCCAGACCGATGAATGGTCGAAATTGAAAATGACACGTGACGACATAGTCGGTTGTGTATATCGTGAGGTGTGACGTCACTGCCGCAGGATGAACGTGAGTGTGGAGGGCACGCCGACCCGAGTGGAGCGCTCGGAGGCGAGCGCGGTGCTGGACAAGGCGCCGCCGAGAGGGTTGCCGCAGCCCGTGCCGAGCTCCGGTCAGTATCACTACACGAGTTAGTTGTGTACACTTGAGACGGTTGTAAGTTGTGATCTCTGTTCGCAGTGGACAAGTGGCACTTCGTGTCCAGCCTGTGAGAGGTCGGATGGAGCTCGATGGACGCGCCGCCCCTCGCTGTGCAAGTGCCTCAGTTGCCATGATTGTGTGATACATAATATTGCGCTCTCCGTATCCATAAGTATTTAATTATCTACTCTAAGTGTAGTGTATATTTATGTTCAATTAAATTTAATATTCTGACAAACGTTCATTATTTTTTACCCGAATATGGCAAAGCAAAAAAGGGTTATGATTTTGACAGGCTATGTATGTATGTATGTTCTGTTCCCTCGTAACTTCTAAACTGCGTATCAGAATTCGACAAATGACATATCATTAGAAGCGTCTTAATTGTCCGCTGGTTATAGGCTATATGGGGTTTCACAAAATCTAATGTGGCGCCCTCTAGCAGACAAAACATACAGAGTAAAAAAATAAAGTTAAGATAAATATGCCGTGTTTGGTATCATTTGAAAGCGCTTTACTTGTACATTTTGAATATATATATATATATATACAATATGTTAAGAAAACCCTGTCCGATCCGTGAAGGTATTGTTAGGTATCGATAACTGATTCTACTAATGCCTGCAAAACCTGGCTAAACTTAAAAAAAAATACCCCCTATAAAATAAATAACTTAAATAAAATAAATAGGTAATTTCATGGCAACACAGGCACAGGTCATGACCGCAGTTGACCTCATGCTTGTAGGTATAGGTAGCTTGTTCACGTTTATCGACTCTCGAAAGAAACAATGATACTTAGGCAGCTCGAGAAAAGATTTTTTTTTAAGTAGGAAGGTCGTCTGACTCTCCAAATGTATCATTTCATTGCATGAGCACAATTGCTGTGGCGGAGATGTTCCATATTTCGTCGCACGAGATTAGCACGGACATGCACACAAATAAAAATCAAGTGGTGTCAAATCCGCGCTGGCCACAGTTGGCCCCTACCAATCCACTGCTCGCCGAACTGATAATGGACAATAATGATAATGTACTCACGTACAGGTCGGCAAAAATATCGTGAGGCACCGTCATGCTGGAACCCTCTTGCATTGACCGATAAGTAACCACTTCCAAATCGTCTAACACCTGATCACAACACAGCTAATTACAGTTACTACCTCCATCAGCATGTTACATTACTCTACGTTAGAAAACGACATGATCACACAATACACGAATAGTGTACACCAGCAATGTTTATGCGCAACTAATAATTTAAAGTAAAAATTATTTTTATTTTATAAGAATAGGTACCTACGCCGGCACGCTTTGGTAGAGATGTGTAAGTAATCAAAATATTGTTTTTTTTATCGATTGATACTCGTCTATTTTGGTATCGATTTAGTATTGTAGTTTCTCATTCTTATTCTCGATTCAACATCGCATGGAATTGTTTAGAACTTTTACAAAACTCAAATTAGCGAGGTACACTGCTGTAAATGAAAATCATGCCAGTTTTAATTTCAGTTTCTGTCTCAATATCGATGATATTGACCGATAAAATATTTGTAAAACTTTACTAAAATTGTGTTTCATAAGTCTTTCTCGTTTCTGTTTACTAATACTTGTGTTATAATAATGTTATTAGTAATTGATCGATAAACAAACAAAAGTACTTTTACCATTGGGTAATCTGTGTTTTTACAACAAATCCTTCAACCAGATATAAGTTTCGATTAATAGCGATAAAAAACGTTATTACGCAAAAAATAGTACATCCGTAGTTTCACCTACTTTTTTCCTTTGCGGACACCGACAAACGCGCCGCGCGCCGGCATCACAAACGAGACCGCCAAATATTGAACATAAATTTATACATTTAATATCCAACAATAAATCAAACGATGATACCGCCGAAAATGGTGTTGTCACATTTTAAAAATTTACCTAATTTTGGGGAAGTTCGCGGGAAAAAAAGATAATTTCAAAATTCAATAATATTGTTACTATGATGATTATGTAAAATTTCATATTTTATTTGGCCATGTGTTTACCTAACCTTTATTATCCTTACGGGTCGGACAGGGTTTTCTTAACATATTGTATATATATATTGCTAGCATTTGCTTGTGACTTTACCTATATTCATGGGCTGGTTGCATATAATTCACATCTTTTCGTACATGCTTCTTTACTACTTATCAGAATAAGACCACTGCAGTACCATTAGAAGGGCCTTGATATTCTGTTAATTATAAGCTATAAAGCTTGTCACCAAATTTAGTATTGCGCCTTCTAGCGGACAAAAAGTTCTATGTTAATATAAAATTAAAATAAATATACCGTGATTGGTATCACGTGAAAGAGCTTCACGAGTACTTTATGTTTGTACATAATTACAAAAATGCTTTAATGATGTTAAATATGAGCGATAAGAGTAAAGCGCGGATCACGGGAACTGTGAATCGCTTTATGCAATATAGAGCAATGTGAACATTAATAGAATATGTAATGCACTAATGAAAACGACATAAGCTGGCAGTAACTCCACGCGGTGAAAGCGTAAACAGTTTGATAACTGGCTATAACTCCCATAAAAATGTCCTCTGCACTATATGCCTTCGGGCTTATATTGTTGTATGTGCGTGTAGATGTAATATGTCAAGTACCTAGTTTTTAGTTCTTCAATTTAACTTTTGTTAATATTATGCGCCACAAATACACTTTAACACCAAAATAGTACAAATAATAAAAAGTAAAAAAACTAAAACCCAACTACGACAAAAACGACGCTGAAAAAGTATAAAACAAGATTTTCAGAATACTGAACTGAACAAAGTTGCTAATGTAGTTACAAGTAAATGGACACAGTAGACTCTACCAAGATGCCTTCGTTGTAAATTGACAATAATGTCATACAATACTATTCTGAAGTATGCAATATTCACTATGTAGAGATAAATTTTCATGTTTGGAAAGGCGTAGTCACACGTTACATATACCTGCCTACCGTAGGACCTTGACAACGTGTGACTACGCCTTTCCAAACATGAAAATTTGTGGATCCTGGTCCTTGCCGTCCTGGGGCGGTCTTGTTGGCATTCAGCCTACGTACCGCCGCTGTCAGCTCTACCTCGGTCACTTCTGGAGTATCGTCGTGGTCGGTGTTACATCAGGCACCGCAGGAGGCCATGGGTGGAAGAACATGTTTCCCTCCCGAGAGGAACAGCGCTCACCACGTCATGCTGGGGCCGGAGACTGCGTCAGAAGAAGAGGCCATGGACGGAGTTTCTCATGGCCCGGCCCCCTGGCTCGTAGGATCTCCGCTCTTAAGGCGATCTTAGCCGATCTGTACCTTAGGCTTGTCCGCATACGCATACATGCTCGTACACTCAGGCCTGCACGATCGGAGCTTCCAGGAGGAGCTCCAGGTCCAGCAGCTTCAGCACCCACCGCGGACCACCCGGGGCCGGTCAGACCGGCGCGCTCGAGGTCTACCGGAGACATCGAACCGGATATACCGGCGATTGGAAAAGGGCTCCATGTGGAAACATTTTAAGTTGAGAACAGTATTCAAATGATGTTCATGCTGGGTTATGACTCCCGGTTTTGTTTGGCGTTCCTAATTTTTTAAGGTAAATTTTAATTCTACTAACAATCTAAAAAAGATAATCGGAGGATATTCTGGAAATGGACAGTCCGGTGGACTTGTGTAGTGAGAATGAGAGAATGTTCAACTCTTTAACGAACAATCTAACGACGGATTGTAATCATGATCCATCGGGCTGTTCACGGTCAGCTGTCTCTAATGAGTCGGCACTCGGCACCGTCAGCGACTCATACTGTGGAGTTGTTTGACAGTCTCAGCAGTACTAGCAGTACTTCCCTCGCCACACCAAACACAGAACAATTAATAATAACTGTAGGTAATGGGTAAATAAAACAAACTCAAACTCATTTATTGCGATAATGGGTAATTGATATAATTCACATCGATAGGTAAAATAGTTTGGCATCTCCATAATCCGCCTGAAGGCATGCATATACACAACTAATAATCACATAAATATAGATTCATTCAAAACAAAATAACAAAGATATAAAAAGGTCATAAAGTAATAAATGTCAAAAATTTATTATGGACAGGTCAATTACGAATTTATAAAGATGTCAGATAATAATTAATAATTAAAACAAGTCAAGTCAATAAGTAAGTACCAAATACAGTAATGTCATCTCTCATTATTAGATTGCATGTCATTTATAAATTCATTTACACTGTAATAGGCTTTTTCTACAAGAATTTTTTTTACTTTGTGTTTAAATATATTACAGCTCAGGCTTTCTAATAATGGTTTTGGTAGGTGATTATAAACACGTGGCGCCATACACAGTACACTGTTATTCATCAAAGCACTTTTGTGTTGAGGACAGTTAACTTTTAAATTGTGACGTTTACTTTTACCTAACACCTACTTTAATATTTTTATCAACGCGAGTGTCGCGGAGGTGCACAAATTACGACTGACGGTAGGTCTCGGAACATTATAAGAAGTTCGTCAATGCGCTGGCGCGGTGGTACTAGCCCCGCACGATGATATTGCGATGGAACCTTGTCACAATAACAGCGTTGTGACGTCATCTGTCACACAAAAGGACAGCTAGCAAAAGAATGTTAAATGCAAAATTAATATTAGGGTTAAGGGTTTATTTGTATTTTATAATTTTATTACACTCTTTATAAAGAGTGTATGTATAATACAATTAATATTAATTTTGCATTTAACATTCTTTCATAGGTATACTTACTCACCCATATTCTGACAAATATACTTACCTATTCGTATATCTTTCTTACATGTATACTATGTTTTTCTAACTACATTTCTGTTAATTTGCGAGCGGGAATTGAACCAGAGTCCACTGTGTAGTAGTCATGTTTTAATTACTACCTACATTTATCAGCTTATAAATAAAACCAGGATAATATGTAAAAAAATGTATATAGTCTTCCGAATCATAACTGCTTTCTGTGTCTGTCGTTTCCGATTCACTGTCGTCGCCGTATTTATGACAAATAACTCGTCAATTATTCGATCTTTATTCCAATAGGTATTCCTCTTCAAGCCGTTTAACATGATTGACTTCATTTCGCCAGTCATCTGGAGTTATTGACGCCAACGACTCCAACGTCAGAGCTTCAATGCGACTTTCCAACTGCTCCACATTCTTTTCTGACACCCTCATCTTTACCAGATTCCAGATGTACTCAATGGGGTTGATGTCGCAGTTGTAAGGTGGTAATCTAACGACTTCATGGCCATTGCCAGCTAATAAATTGTCAATTTTATAATTTTTCGGCGGTCTGTGCCGTTTAATTAATAAATACAGTTCAGGGTTTGTACTGTCGTTGGGAAAGTCTCAACAATCAACTGTTTTTTATTGTTCATACTTGGTGGCCTATTCTCATCCCTACTGTGATAAGGGGCGTTGTCCATCACAATTTTGGAGTTGCGTGGTATGTTGGGTACTATTTTGTCTGTAAGCCACTTGGTGAAATACTCAGCATTCATTTGATCATAGTAATCCCCCGTTTTGGTGTCTGCTTTAAACATTAAAAGGGCATTGTCAACAAAACCGCTTTAACTTCCCGCGTGAACTATTATCCATCGGCGGCCGGGGCTGTCGTTCCGTCTCACTCCATCGGTTGCTGTTTGCCAACATTTTCTACCGTTTAGTGTGCATGTATCCACGTTTCGTCGAGATAAATAACGGGTCTTTTGTTATTACCAAGCGAGTCATTTTCTTTCATACGTCGTAAATATTTAGCCCTCCGCGCTTGAATTTGGGGTCTTTGAATTAGGGCCAGTCTTTTTTGTAGCATCGTTTAAATTGGTAGCCTAAATCACATTTAATTATTTTTCTTAATGTAGTTTCACTACCAGTATTAAGGTCTACTTTTGAAGCCGCCAAGATTTTGCGCATTGTGGGTATTTCTCTCCTCACCGTACACATTGAATCTATAATATTTCTTAAAGCTGTTAAGGAAAACCCGTCGAAATATTTCTTCTTTTGTCTTTTTCCTTTAGTAGGAGTTCTCATTTTGCTGCCACTGGCTGTTGCTGGCTCATGCTCTCGTCTCAATTTCGTCACAGTATTTTTTGCAACGCCTGTGGCACATGCCACACACTCCGTGACTTTGATAGAATTTTGCAAAATATTTTTAATAACTGTAGGCAGTTGCTTCGGTATTAAAATGTCCGAAGCACTTTTTAAAGCACGGTTTATACTTTCAAGAACTAACTTACAATCCTCTTTCTCTTTAACAAAGTAATTGTCCACTTTAATTATAATTTCACGAGCACGACTATTAATTAATTTCTTACTCATTTTAACGAGTAACAGTTAACAAAACTAAACAACAAAACTCAAGAACAACAATAAAACAGGATAACAAAAACAAAAAGCTAACAAAAATATTCGATGTGCGTAAGTGGGTAAGCGCGGACTGAACTTGCGAACGGTACCGACGGTCCGAGTTCGACTACGTCACCAAGATGGCCGCCAATCGCAATATCATCGTGCGGGGCTTATATGTGGGTATACGTAATATGCGTATACCACTATAACCGACCCGCTGCATACTACGAGTGTCACCCGGTGATGCTCGTGAATTATATTTTTATATAATTATGTGGTGGATGTGTATGTATGGCTGTGTGCTAGACAATACAAAAATGAGTAAACTATAAGTGTATTTGTGTAGAATTTTAATCCAACCCAAAACATTCTGTAAAAAAATGCCAAGCCTCGCTGGAGCTGCTGGTTTATCTCTAAAAAGTAATGAAATCTAGACAAAGCCGTGCCAAGTTGAAGGTTCCTTATTGCGATTTCTTCAATATTATTATAGTTAATATTGTGTGACTTGGCCGTTGAACATTATACGTTAGTGCGATTTTGTTAACACGTAATGTTAGGTATATCTGTTATAACTACCTATGTTTGTTATGTGAGAATAATAGCCCATACTGGTATTTGTAATTGGACTTAATACATTGTGCAACACATGTATTAATCATTGACAATGATGACTGCTGTTCTTTTTGGAGCGTCAAATCGACCACCTATCTAATATAAAATAGACGTACAGACGGATTTCTATGAATGATTAGTCTAAGGTGCGTATTACAGAACATCACTCAAAGCTCAAGCTCTACATAAGTCTCGTTTCAAGCCATTTGATTGGTTGAAACTAGTTTTAAGTAATGCTTAAGCAGAGATCAATGCTTGAGTTTCCTTCTGTAATACGGACCTAACTGTACTGGAAATGACTTTTTTGCTGTTCGTTTCCGGCTCGTCTATACATAAGTATTTTTGAAACGCGCAACTTTAACAAGCCCTGGTTATTGAATCAACGTTTTCCAAGTGGCAATTTTCCATCGTCAATGGGTAGCGGTTCTGGCGACAGATTGGTGCAATGGTGTCATGGAGCACCTGAATTTGTAGCCTTGTATACCCTTCAACGGCCAAGTCACACAATAATAACTATAATAATATTGAAGAAATCGCAATAAGGAACCTTCAACTTGGGACGGCTTTGTCTAGATTTCATTACTTTTTAGAGATAAACCAGCAGCTCCAGCGAGGCTTGGCATTTTTTTACAGAATGTTTTGGGTTGGATTTCACTTCTTTTTGTAGAGGCGTATTATATTGATTTTAATATTTAACACAGTTTTTTTTTTCGATTTAGAAGTAGTTATTACAAATCTTCCTTTTCTTTTTTCCTGTTCTGATTCTTGTACAGTAGCAATAGTTTTATGTATTGCCCCTTCGCGTGGCGCGCGTGGTTGTATTCAGTGATCGCTGAAGCTTGAGTTTTATACTCTTAAAGTCAACATCTGAGGGCACGGCAGTGCCCTCGCCAAGTCGAGCGCGAAGCAAACACTGCCGTACCATCTTTACCCGAACCATTTCGTTGCATTTTCAGAACCTCTGGATAGTACCTGAACGCTGAAATTTTGGTCATCCAGTAAGCTGCATTTACACACTTCAAATCTAAAATTTCAAGTCTGTAGCTCATCCAGTTCTGAAGTTAAGCGAAAGTAAATTTCCGTGTTTTCGACACTCACTCACTCATGATCATCAAAATAGAAGTAGTACTTCCCATAAACTCAGAGAGCTGAAATTTAGTACAGAGCCAGGGTTTAATGGTCACATAAAGGGAAAAATATAAAAACTAGAATAATCGAAGATCTGAAGTACCTGGTGACCTTGATTAGAAAGCAGAAGAGCCCAACCAAACTAGTAGAGATTGACGTACCACCGTCAATAAAATATTCAACTTGGTGGGCCCCTTCATCAACTGATTTAAAAAAAAAGGAGTTGGTTCTCAATTCGTCGTAATCTTTTTTTTTTATGAAGGTGTGTTCACCGATTACCGTAAAACGCTGCAACTTTGCCTTAGTTTTGGAGTATTATGTTTATATTTAAAAACATTACGACACATTTTGCTTTTTGTCTAGTTAGTAATGAAGCTCAGTTTAATGGGCTTCTAAAGTGTACTTAGAACATGGTTTTATTTAATTCATTTTCTAATTATGATCAATTTTATTAATAGGCAAAGTCGGGCCAATAAACTGCAACATTGCCTGCATGAATTTAGACAGTCTAAACAACATAAATACCTAATTCTTGGGCGTGAAGTTAAACTTTATGAGTAAAACTTAAGGATGAAAATCCTAAAGCAGTCACTTTTTGCATATAATACTAGATACGATGCTAGGCAATGTTGTATTCGACTTTGCTTGTAGTTTCATACATAATTTTAAATGGCATAGGGTTGTCACAAACTTATGGAATAAAAGAATATCAGTTTTCCATTAATATTTATTAAGAGATCAAAATGTTTAACATCAGTCTTATCAACATCCAATATTTGTTTCGGTTGGTTATAAAGAAAAATCAATTATTTTGTGGGCAGCCATATTCTCCACAAAGTATTAAGGCATTCGCTATTTTACTCTCTTCTTCTTCGCTTAATCGAATGGAACTACCAATTTTTTTCATGTGAAGCAGTTCAACTTTATTAACAATAGTTCGTCGGTGGATTCCGAACTGTTTTTCGGCCTGATAACTTGTCAAATTCTTGACAGCCTCCGTGGCGTAGCGGTAGCGGACGCGGCTGCTGCGCAAGGTGGCGCGGGTTCGATCCCCGCACAGTGCAAGTATTTGTATGCATGAATATGAATATTTGCACTGGTCTGGTCGTGCCTCGGAAATCACGTTAAGCCGTTGGTCCCGGTTGCCATACGAACATCTAGTGGCAGTCGTTACGGGTAGTTGGAGCCCTCAAAAGTCCAGCAATTGGTCTAACTGCAATGCTTCGATGTCGCCTTCGGGTTGTGGAGGTCAGACGGCAGTCGCTTCACGGAAAACGTCGAAGTTTAGCCATATCAGCAGTTGGACTGGTAAAAGAGGACCCCAGACTCCAAAGCTGAAAAAAAAAGGCTTCGGATGCGACTGGGATGATGATGAACTTGTCAAATTCTTATTTTTTACAAGCTCTACAGCAACATTTAGAGGACTATCTTCATAATATTTATAGCGTCTAGACCCAGGCTTTCTTCTATTTCCTATTCTGAATCTAAAAGAAACAAAACCAGATTGTAATATCAGCAGTTATTTAGCTGTCGTAACTGTGTTGAAATTAATTCGCTAATTCATGCCATTTGTTTAGATACAACACAGCTATTACCGATGCTATGAATTTAAAGAAAACGAACGGGGAAGTTAGGTATTCAGAAGTGAATATTTACAAAATCTGACTCAGTTAAAGCGTTTACAAGTTACACAAAATAAGAAATATGATCAAAATAAAAGTTCGTAATTTCGTACGTAATTTTATGTTCCACTTTGTGACAACCCTGGGTCAGGCAAAGTTATGTACACTAGTAGGAATTCAGTGTCATAACTTTGCCTAAACATTTATAACTATTTTATTTGTAACAATTAACACTCAACAATTATTTAGAATTATAGAAAAGCTTACGAAGGACATATCAACATCAACATTTTAGTAAAATTAATAATAATTTTGGACTTACTATAAAAGTTTGTCGCGTAACGTCGAAGCCGGCCATCCCTTGTTGCGTTTGACAGATCACTATTTGGCGGTTTCAATGAAAACAAATATGGCGACCGGTTTTTCGAGTTGCCAAGTAAGGATTTAATTATCTACCAAAAAGCAGATGTTGCTACATGCAATATTTTAAAAGATATTAACAAGTTCTTAAGGCGCTGTGTTCAGTAAAAATAGGCTTCTTAAAACAATTTTTTAGCCAAATGTATACATTTCAGAGCAGCCAAAAATTTATATGTTAATCTTGATTATATGTAGCAGGAAACCATTGTTTTCAAAACACGTTTTGAATTAATTTTCTCGATAGAAAAAAATCCTAAAGTAACCCCTAAAATTGAATTTATAACAGTTGTAACTGTATTATTAATCATCAAATCTTGATAAAATTGAGAAGAGCGATGTAAAATATAATAGTAAATGAAACCATTGTTTTTGTTTATCGATTTAACTAAGATATTCTAAAATAAATAATGTATTTAATGATAAATAACGTGAACGAAACGTCGCTCCATCGCGGCGTCCATTGCCTTCTCTTTCACTTCTATGCTTAGCGACAGTGACCGCTGAGGCGTGGTGCTTGTCGGACCTATGTCACTTTTTGCTTTACCCCGCACAGAAAATAATTATATTTACGTGTCTGTTTGTTGATGAATAATCATATTTGTTTTTGGGTTCAAACCCCAGGTTTACATTATATGCTTTTTGTAGATTTTAATTGAAATAAATGCTTTTTAATTTACTGTTGTATTTTTGCCGATATTTTATTTGATTTTTTTCTGTAATTATTCTTTTTACTTTTTCGCGGCACTTTTTTCTTCACCTGTATGTGTTCGGGTTCAAACCCCAGCCTTACGTTGTATGCTTTTTGTTGGATTTCTTATTTGCAATTGTTTTTTTTTTTTTAATTATTATTAATTTATCCGATTTTCTGTATTTTTTGTAGTAGGTAATTGTTCCATCTTTTAAATATATTCTTTTTGTAACAATTATAATGCAAACTAATATTTAAAATCAATTCGTTATAATTTTCTTTCTACAAATTTCTAGAAATTAATAATAAATAATAATAATAAGCCTTTATTTAACCATGAATTTCTTAGTTCATAATATAATTTAAAAAAGAAAAACAATAAAAATAACAGTTAATTTGATAATAGTTCAAAACAGTATAGGCCTCCTCCAAGTGCCTCCATCTATTTCACTCGTACAAACCCGATTTCGATAAGAGTTGCAGTTTTGAAGAAGAAATCTTTTATTTTTTTAAATATCCGAAAATGCATTTTTTTTAACAGTTACTCTAAACAGCTGTTTATAAATAGCAATTTCTAGAAATGATATATTTCTAACAGTTTCATGAAAAAAGGACATAACACAAAAAATTTAAGCAGAACGGACAAAGCGCATTATAAAAATAAAAAGAAAACAAAAAAAAATAATAAAAAATGAAAATATGTATAAAGTACCTACACATTTTCGAAAATCGCAAGGTAAAGTCGGATTCGATCCTGGTGCTCGTCTAATGCGAACCGGGACTGTGACGAACAGAGCCAACCGTACCTCGGTGTTGGGCTGTGAAATTACGGTTCTAAATGTAGATGGAATAGAAAAGAAAAACAATAAAAATAACAGTTGATTTGATAATAGTTCAAAACAGTAAATTTAGATTTCATTTTGTTGCATTATTCATGGTTGCATTATTTCAATCTTTTTGTGTTGTGTTATTCTAAGCACTCGTACAAACCCGACTTCGATAAGAGTTGCAGTTTTGAAGAAAAAATCTTTTATTTTTTTAAATATCCGAATATGCATTTTTTTTTTAACAGTTACTCTAAACAGCTGTTTATAAATAGTAATTTCTAGAAATGATATATTTCTAACAGTTTCATGAAAAAAGGACATAACACAAAAAAATTTAAGCAGAACGGACAAAGCGCATTATAAAAATAAAAAAGAAAACAAAAGTAATAATAAAAAATGAAAATATGTATAAAATATACATATTCGAAAATCGCAAGGTAAAGTGAACGGATGTGGGATTCGAACCTGCTGCTCGTCTCATGCTAACCGGGACTGTGACGAACAGAGCCAACCGTACCTCGGGGTTGGGTTGTGAAATTACGGTTCTAAATGTAGATGGAATAGAGAATGGTTGGTATAGATTTAATAGAACGTGCGTATTTCTCGATGCACTACGCCTCACCTCACGCATCGATGTACTCGCGCGGAGCGCCCCGCGCCCCGCAGTGGGCGGGGCTAGTCGTGTCCCACTTCGTCTGCTTCACCCCCTCAAATACCTAAAAGTTTGCTATTCACAGCGTCTTAAAATAGGCAAAATTGTGTACGAGAGGCAATGTTGCAGCGTTTTACGGTACCTTAAGACGCCTGGATCGATTTTCAAATTTCTTTTTGTTTGAAAGGGTATACTTTCTAGGTGGTTCAATAGTTACCAGGTCAGGATCTGATGATGGAAGACCAGAGAAATCAAGAGTAACTTTCAAAAATCGTAGGGGTGACAAGTGCATTTCTAAGTATTTTCAATAAGTATTAGAAAACACTACAATTTAATAAAGGTACGGAGTAGATCTGATGATGAAGCTGGGAGACAGTCGTGAGAACTCCTCAACGATTCACAGCAGCTACCTTGTGTTTATGTTTGATTAATTTGTATTGATGAGAATTAAATTATTATTATTTAGAATTATTTTATTTGTCTGGTGAAGCCGTATGGAGGACGGGTCTGAGCAGTTGTGTTGCGATGTGTACCGGGTACGATGTGCCTAATGTTGTTGTGTCGGGAGTTTGGACGTGGAGGGTCTCCAGATCATCCTCTGGCGCAGCATCGTTGTTCGTGTTGTTGGGTTAAACATTGCATCACCTCGCTCAACTGCCGTCTTCCTTCCTATTCACTCAGTTTTTTTGAGTGAATAGGCTTAATAAGCTAGTGCGTTTTACCATCAACGATTGCATCACTGCTTACCATCAGGCGGGATTGCAGTCAAGCACTAGTTTATAACTAATAAAAAAAAAACTTTACACCTCGATGGGTTGTGACTGTCATAAAGGCTCTGATGATGAAGACAAAGGTCAGTCCCGCGTACTCCTCAACGGTTTACAGTAGTTACTTTGTGTTTGGACTTAAGTATATCATTTATATTCATGAGGACTTTTCAGCGTCGTTTTTGTCGTAGTTGGGTTTTAGTTTTTACTTTTTTCCGCGTACATCGAGGGACTGGAACAATTATATAATAATAATAACGTTTATTCAGAAATAATTTACATTTTTACACAAAATATATTGTAGGCTATAATTTATTGTTACAATCGGATTACACATCTGTAACCGAACTAGGCAAAAGCCTGTGTTTCAGTTATCAGCGCCCAATCCCTTAAAAAGTAGACACTAGATATATGTAGGTAGCCATTGATTACAGTCAACACTTTGTAAATTTACATGTTCAAAAATAGAATAAATCAATTAAATTTAATGAAATAAATTAAAATAACATCATACCAAATAAAATTAACATTTTTATAATTTACCAGAAATAATAAATTAACTTAAAATTAGATTAAATTAAGAATAAGCACTGAACAGTACGTGTGTCCTCTATTTGTGTGATAAGATTATGTGTGTATGAATGTAAGAGGGTGTATGTATGTGGTAAATAGTCAATCACTGTGGTAGGTATATGTAGTATTAACTCAGTCTCTTCGTAATTAAGTTTTTGTAAGTATTTTGTAACCTTTTCCTTACATTGAGTTTTCGTTAAAGGGTAGATATTTATTGCTTTATTTATCTTATTATAGATACAAGGTCCAATGAAGTTTGTAAATCTTGAGCTAAATTTAGTAGTATTTATATAATTTTTATAATTTGCCAGCGGCGGTGTTTCCGTCACACTACAATTTGAGTGTCTTCAAGGCTAAAGTGAATAGGCTATTAATAAACTAGCGCGCTTTACCATCAACGATCGCATCACTGCTCTGCTTACCATCAGACGGGATTGCGGTCAAGCGCAAGTTAGAGTAGGTACCATTCATATGTATTTAGAAAGCTAAGCCAAGTTCTAACTCTAAAAAATGGACATTGGCACCTCCGTATTCTCTCGTGGCCAAGCTTATATGGCGCTTTCACGAGTAAACAATTTTCATTGGGCGCACCTCATATTGATTGAAGAAGTAATGTGTTTAAAAAATGAGTTCTCAAAAACGTTAATAACGCAATGAATGTTGTTAAACTGTCAAAATGAAACCCATTGCTACTGATGGCGTTTTACGTAATTACACTGCTGGTTTGAGTTGCTAAAGATCCCCAAGCACTAAAATATGTTTTTTTCCAAACCAACCATCTTCTAGGTCAGAAGAATCAAACACTTTGCATAAACGAAGATTTATGTAGGTTAATTAGATATCATAGACAATTCATCTATAATAAATAGTTTGACAGTTTTTAAGTATGTCCTTAAGCGGGTATCACCGCCACTCGTGAGTCCAATGCACTATAAGTTGAAGCTTTCTAAATACATATGAATGGTACTCTAACTTGCGCTTGACCGCAATCCCGTCTGATGGTAAGCAGAGCAGTGATGCGATCGTTGATGGTAAAGCGCGCTAGTTTATTAATAGCCTATTCACTTTAGCCTTGAAGACACTCAAATTGTAGTGTGACGGAAACACCGCCGCTGGCAAATTATAAAAATTATATAAATACTACTAAATTTAGCTCAAGATTTACAAACTTCATTGGACCTTATATCTATAATAAGATAAATAAAGCAATAAATATCTACCCTTTAACGAAAACTCAATGTAAGGAAAAGGTTACAAAATACTTACAAAAACTTAATTACGAAGAGACTGAGTTAATACTACATATACCTACCACAGTGATTGACTATTTACCACATACATACACCCTCTTACATTCATACACACATAATCTTATCACACAAATAGAGGACACACGTACTGTTCAGTGCTTATTCTTAATTTAATCTAATTTTAAGTTAATTTATTATTTCTGGTAAATTATAAAAATGTTAATTTTATTTGGTATGATGTTATTTTAATTTATTTCATTAAATTTAATTGATTTATTCTATTTTTGAACATGTAAATTTACAAAGTGTTGACTGTAATCAATGGCTACCTACATATATCTAGTGTCTACTTTTTAAGGGATTGGGCGCTGATAACTGAAACACAGGCTTTTGCCTAGTTCGGTTACAGATGTGTAATCCGATTGTAACAATAAATTACAGCCTACAATATATTTTGTGTAAAAATGTAAATTATTTCTGAATAAACGTTATTATTATTATATAATTGTTCCAGTCCCTCGATGTACGCGGAAAAAAGTAAAAACTAAAACCCAACTACGACAAAAACGACGCTGAAAAGTCCTCATGAATATAAATGATATACTTAAGTCCAAACACAAAGTAACTACTGTAAACCGTTGAGGAGTACGCGGGACTGACCTTTGTCTTCATCATCAGAGCCTTTATGACAGTCACAACCCATCGAGGTGTAAAGTTTTTTTTTTACCCGACTACGGTAAAGCAAAAGGAGGGTTATGATTTTGACAGGCTATGTATGTATGTATGTATGTATGTATGTTCATCTGTTCCCTCGTAACTTCTAAACTACTTATTCGAATTCGATAAATGACATATCATTAGAAGCGTCTAAATTGTCTGCTGGTTATAGGCTATATGGAGTTTCACAAAATCTAACGTGGCGCCCTCTAGCGGACAAAATATACAGAGTAAAAAAAAAAAAGTTAAGATAAATATGCCGTGTTTGGTATCATTTGAAAGGGCTTAACTTGTACATTTTGAATATATATATATTACTAGCATTTGCTTGTGACTTTACCTGTATTCATCGGCTGATTGCATATAATTCACATCTTTTCGTTCATAAATAGCTTCTTTACTACTTATCAGAATAAGACCACTGCAGAACCATTAGAAGGGCCTTGATATTCTGTTGGTTATGAGCTTTAGAGCTTGTCACCAAATTTAGTATTACGCCCTCTAGCGGACAAAAAGTTCTATGTTAATACAAAATTAAAATGAATATACCGTATTTGGTATCATCTAAAAGAGCTTCACGAGTACTTTATGTTTGGACATAATCCCTAGTAATGCTTCGTAGAAATTTGAATGTAAATCAGGGTTTGGTAAACGGAGCGATGGGAGTGGTGCAGGCCTTCGAATGGCCTGCCCTTCGGCGCGATCAGTTGGAACAGGAGAACAGCCAAGCGCTGTTCTCCTTGCCTCACTGAATTTGACGGCTTGAGGGGTTCTGGGCAAATTCAGCGTAAAATGCTCCCGCTGATTCTTTCTTGGGGTTGTACTGTACATAAATTAAAGGTTGTACTCTAGATAAAAAGTTACAGATCTAGGAAAGTCATTGTTTGCTAAAGGACAGGCCTATGTCGCTCTCAGTAGAGTTAAAACCATAGAGGGATTATTTATAAGTGCCTTGGATCATAATAAATTACTTAAAAATCCACATGACAGTCGATCGTTAGCAGAATTAGATAGATTAAGAAATCTTCCCAGGTCCTCTTAATATAAGTTTTTTTTAATAATTATAAACTAGCGCTTGACTGCAATCCCGCCTGATGGTAAGCAGTGACGCAATCCTTGATGCCTGCGCACTAGTTTATTAAGCCTATTCACTTAAAAAACTTAGGAATAGCAAGGATGACGGCAGTTGAGCCAGGTGATGCAATGTTAAATCCAAGACCAACACGACCAACCATGCTGCGCCAGAGGAGATTGATCTGGAGACTCTCCACGACCAAACCGACACAACAACATTTGGCGCATCGTACTCGCCACACAACGCAACACAAAGTGCTCAGACGCGTCCCTGTACGGCTTCACCAGACATCATGCTGGAACACGACGAATCGGCGGCAAGACGTCTGGTGGGTGGTAACTTCTGCCGGCAGCCGATGTTATGGCCTACCAC
Source organism: Sesamia nonagrioides (assembly GCA_017933935.1). Taxonomy (NCBI): domain Eukaryota; kingdom Metazoa; phylum Arthropoda; class Insecta; order Lepidoptera; family Noctuidae; genus Sesamia; species Sesamia nonagrioides. The sequence goes on along the minus strand of JADWQK010000907.1, from coordinate 591,504 downwards.
CGTTAGAAAACATCCAATCTATTTATACTAACGGCCTCATCCACTAATTCATGACCCATTCGGTGCCATCGACGCAAATGTGCGTCGCTACTACGAAAAACCGGGAGCTTCATACGGGAAAACCGTTGCTATACGCGCTACGCTCCAAGCGCTACGAAATAGTAAAATAGGACATCTCTACATATTACTATACGCCGATACATAAGTCAAAAGAGATGTCGTATGTTAACTACCTAGTTTTTAGTTCGTCAATTTAACTTTATTAATATTATGCGCCACAAATACACTTTAACACCAAAATAGTACAAATAATAAAAGTTAAAAACTAAAAAACTACGACCGAAGTACAAGATTTTCAGAATACTGAACTGAACAAAGTTGCTAATTAGTAAGTAAATGGACACAGTAGACTCTACCAAGATGCCTTCGTTGTAAATTGACAATAATGTCTTACGATACTATTCTGCAATTCACTATTTAGAGATAAATTTTCATGTTTGGAAGGCGTAGTCACACGTTACATATACCTACCGTAGCACTTTCATAACGTGTGACTGCGGTTTCAAACATGAAAATTTATCTCTAAATAGTGAATATTGCATACTCAGAATAGTATCGTAAGACATTATTGTCAATTTACAACGAAGGCATCTTGGTAGAGTCTACTGTCCATTTACTTGCAACTATATTAGCAACTTTGTTCAGTTCAGTATTCTGAAAATCTTGTTTTATACTTTTCAGCGTCGTTTTTGTCGTAGTTGTTTTATTAGTTATAAACTAGTGCTTGACTGCAATCCCGCCTGATGGTAAGCAGTGATGCAATCGTTGATGGTAAAACGCACTAGCTTATTAAGCCTATTCACTCAAAAAAACTGAGTGAATAGGAAGGAAGACGGCAGTTGAGCGAGGTGATGCAATGTTTAACCCAACAACACGAACAACGATGCTGCGCCAGAGGATGATCTGGAGACCTCCACGTCCAAACTCCCGACACAACAACATTAGGCACATCGTGCCCGGTACACATCGCAACACAACTGCTCAGACCCGTCCTCCGTACGGCTTCACCAGACAAATAAAATAATTCTAAATAATAATAATTTAATTCTCATCAATACAAATTAATCAAACATAAACACAAGGTAGCTGCTGTGAATCGTTGAGGAGTTCTCACGACTGTCTCCCAGCTTCATCATCAGATCTACTCCGTACCTTTATTAAATTGTAGTGTTTTCTAAGACTTATTGAAAATACTTAGAAATGCACTTGTCACCCCTACGATTTTGAAAGTTACTCTTGATTTCTCTGGTCTTCCATCATCAGATCCTGACCTGGTAACTATTGAACCACCTAGAAAGTATACCCTTTCAAACAAAAAGAAATTTGAAAATCGATCCAGGCGTCTTAAGGTAATCGGTGAACACACCTTCATAAAAAAAAGATTACGACGAATTGAGAACCAACTCCTTTTTTAAATCAGTTGATGAAGGGGCCCACCAAGTTGAATATTTTATTGACGGTGGTACGTCAATCTCTACTAGTTTGGTTGGGCTCTTCTGCTTTCTAATCAAGGTCACCAGGTACTTCAGATCTTCGATTATTCTAGTTTTATATTTTTCTCTTTATGTGACCATTAAACCCTGGCTCTGTACTAAATTTCAGCTCTGAGTTTATGGGAAGTACTACTTCTATTTTGATGATCATGAGTGAGTGAGTGTCGAAAACACGGAAATTTACTTTCGCTTAACTTCAGAACTGGATGAGCTACAGACTTGAAATTTTAGATTTGAAGTGTGTAAATGCAGCTTACTGGATGACCAAAATTTCAGCGTTCAGGTACTATCCAGAGGTTCTTAATTAGGGGCCTGAAAATGCAACGAAATGGTTCGGGTAAAGATGGTACGGCAGTGTTTGCTCCGCGCTCGATTCGGCGAGGGCACTACCGTGCCCCTCAGATAAATACTACTAAATTTAGCTCAAGATTTACAAACTTCATTGGACCTTATATCTATAATAAGATAAATAAAGCAACAAATATCTACCCTTTAACGAAAACTCAATGTAAGGAAAAGGTTACAAAATACTTACAAAAACTTAATTACGAAGAGACTGAGTTAATACTACATATACCTACCACAGTGATTGACTATTTACCACATACATACACCCTCTTACATTCATGCACACATAATCTTATCACACAAATAGAGGACACACGTACTGTTCAGTGCTTATTCTTAATTTAATCTAATTTTAAGTTAATTTATTATTTCTGGTAAATTATAAAAATGTTAATTTTATTTGGTATGCTGTTATTTAAATTTATTTCATTAAATTTAATTGATTTATTCTATTTTTTGAACATGTAAATTTACAAAGTGTTGACTGTACTCAATGGCTACCTACATATATCTAGTGTCTACTTTTAAGGGATTGGGCGCTGATAACTGAAACACAGGCTTTTTGCCTAGTTCGGTTACAGATGTGTAATCCGATTGTAACAATAAATTATAGCCTACAATATATTTTGTGTAAAAATGTAAATTATTTCTGAATAAACGTTATTATTATTATATAATTGTTCCAGTCCCTCGATGTACGCGGAAAAAAGTAAAAACTAAAACCCAACTACGACAAAAACGACGCTGAAAAGTCCTCATGAATATAAATGATATACTTAAGTCCAAACACAAAGTAACTACTGTAAACCGTTGAGGAGTACGCGGGACTGACCTTTGTCTTCATCATCAGAGCCTTTATGACAGTCACAACCCATCGAGGTGTAAAGTTTTTTTTTTACCCGACTACGGTAAAGCAAAAGGAGGGTTATGATTTTGACAGGCTATGTATGTATGTATGTATGTATGTATGTTCATCTGTTCCCTCGTAACTTCTAAACTACTTATTCGAATTCGATAAATGACATATCATTAGAAGCGTCTAAATTGTCTGCTGGTTATAGGCTATATGGAGTTTCACAAAATCTAACGTGGCGCCCTCTAGCGGACAAAATATACAGAGTAAAAAAAAAAAAGTTAAGATAAATATGCCGTGTTTGGTATCATTTGAAAGGGCTTAACTTGTACATTTTGAATATATATATATTACTAGCATTTGCTTGTGACTTTACCTGTATTCATCGGCTGATTGCATATAATTCACATCTTTTCGTTCATAAATAGCTTCTTTACTACTTATCAGAATAAGACCACTGCAGAACCATTAGAAGGGCCTTGATATTCTGTTGGTTATGAGCTTTAGAGCTTGTCACCAAATTTAGTATTACGCCCTCTAGCGGACAAAAAGTTCTATGTTAATACAAAATTAAAATGAATATACCGTATTTGGTATCATCTAAAAGAGCTTCACGAGTACTTTATGTTTGGACATAATCCCTAGTAATGCTTCGTAGAAATTTGAATGTAAATCAGGGTTTGGTAAACGGAGCGATGGGAGTGGTGCAGGCCTTCGAATGGCCTGCCCTTCGGCGCGATCAGTTGGAACAGGAGAACAGCCAAGCGCTGTTCTCATACAATTTGACGACGCATCCACAAAAGCAGATACTAACGGACTTATCAAAATCGAGCCTTGCCTCACTGAATTTGACGGCTTGAGGGGTTCTGGGCAAATTCAGCGTAAAATGCTCCCGCTGATTCTTTCTTGGGGTTGTACTGTACATAAATTAGAAGGTTGTACTCTAGATAAAAAGTTACAGATCTAGGAAAGTCATTGTTTGCTAAAGGACAGGCCTATGTCGCTCTCAGTAGAGTTAAAACCATAGAGGGATTATTTATAAGTGCCTTGGATCATAATAAATTACTTAAAAATCCACATGACAGTCGATCGTTAGCAGAATTAGATAGATTAAGAAATCTTCCCAGGTCCTCTTAATATAAGTTTTTTTTTTTTTTAATAATTATAAACTAGCGCTTGACTGCAATCCCGCCTGATGGTAAGCAGTGACGCAATCCTTGATGCCTGCGCACTAGTTTCTTAAGCCTATTCACTTAAAAAACTTAGGAATAGCAAGGATGACGGCAGTTGAGCCAGGTGATGCAATGTTAAATCCAAGACCAACACGACCAACCATGCTGCGCCAGAGGAAGATTGATCTGGAGACTCTCCACGACCAAACTCCCGACACAACAACATTTGGCGCATCGTACTCGCCACACAACGCAACACAAAGTGCTCAGACGCGTCCTCTGTACGGCTTCACCAGACATCATGCTGGAACACGACGAATCGCTAGGCGGCAAGACTTTGTCTGGTGGGTGGTAACTTCTGCTGGCAGCCGATGTTATGGCCTACCACCGTTAGAAAAACATCCAATCTATTTATACTAACGGCCTCATCCACTAATTCATGACCCATTCGGTGCCATCGACGCAAATGTGCGTCGCTACTACGAAAAAACCGGGAGCTTCATGCGGGAAAACCGTTGCTATACGCGCTACGCTCCAAGCGCTACGAAATAGTAAAATAGGACATCTCTACATATTACTATACGCCGATATATAAGTCAAAATAGATGTCGTATGTTTACTACCTAGTTTTTAGTTCGTCAATTTAACTTTTATTAATATTACGCGCCACAAATACACTTTAACACCAAAATAGTAAAAATAATAAAAAGTTAAAAAACTAAAACCCAACTACGACAAAAAACGACGCTGAAAAAGTATAAAACAAGATTTTCAGAATACTGAACTGAACAAAGTTGCTAATATAGTTGCAAGTAAATGGACACAGTAGACTCTACCAAGATGACTTCGTTGTAAATTGACAATAATGTCTTACGATACTATTCTGAAGTATGCAATATTCACTAGCAATTCACTATTTAGAGATAAATTTTCATGTTTGGAAGGCGTAGTCACACGTTACATATACCTACCGTAGCACTTTCATAACGTGTGACTGCGGTTTCAAACATGAAAATTTATCTCTAAATAGTGAATATTGCATACTCAGAATAGTATCGTAAGACATTATTGTCAATTTACAACGAAGGCATCTTGGTAGAGTCTACTGTCCATTTACTTGCAACTATATTAGCAACTTTGTTCAGTTCAGTATTCTGAAAATCTTGTTTTATACTTTTCAGCGTCGTTTTTGTCGTAGTTGTTTTATTAGTTATAAACTAGTGCTTGACTGCAATCCCGCCTGATGGTAAGCAGTGATGCAATCGTTGATGGTAAAACGCACTAGCTTATTAAGCCTATTCACTCAAAAAAACTGAGTGAATAGGAAGGAAGACGGCAGTTGAGCGAGGTGATGCAATGTTTAACCCAACAACACGAACAACGATGCTGCGCCAGAGGATGATCTGGAGACCTCCACGTCCAAACTCCCGACACAACAACATTAGGCACATCGTGCCCGGTACACATCGCAACACAACTGCTCAGACCCGTCCTCCGTACGGCTTCACCAGACAAATAAAATAATTCTAAATAATAATAATTTAATTCTCATCAATACAAATTAATCAAACATAAACACAAGGTAGCTGCTGTGAATCGTTGAGGAGTTCTCACGACTGTCTCCCAGCTTCATCATCAGATCTACTCCGTACCTTTATTAAATTGTAGTGTTTTCTAAGACTTATTGAAAATACTTAGAAATGCACTTGTCACCCCTACGATTTTGAAAGTTACTCTTGATTTCTCTGGTCTTCCATCATCAGATCCTGACCTGGTAACTATTGAACCACCTAGAAAGTATACCCTTTCAAACAAAAAGAAATTTGAAAATCGATCCAGGCGTCTTAAGGTAATCGGTGAACACACCTTCATAAAAAAAAGATTACGACGAATTGAGAACCAACTCCTTTTTTAAATCAGTTGATGAAGGGGCCCACCAAGTTGAATATTTTATTGACGGTGGTACGTCAATCTCTACTAGTTTGGTTGGGCTCTTCTGCTTTCTAATCAAGGTCACCAGGTACTTCAGATCTTCGATTATTCTAGTTTTTATATTTTTCCCTTTATGTGACTATTAAACCCTGGCTCTGTACTAAATTTCAGCTCTCTGAGTTTATGGGAAGTACTACTTCTATTTTGATGATCATGAGTGAGTGAGTGTCGAAAACACGGAAATTTACTTTCGCTTAACTTCAGAACTGGATGAGCTACAGACTTGAAATTTTAGATTTGAAGTGTGTAAATGCAGCTTACTGGATGACCAAAATTTCAGCGTTCAGGTACTATCCAGAGGTTCTTAATTAGGGGCCTGAAAATGCAACGAAATGGTTCGGGTAAAGATGGTACGGCAGTGTTTGCTCCGCGCTCGATTCGGCGAGGGCACTACCGTGCCCTCAGATAAATACTACTAAATTTAGCTCAAGATTTACAAACTTCATTGGACCTTATATCTATAATAAGATAAATAAAGCAACAAATATCTACCCTTTAACGAAAACTCAATGTAAGGAAAAGGTTACAAAATACTTACAAAAACTTAATTACGAAGAGACTGAGTTAATACTACATATACCTACCACAGTGATTGACTATTTACCACATACATACACCCTCTTACATTCATGCACACATAATCTTATCACACAAATAGAGGACACACGTACTGTTCAGTGCTTATTCTTAATTTAATCTAATTTTAAGTTAATTTATTATTTCTGGTAAATTATAAAAATGTTAATTTTATTTGGTATGCTGTTATTTAAATTTATTTCATTAAATTTAATTGATTTATTCTATTTTTGAACATGTAAATTTACAAAGTGTTGACTGTACTCAATGGCTACCTACATATATCTAGTGTCTACTTTTTAAGGGATTGGGCGCTGATAACTGAAACACAGGCTTTTGCCTAGTTCGGTTACAGATGTGTAATCCGATTGTAACAATAAATTATAGCCTACAATATATTTTGTGTAAAAATGTAAATTATTTCTGAATAAACGTTATTATTATTATATAATTGTTCCAGTCCCTCGATGTACGCGGAAAAAAGTAAAAACTAAAACCCAACTACGACAAAAACGACGCTGAAAAGTCCTCATGAATATAAATGATATACTTAAGTCCAAACACAAAGTAACTACTGTAAACCGTTGAGGAGTACGCGGGACTGACCTTTGTCTTCATCATCAGAGCCTTTATGACAGTCACAACCCATCGAGGTGTAAAGTTTTTTTTTTATTAGTTATAAACTAGTGCTTGACTGCAATCCCGCCTGATGGTAAGCAGTGATGCAATCGTTGATGGTAAAACGCACTAGCTTATTAAGCCTATTCACTCAAAAAAACTGAGTGAATAGGAAGGAAGACGACAGTTGAGCGAGGTGATGCAATGTTTAACCCAACAACACGACCAACGATGCTGCGCCAGAGGATGATCTGGAGACCCTCCACGACCAAACTCCCGACACAACAACATTAGGCACATCGTACCCGGTACACATCGCAACACAACTGCTCAGACCCGTCCTCCGTACGGCTTCACCAGACAAATAAAATAATTCTAAATAATAATAATTTAATTCTCATCAATACAAATTAATCAAACATAAACACAAGGTAGCTGCTGTGAATCGTTGAGGAGTTCTCACGACTGTCTCCCAGCTTCATCATCAGATCTACTCCGTACCTTTATTAAATTGTAGTGTTTTCTAATACTTATTGAAAATACTTAGATATGCACTTGTCACCCCTACGATTTTTGAAAGTTACTCTTGATTTCTCTGGTCTTCCATCATCAGATCCTGACCTGGTAACTATTGAACCACCTAGAAAGTATACCCTTTCAAACAAAAAGAAATTTGAAAATCGATCCAGGCGTCTTAAGGTAATCGGTGAACACACCTTCATAAAAAAAAAAAGATTACAACGAATTGAGAACCAACTCCTTTTTTTTTAAATCAGTTGATGAAGGGGCCCACCAAGTTGAATATTTTATTGACGGTGGTACGTCAATCTCTACTAGTTTGGTTGGGCTTTTAGCGCGTAGGGCGTGTTATATAATTAAAACGCGAATAGGTTGAACGTTGTATATTGCACGTAAGTCTAAAGTACAATGTATGCTATAAGTTACCTAATTACAAGAGTAGAGACGCGACTATTGTTGATCATGGGAGAACGTGCCGTCTGATTGGCCGGTGGACAGGGCCCGCGCCTTCGGTCCACGTGCAAGGCGGTTCGATATGGTCAGCGCGCTTTCCCCGGCGGCGCACAATGGGTTAACAGAATCGCGTCGTCCGCGGAACTTTCTCCAACGAACAATGGGTTGACTAACAGATGTGCGACAATATGCGACACCCTCGCTGAGGCGGTCAGGACCCACGCTCTTTGTCTTACATACGCGCTTTGTTTTCCAAGATCCTTGTTTGACACTGGTATGATTTATTGTGCACCCTTTCGCGGAAAGTCATCAATCGTAGGGACGTCAATAGTTGGGCAATCCTTTGTTTTATTGTTGTATTGTAGCGACTGCGACCATCGCTACAGTACTCTCCCCCTCACGGCGAAGCAAACGTGGCGTGCAGGCGTCTTAACGATCCTGCCTGACCTAGTACGTTGTTCTCTCGTATGCTGGGCTGGGAGTAGGCTGGATTGCTCGTCTGCGGTCGCTGCAGGTGCTGGAGTCTTGGCTGTGGCTTGCTCGTCTGTGGTAACTGCAGGTGCTTGACTGGTCTCGCTGTTTGTTTGCCTGGGATCATCTTCTGTGTTGATAGTGTACGCAGGTTTGAGGCGATCGATCGATATGTTGCTTGATCGTCCGGGTAGTTGTATTGTGAAGTACTTTTCCTTGCGTTCGATGATCTGGTATGGACCTTGGTATGGATGCTGCAGAGGTTTGCGGACGGTGTCGTCGCGTACAAACACGTGGCTACATGTTTGTAGATCGTTGTGCACGAACATACATCGCTTGTTTGCATGCGATTTGTATGTGGGTGTGAGCTTCGTGATGATGTCGTGCAGGTGATTGACATAGTCGTGATCCATCGTCGGTGTGGCTGGAGTTGGTGATATGAAGTCACCTGGTAGGCGTATAGCTTGACCGTAGGTGAGTTGCGCTGCGCTTGTGTCAGAGTCGGAGCGGATAGCGGCTCTTAGACCCATTAGGACAGTAGGCAACTCGTAGATCCATTTGTTGCTGTTTTCTAGTCTAGCCATGAGTGCGGCTTTCAACGATCTGTGCCAACGCTCGACGATTCCATTACTCTGCGGGTGGTAGGCAGTAGTGCGGGTTCTGTCTGCGCCGAGTAGTTGAGCTAGGTCTTTGAATAGTCTTCCGTGTGCAGTTTCTGGCCTGCCATCGGACGCGTCCCCAGGTGGCGGATAGGGGAACGGCCCCCAGATATGGGGGTTACCGGGTTACCGGCGCGGACCAAAACCAGATGCGGGGACCGCTTCGGCGGTCACACGTGCGGCGGGTCGGCCACCACTCGAGGTGGCTGACGTGACCCGAACTCCGGGTCACCGTCGGGCAACCCGGTCTCCTCATTGAGAGGAGCTGGGGGCCCCGTTTGCCTCCGGGCAAACGAGTGGGGCTAAGAGGAAGGACACCTCGCTAAAAAACCCTTGGCTGCTGCGTCTTCTCGCACAAAAAGACGTACCCAGCCCGGCCCCTCCCTGTGGAGTGGAGGGACCACTGTGGGTCCGCCCTAGGCGGGAATCGCCGGCGGGGGATTGGTAGTTAGGCTGTGCCATTTTCCCATGACCCCGCCAATCAGGCGATGTCGTTGTGCCGCTGTGGGTTTAGTGGGTATTCCCGGCTTCGGCTGGGCGAGTCCCACACACGCCCTTCGGGGTATGGTGCGTAAACGCATTACCACAGCGTCAAAAAAAAAAAAAAGGTCTTTGAATAGTCTACTTTCAAACTGTCGTCCTTGATCAGTCGTAATTCTTATTGGACAACCGAAACGGGATATCCAGACTTCGTATAGCTTTCTTGCGACGGTTTCAGCGGTTGTCTCTTGAAGTGGTACGGCTTCAGGCCATCGAGTGCACCGGTCGATCATTGTGAGTAAATATTGGTGTCCACATGCTGATGTAGGTAGCGGACCAACGCAGTTTCTGGCCTGCCATCGGACGCGTCCCCAGGTGGCGGATAGGGGAACGGCCCCCAGATATGGGGGTTACCGGTTTACCGGCGTGGACCAAAACCAGATGCGGGGACCGCTTCGGCGGTCACACGTGCGGCGGGTTGGCCACCACTCGAGGTGGCTGACGTGACCCGAACTCCGGGTCACCGTGATTTTCTTGAGTTGAATGTTGGTCTGTTGAGATAATGCAGGTAAACAACTGTCGTTTTCTTGAGCTTGAGATAACTCGTCGTAGTTGATAGGTGATGGAGTGTCGATTGTCTCGACGCGCGATAGTGCATCTGCGACAATATTTTGTGCCCCGCTCATGTGTCGGATATCAGTAGTAAACTCGCTAATGAAGAGCAATTGGCGGATTCGGCGTGGTGTGTCGTTATCAGACGGGGGCTTGCGAATTGCGTAAATCAGCGGTTTATGGTCAGTATAAATGATGAGCTCTCTGCCTTCAAAGATTTTTCGAAAGTGTTTTACGGCCATAAAAATCGAAAGCAGTTCCCTTTCATTTGTGCTATATCTCTTTTGTCTGTCGGAGAATTTTTTCGAAAAATATCCGAGTGGCACCCATTGTTTATTGTTACGCAATTGTTGGAGGGACGCGCCGGCGCAGGTAGCCGACGCCTCGCAAAACAAAGCGATCTTGTCGTCGGGCGAACGAGATGGGTAAGACAATAACGCAGCATCTATTATGCTCTGTTTGCACAACTCGAAGGCTTTTGTTGACTGATCGTCCCACATTACTTCCGTTTTGTCTCGTTTTTTTGAGTTATGAAGAAAGGCGTGTAACGGTGCTTGTATCTCGGCCGCATTCCTAACGCTGTCTCTATAGTATAGTATTTTCTCGGTGGTAGGTCACAACATCAACCGCCGGCATAAGTTACCACCCACCAGACAAAGACATGCCGCCAAGCGATTCGTCGTGTTCCGGCATGATGTCTGGTGAAGCCGTTCGGAGGTCGGGTCTGAGCAGTTGTGTTGCGATGTGTGCCGGGTGCGATGCGCCAGTTGGTGTTGTGTCGGGAGTTTGTTCGTGGAGGGTAGCGGGATCCGAAGCACGGTTCTCCGCTGGCCGACCGCAGGTAGTTGGGGGCCCAAGTAGTGTGCCAGCCACATACGAAAGGCTGCCCCGCCAACTGCGAAAAATCCCAGGGTGGCCCCATCGTGCCGGTTGGCGACCGGACGAGAGGACCCGATGGCGATCCCTGGGGGGGTTCGGGCGTCCCCGCAGTCTCCAGAACAATCTCCCTCTGGCCCAGCATCGTTGGTCGCATTGTTGGGTTTATCATTGCATCACCTCACTCAACTGCCGTCTTCCTTCCTATTCACTCATTTTTAGGGTTCCGTACCTCAAAAGGAAAAAACGGAACCCTTATAGGATCACTTTGTTGTCCGTCTGTCTGTCTGTCTGTCTGTCTGTCAAGACCCTTTATCTAAAGAACGCGTGGATGTATCAAGCTAAAATTCACATGAAATACTCGGGTCTATTGTCCCTTTAAGCTGTGAAAATATCAAACTTCTAAGCCAAGCCAATCAAAAGATACAGCCGATTATGTCGATATTTTCAACAAATTTTCGACACTCGCGAAGGAATCAAAACCTACAGGATACTTCCCGTAAACTCAGAATCTTGAAAATTGGCATGAAGCATTGTCATATAATGAAAACATAGGAAAAATTGCGAAAATCACATTTTTTTAGTTATATAATATAATAAACATATTTTAATAAAATGGAACTTACTACCTTATTTCTCACAAAGGAATAAAGTTATCAAATTGAAATTTATACCAAATACCTAGGTCTATTGTGCCTTTAAGCTGTGAAAATATCAAACTTCTAAGCCAAGCCAATCAAAAGATACAACCGATATGTCGATATTTTCAAGAAATTTTCGACACTCGCAAAGGAATCAAAACCTACAGGATACTTCCCGTAAACTCAGAATCTTGAAATTTGGCATGAAGAATTGTCATATAATGCAAATATAGGGAAAATTGCGAAAATCACATTTTTTTAGTTATATAATATAGTAAATATATTTTAATAAAATGAAACTTACTACCTTATTTCTCACGAACTAATAAAGGTATCAAATTGAAATTTATACCAAATACCTAGGTCTATTGTCCCTTTAAGCAGTGAAAAAATCAAACTTCTAAGTTAAAGCGATCAAAAGATACAGCAGTTTATACCGACACCTTAGACGAATTTCCGTCACACGCTAGGGAATCAAAACCTACAAGGTACTTCCCGTGAACTCAGAATCTTGAAATTCGGCACGAAGCAACGTTATATTATAGTACAGACAGATAAAGGAAAAATTGTGAAAAGTTACATAAAATATTAAAATATTATTTTTGCTTAGGTACATGACAAAATATTTTTTTAATAATTATAAACTTACTACCTACCCTTTTTTCACATGAACGCGTAGAGATATTAAAGTTGAAATTCATATCAAACACTTCTTAAATTTAATTGACTCTAAACTGTAAAAAATTCTAAATCAATGCTAGTATTATAAATGCGAAAGTAACTCTGTCTGTCTGTTACGCTTTCCCGCCTAAACCTCTCAACCGATTTTGATGAAGTATGGCACAGACAATCTTTAGACCCTGAGAAAGAACATAGGCTACCTTTTATCCCGGAAAAATTTGATGTTCCCGAGGGGAATTTAAACAGCGCGATATAACCGAACTCCACGCGGGCGAAGCCGCTGGCGGAAAGCTAGTACGTCATAAATTGTAAACCGCTACGTTTGTACGGCGGAACCCTCGGTGTGCGAGTCCGACTCGCATTTGGCCGTTTTTTTTTATGAAAAGGTTAATAAAGAAAGTAGATGTGTACAGCGGGCGCACGTCCTCTCATTCCAAGTGCACCTCTCAAATGTTCGAGGTCTGCACTCCAATCTCATTGCAGTACATCACCACCTTGAGACTGAAGAGCCACACCTACTTTTCTTGACGGAGACCCAGATCAGATGTCCGACTGACGCGGCGTACCTCGGCTACCCGGGATACTCTTTGGAGCATCATTTCCTGCAGCGTGCCGGGGTCTGTGTGTATGTCCGCAATGACATCTGTTGCCGGCGCCTCCGTCACCTCGAAGACCCTCACTTCTCGTCCCTATGGCTGTTGGTTGACACTGGTGTGGACAAAATTGTTTACACCTGTGTCTACCGATCGCACAGCGGTGATCAGGAGACAACTCGTTTATTTGACCACCTCAGTGAGGCTGCTGACAATGCGCTGCATCGGCACCCTGACGCTCAGTTCGTCGCTCTGGGGGACTTCAACGCCTGCCACCAGGACTGGCTCTTCCCATACCAGAGGACCGACCACGCTGGGAGAGAAGCGCGAAACTTCGCGCTTTCTATGGGCCTTTCCCAGCTGGTAGAGCAAGCGACTAGGGTGCCTGATGTAGTTGGGCATACTGCCAACTGTTTGGACCTTCTGCTGACCACTGATCCGGACAGATGTGTTGTAACGGTTTCCTCACCGTTGGGAACTTCAGACCACTGTCTGGTGAAGTCTGTAACGTCCTTCTCCCCACCAGATCACGACTCTCGTGGTGAACGGCGAATGTGGCGATACAGGTCAGCGGATTGGGATGAGATGCGCCACTTCTTTGCGTCTTATCCTTGGCAGCAGGTCTGCTTCTCTTCTGACAATCCTTCGAGCTGTGCGGACGCTATAACCGATGTGGTGCGTCAAGCTATGGAGTATTTTATCCCATTCAATGACGTGCCCGTCGGTGGCTCGGCTCGCCCATGGTTCAATGCCGATTGTGTCCAAGCTGAACAGCGTAAGCACACGGCATTTCTCGCCTGGGTTGACGCTCGTGACCGCGGAGCTCCGGATCTAAGCTCAAAGAAGAGAGCCTTTAACCGTGCTGCCAAGTCCTACAAGAAGGCGCTCAAGAAGGCTCGCTTCGACCGCATTACCCATATTGGCAACAAGTTATCTGCGCAGCCATCCGGTAGCAGATCTTTTGGTCCCTTGCCAAATCGGTTGAGGCGAACTTCTGTCGGCCCTCACTGCCTCCGCTGGTTAGGCCTGATGGAACACTGGCTCATACGGCGAGAGAGAAAGCAGGTCTCTTTGCATCTCTCTTTGCCCATAATTCGCGTCTAGATACTGGCAGTGCTACTCCACCTAATTTACCTCATTGCGGAGCTTCAATGCCTGAGGTTCGCATTAGAAACAAGGAGGTTCTGAGAGTACTGTGTCGTCTGGACGTGAATAAGGCTAGTGGTCCGGATGGTATACCAGCGATTGTTCTTAAAGCATGTGCGCCCGAGTTGTCTCCTGTATTGACGCGCTTGTATCGCCTCTCATTTAGGACTGGTATAGTGCCCAAGTCCTGGAAGCTTGCTAACGTGCAGCCTGTGCCCAAGAAGGGTAGTCGTGCCGATCCCGCCAACTATCGGCCGATTTCGATCACCTCCATACTTTGCAAAATTATGGAGCGTGTATTGAACTCGCGCCTCTTGGCATACCTGGAAGGTAACGATCTCCTCAGTGACCGACAGTACGGGTTTCGCCGCAATCGGTCAACTGGGGACCTACTAGTGTATGCCACTCACTTGTGGGGCGAGGCCCTCGAGAAGAATGGGGAAGCGATTGCTGTCTCCCTTGATGTCTCGAAGGCCTTCGACCGGGTTTGGCACGCTGGCCTTTTGAGTAAGCTTCCAGCGTACGGCATTTCCCCTAGCCTGACTGGCTGGGTAAAAGACTTCCTGACTGAACGGTCCCTCCGAGTTGTTGTCGACGGATGCTCTTCTGAGCCCATGTCAACTAATGCCGGTGTTCCTCAGGGGTCTGTTCTCTCTGCAACTCTGTTTCTGCTACATATTAACGATCTGCTGATGCCCGGTATCTATGGGTATGCAGATGACAGCACAGTTGTAGAGAGATACCTGCCGGATGCTCGGGCTAGTAGGGAATCAATCCGGTCCGAAAGAGAGGCCATGGTTGAGCGAACGAATGTTGCACTGCAGGCAGTCTCCGAATGGGGCAATGCCAATCTTGTAGCATTCAATGCCGCCAAAACACAGGCGTGTCTTTTCACCGCCAAAAGGAGCCCGTTCACCTTGGCCCCTACTTTTCGGAATGTGTCCTTGGAGTGTTCCGACCGCCTTCAGCTCTTGGGAGTTGAGATTTCCTCGAGCCTTAACTTTGGGCGGTTCATTGAGTCCAAGGCCAGGGTGGCTGCCAGGAAACTTGGCGTTATCGCAAAGGTCCGGCAGTACTTCACACCTGGGCAGCTTCTAATGTTATACAAAGCACAGGTCCGTTCGTGTGTGGAGTACTGCAGCCACATTTGGGCTGGTGCTGCCAAGTGTCACCTGGCCACTTTGGATTCAGTGGAGAGACGTGCAAAGAGGCTGATTGGTGACCCTGATCTAACTCGAGTTGGTCTCCAAAGCCTAGAGCACAGGCGTAGAGTAGCCAGCCTTTCGGTGTTCTATAGGATGCATTTCGGGGAGTGTGCGAGGGAATTGCATGATTTAATTCCCCCATCTCCGTTCCACCAGCGGACGACCCGTCGTACGGCTGGTTTCCACCCTTACGTTGTTAACACCACTACGATCCGGACGAAGCGTTTCGCCTCCTCCTTTATACCGCGTACATCGAGGGACTGGAACAATTTGCCAGCGGCGGTGTTTCCGTCGGACTACAATTTGAGTGTCTTCAAGGCTAGAGTGAATAGGCTCTTAATAAACTAGTGCGCTTTACCATCAACGATTGCGTCACTGCTTACCATCAGGCAGGATTGCGGTCAAGCGCTGGTTTATAATTTATAAAAAAAAAAAAAAAATAGAAATTTATCATCCCCATAAATCTTCGTGTCTTGAATGGTTTTCGGTTTGGGGTATTCTATTATCGCGTTGACCTTGTCCTGCAGTGGCTTGATTCCCTTGCTTGATACTTCGTAACCTAGGAACTTGACTGTTTCGCAGCGGAAGACACACTTAGATGGGTTGATAGTGACACCATACGTGTCTAATCGGCGTAAAACTTCCTGCAGATCCGCGATATGGCTTGCTTCACTTTCAGATGCAACGATGACATCATCGATGAATGGGAACGCGTAGTCTATCCCGTTCAGTACTTCGTGTATGAATCGTTGGAATGTCTGTCCAGCATTCTTGAGACCTGGGCACATTCGTGGAAATTCGAATAAACCGAATGGTGTTGTGATCGCTGTCTTCTCGATATCGGGTTCGAAGATCGGCAATTGTGAATAGGCTCGGTTTAAATCGAGAGTGGAGAAGATTTTCTTGCCGTGAAGCAGGTATGTAAAATCTTTGAGGCGTGGGACTGGGTAGCGATCGGGTTTAGTGACGTCATTGAGTCTCCTGTAGTCACCGCAGATTCGTAAGTCGCCGTTTTTCTTAGGTACGACATGCAGTGGACTGGCCCAAGGGCTTTTGCTTGGTCGGCAAATTCCTTGCTGCATCATGAGCTCGAATTCTTTCTTCACGGGCAGGTAGCGATGTGGAGGAAGCGGTCTGCACTTGCTGCACACTGGTGGACCAGTGGTTTCGATGTGATGTTCTACCCTGTGTTTGGGAGTGTCCTTGGTGCATGACGGTCGCAGGATGTCAGGAAACTTACTGAGGAGCTGGTGATACGGCTGTTCCATGTCGATACTTCGAACTGTGGGTTCGGCGGACTGAATTACAGATGCTCTGATGGCCATATTGGTAACTTTGTCGACGAGGCGTCGGCCGGCTATGTCGACAAGAAGTTGATGACGTTTCAGGAAGTCTGCACCGATGATTGGTTTGCTGACTGCAGCGACGATGAATTTCCAGGTGTACGGCCGTCGTAGGTTGAGATCCAGTTGTAAGGTTTTCTCTCCGTACGTTGGGATAGTCGTGTTGTTTGCCGCGTACAAACAGAAATCGGTTTGTTTTGCTTTCCCGCCTTTGGTTCTCGGTATCACGGAAACGTTTGCGCCGGTATCAATAAGAAATGACAGACGCGAATTCTTATCAGTTATGAATAGGCGGTGAGAAGTGTTGTTCGCGTCAGTTGCCGCCTCAACCGACGCAGGCGTTAGTTTTCCGACTGGGCACTGTTGCTGTCGAAATTGCACGGACGCGTACACTTTCGCGCTTCTTTACCGGCGGCGAACAATGGGTTAACAGAATCGCGTCGTCCGCGGAACTTTCTCCAACGAACAATGGGTTGACTAACAGATGTGCGACAATATGCGACACCCTCGCTGAGGCGGTCAGGACCCACGCTCTTTGTCTTACATACGCGCTTTGTTTTCCAAGATCCTTGTTTGACACTGGTATGATTTATTGTGCACCCTTTCGCGAAAAGTCATCAATCGTAGGGACGTCAATAGTTGGGCAATCCTTTGTGTTATTGTTGTATTGTAGCGACTGCGACCATCGCTACAGGCTCTTCTGCTTTCTAAACAAGGTCACCAGGTACTTCAGATCTTCGATTATTCTAGTTTTTATATTTTTCCCTTTATGTGGCCATTAAACCCTGGCTCTGTACTAAATTTCAGCTCTCTGAGTTTATGGGAAGTACTACTTCTATTTTGATGATCATGAGTGAGTGAGTGTCGAAAACACGGAAATTTACTTTCGCTTAACTTCAGAACTGGATGAGCTACAGACTTGAAATTTTAGATTTGAAGTGTGTAAATGCAGCTTACTGGATGACCAAAATTTCAGCGTTCAGGTACTATCCAGAGATTCTTAATTAGGGGCCTGAAAATGCAGCGAAATGGTTCGGGTAAAGATGGTACGGCAGTGTTTGCTTCGCGCTCCAGTGCCCTCAGATAAGGAAATCTGACAGATTGTGGTAGCTTGAAGTGCTGTCAACTGTACATCCAAAGCGATTGTTTGAACTATCTCATTTATTAAAAAAAAAAAACTTAACTTATATACTACACGCGGTAACGAAACCATAGCGACTTCTAAATCGACGCCAACGCCATCTATCGAGCGCGCCGACAACTTTACAATTAATTATGTCTTGAACATACCGCCCACCAAGGACATAACTGACGGAATGTCCTTTTAAACTGAACTAGTCTGACACATTGCTAATGCAAGTTGAACTAAACGGTTGTAATACATAAGAAATAATTTGAACTAAAACTTACAAGCTATGGTTCGGATACTAACTAAAATACTCAATACATAAAGGCAGGAAAATGTTACAATAACTTGAAGCTAAACATGCATTATCCTAGATTATCCCGTAAAGGTGTACTTAAACATAACATAAAAATTGTAAACAGTGTAAAAAAAAAACTTAAAATATGTGTATAATTTGATTTTTCACATTTGATCTAAAGTTTACATGCATAAAAATAGTAAAATAAATTGGTTTTCATAAAATATAAAGTGTAAAATTCATGGTTGAATAAAATATGTCTTTTAAACAATAAATACAGTACAAATATTTATTCGACTACTGGTAAAATACATATTTTGGATGTTGGCCTTTTGATTGTTGAGGATTTGGTGCGTAACGTGACTACATGGGTAGTATTGTCATCCACTGGATGTTATTATTATTTTTTTTTAATCTTCGGCAGTATGCAACAACCCTAACCAATCTTCGTAATTGAGTACATTTATGAAAGAAGAAACAGTTTGGAATGACCGCTAGATGTGCCGTTTTGGACTCTTCCAAATCTGTACTGCAATCATTATTTGGCCTATTATAAATAACCTTTGTGATTTAAGAAAAGATGGTCTGGAGGCACAGTCTGCTGGATTGTCCTTAGTGGAGACGTGAAACCATTGCGACGCTTTCATCGCAGTCAATATTTCAGACGTCCTATTGGCCACAAACGTCTTCCATTTACTTGGGTGACTGTTTATCCAGGCCAATACTACAGTGGAATCCGTATACGCTTTGACCTTCTCTGAGGAGATATTCAACACCTCAGATGTTTGCGTTAGTATCTGTGACAGCAAGACTGCACCGCAAAGCTCTAACCGCGGAATACTTATCTGCTTTACTGGTGCGACCCTGGTCTTAGCAACCAGTAACGATACACGAACATTCTTATCAGAGTCTACCATTCGCAAGTAAATCACAGCTGAGTACGCTGTTTTGGAGGCGTCACTAAAACCGTGAAGTTCCAGATAGTCGTTCGACTTGGTGCCAAGCCAACGAGGAATCCGAATCTTGGTGAGTAATACCAAATCTTCACGATATGATTCCCATTCATTCTTTAACTCATTGGTGATCTCCTCATCCCAACCAACACCTGCAAGCCACAACTTCTGGATAAATACTTTCGCTAATACCACACTCGGGGCTAACCAGCCTAATGGATCAAAAAGTCGTGCTATTACGGAAATAATAGATCTTTTAGTTACTGGGGCGGTCGTCGGCGGAGGGAGATTCGCCGTGTACTGGAAGGTGTCTGCGTTGCGGTTCCAGGTAAGTCCTAGAATTTTAATAGTACTATCTAATTTTATTTCTACTTCCTTTTCCTTGTTTTCTGGTTTCTTTGATTTTTTGTACTCTATTGCCTGTTTTGTGTCCTGTATGATTTTGTGCTTAGTTGTGTTGTGCTTATTCATGTTGTCCTTTATCGTAATTTGATCTATTTGTTCTTTTAATGTACTACTTTCTATTTCTTGTATTTTGTCTACTACTTCTTGATTATTACTGTTCCATTTTTGGAGCGTGAATCCACCCTTTCTTAATAACGCTGTCATTTGCCTGTAGATTTCCAGACCTGCTTCTATGCTATTACAACCGGTCATCAGGTCGTCCATGTAGAAGCAGTTCAGAACCATGTCGGCAGCCAGATTATAATTTTTACCTTCATCGTGGGCGATTTGATGTAGGGTTCTAACTGCTTGGTATGGTGCCGTACCAAAGGTCACCGTCAACAGCTCGTAGTCCTTAATTTCCGTCTCAGGACTGTCTCGCCACAATATGCGCTGAAACATAGCGTCTTCTTCAAAAATCCTGACCTGGCGGTACATTTTGACAATGTCCGCTACTATTGCTATGGGATGAAGTCTCCATCTTAATACTGTGTGTCTTAAATCGGACTGCAATGTAGGTCCCACCATCAACGTGTCATTGAGTGAGACTCCATTATTGTTTTTCTCGGACGCGTTGAAGACAACACGTATCTTCGAGGTAGTTTTGTCTTCCCGGATCACAGCATGGTGAGGTAAGTATACCGCCATTTCCTTATTTTTATCATTTTTGTTTAATTCCCTCATGTGTCCTAATTGTAAATATTCTTCTATTACTTGTTTGTACTTTTCCTTTAGATCGGTATTTCTTTCTAGCCTTTTTTCTAATGACTTATATCTTTTTTCAGCGATAGCACGAGAGCCTCCACCTTTACAAGAAGGATTATCCACGCGAAAAGGTAGTCTCACTACGTACCTTCCACTGCTATCCCTTACTGTAGTTTTAGTATAAAACTCTTCACACTTCTTTTCTTCAGGTGACAGTATTTTCTTTGAAATATTTTGCTCTTCAATTTCCCAAAATTTCTTTAGTATTTCGTCTTCATTAACTTGCGCATGCATAACATTAATTTTCGGTGAACCTTTAGATGTGTCCCTACTAACTGCACCAGACAGAACCCACCCTAAGGTAGTGCTCTGGGCAATCAGCGTGCCTGCCGGACTTTTAATTATGTCTGCCTTAATAATGCAGCTGTAAGCCTCAGCGCCTAGCAAAACATCTATTTTATTAGGTGTGTTGAATCCTGGATCTGCAAGTTGCAGCGTGTTAACGTTTAACCAATCCAAGGCAGTGTCGACTCTGCACTCAGGTAAGTACGATGTAATTTTCTTTAGCACGTAAGCGTTTAGTTTAAGATTAAACTTTGGATCTATCCGAGAATGGATATTCAAATGTACCATGCATGTTGCTATGGTTGAACTATTACCACCAAGGCCTGAAATAGTTCCTTGAATAGGGATTTTTTTCAGTCTTAGTAGCTGTACTACGGCTTCTGTTACGAAACATGCCTGTGAACCTTGATCAAGTAAGGCTCGGAGAGTTTGAAATTCACCAGAGCTTGACTCGGCTTTTATTAGCGCTGTAGCTAGTAAAACCTGTTTGGGCTTGGGAATATTACCTGTCGATAGGCACGAAATAATCGGGCTAATATTAGTTGAACTAACACTGTCGATAGCTGATGATGTCGAAGGTTGGTCTCCTTTGTCCGACTCCTGACCTATATGCAACAGCGAATGATGGCGCCTCTGACAAACCTTACAGGTAGCAGGTTTCCTGCATGCAGAAACAATGTGATTGCCGCCTAAACAGTTGAAACAAATTTTATGTTTGGCTACAAAATCACGCCTAACTTCAACTGCCTGCTTTGAAAACTTCTTGCAGAAACATAATTTGTGTCCTTCTGAGCAGAATTCACATTTTATTGATGAACTCGTAGCCAACATTGCTTTTGGAGTGTGAGAAAATGAACCTTTATTGTTGTTGTTACCCTGATGAACTGGTGCCCTTATTGGCTCTAAACACTCTAACGCACGAAACCGATTTTCTATAAAAGTTTGAAATTGATTAAACGTTGGTAAGTCATTATTGGAGTCATTGTTGCATACATAAAGCTCCCACTGTTTACGCGTTTCATTGTCTAATTTAAAGGAAACGATGTGGATGATTATGACGTCCCATGTACTCACGTCAATTTTCAAATTACTCAACGCATTAAGACAATCGCAAGTGGTATCAAGCAAATCCTTCAAGGCTGTAGGTGATTCCGCCTGCATACGTTTTTGACCGAACAACCTCCTAAGAATACAGTTTGTTAAATATTTCTTATTGCTATAACGTTTTTGTAACTGAGTCCAGCACTGAATATAATTAGCATCAGTTATAGGAGTATGACGTATTAATTGCTCTGCTTCGCCAGAAAGATGTCCTTTTAAATAATGAAGCCTTTGTACATTATCTAAAGTATCATTTTTGTGTACTAATGATGTAAAAAGATCATGGAATGTTGTCCATTCATCATATTTTCCCGAGAATATTGGAATAGACATTTTGGGCAACTTAACAAAAGAACCACTTATTTTGTTTATGCTAGTTGAAGCATTACCGTTTTGCTGTACAGAACCCTTAGCTAACAGAATTTTATTAAGAGCTGTTTTTATCAAACTTTTATAAACAACATAAGTGTCTTCTGTCGCATCGTAGATATCAACAACTTTCTGTACTATATCTTCTGCTTTATAATGTTCATATAATTTAGTATTATTTTCTTTAAACAATGCCCAATCCTTTTCCAATAGTTCTTGCTTTGTTTCTATGTATTCTAGTGTTAATCTATCTTTATTACATTTCTTAAAATTTGTCAATCCTTTTGTGATAACATTCTGTTGATCTTTTAAAACATTAATTAACCCTTCCATTATTATGATCAATTTATGTACTATAAAATGTAAAAAATATGTTTTAAGTTGTTGATAATCTCAATAACTACTTTCTCAAAAAGATAGCGAAATGCTAGATTTCTGAGTGATGCAAGCCAAACTTATAAGTGAACATAACAATTGAACAAAATTTTCTAAGTTATAAATTTTATTGAACAAAATAATACAAGTCTCAAATCACTATTTAAATTTTTACAAGTTTTTAAGTTAGAAATAAAATCTGGTGGAATTCGGGCATAGGTTCCCCGTTCCTCCGTTTTCTATAAAATATTCTAAGTCCTAATACTAACATGCACACAAATTGGTTATATACTAAAAGTTTTCTAAGTTTAAAAATGTTCTTAAAATTTTACAAGTCCAAAATTACGAAATAATTTTCTAAGTCCAAACTTCTTCACTATTGCCTAAGTTAAATTTCTTCTTGAAATAGAGTTCAAAATTGTTGACTCGAACTGTTTGTCCAATTCGTGGACAAGATAAATATATAAAATGTACTCACAAAATTGCACTTCACACAAACACCGTTTTCAACCTGCAAGTGGCGCCCTCTGTGGCCGCAATCTGAACTGTGCGTGATGTCACCTGTGACGTCGTGTGATGGCTGCGGCTGCGTCACCTTGCTGTCCTCCAGTGATGTGTTGAACTGAGTGGCGCCCTCTGTGGCCACCCGTTGAACTAGTCTCCGCCAAAACTGGGCAACGCTGGGCGAAGCTGGTCGTGTACCTTTCAGCAGCGATCCACTGCAAGTACACGGGACGAAAACAAAAACTGTCCAAGAGACCCCGGCTCGTAGGACCAATGTTAAATACCCCGATGGTATTTAGGTAGGTTGACCTGTTGGTACACTAGTGAGGGTTGTAAATAAAACCACTGTGTACTGATCTGATTGCTCTCGATAGCTCGATCTCTTTCACTCGATCTTTCGATCTCTCTCTTGAACAATCTCTCATTTGAACTATCTCATTTATTAAAAAAAAAAAAAATTAACTTATATACTACACGCGGTAACGAAACCATAGCGACTTCTAAATCGACGCCAACGCCATCTATCGAGCGCGCCGACAACTTTACAATTAATTATGTCTTGAACACTCCACTACGGATGAGTGGCAACAATGGCTACATACCATTTCGATTTTCTTTAAAACAGGTAAGATCTGTAATATTAATAAGCACTACCAAGACAATCGATATTATGCGGAAATAAAAATCTTGAATCAATCGTTTGTGGGATTATTGGATTCTGGAGCAACTGTATCGGTCATTTCGCAGAACTTTGCAACTAAAATGAAGAAATTGGGGTTTTCAGAACGTAAAGTCGACAAAGAAATGATATCGACGGCTGATGGGACCTACCATACAATGGATTCCATTGTACATTTACCTGTTGAATTTTCGGGGAAATACAACGTGGTAGATTTTTATATCATGAACTCTTTAAAACATGATATTATATTAGGTATGAATTTTTTTGAGTCATTTCATTTAATTGTAGGAGCAGGAAAACCGGTTGCTGACATTACGGAAATTAACGTCTCACAACCTGTGATTTCGAGGGACGAACTTTCTGTTCAACAGGCAGAGCGCCTGGACAAATTATTAGAGGAAATGGCAGCAGAGATTGGTCAAGGTTTAGGAAGAACCACCTTAATGAAGCATAGAATCGACACAGGAGAAAGTTTGCCCATCAAACAGAGACAGTACCCCTTGGCTCCTCCAATCATGGCGGAAATTGAAAAGGAAATCCAGGAAATGCTAAACAATGACGTAATAGAACCCTCTTTCAGTTCATGGCGTTCCCCGGTATTATTAGTGAAGAAATCTTCTGGAAAGAATCGTTTATGTCTCGACAGTCGTCAGTTAAATAAGGTTACAGTAAAAGACTCTTATCCACTACCTAGAGTTACCACCATCTTAGATAGCCTAAAAAATGCTCGCTTCCTATCAACTATCGACCTACGATCGGCCTTCTGGCAGATCCCACTAGAAGAAACAAGCAAGGAAAAGACTGCGTTCGGACTCGCTGGAAAAGGGCTTTTTCAATTCAAAGTCATGCCATTTGGGCTAAGTAATGCATCTCAAACACAGCAACGTTTGATAATAATAATTGATAATAGGGATCTGGTTTTCAAAATGCAAAAGCGATGTATAAGGGCAATGTGTAACATTAGAGTAACCGATAGTTGTGTACCTGCCTTTAAATCTCTTAAACTACTTACACTGCCATCACTGTACATTTTGGAAACAGCATTATTTGTGAAGACTAATTTGCACTTATTTGTCAAATTATCAGACGTTAAAAAAACTTCAATGCGTGCTAAATATTTAAATCAGTTGTGTCACACAAAATGTAAAACAGCTCTAATGTACAAAAGTTTCTTTGGCATCGCTCCAAGAATATATAATAAAATACCTGATCATATAAAAAATTACCTGTACCCGAGTTCAAGAAAACTTTACAAAGAATTTTAATTGACAAATGTTATTACACGGTTGACGAGTTCTTGAACGATCAAGTTTTTTCTAATTTCTGACCTAATTTTTTGACATTATTTAATTTTTATATTTGTGAACTTTAAAAAACTATGACTATTACATATTTGTATGTCTCACCAAAGACAAAACATAGCGCACTGTACATTTTGTCTTTAAGATCTGTATTTTTTGTTACCTATGTTTTACAAATAATAAATGATTTGATTTGATTTGATTTGATGGATCGTTTATTCACGCCGGAATTCGAAAGTAGAGTGTTCACTTATTTGGATGATATAGTCATTTGTGACGACAATTTTGACGGTCATTTATCGTCATTGATACATGTAAAAAATCAGCTTAAGAAAGCAGGCTTGACGATCAATCTGGAGAAATGCGTATTTGCAAGGTCATCCTTAAAATACTTAGGCTATATTGTAGATAAGGAAGGGTTACGTACAGACCCGGACAAAGTTAAAGCTATACTCGAATATCCCAGGCCTGTGACATACACGGAGCTAAAGCGTTTTATTGGTTTAGCAAGCTGGTACAGGCGGTTTGTGGAAAATTTTGCCATTGTTGCAGCTCCATTACATGAACTGACTAAGGGTGGCAAGAAGACTAAACGCATTCTTTGGAATAAGGAGGCAGAAGATTCTTTCTTAAAATTAAAGACTGCACTAACTTCTACACCAGTGCTGAGGGTACCAGACTTTACAAAACCCTTTTCTATTCAATGTGATGCTTCTAACAGGGGAACTGGGGGAGTTTTGTTCCAAATAGTCGATGATCTGGAGGTTCCTATTGCTTACACTAGCAAAAAACTGTCGGAAAGAGAATGCAAGTATTCAGCGTCGGAACGAGAACTGTTAAGTGTTTTGCATGCTGTAGAACAGTTTCGACCATATGTAGAAGGAAGTCATTTTAAGGTAATTTCCGACCATAGTGCCCTTCAGTGGCTACACCGAAACAAAGACCCCCATGGACGTTTAGCGAGATGGGCTATGCGCTTACAACAATTTGATTACGAGATAGTCCATCGCAAAGGTAAATATAACACTGTACCAGACGCCTTATCAAGAGCGATTGAAGAAGAAATTAACATTATAGAAATAAGACCAGAACATAAAGATGAGTGGTATAAATCAAAAGAGGATCTGGTACTGTCTGGGAAGAGTGATCCGGATTGGATAGTCAGTCAAGGACAATTATGGAAATATATACAATTGAAACAGTTTCCCAATGAAAATGACAGTTGGAAACTTGTAATTCCAGAAAAGCTTCGTCAAGGAATCCACCACGATGCCACGATGACCCCACAGCTGGTCACTTCGGTGTCAAAAAATCAGTCAACCGCGTGAGACAGCAATATTTCTGGCCGAATTTGATTCAGGACATGAAAAACTATGTAAGTAAATGTGAGATGTGTGCGAAATACAAAAACTCACATAGTAGGCCATCTGGCCTAATGGAAAAGCAACGAGAGGTAACGGAACCCTTCCAGATAATATCTATGGATCTGATGGGACCCTGTTCAAGCTACTGAGCAATGAAAGACAAGCTAGACAAGAAACACAAATTTACTTAACGACCACAAGTTTTCTTACAATGTGGAAAAGCAGAACCAATATACTCAAACAATAAAATTAGTCTGGTACTGTTCCAAGACCAGCTAGCTTCCCGTGTACCGTGGCGAATACGTCACTTTGTAAACGGTCCGAATCCCGTGGGTAGCGGAAGGGAATCAGGGTCGAGCAAGTCAGCAAAGGCCGGACCTTAATCCACAATAAGTTGCCAGAAGGGTAGGGGCGTTTCAATAGACTGATGACAAAATAAAACAGTCAGCCTTGTTAAACATACAAGCTAAGCAACTTACACTTCGTTAAATAGTCGTAAGCACTTACCCCGTTTCTCCTGTCACGAGCACAATAATTAACGAGTTTGCACCAACGACAACACGTATATATATTTCGCAGTAATTTCCGAAAATCGCTTTAATTTAAAGGACTAATGTGCAAATCACAAGAAGTAACCATCTCCTTTCGTCTGTCACCTCTTGACAGCACTCTCCCCGTCTTTTTCTTCATTTTATTTTTAATTTACCGTGACTTGTCCGTTGTCTCATCTAACTACTGGAGGGAGCCTAGTAGCGCCATCTAGTGTTGGCTTACGAACTACAACAGATCATTACAATATCCCCTCACCTCTAAAGAATCCAACCGGATTCAAAACAAACGTTTAAGGTCACAGGAATGCCATTTTCCTAAATCTTTGCCTCTGAGACTCTTTAATCTGTAAACGTCCCTTGACACCTGCTCTGCTATGACTGCCTTTTCGAACTTAGGGGCCAATTTAGCCATGAAACTCTTATTAGCATTCGATAGGAGCTTAGTGCGTTTCCAAACTAGATCACCAGCTTTATAATTACATATGCGGCGTCTCTTATTGTACTGTTTGCTGTTGGTCTCATGTGATTGCCGTATTTTTTCACCAACCTCGTTATAAATCCTAGTTCTGAAGGCTATATTTTCTTTAAATGTTCCTTCGTCGGGGACAATCGGTTCGTCTGGTTCAAAACTATATGGTTTCATACCTTGGATCTTCGTCTCTCGTCCAAAAAACAAATATGATGGTGTCTTTCCAGTTACTTCATGAACTGATGTCCTGATTGCGTGTCCTATGTGTGGTATGTACTTGTCCCATTCTTTGTGATTGTCTTCAACGTAAGAAGCTATAGCCGAGCCAATTACTTTGTTTACCCGTTCAGTGGGGTTGGCCTGAGGGTGGTAGTAAGGGGTATACCATAGTTTCACTCCATACCCTGAAACTAGTTCTTTGAACTGATTGGATACAAATTGCTTTCCATTATCACACACAATTACACTAGGGGCTCCGAACATTAGAAATATTTGTTCTTCCAGTATTTTCGTTATAGTTGATGACTTCCCATTTCTGAGTGGATATAGAAAACAGAATTTGCTGAACCAGCATGTAATAACCAGCAGCATAGTATTGCCATGCTTGGATTTTGGGAAGGGTCCCATCAGATCCATAGATATTATCTGGAAGGGTTCCGTTACCTCTCGTTGCTTTCCCATTAGGCCAGATGGCCTACTTTGTGAGTTTTTGTATTTCGCACACACCTCACATTTACTTACATAGTTTTTCATGTCCTGAATCAAATTCGGCCAGAAATATTGCTGTCTCACGCGGTTGACTGATTTTTTGACACCGAAGTGACCAGCTGTGGGGTCATCGTGGCATTCTTTTAGGATTCCTTGACGAAGCTTTTCTGGAATTACAAGTTTCCAACTGTCATTTTCATTGGGAAACTGTTTCAATTGTATATATTTCCATAATTGTCCTTGACTGACTATCCAATCCGGATCACTCTTCCCAGACAGTACCAGATCCTCTTTTGATGTAGCCCAGTCTTATGTCTGCGGAAGCGCATGTTTTCGAATTTTCTCTTTCGCAATATTTCACGCATAACATGGGCGCTAATTTCGCGCAGCTTGACATTGCGGCTGTGGCGTAGTCGATAGTGGTATGGTTCTACTCGCGATAGCTGGTGTTCCTCGGTTCAAACCCAGGCAGACTCAAGTGTTTTTTTTTTTTGTTTTTAGATAAGTTTATAGTTTTTTTTTTAGTTTTGGAGTCACTTAAAAAGAAAATTGTACACAAGGACTGAAAGGGGGAAAAAATAAAAATAAATAAATATTTTAATTTTTTTTATTGAAGTTGTACTTAAGAACTAAAAGAAAAAGAAATAGAAATAAATACATATTTTATTTTTTTTATTTAACTTTAAGAGACTGAACCAAGAGCTCTAGGGATAGAGAGAGGTGTGATATCTTTGTTACATAATGTAGATGACAATGCTTTCCGTGGGTATATTCCTTAATCTGCTATACGTGTGTACGCCACTGAAGTCCTCCTAAAGCGCTGGTCCGATTTGAATGAATTTTTTATGCGTTTAGGTGACACCCCGGATTGTTTAGATTCACAAATCAGTCCGGCAGATGGTGCTGCAGTCGGTGTCTAGGTTATTTATCCTAAACGGCTGAACTGATTTGAATGAATTTTTGTTTTTACATTCAAGTGGGGGCCTGGAAAATTAACATTCACAAATCAGCCCGGCAGATGGGGCTGCAGTTGGTATCTAGGTTATTTATCTATACCTACTGCACCTAAACGGCTGGACCGATTTGAATGATTTTTTTTGTTTGCGTTTGGGTGACGCCCGGTTTAGATTCACAAATCAGCCTGGCAGATGGCGTTGCAGTCGGTGTCTAGATTATTTATCCTAAACGGCTGAACTGATTTGAATAAATATTTGTTTATACATTCAAGTGGGGGCCTGGAAAATTTAGATTTACAAATCAGCCAGGCAGATGGCGCTGCAGTCGGTATCTAGGTTATACAATATGTAAAGAAAACCCTGTCCGATCCGTGAAGGTATTGTTAGGTATCGTTAACTGATTCTAATAATGCCTACAATGCCGGGCTAAACTTAAAAAAAATCCCCCCAAAAAAATATATATTATTTCGAAAAAGCGAGGTAACTTAATGCATGTGCAGTAGGCAGCCCGATAGCCCCGCCCCCCTTCACCCGCGCATGTATGCGCGAGTGAAGGGGGGCGGGGCATGCGGCACGTGGTCGCATCGCTATTCGCTCCGTCACAAATGGTGTTGTCAGTTTTTTAAAAATTACCAAATTTCGGGGAAATTGGAATTAATACCCGGGAAAAAAAGATTATTTCAAAATTCATTATTACTGTTACTGTGATGATTATGTAAAATTTTATATTATATTTGGTCAAGTGTTTACCTAACCTTTATTATCCTTATGGGTCGGACAGGGTTTTCTTTACATATTGTATATCTATACCTACTGCAACAAAACGGCTGGACTGATATGAATGATTTTTTTTTGTTTGCGTTTGGGTGACGCCCGGGATGGTTTAGATTCACAAATCAGCCCGGCAGATGGCACTGCAGTCGGTATCTATGTTATTTATCCATTACGGCTGGATCGATTTGAATGAATTTTTGTTTATGCATATAAGTGGGGGCTTGGAAAATTTACATTTACAAAAACACAATTCGGCAGATGACGCTGTAGTCGGTATTTAGGTTACTTATTTATCTATACTGCAACTAAACGGGTGGACCGATTTGAAGGTTTTTTTTTTTTAATTTGATACATTTTTTATTATACCTAGACTATATTAATCACTCTGGCAACATATAGTAATTAATCAAACATCACAGGCGAACCCGGCTTGCTGATGATGTCTTGACTTGGCTCTCCGAACTTGACGGCGTGGCGGGAGGCCTCGGTGACTCGGACAAGTCTGGCTGAACCAGAATATTACCGATGTTGCGCGCTCCTGGCTTTTTTCTACCTCATTCAAATCGTTTAGTTCTTCGGCAGTTAAATTAAGCTCTGAAAATGTTATTCCCTCAGAAGATGATGGTGACATTGTTGAGATGTATTTCCGTTTTAACAAGTAGTTGCTTCACTCGATTTTTTTGTTCCTTAGTCCTACTAATTCGTATTATTCGGCTCAAATTGTGACCGCACTTGATGCAAAAGTTGAAGGTTTCACCGGTTATTGTAAAACATTCGTCGCATGTTAACAAGGTTTTTGTGCAATTATTGATTACTAGCTTTCCGCCCGCGGCTTCGCCCGCGTGGAGTTCGGTTATATCGCGCTTTTTAGATTTCCCTCGGGAACATCAAATTTTTCCGGATAAAAGGTAGCCTATGTTCTTTCTCAGGGTCTAAAGATTGTATGTGCCAAATTTCATCAAAATCGGTTGAGAGGTTTAGGCGGGAAAGCGTAACAGACAGACAGACAGACAGAGTTACTTTCGCATTTATAATATTAGTATGGATAACGAATTGTTTTCGAAAAATTGGTGTTATTTCAAAATAAAGAATCAAAACCAAAAAAACAAAATCAAAATTGTTTATTTCAAATTAACCAACAGTTGGTGCTTTTGAATAGTCAATGTCGGTCAGTCCAAGAAAAGTGAAGCTAAATTGCACTTTCTAAAGCGTAGATCTCTATGGAGAAGAACGTGCAAGAAACTCCATGGACACTCTTTTAAAATCGTATTATGGATTACATGTCTTCGTTACATATTTCTGTTGCTTCTATCATGTGAGCACAATGTATAATTATAAAAATTAATGAAAAGATAGAAAATTAATTAAGTCCACTGGCAGCTAAGAGATGACCAGTCTCCACTGACGGCCCCCGTTCACGAGCATGACGTGCGCATCAGCCCCGCTTAGCTCAACCATTTTGAAGGGAACCAAATGACCCAACAACACTTGCCACTGAATAATAATAATATTATTGATATTTCCTTTCACACACTTTTTAATACCCTAATCGCTTGAAATATCATATGCAGGACAACGTCTGCCGGGTCCGCTAGTGTCATATACATATTATAATAAAATACTTCAAAACTTATATTATACTTAATCTTTGCATCATATATTATACATAATCTTTGAATCATATATTATAATAAAATATTTTGAATCAAAACTTATTTTCCCGTTTATTTCAAATGAAATCGTTTATGCAAGTAGGATCACAGATCCCAGGGATCATAGTCTTTTTTCCAAATCTTTTACACTCAAAATTATATTTATATTCAAAATTATACTTACTTACGTGACATATTCACCCCTAGTTATTAATTGGTATAAAAAAATAATAATAAGGCATAATAATTATAACGGCTCAAGATGTTTAGTCCGTCTCACTCAACGCTAGCTCGCTACACTGGTCGCGGTGTGTGTGCGCACACATCAATAATATTGCCGTCATTTACCTAAACTCGAGCGTTCAAATTTTGTGAAATGGCTCTTAATAAAAATAAAATAATAGTACCTACCTACATACAAAAAAAAAATACATTAGCATTATTTATGATAGTCCGAAAATCCAAGTTGAGAAGCTGCTGCCTCCAGCGCATTACATTATTTCCTCAGTCGAAAAAAAAAAAGAAATCAGGCGCGATATAAATAAATACTCACCAGCGCAGGCAATCAATTACGATAGCCTAAAATAAAGTACTTACTTCAAAGCAAAATTTTAATAAATACTTACCGATAACAAAGTAGATACATACCTACTTAGGTTCCCTAATTATAGGCTTGTTTTAAAATATGCTTTGAGGAGGTACTTAAATTTTATATACAATTGGTGTGTGAGACACATGCCTGTGGCGCGGTGTAGGTCACAGACTCACCGCCGCTAGCCGGGCCGGCGCGCGGCGCGTATCGACCGCGACGCGCGTCCGGGCGGCGCGCGGCGGCGCCTCCAGCGCTCCAGCCCGCTCGCACTCAAACTTTCATGTGCCGCTATGTTACACGCATTGTGCGTCCTAATCTCACACACAACTTTGTTTGACCCCAATAATTGGACACATAACTAAGTAGGGATTAGCCATATCTTAATATTCACTCGGATCCAGTTATACTGTGAACGCGAACCCTTGAACGGTAACCGTTACCTACCACAGGAAACAGCAGGAAACTGCTCAAACTGTACTATGTATTACAGAGACATCCCTACCTATGTACATCTGCCACGTTTTAGTGTACGTTAGGAACGGTACATATCCACTGCTGTTGGCCGCATAACAACTAAACTAATGCTAAGTTACCCACTTGCGTATAAACCCATAGCCTAAGTAAGGGGTATCTCGGCACAAACCTAAGTACATAGTTGGCTGTTAACCAGTTTCTTCTAGACGGTGCATTTTGTCTTCAAGTCGGCATTTACATTTGAAGAAATATTGAAAATTAATTTTTTGAATCTTCATTTGCGAATGTGGTAACAATGCTTTCCTTTTGTAAAGCCGACGAACCCAATAAATAACTACTAAACTGTCGTGACATCTGCCATATCACACTTGGTCCGTGTGGTGAATTACAGCCCACCGGGGGCTGGTCACCGAGTGGGGGCCTGTGGTCTAGCAGTGGTCTACAATAATGTAGGCCACCATAATCAGCCTATAAAGGCTGATTATGATGGCTAGACAGCTCGGGCAGGCAGCATGAACAGGTGCGGTCTGCGGACGATCCCCCACTGCGAGCGTACTTTATGCTTAGATAACTACTACACTAACTAGCCACTGCAGGACATTATTTATTACATTAGTAAGTATTACAAAATTCTATTTCCCTATTTTTGGGCACAGGCCTTTCCTTCCACTAACTCCAAGGAGTCTTTACTTTATCAAATCAAAGTATTCCATGAGAATCACAATAAAGCACTTGTCTACATTGTAAAAGTGAAATGTAACCATCGCTCGTGGATGCTGAACTACCTACGCATACGTTTCGCGTCGCTCGCTTGAGGCACAGGAACTTAGGTGTAGTTATGTAGCGGGCGCTGAGTGCTGAGAAGCTGTACGACTGGAGCGATCTGATGGAGTGAAGGCTGTATCATGTACCGCGCGCCGCGGGGCGGGAGCCGGGTGCAGCGCGGCGCGGGGCGGGAGCCAAAGGCCGCGCGGCACTCGGCGGGCAAACATTATACACTCTCAGATACGACATGCGACACCCTTCCGCACGCGACTAATGTTTTAACTCTGAAACTTTGTGAGTATGGTTGGATGTTTGTCACTCTTTCACGCAAAAACTACTGCACACATTTAGATGACATTTGGCACATAGATAGTTTTTTTTTATTTATAATTATAAACTAGTGCTTTACCGCAATCCCGCCTGATGGTAAGCAGTGATGCAATCATTGATGATATAGCGCGCTAGTTCATTAAGAGCCTTGCCATGTCTTCAAGGCTAGAGTGAATACACTTAAATTGACACTTAAATTGTAGTCAGACGAAAACACCGCCGCTGGCAAATTGTTCCAGTCCCTCGATGCACGCGATGTAAAAGACGAAACGAAACGCTTCGTACGGACCGTAGTGTAACGTAAGGGCGGGTACTCGCCCTATGATGGGTCGTCCAATGATGAAACGGAGATGGGGGAATTAAGTCTTGCAATTCCCTCGCACACTCTCCAAAATTCATCCTATAACCCGACAGGCTGGCTACTCTTCGCCTGTGCAAAGCACAGTCTTGGAGACCGTTTTGAACCAAATTTCTTCGCACGCTTCTCCACCGAATCCAAAGTGGCATTTTGCAGCACCAGCCCAAATGTAACTGCAGTACTCCACACACGAACAGACCTGCACTTTGTATAACATTAGAAGCTGTCCTGGTGTGAAGTACCGTCGGACGTTAGCAATAACTCCAAGTTTCCCGGCAGCCACTTGGGCTTTGGACTTAATAACCCCCCAAAGTTTAGGGTCGAGGAAATCTCAACTCTCAAAAGCTCAAAGGCGTTCGGTGCACTCCAAGGATACATTTCATTTTTTATTAATTTTTTGTTTCGCTGGTATTTTGGCGTGGCTAGCTGGCATGTGGTAGATAATTTCATTTAATGTTCTGTGTTAGTATGTGCTGCTGGGGAGTTTGTTCCACCACTTCCTCTTCTCAGCGAAAGCACTAGGAAGTGGTGAAGGGTGAGCGGTTTGGGGTTCTATGTAGTATGAGCGGGGGTCTTATGTAATATTGACGTTCAAAAAGTGCTGATGCCCAGCCTAATGCCCTAATGTGAATAAATGGCTTTTGATTTTGATCATTCCGAAAAGTAGGAGCCAAGGTGAACGGGCTTCTTTTGGCGATGAATAGAGACTTGTATTTTGGTGGCGGTGAATATTCTCGCTTATTTTTTTTATCCGATCATTTTAATGACACCGTTTCTTGATAAGTACACATAGTTCCGTACAAATCCGTGTAACAGTCGAGTCCAAAGAAGTTTTTTTTTTTATAAAAGCATAACTATAGGTGAAGTTGATAAAAACATAGAATATTTTAAAACCGTGTGTTTTAAAATATTAAAAATTATAAAACAAAATTAGCGCATTTAATAAATAGTTCACAAAGCTCGCTTTTGTAATTTTCTGTGCGGTACGTTTTTTATTTAAATATTTTTTATTTGTTGCGTCTTCTATATTCTTCATTAAGTAAAAAGCAAACTAAGAGTTTACAAGTGCAGAGTGCACCGACTGTTTCCATCATCAAACATGCATTGATCAGTTGTCATTGAGAACAAGGGCAATATATTGTCATTGAGAACAAGGGCAATATATTGTCATTGAGAACAAGGGCAATATATTGTCATTGAGAACAAGGGCAATATATTGTTGGACTCGTCAAAGTCTACAGTTTGTATTACCCTTTCAGCTTTGGAGTCTGGGGTCCGCTTTACCAGTTTAACTGCTGAGTTTGGCTAAACTTCGATATTTTCCGTGAAGCGACTGCCATCTGACCTCCACAACCCGAAGGCGATATCTAAGCATTGCAGTTAGACCAATTGTTAGACTTTTGAGGGTTCCAACAACCCGTAACGACTGCCACTAGATGTTCATATGGCAACCGGGACCAACGGCTTAACGTGCTTTCCGAGGCACGACCAGACCAGTGTAAATATTCATATTCATGCATACAAATATTTGCACTGTGCGGGGATCGAATCCGCGCCTCCTTGCGCAACGGCAGCGTTCGCTAGCGCTACGCCACAGAGGCTGTCGACAGTTTGTATTACAGTAATTACATATTATTATGTAGGTAATATCCTTTAATTTGAAAACATCGCGATTCCGATACAGCAAACGCGTATTTTGCGGCCTTGCGGGGCATCGTCCAAACAAACAATTATTTTTGTAGAATCTGATCATCAATAAGTCAATTTGCAACTTTGCACCTTGTTTGGGCATTTTTAGTTCATCTCTGAAGTTAACCGGCTGTAGGCATTGAGCTGGCACTTTAAGCAGTTGGATGGGACAAGCGCGGCGGGTCGGGGACTCCGCGCGACGCGGGGAGGCGGGGAGGCGGGCGCGGCATGGCGCGGCAGTGGTGCGGGTGTTCTGGCGCGATGCACTCGTGGGCGAGGGCGGTGACTCTGGCGGCGCTGCTGGCGCTGGCGACCGCGGCCGGTGCGCGGCGCTCCGACCAGGACTTCGAGTTCGACGACGACGCGGTGAGTCCCTCCTGCACACTAACGCACGACGTTTACATTGCGCGGCCCTACTTCATGAGAAGGGTTCGACCGTCCTGGGATGTTTTGTAAATGCTTACCGATTCCAGAGCCTGACTACCACTATCCAATCGTAGGCCTTGACTGATGCTGCAGTGTGTTGAACAGTCATTGCAACCCAACTAAGCCATGGTTCAGCAAACTTGATTCAATGCACTTACAATAGCGACGTTTATTGTTATCGATTTTATTTAGTGGTGTTTGTCGGTCGTGTTAGGTTTTTGCTACAAGTAGATATGGATTTTCTTGGCTGTGGATGGTTTGGAAAGGTTCATGCAGGTAGGTTTCCCGGTGCAGTATGTACTGGTGACCTACCGACCAACTGAATTCGTACTCCCACTACTCACCGATACCCTTACCGATATTTGACTCTCTCCTTACCCATGTTTTACATAATAACGCTAGTACAGAAGAACTCTGACTGTTTGTTATCTATATTTATAAATAATAGAACATAAATATAGGTAGGTACCACTAAAAAGGCTAGGTAGATGATGGCTCTCCAGATTTTGTTTTTTGTTTTGTTTCCAGTCTGCTCTGAATATACAGGATGTATCGACGCGACGCACAAACGAGTACCATGGAGCCAGTACATGATTCTGAACCCACCAGTGGTGGAATTTTTCGTCGGCTCTTTCATGATTTAAAAAAAAATTGTATGAAGTTTTTTCACTTTAGACTGTTCAAAATTGCTGTACTTTTATAACCCAATAAGATTTTAAAGTAAAAATTAATTAATTCGCTAATTACACAAAAAAGCGCAATGAAAACAAAACTCGAAAAACTGTCTTATCAGCTGATTTGATAGAGTTTACATTAGGGATCAACGTCATATCTACAAACCCGCACGGCGGCACGCTTGCAACGTTCAAATGCCGAGCCGACACTTTTTTTTAACCACTGTGAATTCTGTAACTGTTCATTAGCGACATAAATGACTATCATAATTTTATTAATGCCATGCGGTGTAGCCTATCCGCGAAGTTTGCGTTATGATGTCAGATACATCCTGTATTATAGTCTATAGCTTCTAAACTATCCATCTTCAACGACGAGTCGTAATCGTAATGTACTTGGCAAACAGTACGCACCAAGTAGTCTGTTCCTGTATGCCTGACTAGAACGTCCATTATCAAATGGAAGCCCATAGTTAGTTAGTAGCAAATTTTTTTGAGAATATAATATACCTACTATTATTTGGGAGTTAGTTATTCGCGAGTCGGATGGGATGTCAATATTGGAGTGTTCGGTCTAGACCAGCTGGCGCCTGTCGCCGATAGAGCGCGGAGTAGACGGAGCGGCGCGCGGCGGCATATACCTATTGTACGGACGACAGCAAACCAAGCTCTCCTAAACTGTCAAACATTTCCATTCAATCTTGAGCCTTAATATTTTAATCATAAAGTTGAAAATCTAATAAAGAAATTTGACATACTATAGAAGCATGATGTGCTGTCGTCTGTACAAGTAAACTTAATCCAACCAAAAACATTCTGTAAAAAAATGCCAAGCCTCGCTGGAGCTGCTGGTTTATCTCTAAAAAGTAATGAAATCTAGACAAAGCCGTGCCAAGTTGAAGGTTCCTTATTGCGATTTCTTCAATATTATTATAGTTAATATTGTGTGACTTGGCCGTTGAACATTATACGTTAGTGCGATTTTGTTAACACGTAATGTTAGGTATATCTGTTATAACTACCTATGTTTGTTATGTGAGAATAATAGCCCATACTGGTATTTGTAATTGGACTTAATACATTGTGCAACACATGTATTAATCATTGACAATGATGACTGCTGTTCTTTTTGGAGCGTCAAATCGACCACCTATCTAATATAAAATAGACGTACAGACGGATTTCTATGAATGATTAGTCTAAGGTGCGTATTACAGAACATCACTCAAAGCTCAAGCTCTACATAAGTCTCGTTTCAAGCCATTTGATTGGTTGAAACTAGTTTTAAGTAATGCTTAAGCAGAGATCAATGCTTGAGTTTCCTTCTGTAATACGGACCTAACTGTACTGGAAATGACTTTTTTGCTGTTCGTTTCCGGCTCGTCTATACATAAGTATTTTTGAAACGCGCAACTTTATCAAGCCCTGGTTATTGAATCAACGTTTTCCAAGTGGCAATTTTCCATCGTCAATGGGTAGCGGTTCTGGCGACAGATTGGTGCAATGGTGTCATGGAGCACCTGAATTTGTAGCCTTGTATACCCTTCAACGGCCAAGTCACACAATAATAACTATAATAATATTGAAGAAATCGCAATAAGGAACCTTCAACTTGGCACGGCTTTGTCTAGATTTCATTACTTTTTAGAGATAAACCAGCAGCTCCAGCGAGGCTTGGCATTTTTTTACAGAATGTTTTGGGTTGGATTTCACTTCTTTTTGTAGAGGCGTATTATATTGATTTTAATATTTAACACAGTTTTTTTTTTCGATTTAGAAGTAGTTATTACAAATCTTCCTTTTCTTTTTTCCTGTTCTGATTCTTGTACAGTAGCAATAGTTTTATGTATTGCCCCTTCGCGTGGCGCGCGTGGTTGTATTCAGTGATCGCTGAAGCTTGAGTTTTATACTCTTAAAGTCAACATTTATGTTTACTTCTTCAATCAATATGAGGTGCGCCCAATGAAAATTGTTTACTCGTGAAAGCGCCATATAAGCTTGGCCACGAGAGAATACGGAGGTGCCAATGTCCATTTTTTAGAGTTAGAACTTGGCTCTTATGAAATGTTAGGTCATACGCCACACAGATTGGGAATTGTTGTCTATACAAGCATGCCCGGGGTATGATCTCAAATTATAACTTACATAATAAGTAATAATTCGTGAATCAAATTATAAGCAAATTTTACTAACAATTGTTTAGGCTTTATTTGGTCTTCCGGGTCCCACCTCCCTTTTTGTACTAGCCTATCGAACCATTAACTAAACCAAACATCAATGTTTCTCTTAAGCATCACTTTAGCTCCCTGTTCAATGATTATAGTTTCTTCCAGTCCAGCAGTCATCGTCGCATCATCCTCATATTTTTGTTAACACGCCCGGGCTTTTGTTATCATACATGTTGAACAATCCAAGGAATTTTTAGCAATTGTTTTTATCTCGGATTGCGGAACTGCTTTGAATATAATATTATGCATACACATATTTCTCGACGGTAGTAAACAAACAGTACCTTCTGGTACGTCCCTCAAACATTGTGTTACATATTTCCATTAAACATTTCTTCATTAGAATGCGAGAGCAGTGGTATCAATCGGTTAGGCAGTATATCTCTGTCTGATTGAGTTGTCAATCCTACTTTGGTTCTTTTAGACATCTCAACAAACGTAGAATCATCCAGCGGTCTAATATACAAGTAAGATCATTGTTTAAAAAAAATCAGTACAAAAGATTGGAATTTTATTTATTTTAATAATTATAAACTAGTGCTTGACTGCAATCCCGCCTGATGGCAAGCAGTGATGCAATCGTTGATGGTAAAGCGCGCTAGTTTATTAAGAGCCTATTCACTCAAAAACACTGAGTGAAGAGGAAGGAAGACGGCAGTTGAGCGAGGTGGTGTAATGTTAAACCCAACAACACGACCAACGATGCTGCGCCAAAGGGAGATTGATCTAGAGACCCTCCACGACCAAAATCCCGAAACAACAACATTTGACTCATCGTACCCGGCATAAATCGCATCACAACTGCTCAAACCCGTCCTCCGTACGGCTTCACCCACAGAAATCGTAATAACTGTTATTACGATTTCTGTGGCTTCACCAGTCCTTATGCCGGAACACGACGAATCGCTTGGCGGCAAGCCTTTGTCCGGTGGGTGGTAACTTCTGCCGGCGGCGGATGGCAAGGCCTACCACCTTTCTAAGAGGATTAGTTTTTTAAACAGCGACTTATCTCTGACGACTCCCTCATTACGTAACACACTATTGATATTAACTGGAATCATTTTGAAGTATATTGCTAATCCATTGCTCCATGTGTTTAAAAAATGAGTTCTCAAAAACGTTAATAACGCAATGAATGTTGTTGAACTGTCAAAATGAAACCCATTGCTACTGATGGCGTTTTACGTAATTACACTGCTGGTTTGAGTTGCTAAAGATCCCCAAGCACTAAAATATGTTTTTTTCCTAACCAACCATCTTCTAGATCAGAAGAATCAAACACTTTGCATAAACGAAGATTTATGTAGGTTAATTAGATATCATAGACAATTCACCTATAGTAAATAGTTTGACAGTTTTTAAGTATGTCCTTAGGCGGGTATCACCGCCACTCGTAAGTCCAATGCACTATAAGTTGAAGCTTTCTAAATACATATGAATGGTACCTACTCTAACTTGCGCTTGACCGCAATCCCGTCTGATGGTAAGCAGAGCAGTGATGCGATCGTTGATGGTAAAGCGCGCTAGTTTATGAATAGCCTATTCACTTTAGCCTTGAAGACACTCAAATTGTAGTGTGACGGAAACACCGCCGCTGGCAAATTATAAAAATTATATAAATACTACTAAATTTAGCTCAAGATTTACAAACTTCATTGGACCTTATATCTATAATAAGATAAATAAAGCAATAAATATCTACCCTTTAACGAAAACTCAATGTAAGGAAAAGGTTACAAAATACTTACAAAAACTTAATTACGAAGAGACTGAGTTAATACTACATATACCTACCACAGTGATTGACTATTTACCACATACATACACCCTCTTACATTCATACACACATAATCTTATCACACAAATATAGGACACACGTACTGTTCAGTGCTTATTCTTAATTTAATCTAATTTTAAGTTAATTTATTATTTCTGGTAAATTATAAAAATGTTAATTTTATTTGGTATAATGTTATTTTAATTTATTTCATTAAATTTAATTGATTTATTCTATTTTTGAATATGTAAATTTACAAAGTGTTGACTGTACTCAATGGCTACCTACATATATCTAGTGTCTACTTTTTAAGGGATTGGGCGCTGATAACTGAAACACAGGCTTTTGCCTAGTTCGGTTACAGATGTGTAATCCGATTGTAACAATAAATTATAGCCTACAATATATTTTGTGTAAAAATGTAAATTATTTCTGAATAAACGTTATTATTATTATATAATTGTTCCAGTCCCTCGATGTACGCGGAATAAAAGAGGGAGCAAAACGCTTCGTCGTTGTTCCCTTGTACACTGATAGAGCAGCGGTGGACTAGTAGTATCGTCCGCGATTTACAAGTTGTAGGCCGTAGGTTAGAACCCTATCAGGCGCTTTAATTTGTGTAAATTATTTCATCACCACTGCTCTCAAAACGGTGCAGTGAAGGAAATTTTCGTGAGACAGCCGGCATGTTTTAGAAGCAAAAGCTTCGAAGGCATGTGACATTTATCAACCCGCACTGTGCCCGCCTGGGCCGCAGTGGGCCGTAATCTACACGGGTAGATTACGGCCCACTCTATCTCATCGAGAGGAGGATGTGTCCTAGGAGTGGGAATATTTTAGGCTGATTATATATTCCTGATTTATGTCTCAATATGTCAAAAATGCATCCAATTTCTCTATATTTATGAAAAAAAAGAAAAGTGAGTTTGTTTGTTTGTTTGTTCCGCTTTCACGCCGTAACTACTGAACCGATTGCTTTGAAATTTTGTAGACACAAAGATAGAAGTCCGGATTAAATAATAGGGTAGTTTTTATCCCGGAAGAATCGATATTCCTAAGACAAATCTAAAAAGCGATATAACCTCATTCCACGCGGGCAAAACCGCGGGCGGAAAGCTAGTAGATTATATTTTGACCAAATTTTGAGTGAAATTTATTTTAGGGTAATTTGTTAATTTCATTTGTGTAATGTTTATGTTCGAGTTGAAAAGTTAGTAGTACCCAGTTAGTAATCGTTCGACTATTTCTTCGTGTGAACTAAAAAGTATAAAAGCCAGTCTAGTCTT
Organism: Sesamia nonagrioides; assembly: GCA_017933935.1. NCBI lineage: Eukaryota > Metazoa > Arthropoda > Insecta > Lepidoptera > Noctuidae > Sesamia > Sesamia nonagrioides. The sequence continues at coordinate 549,437 of JADWQK010000907.1, read as the reverse complement.
ATCCACAGTTTTTATCAAAGCAGAAGGGGAGGCATTTCTAGCAGTGGGGCGCTCTAAGCTAGATTAAATTAGAAGATATATGTGTCCCACTACGCTGGATTTTTGCAACGACAATAATTTTTTTTATGTAGCAATAGTAGATTTGATTATAGATTACTGAACGACGAACATTTCTTCCTTCTGATCTAATTCAAAGGTTACTGCAGACCATAATTTTAGCCCATATAGGTGCATAGTTCTCATCAATATAAATGAATTAATTCCAAACACAAAGTAGCTACTGTAAACCGTTGAGGAGTCCCCTAACAGCCCTTCGTCTTTGTCATAAGATCTCTAATGACAATCCCAATTCATCTACTAGGTATAAAGCTCTTATCAATACAAATTAATCAGGCATAAACACAAGGTAGCTGCTGTGAATCGCCGAGGAGTTCCTTCGTTTGTCTCTCGACTCCATCATCAAATCTACTTCAGACCTTCATTATAACCCATATGGGTGCAAAGTCCTCATGAATATAAATGATATACTTAAGTCCAAACACAAACTAACTACTGTAAACCGTTGAGGAGTACGCGGGACTGACCTTTGTCTTCATCATCAGAGCCTTTATGACAGTCACAACCCATCGAGGTGTAAAGTTTTTTTTTTAATTAGTTATAAACTAGTGCTTGACTGCAATCCCGCCTGATGGTAAGCACTAAGCAGTGATGCAATCGTTGATGGTAAAACGCACTGGCTTATTAAGCCTATTCACTCAAAAAAACTGAGTGAATAGGAAGAAAGACGGCAGTTGAGCGAGGTGATGCAATGTTTAACCCAACAACACGAACAACGATGCTGCGCCAGAGGATGATCTGGAGACCCTCCACGACCGAACTCCCTACACAACAACATTAGGCACATCGTACCTGGTACACATCGCAACACAACTGCTCAGACCTGTCCTCCGTACGGCTTCACCAGACAAATAAAATAATTCTAAATAATAATGATTTAATTCTCATCAATACAAATTAATCAAACATAAACACAAGGTAGCTGCTGTGAATCGTTGAGGAGTTCTCACGACTGTCTCCCAGCTTCATCATCAGATCTACTCCGTACCTTTATTAAATTGTAGTGTTTTCTAATACTTATTGAAAATACTTAGAAATGCACTTGTCACCCCTACGATTTTTGAAAGTTACTCTTGATTTCTCTGGTCTTCCATCATCAGATCCTGACCTGGTAACTATTGAACCACCTAGAAAGTATACCCTTTCAAACAAAAAGAAATTTGAAAATCGATCCAGGCGTCTTAAGGTAATCGGTGAACACACCTTCATAAAAAAAAAAGATTACGACGAATTGAGAACCAACTCCTTTTTTTTAAATCAGTTGATGAAGGGGCCCACCAAGTTGAATATTTTATTGACGGTGGTACGTCAATCTCTACTAGTTTGGTTGGGCTCTTCTGCTTTCTAATCAAGGTCACCAGGTACTTCAGATCTTCGATTATTCTAGTTTTTATATTTTTCCCTTTATGTGACCATTAAACCCTGGCTCTGTACTAAATTTCAGCTCTCTGAGTTTATGGGAAGTACTACTTCTATTTTGATGATCATGAGTGAGTGAGTGTCGAAAACACGGAAATTTACTTTTGAATATTTTATTGACGGTGGTACGTCAATCTCTACTAGTTTGGTTGGGCTCTTCTGCTTTCTAATCAAGGTCACCAGGTACTTCAGATCTTCGATTATTCTAGTTTTTATATTTTTCCCTTTATGTGACCATTAAACCCTGGCTCTGTACCAAATTTCAGCTCTCTGAGTTTATGGGAAGTACTACTTCTATTTTGATGATCATGAGTGAGTGAGTGTCGAAAACACGGAAATTTACTTTCGCTTAACTTCAGAACTGGATGAGCTACAGACTTGAAATTTTAAATTTGAAGTGTGTAAATGCAGCTTACTGGATGACCAAAATTTCAGCGTTCAGGTACTATCCAGAGGTTCTTAATTAGGGGCCTGAAAATGCAGCGAAATGGTTCGGGTAAAGATGGTACGGCAGTGTTTGCTTCCCGCTCGACTTGGCGAGGGCACTGCCGTGCCCTCAAAGATCTCTGCAAGTCCGGATTAAATAATAGGGTAGTTTTTATCCCGGAAGTATCGTTATTCCAAATGAAAATCTAAAAAGCGATATAACCTCATTCCACGCGGGCGAAGCTGCGAGGGAAAAGCTAGTGGATTATATTTTGACAAAATTTTGAGTGAAATTTATTTTAGGGTAATTTGTTCATTTCATTTGTGTAATGTTTATGTTCGAGTTGAAAAGTTAGTAGTAGTTAGTAATCGTTCGACTATTTCTTCTTGTAAACTAAAAAATATAAAAGCCAGTCTAGTCTTATCCACAGTTTTTATCAAAGCACAAGGGGAGGCATTTCCAGCAGTGGGGCGCTCTAAGCTAGATTAAATTAGAAGATATATGTGTCCCACTACGCTGGATTTTTCGATCAATTTTTCGGCAATCATTTTTTTAATGTAGCAATAGTAGATTTGATTATAAATTGCTGAACGACGAACATTTCTTCCATGTGATCTAATTCAAAGGTTACTGCAGACCATAATTTTAGCCCATATAGGTGCAAAGTTCTCATCAATATAAATGAATTAATTCCAAACACAAAGTAGCTACTGTAAACCGTTGGGAATCCTCTAACTGCCCTTCGTCTTCGTCATAAGATCTCTAATGACAGTCCCAATTTATCTAGGTATAAAGCTCTTATCAATACAAATTAATCAGGCACAAACACAAGGTAGCTGCTGTGAATCGCTGAGGAGTTCCTTCGTTTGTCTCTCGACTCCATCATCAAATCTACTTCAGACCTTCATTATAACCCATATGGGTGCAAAGTCCTCATGAATATAAATGATATAAGTCCAAACACAAAGTAACTACTGTAAACCGTTGAGGAGTACGCGGGACTGACCTTTGTCTTCATCATCAGAGCCTTTATGACAGTCACAACCCATCGAGGTGTAAAGTTCTCATCAATACAAATTAATCAAACATAGGTAAACACAAGATAGCTGCTGTGAATCGTTGAGGAGTTCTCAAGACTGTCTCCCAGCTTCATCATCAGATCTACTCCGTACCTTTATTAAATTGTAGTGTTTTCTAATACTTATTCAAAATACTTAGAAATGCACTAGTCACCCCTACGATTTTTGAAAGTTACCCTTGATTTCTCTGGTCTTCCATCATCAGATCCTGACCTGGTAACTATTGGACCACCTGGAAAGTATACCCTTTCAAACAAAAAGCAATTTGAAAATCGATCCAGGCGTCTTAGGGTAATCGGTGAACACACCTACATAAAAAAAAAGATTACGACGAATTGAGTACCTGCTCCTTTTTTTGAAGTCAGTTGATGAAGCGGCCCACTAAGTTGAATATTTTATTGACGGTGGTACGTCAATCTCTACTAGTTTGGTTGGGCTCTTCTGCTTTCTAATCAAAGTCACCAGGTACTTCAGATCTTCGATTATTCTAGTTTTTATATTTTTCCCTTTATGTGACCATTAAACCCTGGCTCTGTACCAAATTTCAGCTCTCTGAGTTTATGGGAAGTACTACTTCTATTTTGATGATCATGAGTGAGTGAGTGTCGAAAACACGGAAATTTACTTTCGCTTAACTTCAGAACTGGATAAGCTACAGACTTGAAATTTTAGATTTGAAGTGTGTAAATACACCTTACTGGATGACCAAAATTTCAGCGTTCTGGTACTATCCAGAGGTTCTTAATTAGGGGCCTGAAAATGCAGCCAAATGGTTCGGGTAAAGATGGTACGGCAGTGTTTGCTTCGCGCTCGACTTGGCGAGGGCACTGCCGTGCCCTCAGATTAGATATTATTAACATAAATAAATAAATATTAAAAACCCCAATTCTTTAAATAGTGATGACCTTTAAGAAAATGGAAATATCTAGGCTAAGTCATCATCATTATCGTCATCTCAATGTTAATCCCAGTCGCATCCGAAGCTTTGGAGTCTGGGATCCGCTTTACCAGTCTAACTGCTGATTTTTTTGGCTAATTTTCGATATTTTCCGTGAAGCGACTGCCGTCTGATCTCCACAACCCGAAGGCGATATCGAAGCATTGCAGTTGGACCAATTGTTGGACTTTTGAGGGCTCCAACAACCCGTAACGACTGCCATTAGATGTTCGTATGGCAACCGGGACCAACGGCTTAACGTGCTTTCGAGACACGACCAGAACAGTGCAAATATTCATATTCATGCATAAAAATATTTGCACTTCCCGGGGATCGAACCCACGCTTCCTTGCGCAGCGGCCGCGTCCACTACCGCTAGGCCACGGAGGCTGTCTCTGTTCTATGTAACTAAAGTTAACCCTTTACTTGCATGAAAAAGCAAAAAAGAACTTCTTCTTTTTTTAATTCGCTTATTAAGTAAGCAAATAAAAAATTCTTTTTTTTCTGAACGTTCTTATTTAGGCTTCAAAATGAATGATATATTATTTTTCTTCAAAAAGTACCTCAGTTTAAATATTTTTTTCAGAAACCATATATGGGTTCGTATGCATCAAACCTTTAAACCCCTTGGACATATATGGTTTCGTATGCACACAATCTTTATTATATAAAACTTTATTATATCTGTTGATAATTAAATAAAAAAGAATGTTATACAAAATTATTCATGAAACTTAACTAAACATTTTCTCTTATCATTTTAAGATAAATATACCTTACATTTGGGACACTTAGTATAGGTTTTCTTTGAATAAATTAAACAAATTTGTCGATTTTTCTACCACTCTAGCAAGTGTCCAATATTCTCAGTACGCACAGAGGATAGGGTAGGTTCTGATACTTTTCTAAAGCTTTTCTCATTTTCAACCCCAGAGTTAGTGTCTCAGGGCTTTAAAAAATTGATGGACTTCCATGGCGGCTGGTAGATGGTAAACTAGTCACTGGATTTGCTAATGGATGACCCCGTTTACGAGGAAGAGCCTTTCCTGCTTAGCGCAAGTATTCCGAGATTGCTTGTTTGAAAACGAACAGAGATAAACAAGAGTCTTCATTTAGTCTTCGCCACAAAATCCATGCATTTACGACCCATAAGTCAATCATATGGACAATATCCTTTTATACCACTTCTTTGATCTCGAGTGAATCCTGTAAATACCCAGAATTGAATCAAGTAAGTCCACGCCTCCCATATTACTATTATAATCCAATATGCATTTAGAACCAATAGATCAACTAACCAAGCAGTTCACAGGCTGACAGAGTATATAAGTACTAATTTAGATAATGGCTTGCACACTATAGGGGTCTTTTTGGACCTCGCTAGGGCCTTCGACACTATTTCTTGTTCTATATTATTGCAAAAGCTTGAAACACTTGGTATAAGAGGAGAGCAACTTTCTTTATTCTCTGATTATCTTAGCGACCGCTATCAATGTGTTAAAATAGGACAGTACACTAGTTCTGAGGTGAAAAGTAGTATAATTGGTATACCGCAAGGTAGTATTTTGGCCCCGACATTATTTTTAATTTATATAAACAACGTTTGCAGTATAGATCTACATAAGGGGATAATACTATCTTATGCCGATGACACTGCTCTAGTGTTTTCTGCTAAATCCAAAGATGAGGCATACAAACATGCCCAGTACGGCTTTAATATTGTGTCTGATTGGCTTCATCAAAATCTTCTAAGTTTAAATGTAGAAAAAACCAAATACATTTTATTCTCAATGAGAAACATTAACATTCCGCTTACTAACATAAACATATATGCACACAATTGTATTCATGCTGACACTGCTTGCACTTGTCCCACTTTAACTAAAGCTGACCATATAAAATACCTGGGTGTTAGGATTGCACAAATTTCAATTTCCGTAAACATATCAAGTTACTGTGTACGAGAGTGCGTAAATTAATAAACATTTTCAAAAACCTACGACACATAGCGGACTACCAGTTAACAAAACAAGTTTATTTAGCTTTGAGCCAATCTGTTATCACTTACTGTGTTACTTCTTGGGGTGGTGCTGCAAAGACCATACTGCTGCCTCTAAAAGGTGCTCAAAGAGCTATTCTAAAGGTTGCAACCTTCCGTCCTTTCAGATTTCCCACCCACCAGCTTTATGTGGAATGCAAGGTTCTAACCGTACGTCAACTATTTATCTTGCGTACTGTACTTCACCTGCACTCTGAGCTTCCTTTTGATCCAGTACCTTCAACCAAGAGGAGAGAAGATAATATGGTTTGCACAAAACCACAGATGAGACACGCTTATGCCTATAGATTTTATGTATTTTTAGGCCCTTTCTTATATAACAAGCTCAACAAACTATTAGATATATACAGTATAAATTATAAAAATGTAGTCAAGTAATATCGGAATACCTATTGATTCTCAATTACACAGACACAGAAAAGCTTCTGGAAGTTATAGTGTGATAGTAAATAGTTTCCAGATAAAAGTTAGATAAGATATAAAATTAAATAGTACATAAGATAGCATAATAAAAAACTAAAGCTTTTGTTTAATGAATTCCTAGTCCATAACGTTGCATGATTAAATCTTACGAACTTAATGATATATTGTGATGTAAAGTGAGCGCCTGAAACACAGGTTTAATAAACATAGCTCGGGCATGTCGCAAATTTTACATGATTCTCATACGATACACGGGCTCGAACGATATACGTTCTGTATGACCTTATGTATATTTTTAATCACACATAATACCTAGCTGTTATTTAGGCAATAACATATGTATGTAATTGTATAAGAATATTTTGTAGTTTTGATTTTACAATGTTGTGTAAGTTTTTTGAATAAAGATTATTATTATATTATTATAATTTTTAACAGCCTGTGGACAGCCTATTTGTTTGTATTGGTGATCTTTGCAGCAATATCTTTGCTTTTGTCAGGAAGTTCAACATCTCCAGTAAAAATGTAATGATCCGGATGATAAGAAGCTAAATGTTCAGTTGACCAGTTTATTCTAGACGTAGGTTCTTTACGACGACCATTTTTATTGGTCTTGGATGTTGAGGGAAAATTTGATAAAGGAACGTCGTCTTCGTCTGAAAATTCATCGTCCGTCTCAGGTATAACAACAGGGTGTCTAAATGGTATGGAGAATATAGGCATGTCGGTGTCGGAATCGGGAGCCAAATTAGCATCCCTAAGGCCATGTTTAGGGATCGCGTTAGTACGCCTATTATGCATAAAAAGCGTGCAGGGTCCATGGACTCTAGCAACAAGAAACAAAGGGATAGTTTAGCACAAAGAAAACTTAAAGGAAATTGAAGCGTTACCATATTTTCGTGCTTAATTATTAAGCTTGCTTCAATGCATACGAAGCCAGATATGGTTCCGATACAATTGGTGTTGAAAATAGGTCATATCGAATAGAAAGTAAAAACAATTTCAGGGAATACAAACTAGAGGCTATTTTTACTCCCAAAACACACCTCCGCAGTTTTATTAACCGACTTCAAAAAAGAGGAGGTTACTCAATTCGACCGTATATATGTTTTTTTTTATGTTTGTTCGCGCATAACTTCGTCGTTTATGAACCAATTTTCATAATTCTTTTTTTTATTGGAAAAAAGACGTTGCCAAGGTAGTCCCATGATAAGGATATCAGGGTTTGATGATGGAAGACCAGAGAAAACAAGGGGAACTTTCAAAAATTGCAGGGGCGACTAGTGCATTTCTTAGCATTTTCATTAAGTATTTTAAAGCACTACAATTTAATAAAGGTCTAGAGTAGATCTGATGATGGAGCCGGGAGACAAACCAAACCAACCGAAGGAACTCCTCAACAATTCACAGTAGCTACCTTGTGTTTGGGCTCGATTAATTTGTATTGATAAGAACAAAAAGCGCCAACACCTAGATGGGTTGTGACTGTCATAAGAGCTCTGATGATGAAGACAAAGGCCAGTTCCAGGAACTCCTCAACGGTTTACAGTAGGAACTTTGTGGTTGGACTTATGAGGCCTTTGCACCCATTGGGTTAAAATAATGGTCTGCAGTAAATTTTATGATGAAGACCATAGGCCGTTGAGGGAATACTTACGGGTAAATTAATTATAGTAAACAAAATTACGTCGTTTCCCAACTATATTTGCGTCAGCTTCCAGTCTGATCGGATGCAACTGAATACACAATACTTTCAACAACTAAAAAGTGTAAAATAAAAACTTTTTACAAAAAAAACAACCGACTTCCAAAATACCACTTTAAAGTGAAAAATAACTAATTCCGGAAGTCGGTGTCAAACACGAATATACAAAAACCAAGGACACCGACTTCCGAAATTAGTTATTTTTCACTTTATAGTGGTATTTTGGAAGTCGGTTGTTTTTTTGTAAAAAAGTTTTTATTTCTTTTTGTAAAGTTGAGCGTCGCACGTGCACATGAACATTCACTGACAATGTCTGGAAAAGTGAAGTTATATCCAAGTGGCAAGCGCCTATACACAAAATAGTTGTGTTTTGTGATTGCTAATGACATGACTTACGCACCCTATTAGGGTAATTTTTTTATTTATTAAGAAAAAAATTAAGTGTAAACATGACGGGACATATATGGTTTCCAATGCGGTAAAGGGTTAAGTAATATCGGTATTCAATGTACGTTACCTACCCACTACCTGCGGCTCTCACAACCCACTTCACGGTACGTCATCCCGACTCATCAGTGTAGCCAACCTTTTCCTTCTAATTTTCAATTTTTCTTAATAAAACCTTACACTCGACCATCCTGATAACCCGCGTGTCCCCACGCGGGTACCCGGTGCTCACAACACAACGTTTTATCAGGGTTGATAAAAATCATGATTTTTTCAAAAAAAAAAAAAAATCAAAATTATCCGATTAATTTGATTTAAAACAGGTTTATTTGATTTAAATCAGATTTTTTTGAAGTTATTTACTTTCTTGTCTTTTTTAAAATTGAATAAGTAGTCAGTTCTTCATTAAAAGGAAAACAACTTATTTGGTTTAATTTTATTATTAATACAATTAAGGTAATTAAACAAGTTCTACCAATAAAATCAAGAATTTAAAAAACAGTAGCGATAAAAGAATTACAAGGAAAGAAATTACAAGGAAGGAAGGAAATTACAAGGAAATCGTAATAACATTACGATTTCTGTGCTTTCAGTATTTTCATTTTAAAAAAAAAATAAAAAAAATTCTTAATAGGAATTAATTCTGTATCATCAGTGTATCATGGGTGCATTTAAAAACATTTAACTTTACGTACACAAACAACCACACCCGGAACAACTACCTGTAGGCCATACAAATATTTGTTCCACGCGGGAATCGAACACGCGACATTCAACGCAGCAGTCGATCGCTCAGGCACTGCACCAACCGTGTCGTCGAGCGCTGTTCCAATGCTGACCGTAACCCACAAGATGATACGCAGCTCTAAGGAGTACTTACCTTTACAGGTGTATCATCAGCATTAGAGAATACCCCAGAGAAGGGAAGATAAACAGGGGATAGAGACAGGTCGTCTAAATGTATTTAGAACCGTTGGAACGGGAAAACTGTCTTAAAGTTTCTGTAGTAAGTAAGGTTATCATGGTCAATGTTGGGAGAATTGACTTTAACCAATTGGTTGTGATCATGTATGGAGCCATTGCTCTCAAAGCTTTAACCCCCAAACTGACTTTTAAAATCAATACAAACCCGATTTGCATCCAAAAAACAAAACTTTACTTAGTTGTGATAATGATGAGCTAATGACAAACTTGAGAAGGACGACACTCGGCGTGCTGAGGCGTGCTCGTCATCATCAACCTTTGTTTATCGTCCCACTGCTGGGCACAGGTCCCGTCTCATACGTAATTACGTAAAATACGTTACGTTTACGTAAGTTTATTAAGAGCCTATTCACTCTAGCCTTGAAGACACTCAAATTGTAGTCCAACGAAAACACCGCCGCTGGCAAATTGTTCCAGTCCCGCAATGCACGCGGTATAAAGGAGTGAGTGGCATACACTAGTAGGTCCCCAGTTGACCGATTGCGGCGAAACCCGTACTGTCGGTCACTGAGGAGATCGTTACTTTCCAGGTATGCCAAGAGGCGCGAGTTCAACACACGCTCCATAATTTTGCAAAGTATGGAGGTGATCGAAATCGGCCGATAGTTGGTAGGATCGGCACGACTACCTTTTTTGGGCACGGGTTGCACGTTAGCAAGCTTCCACGACTTGGGCACTATACCACTCCTAAATGAGAGACGATACAAGCGCGTCAAAACAGGAGACAACTCGGGCGCACATGCTTTAAGAACAATCGCTGGTATACCATCTGGACCACTAGCCTTATTCACGTCCAGACGACACAGTACTCTCAGAACCTCCTTGTTCCTAATGCGAACCTCAGGCATTGAAGCTCCACAATGAGGTAAATTAGGTGGAGTAGCACTGCCAGTATCAAGACCCGAATTATGGGCAAAGAGAGATGCAAAAAGACCTGCTTTCTCTCTCGCCGTATGAGCCAGTGTTCCATCAGGCCTAACCAGCGGAGGCAGTGTGGGGCGACAGAAATTCGCCTCAACCGATTTGGCAAGGGACCAAAAAGATCTGCTACCGGGTGGCTGCGCAGATCAAATCAGTATCAAATTAAATTTTAAATGAAGCGCCTGAGATATACATTTGTCACTGTTGCTATGCACTACATGATGCTAAAATATGCTACAGGCATCAACATTGACCATGACATGTATGCGTGCATAAATCAGTGCAAATTGGTCTCTCATTATAAACCGACTTAAAAAAGGGATGGGGTTCTCAATTCTTCGTAATCATTTATTTTTTATGTATGTTCGCCGATTACTCAAAGATGCTTGGAACGATTTGGAAAATTCTTTTTTTGTTTGATAGGATATACTTCCCAGGTGGTCCCATAATCAACAGGTCAGGATGTGATGATGGTACCCTTCACAAATTGTGGGAATCCTTAACCATGACATGACATGTATGTATATTCGTTTTTGACACCGACTTCCGAAATTACTTATTTTTCACTTTGTTGTGTTTTTTTATATGTCATTTTTTTGTTATGAAAATTATAGTGTGGGTAGTTAGGTAGTTGTTTCAACCGCAAATCTATGTTGCGTGGTGGTTCCCTTATCTTCTTTCTTTAATAAAAAAACTCTTAAAATTTAGGCAACTTAAAGACATAGTTAATTTGTCAATGGAACATTGTATACAAGTGTCTTGTGTTGAGCTAGATAAGCATGTTGTAGTGTGCGTGTACAGACCCCCGGCCCTCAAAACTTTAGTCTTTTTGAATCAACAATGGAGGATATTTTAGCCAAACTTGCAGATAGTAACAAATCAGTAATTATTTGTGGAGATTTTAACATTCATATTTTGAAAATAATTCAAATAGCAGCAGATTTTTTAGCCTTTTTAAATCATTTAATTTATTTAACGTTTTTACAGAACCAACTAGAGTAACCCAACCTCTGCAACTTGTATTGACAATGTTTTCTGTAATTGTGACTATTTAGATAAAGCTATAGTAAATTATCTTCCTTCAGATCAAAGTGGACAAACGGTAACTTTTATGTATCAAGCATCCCTGGAAAAAACTCAGATACAATTCAGGCCAATTACAATAGGCAAATTAGCAAAATTTAATTGTAATTTACAAAATAAGTTAAATGTTCTGGAACATGATATTATTGATACTAATAAATTTTATGATATTTTTTTTCATTGGTACATAATGAATTTAATACAGTTTTTGAAAAGATGTCGAGAAATATATTCCTTAGGTTTGTTTTAGTGAGTAGGCAACTAAAGGTATTAGGGTAAGTAGGGAAAGACTGTATGAGCTATACAGCCTTAAGCCATTCTTCAACACTGAAACCTTTAATAAATATGTAAATAGATATTCTAAACTATTCAGAAAGATTTGCAAGGTGGCGAAGGCCCTGTACATTAGCGATAAGATCAAATTGGCAGACAACAAAATAAAGAATGTGTGGAAAGTTTTTAATAGTGAAACTGGTAGGAATAAATTACGCAGTACAGATTATTTATTGGAGACTCCACATGATCCCAAAAGCTCTAACGTAGAGGTAGCTCAAGAGTTTGTGAATTATTTCACCAATATACTTCTTAGGACAACGGAAGCTCTAAATTCGTCCCCAGAAGCCTTGATTGATTTATTAAAAGCAAACTTGCCAGGCTGTCCAGTTGAATTTCAATTCAAACAAGCGAACGCGGCCGTTGCGCAAGGAGGCGCCTCTTCGATCCCCGCACAGTGCAAATATTTGTATGCATGAATATGAATATTTGCACTGGTCTGATCGTGCCTCGGAAAGTACGTTAAGCCGTTGGCCCCGGTTGCCATACGAACATCTACTGGCAGTTGTTACGGGTTGTTGGAGCCTACAAAAGTCTAACAATTGGTTTAACTGCAATGTTTAGATATCGCCTTCGGGTTGTGGAGGTCAGACGGCAGTCGCTTCACGGAAAATATCGAAGTTTAGCCAAAATCAGCAGTTAGACTGGTAAAGCGGACCCTAGACTCCAAAGCTGAAAGGGCTGCGGATGCGACTGGGATTAACGCTGAGATGATGATGATGATGATCCATAATTGAGACCATAGCATCATACTTAGCTTTAATATTTAATATGTGTGTGGATCAAGGCGTCTCTCCAGATATAATGAAATACAGTAAGGTAATACCACTTTTTAAATCCGGTGACCATAAGGACACCAATAAATACAGACCCGTATCGGTATTGCCTGTTTTCAGTAAGGTGTTTGAAGGAGTTATGCTTAATCAAATGCTTTATCATTTTAACAGCAATACTATCTTTCACGATCAACAGTATGGTTTCACCAGAGAACGTTGTACGACTGACGCTGGTGTCACTTTATTAAAACATAATTATATTTGCAGCGTGGGAAGAAGCCCAAAATGCGATAGGGATTTTTTGTGACCTGACAAAGGCTTTTGTTTGTGTCAATCATGAAACTTTACGTTTAAAGCTTGAACATTATGGGCTGGGTAAACTTGCACTCAGCTTGGTAAAATCTTATTTAATTGATAGACAACAGGAAGTTCAGATAAATTGTGTCAATTCTCCGGGTTTAAAAGTCAAAATGGCTGTACCGCAAGGCTCAATTTTAGGTCCTTTCCTCTTTTTAGTATATATAAATGACCTACCGCATCTATTAAAAAAACAACCACATATTGTATTGTTTGCTGATGATACTTCGTTAATTTTTAGGGTTCCGTACCTCGAAAGGAAAAAACGGAACCCTTATAGGATCACTTTGTTGTCCGTCTGTCTGTCTGTCTGTCTGTCTGTCTGTCTGTCACCACCCTTTATCTCAAGAACGCGTGGACGTATCAAGCTGAAATTCACATGAAATACTCGGGTCTATTGTCCCTTTAAGCTGTGAAAATATCAAACTTCTAAGCCAAGCCAATCAAAAGATACAGCCGATTATGTCGATATTTTCAACAAATTTTCGACACTCGCAAAGGAATCAAAACCTACAGGATACTTCCCGTAAACTCAGAACCTTGAAAATTGGCATGAAGCATTGTCATATAATGCAAATATAGGAAAAATTGCGAAAATCACATTTTTTTAGTTATATAATATAATAAACATATTTTAATAAAATGGAACTTACTACCTTATTTCTCACGAACGAATAAAGTTATCAAATTGAAATTTATACCAAGTACCTAGGTCTATTGTCCCTTTAAGCTGTGAAAATATCAAACTTCTAAGCCAAGCCAATCAAAAGATACAGCCGATATGTCGATATTTTCAACAAATTGTCGACACTCGCAAAGGAATCAAAACCTACAGGATACTTCCCGTAAACTCAGAATCTTGAAATTTGGCATGAAGGATTGTCATATAATGCAAATATAGGAAAAATTGCGAAAATCTCATTTTTTTAGTTATATAATATAATAAACATATTTTAATAAAATGGAACTTACTACCTTTTTTCTCACGATAGAATAAAGTTATCAAATTGAAATTTATACCAAATACCTAGGTCTATTGTCCCTTTAAGCTGTGAAAATATCAAACTTCTAAGCCAAGCTAATCAAAAGATACAGCCGATATGTCGATATTTTCAACAAATTTTCGATACTCGCAAAGGAATCAAAACCTACAGGATACTTCCCGTAAACTCAGAATCTTGAAATTTGGCATGAAGGATTGTCATATAATGCAAATATAGGAAAAATTGCGAAAATCACATTTTTTTAGTTATATAATATAATAAACATATTTTAATAAAATGAAACTTACTACCTTATTTCTCACGAACTAATAAAGGTATCAAATTGAAATTTATACCAAATACCTAGGTCTATTGTCCCTTTAAGCAGTGAAAAAATCAAACTTCTAAGTTAAAGCGATCAAAAGATACAGCAGTTTATACCGACACCTTAGACGAATTTCCGTCACACGCTAGGGAATCAAAACCTACAAGCAAAGACATTAAAATTATATTTACAATAGACAGGACATCACGAACAAAATTTTATCGACTTGGTTAAAAGTCGCTCAGTCTAGTCTGCGCGTCAGGACGTAATTTGTGTCCACCAAGAATAAACATTTTCTAAGGAAATATGCCATGTTGCGCTTTGTGTTACTGTACATCTCGTTATAGTAAAACGACTGGACCTAACTTCGGAATGTTTTTCTATGAATTATTTATATTTCGTCTGCAATACAAATTTAAAAAACATCTTAGTTCTAGAAAATTTTCCATTATTGTAATAAGGGCCCTCTATTGTTGAGTAGTTTTACTATTTTCTTGTAGAGATGTAGTAATGTTGTTTATCGATTTAGTTATCGATAATACTTATTAAGATGAATACATTTTGTTGTATTTTATTGACATTTAAAATATAGCTAAATAAACTTAAAATATTACTATATTTCAAGTTTATTTATTAATTACTATATTTAAACATAATCATAACATATTAACAAACAAAATTGAATGAACAATTACTATTCATTTCATTTATCTAGGTTTTTGTTTTTTTTGGTTTCCGAATAAAATAATATCGTAGGGAAAAAGTGGATACGATTTGTCCAGATAGACCGTAGAGAAGAAAATTGGCTTCCGTCTCATTCGTCGAAATTATGCTCAATGCATTTTAAAAGAGAAGTTATCTACTTTGGAAAGACTTGTCGATCAAATTAAAAAAAAAAAGAATCGGTACCTTGTATTAGAAATGAAATAGTAAGTTATTAATTTCAGTACTTTTTTACTTAACCGTAAAAATTGGAATAAAATTTACGGTTAAGTGGATAAGTACATAGATTACATAACTTATTTATAATGAAATATATTCATAAAATATGTAGGTACGTATATGTAGTACAATGATTGCGAGCTACTTTGTGATTTTGAGGATTCCGTACCTAAAAGGTAAAACGAACCCTATTCATGAGACTTCTCTGTTCGTCTGTCCGTCTGTCACCAGGCTGTATCTCATAAACCGTAATAGCGAGACAGTTGTAATTTCCAGAGATTGTGTTAGTATTTCTGTTGCCGCTATAACAACAAGTACTAAGAATAAAAATAATAAAATATTTAAGGGGGCTCCCATACAACAAACGTGAATTTTTGCCGTTTTTTGCTCCATATTAATAACGGAAACAGATAGACGCTTAAAATGTTCACAGAATATTTGTTATATATTCAAATTACAAATAAATAATTAAAATAAAATAAATCCTGAAGGCGGGCTCCCATACAATAACCGTGATTTTTTTGCCGTTTTTAAAGATAATGACGTACGAATCTTGTAAAGGTCTTGCTCCAGCAGACTACCATTTTTGTCGTGATTTGGACAATTATCTACGTGACAAGAAGTTTTCTTCCCAGGAGGCAGTTCTGCTTTCACACAGTTTGTGCAGTCTAGATTCTCAGAGTTCTATCACAAAGGCATAAACGACCTTCCTATATATTGATTATAAATGAATTATTTAAAAATTAAAAAATAAGTAATTATTTACATTTTCAGTACTAATCGGCAATTTTAAACTTTAACGCCTATTATATTAAAAGAATTATATAAATAAGAAACTTGTAAACTTGAAATTACCCATAATTATTCTGCTTCCTAATTTTTTGTTTCAAGCTATCATAATGCGAAAAAACATCGTCGTAGTAACTTCTTTGAATATTATCGATAACTTTATATCGAAATGATACAAACCCTACCACAGTTTTTTGCATTGCCATTTAATAATATTTGCAAACAAACGTGTAAAAAGAATAATTTTGCTAAAAACGAAATGCAAATGAAAATTGCAAAACAAAATGCGCTTTATGGCCTAAAAGGTCTATTACACTCAAAAATCGTAATAAACTGAGCTCTAAAATACTTCGTAAGCATAAAACATCTAAAATGCCAATAGACGGTGTCACGGTAAATGAATAGTAGCGAATAAAATTCTAAAACAGTTTTTGTTTGTACAAGACAAGTTTCACTTAATTTATTTACTTTTCAATATTTATTTACCCGATTTGAACTATACTAGGGTATTAAATCGGATCTGGCAACATAGACCACACTGGCCACCTACCGGGCAATAGCTGAATATATTTTATATAAACTTATTTCATTTTTACTATTTGATGTCTCCAATTGTCGATCTAATTTTGCTATATTGTACTAGATGGCGGAACTGAACCATGGGATCAGAGTTTTTCTATGCCATTTTGACACATGCCCTCTCTATATATCTTAAATCTCTTTGCCTACAAGGTACTTCCCGTGAACTCAGAATCTTGAAATTCGGCACGAAGCAACGTTATATTATAGTACAGACAGATAAAGGAAAAATTGTGAAAATGATAAATTTGAAGTTACATAAAATATTAAAATATTATTTTTGCTTACATGACATAAAATATTTTTTTAATAATTATAAACTTACTACCTACCCTTTTTCACATGAACGCGTAGAGATATTAAAGTTGAAATTCATATCAAACACTTCTTAATCTAATTGCCTCTAAACTGTGAAAAATTCTAAATCAATGCTAGTATTATAAATGCGAAAATAACTCTGTCTGTCTGTTACGCTTTCCCGCCTAAACCTCTCAACCGATTTTGATGAAGTTTGGCACAGACAATCTTTAAACCCTGAGAAAGAACATAGGCTACCTTTTATCCCGGAAAAATTTGATGTTCCCGAGGGGAATTTAAACAGCGCGATATAACCGAACTCCACGCGGGCGAAGCCGCTGGCGGAAAGCTAGTACGTCATAAATTGTAAACCGCTACGTTTGTACGGCGGAACCCTCGGTGTGCGAGTCCGACTCGCATTTGGCCGGTTTTTAAAATCAATAGACGTCGCTCAAACCTTGAGGACGTAAACAATGCTTTACAGCAAGTCCAAAATTGGTTTGCCGCTAATAATTTAGTACTAAATGCAAAAAAGACAAAGTATATAAGATTTGCGTTACCAAATATTACAAGTACTTACTCCGATATAGTATTGAACAAGGAGAAACTCGAATTCGTCGAAAACAACATTTTCCTGGGGATCACGCTTGACTCGAGGCTACAATGGGGTCCTCATTTAACATCTCTGGCAGGACGGCTTAGTTCAGCAGCATATGCTGTCAGAAAAAGCCGTCAATTTACTGATGTAGATGCTGCGAGACTAGTCTATTTTAGCTACTTTCATAGTATGTCATACGGTATTTTGCTTTGGGGACGGGCTGCAGACATAGAGTCTATTTTTATTCTGCAGAAAAGAGCTGTCAGAGCCATATACAATCTCCGCAGGCACGATTCTCCTAGGGAACTATTTAAAGAAATAAACATCCTTACGGTCCCCTGTCAATCATTTATGAAAACATTACATTATGTATACAACAACACATTATGTATGTTCGGAAAAATATTGATCTTTTTAATAAGTGACAGGCACAACTTTAATACTAGGAATAGAAACAATTTAGATCAACCTCGGTTCAGACTCTCTAGCCAGTCTATATATAAATAGTTCTTTTATAGGGTACTGTGTAAAATTTTATAATAAAGGACCGCTAGCGATTCAACAACTCAGTGAGTATAAATTTAAAACATGCATTAAACGCACGCTGTGTAAGCAAGCATATTATAAACTGGAAGATTATATCCTTGATAAAAATGCTTGGCTAAAGGCCAGTCCTGCTCCAGAGCCACCGACAATTTTGTAGGTTTGGAAGAGATACCATTCCCCCTTGTTGTTTTCCAAATATTCCTTTTTTATTTTATTTGTTTATTTCAACATTGTGCATAATATTTCCTACCATGATTTTGCAAGTAATATAGTATTGTATAATGTAAAAGTACTTTTCAAGTTTGTGAATGTGAGGCACCATGGGCTACGGTTTGTTTTTTTATATATATATATATATATATATATATATATATATATATATATATATATATATCCAATCTCCTCCCAATTCTCTGTTATCTCTATGTCAAACAAGTTATATATATATATATATATATAACTTGTTTGACATTAGAGATTGGCAGTTCAAAGTTTGTCATGCTCACTCAAATGTCTTGCTGATGGTGGCACGTGTTGTTGGGTCATTTGGTTCCCTTCAAAATGGTTGAGCAAAGTGGGGCTGATGCGCGCGTCATGCTCGTGAACGGGGGCCGTCAGTGGAGACTGGTCATCTCTTAGCTGCCAGTGGGCTTAATTCATTTTCTATTTTTTTTTTTTTTTACATATTATAAACCAGCGCTTGACCGCAATCCTGCCTGATGGTAAGCAGTGACGCAATCGTTGATGGTAAAGCGCACTAGTTTATTAAGAGCCTATTCACTCTAGCCTTGAAGACACTCAAATTGTAGTCCGACGGAAAGACCGCCGCTGGCAAATTGTTCCAGTCCCTCGATGTACGCGGTATAAAGGAGGAGGCGAAACGCTTCGTCCGGATCGTAGTGGTGTTAACAACGTAAGGGTGGAAACCAGCCGCACGACGGGTCGTCCGCTGGTGGAACGGAGATGGGGGAATTAAATCATGCAATTCCCTCGCACACTCCCCGAAATGCATCCTATAGAACACCGAAAGGCTGGCTACTCTACGCCAGTGCTCTAGGCTTTGGAGACCAACTCGAGTTAGATCAGGGTCACCAATCAGCCTCTTTGCACGTCTCTCCACTGAATCCAAAGTGGCCAGGTGACACTTGGCAGCACCAGCCCAAATGTGGCTGCAGTACTCCACACACGGACGGACCTGTGCTTTGTATAACATTAGAAGCTGCCCAGGTGTGAAGTACTGCCGGATCTTTGCAATAACGCTAAGTTTCCTGGCAGCCACCTTGGCCTTGGACCCAATGAACCGCCCAAAGTTAAGGTTCGAGGAAATCTCAACTCCCAAAAGCTGAAGGCGGTCGGAACACTCCAAGGACACATTCCGAAAAGTAGGGGCCAAGGTGAACGGGCTCCTTTTGGCGGTGAAAAGACACGCCTGTGTTTTGGCGGCATTGAATGCTACAAGATTGGCATTGCCCCATTCGGAGACTGCCTGCAGTGCAACACTCGTTCGCTCAACCATGGCCTCTCTTTCGGACCGGATTGATTCCCTAGTAGCCCGAGCATCCGGCAGGTATCTCTCTACAACTGTGCTGTCACTTTTGTGTGTGTTAATTAATTTTATAATTATACATTGTGGTCACATGATAGAAGCAACATAAATATGTAACGAAGAAATGTAACCCATATATTATGATTTTAAAAGAGTGTCCATGGAGTTTCTTGCACGTTCTTCTCCATAGAGATCTACGCTTTGGAACGTGCAATTTAGCTTCACTTTTCTGGGACTGACCGACATTGACTATTCAAAACTATCAAGTGATGGTTAATTTGAAATAAACATTTTTGATTTGACTAGATTTTAAGTTTTTTGGTAATTAAGATGACGATCAAGTTTTGTTATATTTTCTAAAGGAGTCCGGAGTGACAGCGGTGGCGAACGGGCCTCACTTGCGCCGACCTCGCCGATACATATATGATCCCCACAGTGAGTACCTGTCTTTAGCAATCTAGCTCCGACTGAGGGCACAAGAAGTAATGCACTGCTTGTAGTGCATTTTGGGAAGATATGAAATAAAGAGAAAGTATGAAAGGAAGTAGCATTGATGGTATTGGTGAATACATTTTCAGACTCGCTGTGTCGGTCACTGGTGTGCAAGAAGCGCGAGGTGTGCGTGCTGCGAGACGCCTTCACCGCGCTCTGTGCCACCAAGAAGGACATCTTACGGAGAGGGTAATCTATATCGTACCCTACACCCCCGTCCCTAGTCTCTTAATTGTTCTGTGAGCTATCTTGGCGCATTGAACAATCAACGAACAAATTGTATTTTCTCTTATGCGAATCAGTAAATGAGTGGTCAGAAATTCAAAATAGGTAGGTATGTTAATCAAATCAAATGAAATCTTTTATTGCAATCCATAATGTACAGTTACAGGTGGTAAATATAATAATATAGTATTGGAAACAATTATGGACCCTGTTGGGCACAACAAGTTTTAAATAAGTAGAGAGAGAGAGGAAGAGCGCTTCATGTTTCCAAATTATTTGTTATGTTGTTATGAAAACAATAGCCCAAATATTCAAGTAATAGCAAGCTAACGCTCGTCTCTTTTATATGGTCTATAGATATGCACTGATTAGCTTATTTTAAATTCCCCAGAGACATAATAGTGGCTGCCAGCGCCGGTGGCGGCTGGGAAGGCGACGGCGCGAGCGGCGCGAGTGTGTGGGAGCGCGACGACAACGACGACGACGTGTTCTACGACGCGAGCGCGCGCGACGCCGACCCCGAGCCCGAGCTCGACGCTGACGACGCTAAGCGGTGAGCGCCTTACACACACGTCTGCCTTAGTTCTACGACACGAGCGCGCGCGACGCCGACCCCGAGCCCGAGCTCCACGTTGACGACTCTAAGCGGTGAGCGCCTTATACTCACGTCTGCCTTAGTTCTACGATGCAAGCGCGCGCGACGCCGACCCCGAGCCCGAGCTCGACGCTGACGACGCTAAGCGGTGAGCGCCTAAGGCCGCTGCCTCGAATCTTGCGGACAGCAGGGCGGAGGCGGCAGCGGCGCGGGAGCCGAGCGGGCATCGAAGACCCGTTCTCGAAACTTGCAGATCGAAGATCGCGCGTCATTATAGCCGCGTAGTGTTGTGTTCACGATGGTGTCGACGAGATATTTGTTTTTATTCGCGAAAGAAATGTCTGAACAATGGCGGCGACATCTTTTTGATTCAAATTTATTCCTATCGCTCGATCACCGCTCGCTGCCCGCCCGCCGCCCGCAAGATTCGAGCGCGAAAAGTACACCGCTCGCTCACTCGCCGCCGCTGCCGCCGCCGCCGCCCCGCTGCCCGCAAAATTCATGGCAGACACGTCTGCCTTAACTACTGTAAGAGTTAGGTAGAACACCGTTGAAAATACAAAAATGACATCTATACTAATACTAATATATTTATTTTTTTTATTTATAACATAAAGCTGAAGAGTTTGTTTGTATGTTTGTTTGTTTGCGCTAATCTCGGGAACTACTGGTCCGATTTGAAAAAATATTTTTGCGATGGATAGCCTATTAATCCAGGAAGGCTTTAGGCTATATAACATCACGCTGCGACCAATATGAGCGGAGCATAACAAAATTAAAATGTAAAATTACATACCTATATGCTGTATATTTTGGGGTTAAGATAAAATGTTCAAATAACTAACTCCACGCGAACGAAGTCACGGGCAGCCGCTATCGGTTATACAGAAGAAGATCACCTGAAGATGGAGGCCGAACGGTTACTATCAGAACCTGCAGCGGAGTTTTTGAAACTATGGTCAACAGATGGATTGTACCGTAATCGCCAATTTTATGTAAAATATATTTATTAACAAAGGAATCGATCAAGCCGTGGTCAATTTTATACAAAAAGCTGGATCGTCTGTCATAAGAAAAGTGCAAGCTTTCCAACAGGCGCGTAATGTGAGCCGCAATGAGGCAGCATGGCGACTTTTAGGATTCCCATTACATGAAAGACACTTCACTGTCACTTATTTGGCCGTGCATTCAGAAAATAGAGAGCGTGTGTTTTATAATGAAAGCAATTTTCATGAAAGGATCGCGTTCCGCCAAAGACAACACTGACCGCATTTTTCCAGCTTTGCCGAATCGACCCATTTGCAAAAACCCTTTTGGATTTTTTCTCGGTGGTAGGCCATAACATCGGCTGCCGGCAGAAGTTACCAACCACCAGAAAAAGTCTTGCCGCCAAGCGATTCGTCGTATTCCGGCATGATGTCTGGTGAAGCCGTACGGAGGACGGGTCTGACCAGTTGTGGTACGATGTGTGGCGGATACGATGCGCCAAATGTTGTTGTGTCGGGAGTTTGGTCGTGGAGAGTCTCCAGATCAATCTCCCTCTAGCGCAGCATCGTTTGGTCGTGTTGGTCTTGGGTTTAACATTGCATCACCTCGCTCAACTGCAGTCATCCTTCCTATTCCTATTTTTTTTAATAGGCTTAATAAACTAGTGCGCTTTACCGCTTTACCATCAACGATTGCATCACTGCTTTTTTTTTTTTTTTTTTGGGACAAAACCCGCCACACTGTTCCCAACCCACTGCAACTCCTGAAAGCCAGAATCAACAGTGGAGACCGCCAGAAAAACGCCGAGCAATGAAGCTCGACGAGTCCCGGAGAAACGTTTCAACTGTCTTGGGTCCCGCAACGAAATTAATCAGAAAAGAATAGCGGAGGAGTAAGAAAAAAGATATTTTTTCCACTTCCCTCCATAATAAGCAGGAGACAGAACAGAACTAGGTCAATCGGCACAAAGGGACATTATTGCAACTGGGAGAAGCCCAGATTGCCTAGCACCACGGAATAACATTTGTTCAAGTTAATGGGTCCTAAGTAGGTATTTGCTGTTACAATTGATTCCAATAATAGGTATGGCAAAAGCGCCTGAACGCACGGAAATTAGTTCTAGTTTCAACAAGGTCCGTATAATAAACAACTCCGGATGTAACTTTTACACTATCCAACATAATATTGCGTTCATTCTGCCAAAGAATACACTCCCACAAGATGTGATGTGCGGACTGTTCAAATTCACAGTTCGATGTAGAACACTGACACAAAGGCGAAGGAACAAGTTTAAAAGAATACAGTTTACTTTTAAAGTTGCCATGACCTGTGAGAAATTGGACAACACAGTGGTCAACCTCCAGCCATGTCTTAGCCAGCCGATCGCCAACGGATGGAAAGAACAGATGGAGGTGCCGGCCCTTGATGGAATTATCCCACCTACTTTGCCATTCGGATAAGAGGTCCTCCCAGACGTCAGTCTGAGGTTTAAATAATCTAGAAATTCTATTGAGGTCGCGTTGTGTAACAAAGTTAGTGTCCATGGCCTCCCCCCTCGCGGAGTAGTACATTGAAGCACGTCGCTGTACTTCAAGATCGACTGGAAGTACACCTGCCAGAACGGGTAAGGCTTCAGTACTGACTGTTCTATACGCCTTGCATAAAAATATCAATGCCAAACGTTGGCTTTGAAGCAGTTTACGTCGCGCCGCCCCTATGCTGGCCCTATCGGCCCAAACAGGTGCACCGTAGCACATACATCCTAAGTAGGTAGCTCCATATATAGTTTTTAAAGTTAGGAATGATAGACCCCAAGTTGCTTTGGATATTCTAGTTAGGGCATAAAAGTTCCTTTTAGCTTTTTCGCCAACTATTTTTATATGTTCGATAAATGAAAAATTCCTTTCTAAGACCATACCAAGGTAGCATACGGATTGCTGTTTTTTAACGGGAACGTTATTAAATTTAATAGTAGGCAATGATTTAAGATTACCTTTTAGTAGAAGTTGATAAGTTTTATGCGGCGCAAACGCTAGGCGGTTACGATCACCCCACTGAGATATTAGATTATCATCACTGCTTACCACCAGGCGGGATTGCAGTCAAGCACTAGTTTATAATTATTAAAAAAAAAAATTTAGAGGGTCCCCGATACTACACATGGAATGCCTCTAGAAAAGAGTGAAAACGTCGCATTCAAGGGGTGCCTTGTAGAAAACTGGCCCGGGGTAAAATCAGGGGATTATACACACGACCAAGAGGTCGTGTGTATTAATCTTCACGTGTGCAATTATGAGTTTTGTTTAAGAATCTTCCTGCACCATGTTCATGGACCAACTAGCCACAGGAACCTTAAAATTGTGAACGGTCAAGAGTGCGCAACATACAAAGAAGCATTTGAAGTTCTTGGTCTGTTGGAGAATGATAATAATCATTGGGAGCAGATGATAGAAGCAGTGCAATGCAGATCAGCTACAAAAATAAGAGAGTTGTTTGCAACCTTGATCTCAACCTGCAGCGTTTCCAATCCTCAACAGCTATGGGAAAACATACAAAAATGGTATAGCAGAAGATATTTTAAAAAGATTGCAGATGACACACCCGGACATCACGTACAATGATTTCATTTACAACGAGGTTCTCATTAAAATAAAAAATAAAACTATGAAAATAACCGCTAAAAACTGAGTGAATTTGGAATAATTAGCTCACAACGATCAGAGTAAAGCGTAAATGACATTGCCAGAGAGCTAGATAATAATGATACTATACTGCAACAGCAGGTAAATGACATGATCCCACAATTGTTATCAGAGCAAAAAACTGTATGCGATGAAGTAACACGCTACGTAGAGTCAGGGAATGGCGCACTTTTCTTTCTTGATGCTCAGGGGGGCACTGCTAAAACTATTTTACATGCTTATGGCTTATGTCAGAAAGGATAAGAACATTGCAATAGCCTGTGCAGTAAACTGCCTCTAAATCTTGCTCAAGAGGAATCCCCAACCTGCAATTTAAGTAAAAATAGTGGTCAGGCCGCGATGCTGTGCCAGTGTATGTTGTTAGTTTAAGATGAGTGTACCATGTCGCAGAAAGGAGCTATTGAAAACCTCAATAGGACTTTGCAGTATATAAGGCACTGCAAGAGCATAATGGGAGTATTGGTAGTTTTATTAGCAGGTGACTTCCGGCAAACACTACCAGACATACAAAGGGGGACTCCAGCAGATGAAATAAAAGCTTGCCTAAATTCGTCTAAGTTGTGGGACCATGTCATAAAGTTCCAATTGACTACAAACATGCGAGTGAGATTATTCAACAACATTCATTCAGGTCATTACGCGGAAACATTGTTAAAAATCGGTGATGGGAAAATAACAGTAGATGCGGAGGGAATGATTACTTTAATGGAAGAGATTTGTAATGTTGTAGGAAGCGAATCGGAGTTGTCAGACGATAATATACATGATGACCGATGGCTCTGCGAACGCGCAATATTAGCGCCTAAAGTTCTTTGGAATTATTTGGGGTGTCTTCTCATAAATTAAAATTCAAAGTAGGGATTCCGGTAATGCTCATGCGTAATCTCGATGCCCCTAGACTGTATAATGGTGCCAGGCTGCGTATCACTCACCTTTGGCGGAATTTTCTTACAGCAACTATTTTAACTGGTGCAGCAAAGGGTGAAAATGTACTCATTCCTCGGATTCCGATTATTCCAACAGACCTTCCATTTCAATTTAAAAGACATTAATTTCAAGGGTTTCATTTTCAATGACCATTAATAAAACACAAGTCTAAACTCTAAGGGATGCTGGACTACACTTGGAAAAATATTGCTATATGTAGCGTGTTCCCGGGTATCCAGTGCCCAAAATCTGTATGTCTTTGCTCCCCAAGGTAAAACATATAATAAAGTTTACCACTCAATTTTGTTTTAATAACTTATGATGTATGTGGTTATGCGAAAGTAACTCCGTCTGTCTGTTGTTCTTTCACGCCTAAACGCCTGAAAGTATTTGGATGAAATTTGGTATCCGGTAAAGCATTGCTTATCCAGGTCTCAAACTACCTCCAGTTTGAGTCCTGGATAAGCAATGTTTTACCGCGGGAAAATCTAAAATGCGCGACATAACCGAAATTCGCGCGGGCGAAGCCACGGGCGGAAAGCTAGTACTTAATATAACTCTAATTCTTGTAGTTCGTTGTAATCCTGATTGATATTATTTAATAATAGGTACAAATGTACTTTTTTATAAATTATAAACTAGCGCTTGACCGCAATCCCGCCTGATGGTAAGCAGTGATGCAATCAATGGGCTCCTTTTGGCGGTGAAAAGACACGCCTGTGTTTTGGTGGCATTGAATGCTACAAGATTGGCATTGTCCCATTTGGAGACTGCCTGTAGTGCAACATTCGTACGCTCTACCATAGCCTTTCATTCGGACCGGATTGATTCCCTACTAGCCCGAGCATCCGGCAGGTATCTCTCTAAAACTGTGCTGTCATCTGCATACTCATAGATACCCGGCATCAGCAGATCGTTAATATGCAGCAGGAACAGAGTTGCCGAGAATACAGACCGCTGAGGAACACCGGCATTGGTCGACATGAGCTCAGATCACCATCCGTCGACATCAATTCGGAGTAATCATTCAGTTAGAAAGTCTTTTAGCCAGCCAGTCAGACCAGGGGAAAGGCAGTACGCTGGAAGCGTGCCACACCCGGTTGTTAAGTAAACATTTTATTAGGTACAGACGACACCAGGTATCCGAAACTGTCAGATATTCTCAATCAACCTTGAGCATTAATGTTTTAGCTATATGATTCCGATGAAGATGACTCCATATGACTTGACGAACCAACCTTTAGAACCGAGGTTTAGAACCGAGCTTTAGAGTACCGAACTAAGCTTTAATTTTTTTAATTCAATAACAATTTGTGTGTTTTCAACCAGCGCGCTAGTTGCGTAACTATCAGGTGGAATCAATTCGAAGCATATGCTATCATTGCTCCATGTGTTCGAGAGCGTGCTGCCAACTGCCTGCTTACCAACGTTAATAACGCAATAAATGTTGTTGAACTGTCAAAATGAAACCCATTGCTACTGATGTGTGTTACCCTGCTGATCTAAATAAATCCATGTTTTGTAAGTAACAAGGGGGCTTATGTTCTCAGTAAAGCGATGTGAATTCGCGCGTATCAGCCAGACAGACAGCGAGAAATGCCAGTATTCCTAATGAAGTTATGGTTCCGCAGGTGTGTGGGCTGTCCGGCGCGGCTGCGCGCGCAGTTCCTGTGCGGGTCCGACAACCGCACGTACTCGTCGCTGTGCCGCCTGGACCTGCACAACTGTGTGCGGCGCGGGTCCGGCGGGTCCCGCCCCGTGCGGGTCGCGTGCCGCGGGTTCTGTCCGTGCGCGCGCCCGCGGCGCCGCCCGCGCCCTCACCACTACGACAAGGTGCCCACTCTACATTACATTACACTCGACAACATTAATACGGGGATGCTCTAACGTAGAACTGACAGTTTTAAAACCTGCTCCCAAAGACCCGAAGCCGGTAGCGTAAGTTCCCTAGATTTTGGAGCTTTTACCCCGGACATTTCAATACCTTTTTATTCACTAACTTCTTGATTAAAATATATTTAACTCCGTCCTTGATAAAAGAAGCTGCCCAGCCGAGCTAGATTCGACGAGACACCTCTTTCTCGAAGTTGGACCTACCTAGTTGAACTATTTGCCCAAGGTATATATACTTGTCAACAACTTCAAGTTCAGCCAACTAGAATGTGAGTAAGTGCGACATGAGACTTCGACATGATCTTCGTCTTATCCATATTCATCTTTAGACCCACTCATTAGGAAACTCAGCTGCAGTCATTGAGCATTTTGCCCAATTCTTCCAGGGTCTCTGCCATAACCACGATATCATCAGCTAAATGGAGATTAGTGATGTACTCACTGTTAATGTTGATGCCAAGTACTTTCCAGTCCAGGAGCTTGAAGACATCTTCCAACGCAGCAGTGAATAATTTGAGAGATATGACATCTCCTTGTTTCATTCCACGTTGCAGTTGGGTCGGTTTCGAGTCCCGATTCTGGAGACGGACTAACATGGTGGCGTTTTTGTACAAATACCTTATCACCTCAATTTATCGATAGTCATGTTGGCGCCGCTGGAGAGACTGTAGCACCGAACAAGTCTCGATCGAATGGAAGGTCTTCTAATAGTCCACAAACGCCAAGTATAGTGGTTTGTTAAACTCCTTGGACTTCTGTATAACTTGCCGCAATTTATATATGTGGTCTATGATGCTAAAGCCTTTTCGGAAGCTTACTTGTTCGGGAGGCTGGAATTCGTCGAATCTGCTAGCGAGACGATTCGTGATAACCCTAGAAAACAGCTTATGGACATGGCTCAGGAGGGATATCGGTCTGGTCTGTACGCTCCTAGTTTTTCAGGAGGGTATTCAAGTGTATTCAAGTAAAGGAAGGTATTCAAATCGAATATCAAGGGTGACGCCAAAAATTCGAGTTATACAGTCTTCGACTTATAGAGAATTTCGACTTACACGGATTTTTATTCGACATAAAGAGGCTGCGATTCATTTTTATAAATTTTGAGTTAGAGAGTTAAAATAATTGCAAAAAATTCAGAGGTGACAAACATAATTATTATTTTATTTCTAAAAAAAAAAAAAATTAAACACCTGACACCAAGTAAACACGTGCTAACGTAAGTAATAAATTCGTGGTAATTCTATTAATTGTATACTCTTAAATTATTTTCTACGAAACAATAGTTAACTTAAACCATAGTATAAAGAGGGACAGAGTAGGTTATCTTCGTACAAACGGCTTGTATGTTTGCGCCGTTGTATGTGTGTGCAGTATCTATGCGCCGCCGCACGCAGCCGTAAACAAAATATTAGAGTGCTATCAGTGCGCTAGTCGCGGCTAGCACTGGACGAGGTTCGCGCTTCACGTGTTCTTGTTAAAAAAAATGCATGGATCGTCACGAAGATTGCGAAAAATAACAAGTTTGCAATTTAAGTGCAGAATCTACGTATCTTCACTACAAAAATTATTCTAGAAACTAAATTTTATTAGTGGTTCCACCTGACGACTTTGTAGAAAATATTAAGAGGATGGAGCAGTTGTTCCAAAAAGTATTTCAAAATGATCACATAAACTGCAAAGTTGGTATGTCTATTTATGAACAAATAAAAGATTTACATTTTTCACCGCCCTGCCCATGCTTTCCGAAATCATATATGCAAAAGTTATTTTTAAGGATACGGATATATTACACATTAAAGTTTAATAACAAGGTGTTTCGCAATAGTCGAAACCAAAGAAAGTATTTTTCAGTAGCCGATTTGTAATTTTGTAATAAATGTGTGATTCAATAGATGTTTCTATTATTTATATTTGTACCCACTTAATTCTACTGTATCGTAAACAACACACCAACTTGAGAAAAAAATTTAGAGACATGAGGGTATTTGACCTTATTTAGCGGCGGTTATAAGTTACGAAGTGTTATTAGTGTGCTGCAGTTAATTGCTTTTGTGCTGAATGATGACAAATAATGAGGTATTTACAAAGAGTAATTCAAGGTAAGATGATATATCATTATAAACACCTTTTTATTTATATGTGATATAATTACGATAGCTTGATTCCTATAGACTTCTCAACTTGAAAAATGTTGGTTATTTTATAACATAATCAGCCAGTAGTTTAGGTTTTCTTCGTACGTGTCGTAAAAGGCACGGTAGGGAAATGTGCTACTACAAATAATAATTTTATTTCGCTACAGAAAATCATGAAAACTCCTCAATTTGCATGAGATAGTCAAGGAATTAGAACCAAATGATAAGGTGGAAGTCTCCGACTCCATAGCTATCATTCCTCCGGAAAATTGTAATGCCGAAATTACGCACGAGAACTTTGGATATGAAGATTTTCTGTCCCTTCAAAATCTACCGGGATCTCAACTCAGGGTACCTTCTGAAATTCAGCAAGATTCTTTTGACGATAGCGAAGATGACAACTTGCCTTTAGAATAGCTTTCTAACGGCGACATATCGACTCTGGTCCTGAACGCTCTTCCATGGGCTCTTTACCACCAGATTCAGAAACAAATTCATCTACTCCTGCGCAAGGAGCGTTCCAAGGATAATAACATAAAAAAAACCTATACATGGAGCTGAAGAGACATTCAGCCAATACACTGTTTCTGGCTAAACGTGCATGATCCAATCAATAGCCCTAGTGATTATTTTGAATGCATGTTTGACGATGAAGAGGGTAATATTAGCACCAGTGAGATGAAATGCTTTTTGGCTATTTTACTTCATAGTAGTTCCGTGGTGGTGCCCAGGCCAAGCATGTATTGGGAAAATACTTCGGATTGCGGTATGCCTATTATTTTCAACGCCATGTCAAAAGACAGCTTTAGTTTTATTATGTCGAATATTCATTGTTGCGACAATAAACAACTCAACATGAATGACACATTTTCAAAACTGAAACCGCTTTTCCGAGTTTCAGTTGGATCACCTAAAATTTCGGACAAATGTTGCTGTAAATCTTCTTGGAAAGAACAAGAAAGCAGAGAGTAACAGAGGTGGACGTCCATCACAAAGTGCTTCTAGGGAGTTGAGGTATAGTTACAATGGACATATAGTAAAGTACAGGAAGGATCGGCTGCGATGCGGTGTTTGCCACAAAAATGCTAATTTCTATTGCCTAAAATGTAATGTAACGTTACATCCAAAAACATTTTCTGGAAATCAGATTTTTTTTATAAAATTTTTCTGCGATTATTTAGCATATAAATATTAGGTATACAAAGTTTCAGGTCAATTACTGAACAAAAGGTTATTCAGGAACAAGTGGGTTAATTAAAAATAAAAATAAGGACGATTTTTATTTTTAATTAATACAAATATAAATAATATAAACCTATCTATTGAATGACATATTTATTATAATAGCAGTTTTGTACATAAGTGTACAAAACTGCTATTAAATTACTAAATAAAAAAAATACAAAAAACAGACTAGTATATGCTGAGTAGTGTGTACTCATATTTGTTAGCGGTTTGGGCGACAATCGAATCCGACGAAGCGTGGAAAGTCGTCAACTTTCCGACCTTTGCCAATTTTATAGACACTGAATTAAAATTTAGCTAAACGTGACAACCCTAAGACAGTAGGCAATTAAATCGCGGATTAGGTCGAAGATAACCTACTTCCCTCTCTTTTTCTTTTTCTTAAAGTCGGTAATTTAGTTTTATTCGAAGTACAGAGGTCTCAAATAATCGAGTTGTAAAGATTGTATGTAAAAGAAAACTTTGCTATGTTCGAGATACAGAGGTGAAATTTAATTTTTCGAGTTCTGGAGAGAAAATATGTATCAAAATGGCTTGGAGGGAGTCACTATTATTTCGACTAATAGAGAGCTGAGATTTCGAGTAATGGAGGTTTTGGGATTTTAAGGGAGGGGAACAAAACAGTTTTTCGAGATCTGGAGGTTGACTGACTTATCGAGGTTCTGTATTATCTTTTTTTTTGAAAAACAAGACTACCACGCCCCTGTGCCATGCCTTAGGTGTTTTACCTTTGAGAATAACGGAATTAAATAGTTTCTGAAGCGCTTTAACAACTTTTTTGCCACTCGCTCTCAGAAGATCAGTCGTAACTCCATCATATCCATCCGCCTTATCGTCCTTGAGCTGTTTCAGGGCCTTACCAATCTCGTACAGGCTGACGTCCGGGATATCGTCGGTGTAGTGTTGGGTTAGTATGGCTCTAGGATCACTGGCCAGGCTTACAACAGGTGCGTGTATTGATGTGTATAACTCTCCGTAAAATTTCTCAATCTCACCCAAAAGCTCGGGCTTGAAAGTGGCGATCCTACCATCCCCAGTCTTCAGCTTCGCAAGTAGGCTCAGTCCAACAGAAAAATCTCTTGCAAACACTTTGGAGCTTTTGTTCCGCTCGATAGCCTCTTTAATAAAATTTGTATTAAATTGGCGTTTATTATAAGTGTGTACTTTGAGAATTGTCTGTTAAGGTATATGATACGCGAAGCGTCATCAGAGGATTTTAAGACCACCTCCCATCTTTCTTCCATTAGCCGACGGGTGGGACCGGAGATCTTCTTCTGTCCTTTTGAACGGAGGGTTGAGAAGAACCCGTCAGGACCCTTCTGTTTGGGGAGTTTCCACAAACCTGTTGTTATAGTGGTCCACATCTACGCATCCACCGAGGCATGCAAAGCGGTTTTGCGCTTCTTCAGTGTACTCAAATAAAATGCGATGAATAAAATGCTCTACCCCGTCCAATTATAGATTCGGAGAAATGTAAATTGCTACCATAACTACCTATGTGTAGACCATTTCTATGTTTGTATAAGCATACACAAATATCTCATACAATATAACTACCTCAACAAATATCTCATACAATATAACTACCTCAACAAATATCTCATACAATATAACTACCTCAACAAATATCTCATACAATATAACTACCTCAACAAATATCTCATACAATATAACTAGCTCAACAAATATCTCATACAATATAACTAGCTCAACAAATATCTCATACAATATAACTACCTCAACAAATATCTCATACAATATAACTACCTCAACAAATATCTCATACAATATAACTAGCTCAACAAATATCTCATACAATATAACTAGCTCAACAAATATCTCATACAATATAACTAGCTCAACAAATATCTCATACAATATAACTAGCTCAACAAATATCTCATACAATATAACTAGCTCAACAAATATCTCACACAATATAACTACCTCAACAAATATCTCATACAATATAACTACCTCAACAAATATCTCATACAATATAACTACCTCAACAAATATCTCATACAATATAACTAGCTCAACAAATATCTCATACAATATAACTACCTCAACAAATATCTCATACAATATAACTACCTCAACAAATATCTCATACAATATAACTAGCTCAACAAATATCTCATACAATATAACTAGCTCAACAAATATCTCATACAATATAACTACCTCAACAAATATCTCATACAATATAACTAGCTCAACAAATATCTCATACAATATAACTAGCTCAACAAATATCTCACACAATATAACTACCTCAACAAATATCTCATACAATATAACTAGCTCAACAAATATCTCATACAATATAACTAGCTCAACAAATATCTCACACAATATAACTACCTCAACAAATATCTCATACAATATAACTACCTCAACAAATATCTCATACAATATAACTACCTCAACAAATATCTCATACAATATAACTAGCTCAACAAATATCTCATACAATATAACTACCTCAACAAATATCTCATACAATATAACTACCTCAACAAATATCTCATACAATATAACTAGCTCAACAAATATCTCATACAATATAACTACCTCAACAAATATCTCATACAATATAACTACCTCAACAAATGAGCACATAACATTAATGTGTGCAATATTTATTTTAATATTCGGACTCATAGTAACATATTAGTAACATTATTATTATTATCATTTATTTTTCTACATATACATATTCATCTACATTTTTAAATATTTATAAAAAACATAAAAACATTTAAAAATATAAAAAATAGTGTTCCACTGATGGCGGGAGCGGGTCCAAGCTACCGGTGGTTAGGGCTCCAGAGACAGGAACCTCCTCACAATGCGGGCCGTATCGAGGAGTACTGTCTTTTGAATCTGGCCCTTGATCCAACTGCCTAACGAGAGCCTCAATAGATGTTGGTCGAGGCTCTTGGCTATCAGACCATTGGCCGATACGACAATCGGTACAATGACTGCCGAGTTCACATTCCACATGTCAACAACCTCGTGCGCCAAGTCGAGATATTTAATTTGTTTCTCTTTCTCAGCTTTCACGAGATTCCCGTCATGTGGAATGGTAACATCGACAATCATTGCGAGGCGCGCTAATCGATCTATCACCACTATATCAGGCTTATTGGCAACAATAGTCCTGTCAGTAATGATAGAGCGATCCCAGTATAACGTGACATGGTCATTTTCAAGAACTGGGTCGGGCACATACTTATAATACGGTACCTCAGAATCTACAAGTTTATATTTCAAAGCAAGTTGCTGGTGGATGATCCTAGCTACTTGGTTATGCCTGTGCAAATACTCGCCGTTAGCTAATCGAGAGCAACCAGAGATTAATATGTCTGATGGACTCACCCGGATGGTGACATGCCCGACACACGTCATTCGTCCCGTCCTTCATAATATATCTCCGGTAATTATTAGTCAAGATAACTTCGTCCATAATTGCACAGACGAAACCTTCAGTTTCCCCGTAAAGGTCACCGAATCGTAGCCAGGATACGGAAGCTAAAAAGTCAACATCGGGCTCATGAAGAGCCCGATAAAATCGCCCGTGAAGTTCCTTGCTTTGCCATACCAACTTGCGGTCATCTGTGGTAAGTATTATAGGCTTGGGCCAGTTCTCTTTCGCCATGGATAGCGGGGTAAGCCCCTTGTCTACTGTGACCACATCATGATGCATACCCACTACGGTTTTAAAAAAATATTCTCTGAGACTGCATACCTCTCGGTTGTGGAGGGTCTTCGCATTTAAAAAGCCTCGACCCCCGCACTTCCGCGGAATATACAGTCTCATCACCGATGATCGTGGGTGATGCATCCTGTTTGCTGTCAGCAGTGTACGGACCCTTCTATCCAGGGCGTCGAGTTCGGTCTGAGTCCATTTAAGTAGGCCGAAAGAGTACATCAAAACCGGCATGACCCACCCGTTGAAGGCGCGCACCTTATTTCCACCCGAGAGAAGACTATTTAATACCTTCCTCAGGCGACCGAAGAAGCGCTCCTTCAACGATTGCTTCATGTCAGCATCGTTGATACCTAACGCTTCCGACATACCTAAATATTTATAGCTCTCGAATGAGGAGAGGGATCTAAGGTGTATGGAATCCGGGAGAGTAATTCCCTCGGATTCCATAATCTGCCCTCGCTTTACATGCATGACTGCACATTTGTCCACACCAAATTCCATTTTGATGCCACTACTAAAGGTTTCACTTACATTCAGTAGCTTCATCAGATGCAATTTATTGGGGGCAAAGAGTTTCAAATCATCCATGTAGAGGAGGTGAGATATGACCTGACCACCTCTCTTCAATCGATAACCCAGACCTGAATCCTCCAGCAGTGTGCTTAGAGGATTCAGAGCTAAGCAGAACCATAGTGGACTCAGACTGTCGCCCTGGAATATTCTCCGCTTAATCCATACAGGTTCATCGTTCCCCCGGACCCGTCGACTCCCTGGATAGCGAAGGACCGTCTTCCATTGCCCCATACACGACCTAAGGAAAGTGCGTAGAGTTGCATTAATTTTGTACAACTCCAGCACCCTCATAAGCCATGTATGTGGCACCGAATCGTAGGCCTTCTTATAATCTATCCAGCAAGTTGAGAGGTCTTTGCGGGATCGACGAACCTGCTGGTTGATGGCCATGTCTATGAGGAGAAGCTCCTTAGTACCGCGGGACCCGCTCTTACATCCATTTTGAGAGACAGACATGATGGAGTTGCTGTCAAGATGTTTGTTTATTTTAGTTTTCAAAATGGATGTAAGAACTTTATACACCGTTGGTAAACATGTGATCGGCCTATAATTGTTGGGTACCGCGGTGCTACCTGATTTATGGAGAAGGTGGGTAATTCCAGTTGTTAAGAACTGGGGTAGCGAACCAGACTCTAAGGATGACTGGAATTGAGATGCCAAACAAGTGTGTGAACTACTTAGCCATTTTAGCCAAAAGTTATGCAGCCCGTCCGGTCCCGGTGATTTCCAATTCGGTAACGAACGGACTGCTGTGGCTACATCTCTTGGTGTTATCAAAATGTTATCCATTTCTGGTATCATTTCACACACTTGCTCGACATCCTGTATCCAGTCACCCTCAACGTGACAGACGGGTGCTGACCAAATGCTGCGCCAGAATGCAGTCGTGGCGGCATCATCTGGGCGGCACACATCGGTCTCGTTTTGTTCAGATCGCTCCCAAGTTCTGTATACCCACCTCTCATCACTCTGGAACATGCGATTCTGCGTATAACGATCCACCCGCCGCTTATACCGACGTATACGGCTCGCCCATGCACAAACTTTTTGCTTCAGGAAGTCGATGCGCTCTGTGACATGTGATATGTATTCTCGAGGACTGATTCCTGTCCCCGAGAACGCCTGTCTCACAAAGCGCATCACTCTTGGTCGTGTATTGCCCTCCCTGAAGCAGTATAGTTTGCCGATGAGTACCCTGGCCCCATCGATACGACGCTCGATCCTGTGCTGCCAGGCTGGTACGGCTGGTTTTGGTCGGTTAGCTTCATCACAATTTGGGAACTTTATATTGGCTAATCGACATGCCGCTACAGCCCCGCAGAATAGGATCGAGTGTGTATCAATGAGATCCTCGCTGCTCTCGAAGACATTCTTGAGCTGCGAGTCCAAAGCACACACCAGCGCCCTATTCTTTTTGTGCATAGGTAGCCGTGGTAATCGTGGTCTAAGGTCTGTTGGAGTGGATCTATATTCGCGGAACGCATCCTCCAGTGTGCTCCTCAGTCGGTCGTTATACTGGCTACTTACTGTTTCAACCCTATCATCCTCTTCTTCTACACGATTGGACCGCGGCGGAACAGCATCAATAATTGACGCTTGTGCCGCGGTCTGTGTCAGAGTCGGGGCGATTTGGTTGCTCAGTACCTCTGAGCGCAGCCTATCAAGTGCGATATCGTCCAACCTGTGGTTGCGTTGGATGACCCGTACCTGATCCGACACTCGTTGGGCCGAGACGTTGACAGTTGGTTCCAGTGCCTGAAACAAAGACAGCATCCTTTCACGGTACGCAGTGAGGTTAGTTCCCCCCTCTGTAGCCCCGTAATATGCGCGCATGACGTTCTCATTCATTGTTTGAGACCATCTCATGCGCTGCACACAACCACCGACAGCGGGGACCCGGCTCGGGGCCGGATGGCCCCTAAGTCCCAAGCTCTTCGGTGGCCGGCCTCTCCCCTGCCGACGTACAGGTGTTGGCGACGTCGGCGGAGAGAAATACTCGTCGCTCGAGCTCGACGCAACTGCCGCGGTCGATGTCGTCACAGCGTTCACAATGGGGCTGGAGACCGGTGGCGGCGAGGCGGAGCTGAGCAACGAGTCCGGAGGTGGTGGGCGTGCTTTTCGTGTGGCTGATCGTGTCAACATCTTCAAGCTCTTGTGAATTGTTATAGTATATAAGACTGTGGAGGTGACATGACAGATGTCACTAGTTTTCTGTTTCTTGATGCAAGGTTTAGTTTCATATTTTGTCTTGAAATTTATACTTAAATAATATGTTTTATTTTGGTTTTGATTTCCACATGTATATATATATGTAAACGGTTTCTAGTAATTTTATATATATTTAAATATTGAAAAGCTATCAAAACAGATGTTGACAGTGACGTTGGTGTTGCCATTTCATTTTTTTATTATTATTATCTTTATTTTTCTATATGTACATATTTTTTTACATTTTTAAATATTTATATATAAATAAATAAAAAAACATTTAAAAATATAAAAAATAGTAGCCCACCGGTATCGGGAACAGGGTCCAAGCTACCGGCGGTCAGGGCTCCAGAGAGAGGAACTTCCTGACTATGCGAGCCGTGTCCAGCAGTACCGCTTTCTGAATTAAGCCCTTGATCCAGCTGCCTAACGAGAGCCTCCTGAGGTGTTGGTCGAGGCTCTTGGCTATTAAGCCATTGGCTGTCACGACTATCGGTACAATGATTGCTGAATCCACTTTCCACATGTCGACAACCTCGTGAGCCAAATCAAGATACTTGATTTGTTTATCTTTTTCAGCTTTCACGAGGTTCTCATCATGTGGAATGGTTATGTCAACAATCATTGCACGCCGCTCTGATCGATCCACCAGCACTATATCAGGCTTATTGGCAACAATAGTCCTGTCAGTGATGATGGATCGATCCCAATACAATGTGATATGGCCATTTTCGAGAACTGGGTCGGGCATATACCTGTAGTACGGCACCTCCGATTCCACAAGTTTGTATTTAAGAGCAAGTTGCTGGTGAATTATCCTGGCTACAAGGTTGTGTCTATGCAAGTACTCTCCGTTAGCTAGACGAGAACACCCGGAAATAATGTGTCTAATTGATTCTCCCGGCCGGTGACATACCCGACAGATGTCAACTGTGCCGTCTTTCACAATGAATCTCCGGTAATTGTTCGTCATCATAACATCGTCCATAATTGCAAAGACAAAACCTTCGGTTTCCCCAAAGAGGTCACCGAAACGTAGCCAGGCGACGGACGCTTGAAAATCTACATCCGGCCCGTGTAGGGCTCGGAAGAAGCGTCCGTGAAGCTCTTTGCTCTTCCATACCTCCAAGCGATCATTTGTGTCAAGCACTACTGGTTTACGCCAGTTCTCTTTAGCCAAGGAGAGCGGGGTGAGGCCCTTGTCAGCCGCAACCACATCTCGATGCATCCCCACGTCGGTTTCTAGAAAATATTCTCTGAGACTGCATACCTCGCGATTGTGGAGGGTCTTGGCGTTTAAAAAGCCACGACCTCCACATTTTCGCGGGATATACAGCCTCATAACCGATGACCGTGGGCGATGCAATCGATTTGCAGTCAGCAGCGTACGGACCCTCTGATCCAGGGCGTCAAGTTCGGTTTGAGTCCATTTGAGTATGCCGAAAGAGTACATCAATACCGGCATGACCCAACCGTTGAAAGCGCGCACCTTGTTTCCGCCTGATAGAAGACTAGTAAGTACTTTTTTCAGGCGGCCAAAGAAGCGTTCTTTCAACGATTGCTTCATGTCAGTAACATTGATACCCAACGCTTCCGACATACCCAAATACTTATAGGTTTCGGATGCGGAGAGGGCTCTAAGGTTTATGGAACCAGTGAATTGGGTTCCCACGGATTCCATAATCTCTCCTCGCTTTACATGCATGACCGCACATTTGTCCACACCAAATTCCATCCTGATGGAGCTACTGAAAGTTTCAGTAATTTTCAGTAGCTCCCTCAGTTGTGAATTGTCGGGAGCAAAAAGTTTCAGGTCATCCATGTAGAGGAGGTGCGATATAACCTGACCACCTCTCCTCAACCGATAGCCTAGACCTGAATCCTCCAATAGTGTGCTTAGAGGATTCAATGCTAAGCAAAACCAAAGTGGACTCAAACTATCGCCCTGAAATATTCCTCGCTCAATCCTTATCGGTTCGCTATTCCTCTGAATATTTCGACATCCTGGATAGCGAAGGACTGTCCTCCATGTCCTCATACACGACATCAGGAAGGTGCGCAGAGTTGCATCCACTTTACACAACTCCAGCACCCGCATGAGCCATGTATGTGGGACTGAGTCATAGGCCTTCCTATAATCTATCCAACATGTCGACAGATCCTTTCGGGAACGACGAACCTGTTGGCTAATGGCCATATCAATAAGGAGTAGCTCCTTAGTACCGCAGGACCCGCTCCTACATCCATTTTGAGAGGCAGACAAGATGGAGTTGCTGTCAATATGTTTGTTAATTTTAGTTTTCAAAATGGATGTAAGAACTTTATAGACCGTCGGTAAACAGGTGATCGGCCTATAATTTTTGGGTGCCGCGGTGCTACCTGATTTATGGAGCAGGTGGGTTATTCCAGTAGTTAGGAACTGAGGTAACGAACCAGACACCAAAACAGTCTGGAATTGAGATGCCAAGCGAGCGTGCGACCTTGGAAACCATTTTATCCAAAAGTTATGCAGCCCGTCCGGTCCTGGAGACTTCCAGTTAGGTAATGGACGGACTGCACAAGCTACATCTTGGGGGCAGATGGTAATAGCCCCCATTTCAGGTATTAGATCGCAGGCTCTCTCGACATCCCGGGCCCAGTCACCTTCAGTGTGACTGACAGGTACCGACCAGATGCTGCGCCAAAATGAACACATGACATCATCATCCGGTAGGCACGTGTCAGTCACACCTTGTTCTGGTCGTTCCCAGTCCCTATAAACCCACCTTTCATTGTTTTGGACGGTGCGATTCTGGGTGTACCGTTCCACTCGTCGTTTGTATCTTCTGATACGGTTTGCCCATGCATACACTTTCTGCTTCAGGAAGTCGATGCGCTCC
The DNA here is from genome assembly GCA_017933935.1 of Sesamia nonagrioides. Classification (NCBI taxonomy): domain Eukaryota; kingdom Metazoa; phylum Arthropoda; class Insecta; order Lepidoptera; family Noctuidae; genus Sesamia; species Sesamia nonagrioides. Next base: position 509,186 of record JADWQK010000907.1, on the reverse strand, counting down.
GTTACACGGGCCATATAATTCTGTGGGCTGATATTTGTACCTGCAAATGCCCGCCTCACAAAGCGCATCACTCTAGGACGGGTGTTACCCTCCCTAAAGCAGATTAGTTTACCGATGAGTGCTCTGGCCCCACCAATACGACGTTCAATCCTGTGCTGCCAAGCTGGTACTACTGGTTTCGGTCGTGTAGCTCTAGAGTCACTAGGGAATTTGACATGAGCTACACGACAAGCTGCGACAGCTGCGCAGTACAGGATTGAATGAGTATCAGTGAGGTCCTCGCAGGTGTCAAAATAATTTGACAACTGCGCATCCAGAGCAGCCATCAGTGCCCTATTTCTGTTATGCATGGGCAAACGTGGCAGGCGTGGTCTTAGTTCTGCCGGCGTGGAACGATATTCCCGAATCGCAGCCTCCAAAGCATTTATTAACTCCTCATTGCACTGAGTACTTACATTTGTAGCCCTGTCATTACTCCCCTCGTCAGCATAGTTTGTTGACTGCGGTGGTATCTCCGCAGTCTGCGACTTGTGAGCGATGACACGGCTACTCTGCATTTCATTGCGCAGGCGATCAAGCACAGTATCATCCAACATATGATTACGCTGGATAACCCGTACCTGATCCGATAGACGTTGTGCCGAAACGTTGACAGCTGGTTCAAGCACCTGAAACAGAGAGAGCATTCGAACACGGTACGCGGTCAGGTTGTTTCCTCCCTCTGTAGCCCCATAGTATGAGCGCATGACATTTTCATTGATGGATTGTGTCCATCTCATGCGCTGCACACTTCCGCCGGGGGCTGGGACCCTGTCAGAAGCCGATGGGCCTCGAGGTCCTAAGCGGTCCGGCGGCCGGCGTCCTCCCCGTCGGCGAACAGGTGGTGGCGTCGTCGGCGGAGAGAAGTACTCGTCGCTCGAGCTCAACGCAACTGCCGCGGCCGGGGTCGTCACAGCGCTTACAGTGGGGCTGGAGACCGGCGGCGGCGAGGCGGAGCCGAGCAACGAGTCCGGAGATGGTGGGCGTGCACGTCGAGCGGCAGATCTTGTCAACATTATCTATTTTATTTTCATTATTTGAGTTTTTGTGCGGTGACACCTGTCAAGTCACCTGCGGTTCGGTTGATTTTCTTCATTGTATTCATTTTTGATGTTCGTTGAAAAAAGTATGAATATTGTGTTGATTTCTTTGATTTTTATAAATATCTTGTGTATAATAACTGCTGTAAAATATAATGTAATCCAAAAATATCAGTTTTTTATTAAAGAATTTGTTGACGTACGTGTTGCCGTGACAATTTTTTTTTTTTATTATTATTATTATTATTATTTTGGTTAATAGCCACCTTTTGGAACAGTATCTCGTTTGAATTGAACAATACAATTGATATACATACAGTACACATTAAGGTTGAGCTAGTCGCTCGAACTCTATAGATTAACAAAAGGACAGAAGATAATTTGTTACCTGTGCTTAGTCCGCGCCTGACGTAAATTGATGTAAGTATTTTTGGTCGCTATGTTTGTAATAGCGTCTAAACTGTCTACGGAGTATGTTAATTTGACAATATTAAACTAAAATGGTATCTTCCATCTTTTTCTTAATGAAATAGAAACAAAAGATGCACTTCATTTAAAATGAGTTTAGTTTGTGAACCACAGAATCAGCGCCATTCACTGACAAATACTTTTAAACAAGAGAATCAGCGCCATTCACTGACAAATACTTTTAAACAAGAGAATCAGCGCCATTCACTGACAAATACTTTTAAAATGAGTTTAGTTTGTGAACCACAGAATCAGCGCCATTCACTGACAAATACTTTTAAACAAGAGAATCAGCGCCATTCACTGACAAATACTTTTAAAATGAGTTTAGTTTGTGAACCACAGAATCAGCGCCATTCACTGACAAATACTTTTAAACAAGAGAATCGGCGCCATTCACTGACACATACTTTTAAACAAGAGAATCAGCGCCATTCACTGACAAATACTTTTAAAAGAATACCCGTGGAGTTGCTCTTCTCCAGAGAAACGACCAATTAGAACCAAACGACCATTTGGGACGGTGCACCTAGCTTCTGACGTTTGTTAAATGTCCACATTGGTTTATGGGAATACAAATATTTATATTTTTGTTACAACTTAACAGTTACAGGATTGGCGGCGGCGAAAGTCTGAGTCTTCACACAACGAGGTTCTACCGGAAAGACAATCGAGACGGAGGCTTACCCAAGGTGATATCCATACCACTAACTTGTTCTGTTATAGGCGACGCTGTTCACGTGTTAAAAATTGTTCATATAGTTTTTTATCATTTATTAAAAAGAACCAGGTTCTTAATAATTATAATTCAAATTTAACTTTTTTACATGATAAAAAAGTGGCTCCCAATCAGTCTTCGCAGGAATACTAGAATTTTATGTCTCCTTTTCAACATCCTACACAAGCCGTCTTATCCTTCCTACCTGCGTGAGCGTTTCTCTCACGCACGTTCTAGTGCCGCACCGTGTTGATCGCACCTAACTAAGATCCATCCTTAAATCTCATCCTCATAAAACGATTTACTATTCCTTTTCCTTCTCTGTCCACGCTGTAAAACATACTCCCGCCTTAGAAGATTCGTGACTTAAACAGTATTTCAATATTTAAACATCGATTAAAAGAGCATTATACTCTGTATATAAAGTCGTGAAAATGAATGAGGGCGCTGCGGACGTGCATATAGCAACCATGTTAATGTCATTGAAATAGAGATGGGCATTTACCCGGTAAAAACCCGAATGGGTAAATACCCATTTATACCTATTTTTACCTACCCAATTTAAGTTTTACCGGGTAAAAATTATAATCAGTTTAATTTAGGGTAGATCCGTAGTTACATCGTTATTATTATCGCAGAGCATATTTTGATCAAGTTACAACCTGACACTGACCAGTAAATTGCAAAAAATTCGAGAAAATCTGAATTACACGGGCTGCCACCACGGAACTACCATTTTTTTTGTTATGGATGGGAAATCGTCAAATGACCTCTCCCGCTCTAGGCGGCGCGGAAAAGCGTGTCAGACTTTTACTGACTAAAACCCACCCGTGTTCCTTCACTTGCCTGTGCGCCAGGGCCACGGTCTCTTTCTCAGATGATTCCTACTTCTCGTAAAGCGCTTGCAAGGGGTCTGGCTCTGGCTCTGGCTACAACTCTTTTAGTGGCACGTTTGACAACCTTATATGCGTCGCGATCTTCAGGAAATCAGGTCGGATGCCACGTTTTAAACAGGGCTTTCTTCCCTTAGCCTAGTCTCCCTCTGGACTGTGTCGTCCTACCACCAGCATCACCATCTCCTTTTCACGTTTGCGGCCGTCCTTAGAGACTCCGAGCACCACCCGCGCCGCCCCAGTAATAGCTGCCTGGATCCTGCTCCTGTGTTCTTGAACAGGTTTCCCATCGGTACCGGCGCACTGGTCGCCAATAACCGACGCAAAATCCTGGGACCTGTTTTCATCCAGCAGCCACCACCGGATGTGGCGCGGGCAGTGCTCTACAAGTCTGCGTTGGGCCTTTACGCAGAGATCCATGACAAGGAGAGGGTGTTGTGCAGTGAGACTCTCACCGGGTATGACTTTGCAGTTGGCTACTTTGCCGATGTGGTACCTCCTAGTTAGTAGAAAGTCGATCTGGGTAGCGCTTCGTCCGCTCCCGTAGGTGACAAGGTGCTTCGGTTTCTTTTTGAATTAGGAGTTCACGATTACAAGGTCAGCGGCCGCACAAGTTCGGAGAATGTTGTTCCCTTCCGCGTTGCGGCTACCGTACCCAAAGCCATCGTGAACATGCTCAAACCCGTCACACTTCTCACCCACATGACCGTTCAAATCACCACCCAGAACGACTCCCAGGGATAACGGGATCCCGCGAAGCAATCCTTCGAGCTGGGTCCAGAACAACGTCCTTTCGGCGTCACCGCACCCGGCCTGCGGAGCGTAGGCACTTATCAAGTGGGTTCTTCTTCTTCAGCCTATAAATGTCCACTGCTGGACAAAGGCCTCCCCCAAGGCTTTCCACGCCGACCGGTCTTATGCTGCCCGTATCCATCGGCTTCCCGCAACCTTCACCAGGTCATCGGTCCACCTTGTTGGGGGCCTGCCTACGCTGCGTCCTCCAGTACGTGGCCGCCACTCCAGAACTTACTGCCCCATCGGCCATTGGTTCTACGAGCAATGTGCCCTGCCCACTGCCTCTTAAGTTTAACGACTCGCAGAGCTATGTCGGTGACTTTGGCTCTTCTACGGATCTCCTGATTTCTGATGATCACGCAGAGAAACTCCGAGCATACCTCTTTCCATTGCCCTTTGTGTGACTCTGAGCCTTCGTATGAGGCCCATTGTGAGCGACCACGTTTCAGTTCCGTGAGTCATCACTGGCAACACACACTGGTCAAAGACTTTAGTCTTGAGACACTGTGGTATCTTGGACGACGAGAAGATATACCTTAGCTTCCCGAACGCTGCCCAGCCGAGCTAGATTCGACGAGACACCTCTTTCTCGAAGTTGAACCTACCTAGTTGGACTGTTTGTCCCAGGTATATCCAGGTTCATCTTTAGACCCACTTGTTGGGAAGCTCTGCTGAGGTCATTGAACATTGAACATCTAAGCCTACCAGGGTCTCAGCCATGACCACGATATCATCTGCAAAACGGACATTAGTGATGTACTCGCCGTTAATGTTGATGCCAAGTCCTTTCCAGTCCAGGAGCTTGAAGACATTTTCCAACGCAGCAGTGAATAATTTGGGAGATATGACATCTCCTTGTCTCACTCCACGCTGCAGTTGGATCGGTTTCGAGTCCTGATCCTAGAGACGGACTGACATGGTGGCGTTTTTGTGCAAACACTTTATCACCTCAATGTATCGATGGTCAATTTAGCACCGCTGGAGAGACTGTAGCATCGCCCAAGTCTCGATCGAATCGAAGGCCTTCTCATAGTCCACAAACGCCAAGCATAGTGGTTATAACCCCGTTAACCAGCACCCGCAAGGACATCAGCCGATCACTGATGCGATTCACCTACAAGACATCATCCTGGAGCTCGCCAAACAACACCACGGCGACCCAATTTCTCCCACTAGGTGCACCCGTGTAGATCAGCTTGTAGCCATTTAAGAAGCCGGGATCTGCAGCCTTTCCACCGAGTCTCCTGCAGGAACGCCACGGCCACCCTCCGCCTGTGGAGAGTCTCGGCCAGTTCTCTCGCGCGTCCAGTTAGCGTGTCAATGCTCCACGACGCGAAACGGATTTTCTTGGTTTGGGCTCGCTTCTTCAGCCGTGTCCGCCCTTGACACGGTAGCCCTAGCCCACAGGTCACAGGAGTTGGGCGAGGCTCCTGCACGCCGTTTTGCGGCGGCGGCGCCCTGGCTGTGACATGTGCATCGTTTATATTCCTGTCCATTGTTGTTGATTGGCTTATTACAAGTGCGACTGCCGTCTGACCACTCAACCCCGAAGGGAAAGCCGGCGTCCATCCCTACTATAATATTATAAATGTGAAAGTAACTCTGTCTGTCTGTCTGTTACGCTTTCACATCTAAACCACTGAACTGATTTTATTGAAATTTGGTACGAAGATAGAGTTGACCTTGAGAAATAATAGAATAGTTTTGATTCCGGACTTTGAAGAGTTCTCTTGGAAACGCGATATAACCGAACTTCACGCGGGGGAAGCTGCGGGCGGAAAGTTAGTAACTTATAAATACTAACACCAACAGGATCCGAGGGTTGCGCGCTAGACAAGATGGCGAATCGACTTCTGGACTGGTTTTCAGTTCTAATGGACGAAGCGGCAGCGACTGCCCCGCCGGCGGACGGTAAGCGAACGATTCCAGCGATTACCCGACTACGAGAAACTGGCAACGGAACTGACGATAGCTCTCCGCAGGCTTCCCGAGCGACTGCAAGCCGGAGGTGCGCTGGATGTTCGTGCACCTCGACACGGACGGCGACGGGCTGCTGTCGGCCAACAACCTGTACGCGCTGCGGCACGACGAACGTGAGCGATGCCTGCGCCCCTTCCTGTCATCGTGCGGCGCGGAGGGGGGCGGCGCGGGGGGTGCGGGTGGCGTGTCGCGCGCGGCGTGGTGCGGCTGTCTGCGGCGCGCGGCGCGGCCTGCACCGCGCTCGCCCGCGCGCACCCCGCGGCCGCAGGCGGCGGCGCCTACGTGCCGGCGTGCGACGCGCGCGGGTACTACCGGCCGCGCCAGTGCCACGCCGCGCTCGCCGTGTGCTGGTGCGTGGACGCACATGGACAGGAGCTGCCCGGCTCCCGCACTAAGGGAGCTCCCGCGTGCCCAGGTGAGTGCGACGGTCCCGTCCCCTATCCTTATCGCTTCCTTGCCCAGACACTGAAGTGTGAGAATGTGTGGCCGCAGGCGAGAAGTCAGAGGAGGGCGCGGAGGGCGCGGAAGGCGCGCCGGCCGACGACGAGGACGGCGCCGGCAGCGGGGACGCGGAGCTCCGCTTCTAGCCGCGCGTCGCTCTGCAAATCTCCGTTCATCAGCTCGTAGCTGATGGCCAATCTTGCTCTTCGGCTCATCGTCAGTCATTAACCAAACGTTAATAGCTCGATGAAAGCCCACCGGCTATATTATCCATAATATGTACCTATAGAATTACTCGCGATTATTCGACAACATTACAGACATGTTACTGATACTCTTCTACACACATGGAGATGAAGAGTTTCCCACGGGTGGGAAAGGAAAAGAATTTAAGAACGTCATAATATATTTTACTCATCTTATTATCTTAATTCAGGGACTTCGTAGAAGTATTTAAATGATTACCAACAAGAAGGTTCTCTTTGTTTGACATTGTGTGTTATGATTTAATGGATGATTAATCTTAATATAACGTGACATAAATTACGAGGATCGTATTCACAGCATTCGTTTCGTGAAGTGATTTGGCGATCGTTCGTTGCCCAAGTTTGTTAAGCAACGCAAAGATTCGTACCGACGTTCGCGAAACGATGTATTTCGACTCTACGGGTAAACTATACGAAAACCAATTCTCTAGAAGTTCCTCGCGAATGAACCGGTAAGAATAGGGTCGCGCAACAAATGTTAGCAAAATAAAATTGCAAATCACCCAAGTAGCTACTCCAAGTGGGTAGTCTAGTAGTAGTACCGTCTTCAAAATATAAATGGATTGTAACAATAAAACTTTATGGACACACTGGTACAATCTGTATAAATGTGTGTAAGTTACATTTTATGCTTCCTTGTCAAAACCCCAAATGAACATACCTAATTTATTCTTTATTATGGTAGTTTTGGAAAGTAGAAGATTATCTATATGAATGTATTAAAAATCATTAGGTTTATTATTAAATAATTGCATTTGTAACATACCTACCTAACTCTAGGGGCTTACTATTTGACACAACTTGCTAAGCTGTCCAGGGAGTACCCCACTTGGCCTAAGGGATTATGATTTAGTATTTAACCGTCCTTCATAGATCAGCCCCATAATCGGCGAACACATTTTTGTCAAATGATTACGACTAGTTGGGATCGTTTGGGCCGAACGGACCAATGGGCGGTTCGAGCGATACCAACTGATCCCAACTTGTCGCAATCATTTGACAAAAATGTGTTCGCCGATTAGGGCTCAGGAATACCTATGAAGTGTGTAAGGGGTGGCTAACAACGACCTAACAACTTTTAACTAAACAATTTGTAGTAGGTATGTATCCGGTAATGCCCTCTTATGTGTAGTTAGGGTTGCCAGATAGGAACTTATCAAATCCGGGGCAGTTCTAGAAAAACAATGTCGCGTCGGGGCCATAATAGAAAATATCATATATTTATATTTTTTTCAAAGGATTCATATTTATATTTAAAAGAAAAAATTTCATTTTTTCAAAAAACATACTTTTATTAGTCATACTTAGGTATGTCCTTAGTAAGTAATTAACGCCAGTTATAAAGAATTGAGCAATTAGCTTAAATTGGCAAATTAAAACTTTGGTAGACAATGAATACTAAATTACAAATTAAATAGTAATAAACTGAAGAAAAAAAAATCTTAAAACAATGAATTCCTAACTTAAAAAACAACCAATACCTACTTAAGTGTTTATAAACAGAAATTGTTTTGGTACATAAAATAAGCTTAAACCAATTTGTTAAAAAATAATAAGTTTTCAAAATCCGGGACAATGAGCGCTAATTCCTGGACACGGGACAAGAGGCAAGATTCCGGGACAATCCCGGATTTCCCGGCTGTCTGGCAAGCCTATGTGTAGTGTATGTACAATGGTCATACGTAGTCATTATCGGATCTATACCTAGGTATCTACTTCTTTAGGGCTGACTATATTTATCACACTTAATGTAGGCTTAGCTTTAAAGAATATCTTTTTCTCAAGAAAGAACATAACGGTGTAATTAAAGGAGATTTGAGTTCGAGTTTACTTGACGTGGTCGTGTAGGTACTGTGGACATCTTTAATTGACGTGGTCGTGTAGGTACTGTGGACATCTTTAAAGGATTAATGCAAATAGATACCTACAGGCATTACAGCGCAGAAATATTAAACAGGCCCTGGAGAAAAGATACTCTAAATATTAGTTATATTAAGTTATTTAATAAAATGAAATATTAATTTACTGAGTACGTAAGCCAGTAAAATTGCATTTCATTAATTGTCAAATGAGGCTTGCCTCAGCTGGCTAGTTGACTTTTGACAAGCGTATTTTTGTTATTTTTTTTTCTTACGAAAATGCACTGTTATACGTAGGTAAAAAAAACCCTGTCCGATCCGTGAAGGTATTGTTAGGTATCGATGAATGATTCTACTAATGCCTACAAAGCCTGGCTAAACTTAAAAGAAATTCCCCCTAATAAAATAAATATTTCCATGCGCGGGCGAAGGGGGGCAGAGCACGCGGCACGTGGTCGCATCGCTCATAATAATAGGTACAGTCGAAAATGGTGTTGTCACTTTTGAAAAAAAAAACGATATTATGGGGAAGTTTGAATAAATTCGCGAAAAAAAAGATTATTTCAAAATTAATTAATATTGTTACTATGATGATATTATGTAAAATTTCATATATTATTTGGTCATGTGTTTACCTAACCTTTATTATCCTTATAGGTCGGACGGGGTTTTCTTTACATATTATATAGGTATAAATATACCTCTAGATACTACCGTATACATCTGTATTGTATTGTGACACCGTTACTTAAAGATGTGATCTCTCCAGTATGTACTTAGACTTGAATTTAAAGAATTTTTCCTTTGTAAGTAGGTATGCTAACTTTAATATTTTACCTACCTACCCTTGTTTGTAATTTCATATTGCGTATTTGCTGTAAAAATAACCAAAATATGATGTCGTTGGGGGAAATTACAATTATTGTGGGATCATATTTCATTGCTTGGAGGTGTTCTGGATGTATTTATTCTGTGGTGTACTCAGTGGTCGATAGTACTCAGTGGCTGCATGACCTCTAGTGCTGAGAAGACATTATTATTATCCCTGTTTATATACCTACTTAAACATGTACAGTATAAGTACTCATAGCCTTATGTTTAGAAGATACCTAACTAGGGTTATAGTGAGCGGTGCCGGTGCCAAGCGGTCGTCAGCTCTGTTACTGTTGCGACCGTACCGCGAGCCACGCCGGGCGCCGGTTATAGTGAGCGGTGCCGGTGCCAAGCGGTCGTCAGCTCCGTTACTGTTGTGACAGTACCGCGAGCCACGCCGGGCGCCGGTTATAGTGAGCGGTGCCGGTGCCAAGCGGTCGTCAGCTCCGTTACTGTTGTGACAGTACCGCGAGCCACGCCGGGCGCCGGTTATAGTGAGCGGTGTCGGTGCCAAGCGGTCTTTAGCTCTGTTACTGTTGCGACCGTACTGCGAGCCACGCCGGGCGCCGGTTATAGTGAGCGGTGCCGGTGCCAAGCGGTCGTCAGCTCCGTTACTGTTGTGACAGTACCGCGAGCCACGCCGGGCGCCGGTTATAGTGAGCGGTGCCGGTGCCAAGCGGTCGTCAGCTCCGTTACTGTTGTGACAGTACCGCGAGCCACGCCGGGCGCCGGTTATAGTGAGCGGTGCCGGTGCCAAGCGGTCGTCAGCTCCGTTACTGTTGTGACAGTACCGCGAGCCACGCCGGGCGCCGGTTATAGTGAGCGGTGCCGGTGCCAAGCGGTCGTCAGCTCCGTTACTGTTGTGACAGTACCGCGAGCCACGCCGGGCGCCGGTTATAGTGAGCGGTGCCGGTGCCAGCGGTCGTCAGCACTGTTGTGACCGCGAGCCACGCCGGGCGCCGGTTATAGTGAGCGGTGCCGGTGCCAAGCGGTCGTCAGCTCCGTTACTGTTGTGACAGTACCGCGAGCCACGCCGGGCGCCGGTTATAGTGAGCGGTGTCGGTGCCAAGCGGTCTTTAGCTCTGTTACTGTTGCGACCGTACTGCGAGCCACGCCGGGCGCCGGTTATAGTGAGCGGTGCCGGTGCCAAGCGGTCGTCAGCTCCGTTACTGTTGTGACAGTACCGCGAGCCACGCCGGGCGCCGGTTATAGTGAGCGGTGTCGGTGCCAAGCGGTCTTTAGCTCTGTTACTGTTGCGACCGTACTGCGAGCCACGCCGGGCGCCGGTTATAGTGAGCGGTGCCGGTGCCAAGCGGTCGTCAGCTCCGTTACTGTTGTGACAGTACCGCGAGCCACGCCGGGCGCCGGTTATAGTGAGCGGTGCCGGTGCCAAGCGGTCGTCAGCTCCGTTACTGTTGCCACCGTACCGCGAGCCACGCCGGGCGCTGGTTCGGCTCTGGTCGACTGTTGACTGTTATGTTTTGCTATTTCTTATGAATGTGTTGTAATTACCTAGATATACTTATTATAGAATATTATTTTAATTTGTAAGTAGGTACAGGTAGCTATTAAAATCACATTAGTTAGAGAATTATTTGCACTTTTTTAAATCTGTCACTGTACTTTAATAAATCAATAAAACCTCATTTGATTGTAGTTTTCTCATTACCTGTTAGTTAAAATTACAACATGGCAAGCTGGACCTTCAGTTATGCAATCAACATATAAGCCGCCTGCTACTTGCTCGTCTGCTCCTCATAGGATTCAACAAAACCTATATACCCACAACGTTATTTTTTCTTTATACGAAACCTGAATACAGTTTGTTCACAATAAGCAACTGAATCGATTCCAATCATTTTACACTTTGTTATATTTTTCCCAAATACATTTTGAAATAGTTGCAGTGTGGTTACCGAGCGCACACTACTGACGGTAGATCATAGTACTAGCACAGTCTAAAAATCATACAGTCGTCCGACGAAGACGTCTAGACAGAGCAATCGTGCGGGGTGTGAGGGACGAGACGCGGGTAAGCGGCTCCCGAACTGCGAACAAATGTTTGTTCGTAGTTCGGTATATTATATTATATCATCAAGGGTTGACGCGTGTTTATTTTTTATTTGTTTATTTAAAATGGTGCATATGATAGCATCGATGTAAGTAATTGAGGTTTATGTCATGTTACTTTTTGGCGTACAATAAAGGTTTATTATATTCTATTCAATAATGATTAACTGAGTTTTGTGACAACGTTTTGTAATTTTTTTACTTTCAATTATTAAAAATGTAGGGTATGCTCCGTAATATACTTACATCAGTATACATACAGGCCAGAGATAATGATGTCATGAATCTGACGCCAAATTACCCATACTGTACTAGTGAGATGAAATATGGCATACTTTATTGACATCACTTACCGCTATAATTTCTGAAATATTTTCAATGAAAATATACATAAACTATCATCGTTGTTATTAAAAACGATGATAATTTAAGAGATTTAAAAACAACTGATGTTCCACTGACAACTGAATTACTTTATTTAATATTACAGTATAAAGAGTGTATCTGACATCAACGCACAAACGAGTACCATGGATCCAGTACATGATTCTGAACCCCCCAGTGGTGCAATTTTTCGTCGGCTCTTTCATGATTTAAAAAAAATATATGTAGTTTTTTTTCACTGCAGACCGTTCACAATTGCTATACTTTTATAACCCAATAAGATTTTAAAGTAAAAATTAAATAATTCGCTAATTACATTAAAAAGCGCAATGAAAACAAAGCCCGAAAAACTATCTTATCAGCTGATTTAATAGAGTTCATATCAGGGATCAACGTCATACCTACAAACCCGCACGGCGGCACGCTTGCAACGTTCAAAAGCCGAGCCGACATTTTTTTTTTAAACATTGTGAATTCTGTAAGCGTTCATTAACGACATAAATGACTACACTAATTTTATTAGTGGGTTGTGGTCTAGCCTTTTCGCGAAGTTTGCGTTACGATGTCAGATACACCCTGTATACCTAGTATCACAGTAACTAGTTATCAAATCTGCATCATTAAAATTTTGAAATCCCTTTGTATTCGCCTCATTTGCATTTTTTTATTGTCATACTCAACTCCTTTATAATATATGCAGTAAAGAGCGGGGTAAAAATTGTTTTGATTATTATATTAATATGTAATATTGTTTTATTTATGATACAGATATCGATGTTAATCTGCAATAAATAAATGATTTCATAAATATTGTTTATTGTGACAACCCCGGCCGATGAGTTACTGTCTAGACGATGTCGGCATTTTACACGAGATTAAAGGCGTCGAACTACTGTATGATTTTTATACTGTGGTACTAGGAGCGCGCGCATAAATGGAGAGGTGGTCATCAACCTGTAAGCACTTCCTTATCAAAATGTACAAAATGTACACCTGGGCTGTACTGCAGTCTCTCCAGCGGTGCCAAGTAGACTATCGGTATATTGAAGCGCTGAAGGGTTTGTACGAAAACGCCACCATGTCAGTCCGAATACAGGACCAGACCTCAAAACCAATACCTCCGCAGCGTGATGTCAGACAGGGAGATGTTATCTCCCCGAAACTGTTCACCGCTGCATTGGAGGACGTCTTCAAGGTTCTGGACTGGAAAGGACTGGGCATCAACATCAATGGCGAGTACATGACACACCTTCGGTTTTCTGATGATACCGTAGTCATGGCTGAGACCGCGGAGGACCTGAGTACAATGCTCGAAGACCTCAGTACAGCCTCCGAGCGAGTCGGTCTTAAAATGAACATGGACAAGACGAAAGTCATGTCTAATGCCCATGTTGTACCGACTCCAATAAAGATTGGAGACTCTGTTCTTGAAGTTGTTGACAGTTACGTAGAAAGTCCAACTTCAAGAAAGAGGTCAATCGTCGAATCCAACTCGGCTGGGCTGCTTTCGGGACGCTACGTAAAATCTTCTCGTCCGAAATACCGCAATCTCTCAAGACAAAAGTCTTCGACCAGTGTGTGTTGCCAGTGATGACTTATGGAATTGAGACGTGGTCACTAACAATGGGCCTTATAAGAAGGCTCAAAGTCAATCAAAGGGCAATGGAGAGGGCTATGCTTGGGGTTTCACTGCGCGATCGAATCAGGAATAAGGAGATCCGCAGAAGAACGAGAGTAACCGACATAGCCCGAAGAATTGCAACACTAAAGTGGCAGTGGGCTGGACACATTGCCGGTAGGACCGATGCCCGATGGCGCCGACGGGTTCTCGAGTGGCGACCACGCACCGGAAGACGTAGCGTGGGTAGGCCCCCGACAAGGTGGACCGACGACCTGGTGAAGGTCGCGGGAAACCGCTGGATTCGGGAGGCGCAGGACCGCTCATCGTGGAGAACCTTGGGGGAGGCCTATGTCCAGCAGTGGACGTCTTTCGACTGAAATGATGATGATGATGATGAAGGTCTGGAGCACCTGGTGTCCCTGATTACAAATCGCAAGAGCCCAACCAAACTATTAGAGATCGACATACTGCCTTTACGAAAAAAAAAAACAATTTGGGGGCCGCTTCATTGGATGTCAAAAATCGAAGGTCTGAAGTATCTGATGAATAATCCTCTTCTGGTGTCAGCTGTATTAGAGATATGGCAATTCCTTCCCCCTTCTGCTATTGCTATATATAAAAAAAAAATAACTGTATAAATCCAGCATAGTGGGGCACATCTTCTAATTTAATCTATCGTATAGCGTTCCACTTCTGTGCGAATGCCTCCCCTTCTGCTTTGATAGAAACTCTGGATAAGACTAGACTGGCTTTTATACTTTTTAGTTTACAAGAAGAAATAGTCGAACGATTATCTATTCAACTCAAACATAACATTAAACAAATTAAATAAACTAATTACATTAAAATTAATTTCACTCAAAATTTGGTCGAAATATAATCCATTGGACTAACGAGTGACGGTGAATCACCGCGCGCACAAGCGGGTATCACCGCCGGTGATACCCGCTTAAGGACAGACTTAAAAACTGTGGAACCATTTCTTATTAATGTGTGCAGTATCTATGATAATATATAATTAACCTAAATAAATCTTCGTTTATACAAAGTGTTTGATTCTTGAGATCTAGAAGATGCTTGTTTTGGAAACAAACATATTTTAGTGCCTGGGGATCTTTTGCAACTCCAACCAGCAGTGTAATTACGTAAAACGCCATCCAACCAAAAACATTCTGTAAAAAAAATGCCAAGCCTCGCTGGAGCTGCTGGTTTATCTCTAAAAAGTAATGAAATCTAGACAAAGCCGTGCCAAGTTGAAGGTTCCTTATTGCGATTTCTTCAATATTATTATAGTTAATATTGTGTGACTTGGCCGTTGAAGGGTATACAAGGCTAAAAATTCAGGTGCTCCATGACACCATTGCACCAATCTGTCGCCAGAACCGCTACCCATTGCGCGTGGTTGTATTCAGTGATCGCTGAAGCTTGAGTTTTTATACTCTTGAAGTCAACATTTATGTTTACTTCTTCAATCAATATGAGGTGCGCCCAATGAAAATTGTTTACTCGTGAAAGCGCCATATAAGCTTGGCCACGAGAGAACATGGAGGTGCCAATGTCCATTTTTTAGAGTTAGAACTTGGCTCTTGTGAAATGCTAGGTCATACGCCACACAGATTGGGAATTGTTGTCTGTACAAGCATGCCCGGGGTATGATCTCAAATTATAACTTATCTAATAAGTAATAATTCGTGAATCAAATTATAAGCAAATTTTACTAACAATTGTTTAGGCTTTATTTGGTCTTCCGGGTCCCACCACACTTTTTGTACTAGCCTATCGAACCATTAACTAAACCAAACATCAATGTTTCTCTTAAGCATTACTTAAGTTCAATGATTATAGTTTCTTCCAGTCCAGCAGTCATCGTCGCATCATCCTCATATTTTTGTTAACAAGCCCGGTCTTTTGTTTTCATACATTTTGAACAATCCAAGGAATTTTTAGCAATTAACTTTGTCTCGGATTGCGGGACTGCTTTGAATGTAGTATTATGCATACACATATTTCTCGACGGTAGTAAACAAACAGTACCTTTTGGTACGTCCCTCAAACATTGTGTTACATATTTCCATTAAACATTCCTTCATTAGAATGCGAGAGCAGAGGTATCAATCGGTTAGGCAGTATATCTCTGTCTGATTGAGTTGTCAATCCTACTTTGGTTCTTTTTGACATCTCAACAAACGTAGAATCATCCAGCGGTCTAATATACAACGTAAGATCATTGTTTAAAAAAAATCAGTACAAAAGATTGGAATTTTATTTATTTTAATAATTATAAACTAGTGCTTAACTGCAATCCCGCCTGATGGCAAGCAGTGAGGCAATCGTCGATGGTAAAGCGCGCTAGTTTATTAAGAGCCTATTCACTCAAAAAATCTGAGTGAATAGGAAGGAAGACGGCAGTTGAGCGAGGTGGTGTAATGTTAAACCCAACAACACTACCAACGATGCTGCGCCAAAGGGAGATTGATCTAGAGACCTTCCACGACCAAAATCCCGAAACAACAACATTTCACCCATCGTACCCGGCATAAATCGCATCACAACTGTTCAAACCCGTCCTCCGTATGGCTTCACCAGTCATTATGCCGGAACACGACGAATCGCTTGGCGGTAAGACTTTGTCTGGTGGCTGGTAACTTCTGCCGGCGGCGGATGGCAAGGCCTACCACCTTTCTAAGAGGATTAGTTTTTTAAACAGCGACTTTTCTCTGACGACACCCTAATTACGTAACACACTATTGATATTAACTGGAATCATTTTGATAGCATATGTTTAATAAATGAGTGCTCAAAAACGTTAATAACGCAATGAATGTTGTTCATCTGTCAAAATGAAACCCATTGCTACTGATGGCGTTTTACGTAATTACACTTCTGATTTGAGTTGCAAAAGATCCCCAAGCACTAAAATATGATTTTTTCCAAATCAACCATCTTCTAGATCAGAAGAATCAAACACTTTGCATAAACGAAGATTTATGTAGGTTAATTAGATATCATAGACAATTCACCTATAATAAATAGTTCGATAGTTTTTAAGTGTGTCCTTAAGCGGGTATCACCGCCACTCGTAAGTCCAATGCACTATAAGTTGAAGCTTTCTAAATACATATGATTGTGGTACTCTAACTTGCGCTTGACCGCAGTCCCGTCTGATGGTAAGCAGAGCAGTGATGCGATCGTTGATGGTAAAGTGCGCTAGTTTATTAAGAGCCTATTCACTTTAGCCTTGAAGACACTCAAATTGTAGTGTGACGGAAACACCGCCGCTGGTAAATTATAAAAATTATATAAATACTACTAAATTTAGCTCAAGATTTACAAAGCAAATCAATATCTACCCTGTAACGAAAACTCAATGTAAGGAAAAGGTTACAAAATACTTACAAAAACTTAATTACGAAGAGACTGAGTTAATACTACATAGGTATACCACAGTGATTGACTATTTACCACATACACACATCCTCTTACATTCATATACACATAATCATATCACACAAATAGAGGACACACGTACTGTTCAGTGCTACTTCTTAATTTAATCTAATTTTAAGTTAATTTATTATTTCTGGTAAATTATAAAAATGTTAATTTTATTTGGTATGATGTTATTTTATTTTATTTCATTAAATTTAATTGATTTATTCTATTTTTGAACATGTAAATTTACAAAGTGTTGACTGTACTCAATGGCTACCTACATATGTATATCTAGTGTCTACTTTTTAAGGGATTGGGCGCTGATAACTGAAACACAGGCTTTTGCCTAGTTCGGTTACAGATGTGTAATCCGATTGTAACAATACATTATAGCTTAGAATATATTTTGTGTAACAATGTTGCTGCTGCTTTTGTATTGTTTGTAAATGTATTACTAACATAGTTTGTAGGCACATGTAACTAACACTATGAGTCTGTTTGCTCGAAATAAATAGTTAATAATAATAATGTAAATAATTTCTGAATAAACGATATTATTATTATATAATTGTTCCAGTCGGTAAAGAGGGAGCAAAACGCTTCGTCGTTGAATTAAATCATGCAATTCCCTTGCACACTGATAGAGCAGCGTTGGACTAGTAGTATCGTCCGCGATTTACAAGTTGTAGACCGTAGGTTAGAACCCTATCAGGCGCTTTAATTTGTGTAAACTATGTCATCACTACTGCTCTCAAAACGGTGCAGTGAAGGAAAACTTCGTGAGACAACCATGTTTTAGAAGCAAAAACTCCGAAGGCACGTGACTTTTATCAACCCGCACTGTGCCCGCCTGGGCCGTAGTGGGCCGTGATCTACACAGGTAGATTACGGCCCACTCTACCTTATCGAGAGGAGGCATGTGTCCTAGGAGTGGGAATATTTTAGGCTGATTATGTATTCCTGATTTCTGTCTCAATATGTCAAAAATGCATCCAATTTCTCTATATTTATGAAAAAAAAAAGAAAAGTGAGTTTGTTTGTTCCGCGTTTACATCGTAACTACTGAACCGATTTCTTTGAAATTTTGTAGACACAAAGATAGAAGTCCGGATTAAATAATAGGGTTTTTATACCAGAAGAATCGATATTCCCAATGAAAATCTAAAAAGCGAAATAACCTCATTCCACGCGGGCGAAGCCGCGGGGGAAAAGCTAGTGGATTATATTTAGACCAAATTTTGAGTGAAATTTATTTTAGGGTAATTTGTTCATTTCATTTGTGTAATGTTTATGTTCGAGTTGAAAATTTAGTAGTACCTAGTTAGTAATCGTTCGACTATTTCTTCGTGTAAACTAAAAAATATAAAAGCCAGTCTAGTCTTATCCACAGTTTTTATCAAAGCAGAAGGGGAGGCATTTCCAGCAGTGGGGCGCTCTAAGCTAGATTAAATTAGAAGATATATGTGTCCCACTACGCTGGATTTTTGTAATGACAATCATTTTTTTTTTTATGTAGCAATAGTAGATTTGATTATAGATTACTGAACGACCAACATTTCTTCCTTCTGATCTAATTCAAAGGTTACTGCAGACCATAATTTTAGCCCATATAGGTGCAAAGTTCTCATCAATATAAATGAATTAATTCCAAACACAAAGTAGCTACTTTAAACCGTTGGGAGTCCCCTAACTGCCCTTCGTCTTCGTCATAAGATCTCTAATGACAATCCCAATTTATCTAGGTATAAAGCTCTTATCAATACAAATTAATCAGGCACAAACACAAGGTAGCTGCTATGAATTGCTGAGGAGTTCCTTCGTTTGTCTCTCGACTCCATCATCAAATCTACGTCAGACCTTCATTATAACCCATATGGGTGCAAAGTTCTCATGAATATAAATGATATAAGTCCAAACACAAAGTAACTACTGTAAACCGTTGAGGAGTACGTGGGACTGACCTTTGTCTTCATCATCAGAGCCCTTATGACAGTCACAAGCCATCGAGGTGTAAAGTTCTCATCAATACAAATTAATCAAACATAAACACAAGGTAGCTGCTGTGAATCGTTGAGGAGTTCTCAGTGAGAACTTCTCACGACTGTCTCCCAGCTTCATCAAATCAAATCAAATCAAATCATTTATTTCAAATAAACCAGTTACAGGCACTTTTGAATTGTCAGAAGGTCGGTCAGTCAATAAGATGAAGCTAGTCGCCCATTCCAAAGAGTAGGTACCTATGGAGAAGAACGGGCAAGAAACTCCATGGACACTCTTTTAAATTTTAAGCTATTGTTACAAATATTTGATTACATCATTCATGTTGAAATCAACCGCGTGAGAACGATGCAGAAATATATTGTACGCTGAGAGCGTCCATTATGGAAAACATACAAAAATCAATTCAGAAATTAAAATACGCCGTGGCAGCTAAGAGATGACCAGTCCCCTCCGACGGCGTCCGTTCACGAACATGACGTATGGATCAGCATCATTCAGCTCAACCATATCGAAGGGAACCCAATGACCCAAAACACACGCCACCATCAGCGAGACATTTGAGTGAGCATGACATACTCTCAACAGCTAGAGCACAATTAAGTCAATAAAAAAGACTAACCCAACAAATAAATGCCTTACAGCACATTCGTACATTGTGCTCACACGTTTGCCATGCAATTATACAATACTAAGAAATTGAATCTACACAATGCTAAGATAGTTTTGTCCAAGGTTCAGCAGCTCCAACAGTGTTCCCGAATCTGTGGAAAGTTTAACTCCTGTGCAGCTGCAGCTGCACAAGTGCCGAACACCTCTGTCAGCGATACAATTCCGTAACGTACAATATGCTTGGCTACATAGTGTGTAATACAGGCTTTGACTAAATAACATAAACAATTACATATTAAAACTACAAGAGGAAAAATCAAAGAACAATCATTGTATAGAAATCGGACGCAGCTCAAGCCCAAGCCTTTTTGTCCTCAATATAATCCTTCACACTATAAAATGCTTTCTGACACAACTTACGTTTAATGAAGGATTTGAATTTATTCAGGCTCAGATCTTGAACCACCTCTGGAAGTCCATTGTAAAAATGTATACATTGGCATCTGAAAGAGCCACCTATTTTCTTGAGCCTTGTTGTAGGTACAATAAATTTGTGCCTGTTCCTAGTATTTATATCATGGACATCACTGTATTTTTTAAACAATTTTATATTTTTATGAGCATACAAAAGATTTTCATAAATATATTGAGACGGCACGGTCAGTACATTAATCTCTTTAAATTTTTCTCTGAGAGAGTGTCTCGGACTTAATTTATAAATTGCACGAACAGCTCGTTTCTGCAAAACAAATATTGTTTGAATATCGGCGGCATTTCCCCACAACAGAATGCCGTACGACATTACGCTGTGGAAATAGCCAAAGTACACTAAACGGGCCGTCTCAACATCAGTCAAATTACGAATTGTTCTAACTGCGTATGCAGCAGAACTTAACTTTTTTGACAATTTTTCTATATGTGAACCCCATTGAAGCTTAGCATCCAGAGTTATACCCAAGAATACTGTGCTGTCGTCAGATTTCAATTCTTCGCCCTTTATCAACACTTTAGTTTCCACCTGCCTCACGTTAGGTAGAGTAAACTTAATGCATTTGGTTTTTTTCTCGTTTAAGAGTAAATTATTAACATTAAACCAATGGACTACTTTGGAGATCGCGCTATTTACATCATCAGTAACCTGCTGCTGACGTTTCAGTTTAAATAAAAGTGAAGTGTCATCTGCAAACAACACTATATCGTGGTTATCCTTTATTAGGTACGGCAGGTCATTGATGTAAATAAGAAACAAAAAAGGACCAAGAATTGACCCCTGTGGGACTCCCATTGTTACTAAAGATCCAGAAGATCTTTTTCCATTAACGTCAACGCTTTGAATCCTACCACTCAAGTAAGATGTAATAAGATCCAGTGCAGAGTTCCGGATCCCGTAGTGGCGGAGTTTCCTGATTAACGTATCGTGAAGAACGCAATCGAATGCCTTGGACAAATCACAAAAGATGCCCAAGGCATCGCATTTATCCTCCCATGCATTATATATATGACCTAGAAGTTCAACACCGGCATCAGTAGTTGAACGACCCCTTGTAAAACCGAACTGTTTGCTATGTAATAATTTATGTTTATTAAAAAAATTTAGCATTTGGTTTAAAATTAATTTCTCAAAAATTTTACTAAAGGTAGGTAGTACAGAAATAGGTCTATAATTTGTGGGGTCTGATGTACTACCAGATTTAAACAAAGGTATTATTTTACTATTTTTCATGAGATCAGGAAACTCTCCACAGTCAATACAAGCATTAAAGATAACAGCTAGAGTGGGTGCCACAATATCAATAATAGACTTAGCAACTTCCACCGAATGACCCCATAGGTCAGCAGTCTTTTTTACATTCAGAGTGTGAAAGATTTTAATTATATCTCTACTGATAACATGTTCAAAATGAAACTCCGAATCACAAACATTAACATTTTCTTTAAGCAAAGACTCCGCAACAGAAGGTGATGAGTTTAGGGATTTAGTAGTTGAAACAGGAATATCCGAAAAGAAATTTTCAAATGCCTCAGAGACTTGCGAGTCTGATTTAATTATGTTGTCATTAATAGACAGGCTATAGTCAGTATTTCTATCACTGGACCTTCCCGTTTCACTATTAATAATTTTCCAAGTCGTTTTAATTACATTGCCACTGTTCTTTATCTTTGAACTCAAGTAACGTGACTTGGCCATATAACAAACTTGTTTGAATAATTTTGAATATTTTCTAACATATAAATTGAATTCAACAGTGTTAATATAAATCCTCTCATTGTACAATTCATAAAGCCGAGTTCTACTTTTATGAATACCGATGGTAGCCCAATCAGAGAAAGATGCTTTACTATTAACAGAGATAGTCTTGGGAACAAAGGTGGAATCAAATAGCTTACAGTATATATTAAAAAAAATTGTCATAGAGATGATTAGGATCAGCATTAACAGCACTGGATAAGACTGGCAATTTATTGATGAGATCAAATCTAAAAACCTCCAAGCGGCTTTCAGTTTTGGGGTTAACAGTGATATCCTTTTTGGCCACTTTTTTACTATGGTTTGGAATTGTAATCCTTTGTCCGCAGTGATCAGAATCAAGTAAATTTAAAACTTCTTTGTGGCTTGGTACTATGTTTGTAAAAATATTATCTAGGCACGTGGCACAAGTAGGTGTTATTCTTGTGGGCTCCATCATTAATGAGCCACCATGTATAGCATTAATTCTGCTAAACGAACTACCAACCTGGTGATTCTTAAAATTAAACAAGAACTGGTGACTTTTTAGCCAATGTTCGGTTATGCAAAGAATATCAATACCATAATGGTTCATGAATAAATCAACCTCCAAATCTTTGTTCATAAATCCTTGAATATTTTGATGCACCAAATTAATATTATCTATTGACTTTAAATTTCCTCCCGAGTTACCTTTGTAATCCTGTATATTGTTATAGCTAGAGGTTGGCTCTATTGTCTTAATTTCTAATTTAAATTATTAATGATGTCAACTGATACCAAATTATTGGCAGAATTAATTCGAATGTCATTGCATTGCTCAAAAGAAGCAAGTTGTTTAGCCAAATTCTTGGCTGTAATAGAAAAAAAATATGATAGCGACACAGCTGTCTTTTAAAGTAATTAGAAAGATAATACATAACATTGTTATGTCTATCTCTTGTCAAATACAAATTCTTAAAATAATTATTAATGTCAATTAAATGTAATATTTTATTATTAAATGTCAAGTTGGACATTGTCATCATCAGATCTACTCCGTACCTTTATTAAATTGTAGTGTTTTCTAATACTTATTGAAAATATTTAGAAATGCACTAGTCACCCCTACGATTTTTGAAAGTTACCCTTGATTTTTCTGGTCTTCCATCATCAGATCCTGACCTGGTAACAATTGTACCACCTGGAAAGTATACCCTTTCAAGCAAAATGAAATTTGAAAATCGATCCAGGCGTCTTAGGGTAATCGGTGAACACACCTACATAAAAAAAAAGATTACGACGAATTGAGAACCCGCTCCTTTTTTTGAAGTCAGTTGATGAAGCGGCCCACCAAGTTGAATATTTTATTGACGGTGGTACGTCAATCTCTACTAGTTTGGTTGGGCTCTTCTGCTTTTTAATCAAGGTCACCAGGTACTTCAGATCTTCGATTATTCTAGTTTTTATATTTTTCCCTTTGTGTGACCATTAAACCCTGGCTCTGTACCAAATTTCAGCTCTCTGAGTTTATGGGAAGTACTACTTCTATTTTGATGATCATGAGTGAGTGAGTGTCGAAAACACGGAAATTTACTTTCGCTTAACTTTAGAACTAGATGAGCTACAGACTTGAAATTTTAGATTTGAGGTGTGTAAATACAGCTCACTGGATGACCAAAATTTCAGCGTTCTGGTACTATCCAGAGGCTCTTAATTAGGGGCCTGAAAATGCAGCGAAATGGTTCGGGTAAAGATAGTACGGCAGTGTTTGCTTCGCGCTCGACTTGGCGAGGGCACTGCCGTGCCCTCAGATCAGTAGCAATGGGTTTCATTTTGACAGATCAACAACATTCATTGCGTTATTTACGTTGTTGAACATGTGGAGCAATGGATTAGTAATATGCTTCAAAATGATTCCAATTAATATCAACAGTGTGTTACGCAGTTAGGGTGCCGTCAGAGAAAAGTCGCCGTTTGAAAAACAAATCCTTTCAGAACTTAATAAACTTATAGGCTCCTTAAGTATTCCGAACTTATGGACTGAATTTTTTAGTAACAACAAACGTTGAATGTGAGACCGCTGGATGTGGCTGGATGATTCTACTTTTGTACAAATGTCAACAAGAACCAGAGTAGGTTTGACAACTCAATCAGACAGAGAAATACTGCCTAAGAGATTGATTCCTCTGCTCTCGCATTCCAATGAAAACATGTTTAATGGAAATAGCACAATCAAAATCAAAATTTTTTATTTCAAATTAACCAACAGTTGGTGCTTTTGAATAGTCAATGTCGGTCAGTCCAAGAAAAGTGAAGCTAAATTGCACGTTCCAAAGCGTAGATCTCTATGGAGAAGAACGTGCAAGAAACTCCATGGACATTGGACACTCTTTTAAAATCATAATATGGATAGCATGTCTTCGTTACATATTTCTGTTGCTTCTATCATGTGAGCACAATGTATAATTATAAAAAATAACGAAAACATAGAAAAATAATTTAGCCCACTGGCAGCTAAGAGATGACCAGTCTCCACTGACGGCCCCCGTTCACGAGCATGACGCGCGCATCAGCCCCACATAGCTCAACCATTTTGAAGGGAACCAAATGACCCAACAACACACGCCACCATCAGCAAGACATGTGAGTGAGCATGACAAACTCTCAACTGCCATGCTCGTAATGTCAAACAAGTTATATATATAAAAAAAAAACCATAGTCCATGGTACCTCACATTCACAAACTTGAAAAGTGCTTTTACATTATACAATACTGTATGTCGATGGCATAAGGTTCAATATCGCGTGACATGCAGTGTGTCACTTTTAAGCCCTATTTCCCCAGATCTAGACATTTTCTAGGTACAATATAAAAACGCATTGCTAGACTTAGGATGGCCTATCGAATGGTACAGGTCTCAACAGTTTTGTCAATTAAGTGTCGACATCGAAATTTCTAGAAACCTGTTTCCGGGAATTACCGTAGGTACTTAGTCGATCGGTGTCCTCGAAGATATGCGGTATTATTATTACGTCTAGAGGAATCTGGAATGTTCGATCAGCTGACCTACATATAGCGCCGTAACGCCGACACCGAGTCAGTCTACACTCGACTAGCGATACGAAAACAGCGACAGTTAATAAGCGATCTTTGAGATTACCTACTGCGACAATTATAACAAGAACTTCGAGTACTACGTGAAGTAACATCTATAGTGTTATTGTGTGTTTACAACACGGACTTCGTGGACATAAGGGAAGACTTCTGTGCAACGTCAGCGACATTCTACTTGTCATTGCCTACAATCGACTGTACCTTCGTTGCCAATAAACTTCGTAACCCTTAACCGGCATTTTAGTACCCCTTTTTTTTTTTTTTTTCGGGGTGGAAATCCTCATAGGATGTCCGCCGCCCTAGGGTGGGCGACGGGGTCTGTCAGACTTTTACTGACTAAAACCACCCCGGTGTCTCTTCTATCACGAGCGCGTGGGGCCGCGGGAGTCTAAATTCTTCCGCAGCCCCACACTCTCGTCCTGGCCCGGTCTGTCCGGGCCTCGTCTCCGGCACGGGGTAGTGGGGTGTTAAGCTACCCCGTGCATCGCCTCAGAGGCGCGCGCTGACACTTGCGCGCGCCTCCGCCGCGGGGTCCATCGAATAGGGGGCGGGGACTTCCCCATGTCCCTCGCCCCTGGACCCATTCATGGGGGGCGGAAGAGGGCGTTATCCGCCCTCCTTCGGCGCCCGGTGCGCCTTCTGCGGCCCGGGAAGGGAGTTGAGATCTCCCTGTCCCGTTCCGCAGCTTCCTTCTGCGACATCACGTCCTCACAGAAGGACACCACCGCGTCCCACGACTCTGCGCTGCCGGCCATCCTCCGCACTATTGCCGGCAGCGTCAGGTCGCCTCCTACTTCATTTGTGAGGACACGGCGCTGCTCCTCCCAAGCTATACACTCGGAGAGCGTGTGCTGCGCCGTATCCTCCCCGCATTGGACGCAGTGGTGGCACCGAGCGTCCGGCTCCCTGCCTAGGCGACACAGGTACCTGCCGAAGCAGCCGTGCCCCGACAGCACCTGCGTCACCCTGAACGACAGGGAGCCGTGCCTTCTCCCGAGCCAGTCGTCGAGTACTGGCCGGATCGCCTCGACGGTAGCGAGGCCGGCGGTAGGGCGCATAAGCCTCTGCCGCCAGTCCGCCACCAGGACCTGACGGAGCTCCTCCTCGGCGCAGCTCGATCTGCCGCTGCGCCGGACTGGAGCCCCGTGTCCGCTCTTCCTCGCGCCATCGGTATAATGACGCGAGTACTTTCGCCTCTAGGTCCCAGGGCGGGGATCCGGCCAGGACGCAAGCCGCCTCGTAGGAAATCGTGCGATACCCGCGGACGACCCTGACGGCCATCGCCCTCTGCGGCTTGCGCAGAATGGCGAGTGTTCCGGCCGTCAGGTCCATCGCCCACACAGGGGCCCCATACAGGGCCATGGACCGCACGATTCCCACGTATAGCCGCCTACAGGCGGCGCTCGGGCCCCCCATGTTAGGAAGCAACGTTGACAGCGCGCCTGCTGCACCCATCAGCTTGGGCGCCAGCTGCCGGAAGTGGGGTCCGAATTCCCATCGGCTGTCGAGCACCAATCCCAGATACTTCATGGTGGACTCGACAGCTATCCGGGCACCACTATCCACGATATGTGATCCCGGCGCCGGCGCACGCCGGGGGCCATGGAAAACCATGGCCTCCGACTTGTCAAGGGCCACCTCCAGGCCCAGGCGCCGGATGCGGGTCACCACTTGTGACACCGCAGCCGTGGCTATCAACGTCGCCTCCCTGTGCGAGCTCCCCCGGGCAGTGACAAGCGTGTCGTCCGCATAACACGTCAAGTCGGCGCCCGACGGGAGCTCATTTTAGTACCCCTAGCCCGTAACAATACTATATTACTTGCAAAATCATGGTAGCAAAATCTTGTGCACCATTGAAATAAACAAATAAAAAATAAAAATGGAATATTTGGAAAACAACAAAAAGGGGGAATGGTATCTCCTCCAAACCTACAAAATTGTCTGTGGCTGTGGAGCAGGACTGGCATTTAGCCAAGCATTTTTAGCAAGAATATAACCTTCCAGTTTATAATATGCTTGTTTACACAGCGTGCGTTTAATGCATGTTTTAAATTTAGACTCATTGAGTTGTTGAATCGCTAGCGGTATTTTATTATAAAATTGTTTGAGGGACTTACCAGAAGGTACTGTTTGTTTACTACCGACGAGAAATATGTATGTCTATGCAGTTAAATAATACTATGTTAAAAACAGTTCCGCACCCCGAGTCAAGATTTCTTGGATTGTTCAAAATGTAACAAAAGCCCGGGCTTATTAACAAATATATGAAGACTAGCTGTTGCCCGCGACTCCGTCCGCGTGGATTTCAATTTACAACGCGCGGTGGTTCCCGTTTCCACGAGAATGCCACGAAAAATGCCTACATTACTGCAAGGTTTCCTCAAAATCCAGTCAGTAGTTTTTACGTGAGCAAAATACGTTCAAACATCCTCAAACATTTTGGCGTCTATAATTTTAGTAGGATTATAAAGTTACATATGGTCTATATAACAACGTTGATTATACCGATTATACCGAAAGAAACAGCAAATATCATACTTTTAATGATTTTGGGTTGGTTGGTGCTTTGGATATCCTTAGGAATTATTTAAAACTAGCTTTCTGCCCGCGGCTTCGCCCGCGTAAATTTCGGTTATATCGCGCTTTTTAGATTTCCCTCGGGAACATCAAATTTTTCCGGGATAAAAGGTAGCCTATGTTCTTTCTCAGGGTCTAAAGATTGTCTGTGCCAAATTTCATCAAAATCGGTTGAGAGGTTTAGGCGGGAAAGCGTAACAGACAGACAGACAGACAGACAGAGTTACTTTCACATTTATAATATTAGTATGGATTATTATGCTTGATAAAATATGAGTACGTTTAAGTAAGTACGGTTTTATAAACAACGTTTTTTGTTTTGCTGTCTTTTGCCAAAACATAAAGATATTCTGGATTTGATACACATGAGCATGCCACATAGAGTTGCCCATGAGAAAAACATGTTTTTCTAAATGAACTCCTGCAATTTTAAGCGTCTGACCTTGGGCTTTGTTAATTGTTATAGCAATTGCTGCTTTCAGAGGGAACTGGGAGAGCGGGGTTAGTTAAGGTTAGTTAAAGTTCCGATTTTTCGAAAATTGCTAATATCTTCATGAAAAATAAGAATTGTTAGATAGCTTATTAACATACAGATACAATGTTTATCGGCGTATCACAATGTATTCAGTTTTTGTGCCTAATTATAATACTCTTTTTCCTAGAAACATTTTTTTCTCGAATTCTGGACCGGAACAACAAACCTCGTTGTGGGTCTGGTTGTTCCTTCATTGAGGTAAGTTGTTCTGCTTATATTGTTGACCACTATTACTCAAAATAATTTGTCATAATTAATAATACAAAGTTATATCCATATATAAAATATTATTAAAAAACATAACGCACAAAAAAAAAAAAAACAAGAAATTTGTTGAGGTTTCCTTATAAGCCGATAAGTTCCGTTTTTTAACCATAATAATTACCAGTAACAATCATAATATCAGTAGTATCTACTTAAAAATAATTACAAGTTTTATGTTATTAAAATCATAAGTAAATGATCTAGTCAAATACGAGTTGAGTCGAATCTTCAATTGGTTTTTCATCAGACACACTAAATCCAATCCTCACTTGGGCGTGAATCAGTATAGGGATCGTAGCAATTTAGGCTATTCTAGATCATTCTCAGCATAACATTTGCTGCAATTGTTTTTCCTGTATCACTCTTTTTAATTTTTCTTTTCCTTTCCCTGTGCCATTCTCTATCCCCTTTTCTTTTAATTTCTTGTATGTCTTAATGTTCTGATCTTCATTTCTCTTTTGTTTTTTTTTAATGTTATTCAGCCAACGCATTTTTTCTGATGTCTCTGTTAACGCTGCTAGACAGCAGCGTTAACAGAGACATCAGAAAAAATGCGTCCTAAGCGAAGACTCCTAATACGTCTCTTTGTCACTATCCGCGATCTGGGAAATGGCTTTATAATTTCAGGGGAAAATTATTGAAAAACGGTCGATATTGTTGGCGTTGGCTGAGGTTTTGAGTCTACATCCATGATAATGGCGTGGCTTTATGTCTACATAGTTGTACAATTGGACGGACCTGGCTGCTCATCTTTTTGCTCTGAATCTACTACTGGATTATTGGAGGTTTCTCTACGATCATCATATAAGCTTGATACTTTTGACATTGTAGAGGTCCCTGGTTGGACCTCTAGAATTTTTACAGCACTCCTAGAAATAGCATCACACAATGGGGGTCAGTCGTTACTGACCCCCATTGAGACGTTTCTGAAGGGGCAAAATCATCGTCTGTAAAAATATTGGGATTGTATGGATAAATCCTGTCCTCTTGAATGCTTTTATTATGTCCGTAGTAGTTGCTGTTCGAGGCCTGTATTTTTTACAATTACTGGAAGTTCCTCGATCAGTTTTTCGTTACTACAACAAAAGAATTTATTTAGTTAGTATAAATCACAAATCAAATCGTTAGTATACAGAACTAAATCTCAGGTGGGGTAAGTTGTTCCGAGGAACAATCAGCCCCACAATTAAGGAACATCCAACCCCTTTTTCCTTTCTGCCCCTATACACACATGTGTGCGCAAAAGAACAATGTTTAAGTGAAAACTAGTGTTGTCCAGGATGGCTTACGATAAATATTTCAATATCGATTATTTATATAATAAAAACCATTTTCCGCTAGTTTCAGATATTTAAAAGTCATTTCAGGCGCAATACTGATTGAAATTGTATTACAGGAATAAAAGCACTTTATTTTTAATTAATTATTTATTCCAAAATCAAAAATATTTTATTCAAATTAGGCTGAGAATCAGCACTTTTGAACGTCAATATTAAATAAGACAGTCCCCTAAAACGTCCGCCTTTCGCCACTTCCTAGTGCTTTCGCTGGGAAGAAGTGACTGAAAGCAACAGTAAGGGTTTAGCAGCAATCGGTCAACTGAGAACCTACTAGTGTACGCCAGTCACTTATGGGGCGAGGCTCTCGGGAAAAATGGGTAAGCGATTGTCGTCTCTCTTGATGTCTCGAAGGCCTCAAGGTAAGGCAGGCTGGCCAAAAGGCCAGCCTGCCATACCTTGAGGCTAAAGTAAACTTGAGTAAACTTCCAGGGTACGGCATTTCTGCTGGCCTGACTAGCTGGGTAAGACTTCCTGAAAGGTCCCTCCGAGCTGTTATCGACGGAAGCTCATCGGAGCCCGACTAATGCCGATGTTCGTAAGGGTGCTTTTATCTCTGCAACTCTGTTCCTGCTGCAGTAACGATCTGCTGATGTCCGGTATCTATGGATATGCAGATGACAGCACAGTTGTGGAGAGATACCTGTTGGTTGCTCAGGCTAGTAAGGAATCAATCCTGTCCGAAAGAGAGGCTATGGTAGAGCGTACGAATGTTGCACTACAGGCTGTCTCTGACTGAGCAAAGGCAATCTTGTAGCTTTCAATGGCGCCAAAACACAAGCGGATCTATAGACCGCCAAAAGAAGCCCTTTCACCTTGGCTCCAACTTTTCTGAATGTATCCTTGGATTGCACCGACAGCCTTCAGCTTTTGGGAGTTGAGATTTGTCCTTTATCATATAAAATTTATTGTTTTTTACTTTCCATGGGGTGACACCACCAACTTCCGCCCCGGGTGCCACCCAGGGTAGCTACGCCAATGCACGTAACAAACAGATAGTTACAACAGATATACAATATGTAAAGAAAACCCTGTCCGATCCGTGAAGGCATTGTTAGGTATCGATAACTGATTCTACTAATGCCCACAAAGACAGGCAAAACTTAAAAAAAATCCCCCTAGAAAAATAAATATTATTTCGCAAAAAGAGGTAACTTAATACATGTGCGGTAAACAACCCCATTCCGCGGGCGGCGGGGGGCAGGGCACGCGGCACCTGTGACGTAGTCGCGTCGCTATTCGCTTATAATAAAACCAGTGTTGTCACTTTTTTAAAAATTACCAAATTTCGGGGAAATTGGAATTAATTCCCGGGAAAAAAGGATTATTTCAAAATTCATTAGTATTGTTACTATGATGATTATGTAAAATTTTATATTAAGTATATTTGGTCAAGTGTTTACCTAACCTTTATTATCCTTATGGGTCGGACAGGGTTTTCTTTACATATTGTATACAAAATCGCGCTAACGTATAATGTTCAACGTCCACAATATTGACTAGGTATAATAAGGTGGGTGGACCATGGAAGGCCATGCTCCTTTGAAGGCCAACTATTAAAAAATCGTAGTTATTGACATTTAAATACATATTCCTGATACTACACACTAAGATCCTACAAACTAAATGCCACAAACGTGGCGGCGTGTCGATTGTGTCGCTGTTGTGGCAGTGCGATCCAACGTTTCGTAGGCTTCGGTCGTCGACGTTACAATTGTTATTCGCGCGCACAACAAACCGTAAACTTTTAGTCAATAGCCTCTTATTATTTCATGTTTTTTTTATTGTGAATTGTCATATTAGTACATGTGTATGGTACTAAAGAAAAAAAAACATAGCTTTGCCTCAATTTACATTAAAATATTGGTAGTGTTCCTAGGAAAGCCGGTGGTTCCTTAAAAGGCCAATCAAAAATTGGACGGTTGGCCTTGCTATGGTGCAAGGAACCATAAGGAACATTCACAAATCCTGAACAAATTAACACTTACTTTTTGGTTATAAATAATGAGAAATTGTTTTAATTATAGCAGTTTGTAGATTCTATTATTTATTATTATTTAGGACAAAGTTATAATCATAATTATCAATTTTGGCCTTAAAAAGAATGGACCCATAAGAAGGCCATTTTTGAAAAAAAAAATATTGTATTTTCATAATAAAACCTGATGGCAAGTTATTTAAGGCCAATATAATACTCATTACTAATATTTTAAATTAATTTATATTAAATAGATTCTTAGTTAAAGAATGGTGTTCAAGTATTGTTCGTAGAGTTTTTTATAGATGATAAAAATATATTGAGCATTTAATGCTTCGCTTAAATAATAGAGCTTATTATGTAGTTTTAGTAAAAGCGAATATATTTAATGTTACAACTCTATTTTTAAGTTTAACGACAGATGTATAATATTGGCCTTGTTTGGAGCTGTGTTCCATGCAAAGCCATTTGGAAGAGCTTTACAAAACTTGAATTTAATAAATGTTGTTTAAAGAAAGTATTACTTATAAAACAAAGTATTACTTAATGATTTGTTTCCTTCATTTACCCAATAAATAAACGAATTAAAAGTATTTTTTCGTTAGAGTGCCCATCCATGGTCCACCCACCTTAATATTCAAGAAATCACAGTAAGGAGCCATAAACTAGACACGATTTTGTCTAGATTTCATTACTTTTTAGAGATAAACAAGCAGCTCCAGCGAGGCTTGGTATTTTTTTACAGAATGATTTTGGTGGGATCATTTTTATTACAAAATAGAAATCTTGTACATTGTAGGTATATGAATGCGGCAATGCTACTGGCAGTGAGCAGACAATTTGTTCAGGTATAGTAATAATATAGTAACATAGGCTGTGCAAAAGTTCCCGCGACAACTTGCCCCAGTACACATTTTAGAAAAGTAAGCTCCAAAGCAAATACACCTCAAAAGGTACCGTCGAACGGGGTGACTATGTGCTGATTTTGAAGGTTTTTTGATTATGGAAATGAAAATATGAGCCTAACGCAAAAACAAAAAATGTATGTTAAGTCTGTCACTATTCCATATAAGATGAATATAATAAATAACACCCATCTCATATAAATTGATGAGATGCGGTTTGCGAAACGTAGTTGCAGATAGAAGCAGCGCAGCCACTAGCTTGGTGATTAAGGACTTCCCTCGCCAATAAAACAATCAGGATCTCAGCTTCAATTCGTTTTGTATTCTCATGAATAGCATACGCGAATTACAATTGTCGAACAGGTTATACAAATCTTATAGAACTTATTAAACTTAATATAATAAGATATACAGTAACACATGCATAAGGCATTAGCAGGCCGGACAGACAGAAAGTAACAGGAAGAGGAAGTTACCATAGATAATCAATTACAGATAATAGACAAATCATAGTTAGAGTGCTCGGTCAACCACCTAATGGTTAGGACACACAGACGGTGAAGTATGCAATTTATAACACTTCCCCTCATACTTAACCGATTATTTACATAGTATACCTAGGCTTTATCCAAAATACCATGTCATTAACTTACATATAACACAATTCAACACATATACCTAGTGCACATAGCAAGCAACTTACTATTAACCATCATAGGTTTTGAAACAGGTTTACACTCTAACATGTTGAATCTCATTAACAATCTCTTAATATACTCAGATTGGTCCAACATTAAAACATTATTATTTCTAGTAACACGCATGCCTAAACAACTAGTTAAATTACCAAGGTGCTTAACACAAAAATGAGCACTCAATAAATTAAACAATTCTTTAATATTACAGGTTGAGAATATGTAAAAATCATCAACATACAATGCTATAATCGTGAGATTTTCCTTGTATTTCTTTACATACACACAGGGTTCACACTTACTACTCTCATACCCATTTTTAGACAACAATTCATGTACCTTGATATTCCACATGCAACTAGCCTGTTTCAGACCATAAATACTTTTCAAAAGTAAACATACCTTATCCTTCCCAATTTCAAAACCTTCCGGTTGCTCCATATAAATCTTTTCATTCAAATCTCCATTCAAGAAAGCTGTAGTAACATCAATATGTTCAATAGTCATATTGAGTTGGTTTGCCAACGAGAAAAGTATCCGCATTCTTGAATGCCTTACCACTGGAGAGAAAGTATCTACGTAATCAATGCCTTCTCTCTGGCTAAAACCACGAGCAACCAATCTAGCTTTAAATTTATCAAATTGACCCGAGGTATTATGTTTTACCTTATAGATCCACTTAGAATTGACATTTGTATTTGCTGGTCTGTCAACCAGCTTCCACACATTATTTTGCATCAGTGAATCATATTCAATTTTCATTGCAGCATGCCACTCTTTTTTCAGATGCCACAGCCTGATCATATGTTTGAGGCTCATCAAACAGAAGGTTGGCATACATACTTAACTCATAATCAACAAACCTGATAGGTGGCTTACCAGCCGTAGTGCGAACCGGGCGACGGCGAGGCTGGCAGTCGACAGCTCCACCAGGATGATGTAAATCCAATACATCCGAGCTAGTCACACCTTCCCCTCGAACAGCTGACTCAGCATGAGTGACCGGCTGCGCTTGCAGTCTCTCAAGCTGTCCAGAACTTTCACCCATGTCGCTCTCAGACTCACAATCTGTAAACTGATCACATTTCTCTAAGTGATCTGAATTCTTATTATCTAAATTAATTAAATTTTTATTATTTAATTCATCATTATATTCAGTAATAATTAATCCAACCCAAAACATTCTGTAAAAAAATGCCAAGCCTCGCTAGAGCTGCTGGTTTATCTATAAAAAGTATTGAAATCTAGACAAAGCCGTGCCAAGTTTAAGGTTCCTTATTGCGATTTCTTCAATATCATTATAGTTAATATTGTGTGACTTGGCCGTTGAAGGGTATACAAGGCTACAAATTCAGGTGCTCCATGACACCATTGCACCAATCTGTCGCCAAAACCGCTACCCATTGACGATGGAAAATTGCCACTTGGAGAACGTTGATTTAATAACCAGGGCTTGATAAAGTTGCGCATTTCAAAAATACTTATGTATAGTCGAGCCGGAAACGAACAGCAAAAAAGTCATTTCCAGTACAGATGGACTAATCATTCATAGAAATCCGTCTGTACGTCTATTTTATATTAGATAGGTGGTCGATTTGACGCTCCAAAAAGAACAGAAGTCATCATTGTCAATGATTAATACATGTGTTGCACAATGTATTAAGTCCGTTTACAAATACCAGTATGGGCTATTATTCTCACATAACAAACATGGGTAGTTATAACAGATATAACATTACGTGTTAACAAAATCGCACTAACGTATAATGTTCAACGGCCAAGTCACACAATATTAACTATAATAATATTGAAGAAATCGCAATAAGGAACCTTAAACTTGGCACGGCTTTGTCTAGATTTCAATACTTTTTATAGATAAACCAGCAGCTCTAGCGAGGCTTGGCATTTTTTTACAGAATGTTTTGGGTTGGATTTCACTTCTTTTTGTAGAAGCGTATTATATTGATTTTATTATTTAACACAGTTTTTTTTTCTTTTTAGAAGTAGTTATTACAAATCTTCCTTTTCTTTTTTCCGGTTCTGATTCTTGTACAGTAGCAATAGTTTTATGTATTGCCCATTCGCGTGGCGCGCGTGGTTGTATTCAGTGATCGCTGAAGCTTGAGTTTTTATACACTTGAAGTCAACATTTATGTTTACTTCTTCAATCAATATGAGGTGCGCCCAATGAACATTGTTTACTGGTGAAAGCGCCATATAAGCTTGGCCACGAGAGATTATGGAGGTGCCAATGTCCATTTTTTTGAGTTAGAACTTGGCTCTTGTGAAATGTTAGGTTATACGCCACACAGATTGGGAATTGTTGTCTGTACAAGCATGCCCGGGGTATAATCTCAAATTATAACTTACATAATAAGTAATAGTTCGTGAATCACATTATAAGCAAATTTTACTAACAATTGTTTAGGCTTTATTTGGTCTTCCGGGTCCCACCTCACTTTTTGTACTAGCCTATCGAACCATTAACTAAACCAAACATCAATGTTTCTCTTAAGCATTACTTTAGCTCCCTGTTCAATGATTATAGTTTCTTCCAGTCCAGCAGTCATCGTCGCATCATCCTCATATTTTTGTTAACAAGCCCGGGCTTTTGTTATCATACATTTTGAACAATCCAAAGAATTTTTAGCAATTATCTTTATCTCGGATTGCGGAACTGCTTTGAATATAGTATTATGCATACACATATTTCTCGACGGTAGTAAACAAACAGTACCTTCTGGTACGTCCCTCAAACATTGTGTTACATATTTCCATTAAACATTCCTTCATTAGAACGCGAGAGCAGAGGTATCAATCGCTAGGCAGTATATCTCTGTCTGATTGAGTTGTCAATCCTACTTTGGTTCTTTTTGACATCTCAACACACGTAGAATCACCAGCGGTCTAATATACAACGTAAGATCATTGTTTTAAATAAATCAGTAGTTCCGCTTTCACGCCGTAACTACTGAACCGATTGCTTTGAAATTTTGTAGACACAAAGATAGAAGCCCGGATTAAATAATAGGGTATTTTTTATCCCGGAAGAATCGATATTCCCAAAGAAAATCTAAAAAGCGATATAACCTCATTCCACGTGGGCGAAGCCGCGGGCGGAAAGCTAGTGGATTATATTTTGACCAAATTTTGAGTGAAATTTATTTTAGGGTAATTTGTTCATTTCATTTGTGTAATGTTTATGTTCGAGTTCAAAAGTTAGTAGTAGTTAGTAATCGTTCGACTATTTCTTCGTGTAAACTAAAAAGTATAAAAGCCAGTCTAGTCTTATCCACAGTTTTTATCAAAGCAGAAGGGGAGGCATTTCCAGCAGTGGGGCGCTCTAAGCTAGATTAAATTAGAAGATATATGTGTCCCACTACGCTGGATTCTTGCAATGACAATCATTTTTTTTTTTTATGTAGCAATAGTAGATTTGTTTATAGACTATTGAACGACGAACATTTCTTCCTTCTGATCTAATTCTAAGGTTACTGCAGACCATAATTTTAGCCCTTAAAGGTGCAAAGTTCTCATCAATATAAATGAATTAATTCCAAACACAAAGTAGCTACTGTAAACCGTTGGGAATCCCCTAACTGCCCTTCGTCTTCGTCATAAGATCTCTAATGGCAATCCCAATTTATCTAGGTATTAAGCTCTTATCAATACAAATTAATCAGGCACAAACACAAGGTAGCTGCTGTGAATCGCTGAGGAGTTCCTTCGTTTGTCACTCGACTCCATCATCAAATCTACTTCAGACCTTCATTATAATCCATATGGGTGCAAAGTCCTCATGATTATAAATGATATAAGTCCAAACACATTTCTGTCTTATTCATAAAAAAACTCGTTAATCACTCATTAGCGACTGTTTAGCTAACCATTTAGTTAGCTCTTAATCAATGCTTAACTTTTCTTTATTCATAACAGTTAGTTAGCAGATGATTAGTTGCGATACGAAGTAGAGGTGCAACTATGTGTTCGGCACAGATTATAATCAAAATAGTTGACTAAAAACATGGAATTTTTAGAAAAACTTGTCAAAACTACGATTTTTTATCTGTCGTGTTTGGCAGATATCTGTCAGAAATTTCATCGGATAATTTGAATATAAAATGATTTATTACAATTAATTGTATTTCTGTTAAAAGTAGTGAGAGTAATAAACACCATTATTATTATAGTAAACAGAAAAAGGTATATTATCTCTGTATTTATATGTAATTACTAATCTAAACTGACGAAATTAATGTTAAAGCAGTAGCCGATAATAACTGTGTATTTTCCTGCTCTATAAGCTTGTAAACATCCCTTTGCTATTTAAGAAATTTAAGTAAGTTCTAGTGTACCTATATATTACATTACTTCCTACTGCTTTTGTACTTCTTTTTACAATATTATTATACTTATTTACAGGCAGACGTTTTATTGCTATAAACGAAGCCACTATTAGCACTTATCGGCAATTTTATACAACCTCGCAATGACGGCGAAGGAGAAGACCATGTTGAGTAAAAAGATGAGGAATGAGGGTCGCGTGAGTCAAGAATGGCTCTCATGTTTATGGAAGAAAAGTATTGAAAAAAAAAACAATGAATTATTTTTAGAACAAAAATGTAAACAGTTTTATTGCGTATCAAAATAAAATATTTCTAAAAAAATGTCTTATTATTTGTGTATTTCTGCTGCCACAACATGACTTTTTTTAGTCCTGTGCCTAAGGTCCGTATTACAGAACGTCACTCAAACAGTCAAACTCAAGCTCTACTTAAGTCTCGTTTCAAGCCATTTGGTTGGTTGAAACTAGTTGTAATGCTTAAACAGAGATCAATGCTTGAGTTTCCTTCTGGAATACAGACCTTAGATATGACGTCATAAGATAACACAAGGAAACATAGGTCTTTTTTATTATTGCTATTATAAACCAGTGCCTGACCGCAATCCCGCCTGATGGCAAGCAGTGATACAATCGTTGATGGTAAAGCGTGCTAGTTTATTATGAGCCTATTCGCTTAAAAAAACTGAGTGAATAAGAAGGAAGACGGCAGTTGAGCGAGGCGATGCAATGTTAAACCCAACAACAAGACCAACGATGCTGCGCAAGAGAGAGATTGATCTGGAGACCCTCCACGACAAAACTCCCGACACAACAACATTTGGCGCATTGTACCCGGCACATATTGCAACACAACTGCTCAGACCCGTCCTCCGTACGGCTTCACTAGACATGCCAGAACACGACGAATTGCTTGGCCGCATTTTGTCTGCTGGGTGGTAACTTCTGCCGGGAGCCGATGTTATAGCCTACCACCGAATAAAGCTTATATGTCCTCTTTCATCTACTTCCCTTCGACGTTTCAAAGCTAATATAACTTTACTACGTCGTTTTGGAAATTCAAAAAAAGGTTTTCGAAATTCATATTTACGCACTATTCGATATTATAAACAAAATAACTTCAAAGCATAATGATCGTATTAAATCAATAAGCTGATTCAAATAAAATCTGCCATATTGTTGCCTCTAACCATCCTCTTATCAGCGGTCCGATGATGTTTAATTTTGACAGCTACTAATCAGTTGCTTAGCATTCTCTTAGCGTCAAACAGCTTATAAGAATAAGAATTTTGCTAATCAGTTGCTTAGCAATTGATTAAAGTTTTATGAATAAGACTCTATGTAACTACTGTAAACCGTTGAGGAGTACGCGGGTATCATCAGAGCCTTTATGACAGTCACAACCCATCAAGGTGTAAAGTTCTCATCAATACAAATTAATCAAACATAAACACAAGGTAGCTGCTGTGAACCGTTGAGGAGTGCTCACGACTGTCTCCCAGCTTCATTATCAGATCTACTCTGTACCTTTATTAAATTGTAGTGTTTTCTAATACTTATTGAAAATACTTAGAAATGCACTAGTCACCCCTACGATTTTTGAAAGTTACCCTTGATTTCTCTCTGGTATCGGTCTTCCATCATCAGATCCTGACCTGGTAACTATTGAACCACCTAGAAAGTATACCGTTTCAAACAAAAAGAAATTTGAAAATCGATCCAGGCGTCTTAAGGTAATCGGTGAACACACCTTCATAAAAAAAAAAGATTACGACGAATTGAGAACCAACTCCTTTTTTTTTAAATCAGTTGATGAAGGGGCCCACCAAGTTGAATATTTTATTGACGGTGGTACGTCAATCTCTACTAGTTTGGTTGGACTCTTCTGCTTTCTAATCAAGGTCACCAGGTACTTCAGATCTTCAATTATTCTAATTTTTATATTTTTCCCTTTATGTGACCATTAAACTCTGGCTCTGTACCAAATTTCAGCTCTCTGAGTTTATGGGAAGTACTACTTCTATTTTGATGATCATGAGTGAGTGAGTGTCGAAAACACGGAAATTTACTTTCGCTTAACTTCAGAACTGGATGAGCTACAGACTTGAAATTTTAGATTTGAAGTGTGTAAATACAGCTTACTGGATGACCAAAATTTCAGCGTTCTGGTACTATCCAGAGGTTCTTAATTAGGGGCCTGAAAATGCAGCGAAATGGTTCGGGTAAAGATGGTACGGCAGTGTTTGCTTCGCGCTCGACTTGGCGAGGGCACTGCCGTGCCCTCAGATATTTCACTGTTATTAATATTACTTAATCTCATGTCAATGTCATTGCATTTCAATTGTCTAAAAAAATTATTTTCAATGAAACTAACATTTCTAGACAAAATAACTTTCTCAGGATTCGATGGCTCCATCAGTTTAAACCCCTTTGTTACCTCTGAATAACCAACAAAAATACACAATTTCGCCCTTGAATTTAATTTACTTGTGCGAACTGACTTAGGAATCAATGAATAAGCTATACATCTAAAAAAAAATATGATTTGAAAACAAAAAACCCGCCTGCATAAAACTCTGACGAACTGAAAAGGTAGAAACAAGTTGAACAATCGCAGTTGGGGGACTGTTCTATGGAATACTTGTTTAACTGGCTAAGAAGTCTCCCAACTGCGATTGTTCAACTTATTTCTACCTTTTCAGTTCGTTAAAGTTTTATGCAGGCGGGTTTTTTGTTTTCAAATAATATTTTTTTATTTCTATTTTTTTAGTTTTAACAAATTATGTTTCCAATGTTGGATAACTTAAAAAAAAAATATAATTTCTTGTTTCATCGTTCCACTTAATATTAAAACTGCATGTTGTATACATATTTTCTAATGAGTATTTTAAATCCTTCATTTTAAAACCAATTCGATAAGTTTGGTTGATTTTTTTTTAATGCTGTAGAGATAAAGTTGAAAATGTAATAAGAAAATCTGACAGATTGTAGTAGCTTGATGTGATGTCTTCTGTACATAGGTTTGGTACTGTTTCGATGTATGTTTCTGGATTTAAGCACCTAATCATTGTTATTTTTTTAAATGCCTTAGGTATCATTGAATTTTCATCTTGTTTTAGTCTTTTCAGTTGATTTTTAATCGTAGTTATCCATGCAGGTGTTTTTTTTAATTATTATTTTCAGTTGATTTTTAATCGTAGTTATCCATGCAGGTGTTTTTTTAATTATTATTTTATTTATGTCTTTTTAGTTAAGAAATATTACGTAACCGGATTAATTCCTTAAATGAATTTATGTCATGTGGTTGATTTAGCAATTTGTTAGGGTTGTAGCGGCTTGGTAACCGCGATGTGCTGAGTTGCATCTTTAGCGAAATAAGGGGACGCGAGCGGCCGGCTCGCCAGTCGCTTACAATACACCGCCCTGCCTCTACATGTACACGGTATATAGCTAGTTATAGTAAAACATTGTGGAACCAAAATTATAAGCATTTATTATAGTGAAGTCACATTTTATTTAATAACCTCAACTAAATGAAGAACACGCTCAACACTGGTGACCTTTCGACGTTTTTCAAATTAATTAATTAAAAATAGAGTAGGCGGCTCGCATAGAACGTACGAGGCAGTGGCATACGGACCGCGTGGTGCAAAGTGGACGCAACGTGTCAATCGGGTATAAGGCAACGCGTGTGCATCGTTTCTCCAAAATGAACCCACAGGGGATAACGGGACCTCCAGGGTCAGCTCCAGTAACAGCAGCGGATATAGCGATGGTTACGGTGCAGATGAGAGTTCCAGAATTTTGGAGAGAACTACCGCGGTCGTGGTTTTGCCAGTTCGAGGCAATTATGGCACCACAGAAGCAGGGCGACACGCAAAAGTACGATATGGTGCTCGCAAAGTTACCTACAGACGTTTTACAGCAGGTAACCGACATCATCGAAGCTCCGCCGGAAACGGGCAAGTATGAAACGTTAAAAAAGCTTTTATTGTCCGTTTATGAGGAGAGTGCAGATAAACAATTCCAGAGATTAATGCACGAAACGGATCTGGGAACACAGAAACCGTCACAATTACTCAGGAAAATGTCAACATTAGCAAGAAACTGCGGTCTGACAGAGGAGCCACTTAAAAGGTTGTGGTTGGATAAGCTAACTCCAAATGTACGCGCACTGTTGGCGATGGGTGAAGATGTAAAAATAGAAGATATGGCGAGGAAAGCAGATAGGATAGTAGAGACGTTGGGCACGGCGAGGTCGCATCCATAATACCAAGTACGTCATCAAGTGACAGGGTGGCCGACCCCTTAGAGGAGTTGGCAAAGGAAATGAAGGAACTACGTGGGGAAATAAATGAGATCAGGAGGCGAAATAGAAGCACGGGAGGTGGACAATGGCAGCAGCGTTCGAGACCTAAAAGCCGGACGCGGCGCACACCAGAGTCTCCCGACTGGCTATGCAGACATCATTACCGCTACAGGAAACTAGACGCGGTGCAGTCAGCAACGGTGGACGATTGTGCCGCGGGAAACCACCGACTTTGTGTGAAAGACTTCAAAACGGGAATTGTGTATCTTGTGGACACGGGTGCTAATGTGTCAGTGATACCTGTAAGTAAAGTGAAAACAAAGCAAAAGCAAGAGTGTAACTATAAACTTTACGCTGCAAATAACTCGGAAATTAAAACCTATGGTGTAGTGACTTTAGACTTAAACTTAGGTTTACGTAGAAGTTATAAGTGGTCATTTATAGTATGCGATGTAAAGCAGCCAATTATAGGAGCAGATTTTTTGAAGGCACACCAATTAGTTGTAGACTTACATAATAAGAGGTTGATTGACGGTCTCACCAAATTAAGTAAAGAAGCAACCGTAGTAAAATGTTCCGAATTATCTAT
The DNA here is from genome assembly GCA_017933935.1 of Sesamia nonagrioides. NCBI lineage: Eukaryota > Metazoa > Arthropoda > Insecta > Lepidoptera > Noctuidae > Sesamia > Sesamia nonagrioides. Next base: position 466,842 of record JADWQK010000907.1, on the reverse strand, counting down.
ATCTAGCATACAGCAAGATAACCCTTACAAGGATTTGCTCAAAGAATTTACAGAAATAACTAAGCCAGTTTCGTACGTAGAACCACCTAGTCATAATACTTATCACCATATAGAGACTACAGGCCCACCCGTATTTACCCGCGCTAGGCCGTTGCCACCACATAGATACAAAATAGTTCAGGAGGAATTTAGGTTAATGCAAAATTTAGGTATATGTAGGCCATCGAAGAGCCCATGGGCGAGCGCGCTGCACGTCGTGCCCAAGAAGGATGGCCAGATCAGACCCTGTGGCGACTATCGTGCACTCAATGCGATCACGAAGCCGGACAGGTACCCGATCCCAAGACTACAGGACTTCACTTACGGACTAGCAGGTAAGAAAATATTTGCCCGTTTAGATATAAATAGAGCCTATCATAATATCTGTGTTGCACCACAGGACGTAGAAAAAACAGCAATCATTACACCTTTTGGACTGTTCGAATTTCCTAGGATGACGTTCGGTATGCGCAATGCAGCGCAAACATTTCAGAGGTTTATGAACAATACAGTCTTACAGGGTTTAGAGTACTTAAATGGAGAACAGAAAGGAGACTGTTCGTACCTATTCTGTTACATAGATGATGTCATCATCGCAAGTACTAACGCAGAGTTGCTTCGTAAACACCTAAGACTCGTTTTTAGCAGATTCGAACAGTTCGGATTAACTATTAACCTGTCAAAATGTTGTTTTGGTAAGCGTCAGATAGAATTTTTAGGTTACAGCGTCAGCTCAGAAGGAATTAAGCCCTTGAAAGATAAGGTTGATGCCATAAAAAGCTATCCGCGACCGGAAACCGTCGAACAGTTGCGACGATTCCTCGGAATGGTAAATTTTTATAGGCTACACATAAAACAAGCTGCGGAACATCAGTCCGAGTTAAATAAGTTTTTGCATGGGGCCAAGAAAAAGGATAAGTCTAAGATAACATGGGACGAAAAGGCCACGGCGGCGTTTGAGCAGTGTAAGGCAAGCCTACAAAGCGCCATTACACTGGCATACCCGGAAGACAAAGGTAGGTTGTCCCTAATGTGTGACGCATCTAATACGTGCGTGGGGGCAGTGCTGCAACAGGGAGTCGCCGGAAGGACAAAGCCATTAGGTTATTTTTCAAAGAGACTATCACAAGCCCAGCAAAAATACAGCACCTACGACAGAGAGCTATTAGCAGTTTACTTAGCTATCGTACATTTTAGAAACATGATTGAAGGTCGAGAAATTACTATTTTAACAGACCACAAACCACTAACGTATGCTTTTTCCAAAATAGGTACCGATCGAGAGACCCCACAGCGCACAAGGCAGTTATTGTATATCAGCGAATTTACGAGCGACATACAATACGTCAACGGTAACGAGAATCCGGTTGCTGACGCGCTATCACGGGTAGAAACCGTCGTATGCCCGACGCCTATAGACTTCGACGAAATCGCGCGGGCGCAGGAAACCGACGCTCAAATGTCGCGTATGTTAGCAGAACCACGAGGTAACATTGTATTAAAACAAATGCATTCACCGCTGTGTAACAATATGATTTATTGTGACGTTTCAGATAATCAGGTAAGACCATATCTCCCACAGCAATTTCGTAAATTAGCTTTTGATTCCATACATAACATAAGTCACCCCGGGATAAGGGCCTCACGTAAGATGGTAACAAAGCGTTTCTTTTGGCCAGAAATGAACAAAGACGTGACCAGATGGGCTAGGTCTTGCATTCATTGTCAAAGAGTAAAAGTACAGCGGCATACAGTTTCCAAATTAGGTAGTTTTCCGTTGACAGAGAGATTCCACCACATAAACGTCGACATAGTCGGCCCTTTGGCAACGTCACAAGAAGGCTATCGGTATTGCGTTACTATGATAGACAGGTTCACGCGATGGCCCGAAGCAATTCCAGTTACAGATATTACCGCGGACACAGTAGCTAAAGCCGTATACGAAGGGTGGATATGCAGGTTCGGGTGCCCCCTAACAATAACAAGTGATCAGGGAAGGCAGTTTGAGAGCGAAGTTTTCAAAAGTTTGCTAAATAGTTTAGGTATAAAAAAGACCCGTACGACAGCATACCACCCACAGGCAAATGGGATGGTCGAGAGGATGCATCGTTCACTCAAGGTTGCAATTAAGGCTAGGCTACAAGATAATAGGTCATGGGTCGATGAATTACCAACAGTATTGTTGGGACTTCGTGCGGCTTGCAAAAGTGATGAAACCGTGAGTTCGGCAGAATTAGTATTAGGACAAACATTACGATTACCCGGCGATTTTTATTGCGAAACCGAGAAGGCCAAAGTAGATCACTTACCTACGTTTGTAAGCAGACTTCGAAACGTCATAAAAAGTATGCGGCCTCAGTCAAGGGAAAACAGCGATTCGCGAAAAATATTCATTCACAAAGACTTGAATACGTGTTCTCATGTTTTCGTAAGAAACGATATGGTAAAAAGCCCATTAACCCCATCATATAGCGGCCCTTATGAAGTAATCAGTAGAGATAAGAAAACATTTTACATACAAATGGGTGATCGCCAATCAACTGTTTCCATAGACAGATTAAAGCCAGCTTACATTATAAGGGAAGAAAAGCCATCAGAAAATAGTAGTACTAATAATAATCAGTGTGAATCAGATATAGAACCAAGTGGGCAAGAAACGCTTCCGCCTATGCCTAAAACCACTCGCTGTGGTCGAGTGATTAGGCAACCGGTGCGATTTTTGCTCACTTGACAAATTAATTTAAGTATGTAGAACGTTGTTTTAAGGTGTTAGAAGATAAGGTGTGTACGAGCTATATATATTTAGAAGCAAAACAATAGGCAGCATTCGACTGTTGGAATGCTGACTAGTACAGAATGTTATGATAAGCAACATTGTGATTAAGACATACCATGTAACTATGTATTAGTGATGTAACTATATATTAGAATAGAATAGAGAAATTTTTTTGTAAAAAATTTGAGAAAGGGGGGGTGTGATGTAGCGGCTTGGTAACCGCGATGTGCTGAGTTGCATCTTTAGCGAAATAAGGGGACGCGAGCGGCCGGCTCGCCAGTCGCTTACAATACACCGCCCTGCCTCTACATGTACACGGTATATAGCTAGTTATAGTAAAACATTGTGGAACCAAAATTATAAGCATTTATTATAGTGAAGTCACATTTTATTTAATAACCTCAACTAAATGAAGAACACGCTCAACAGGGTTAAGAGAACTGATATCAAGTCTGGAAAGAGTCCTCACTCGTAGAGTGAACTAGCTCAAAGCCACGTAAGGTTCACCTTTTGCAAATAAGTTTCTACTTAAATCTACAACTGCCGGGTCTAAAGTTGTGCCCTGTAATTTATGCGCCGTCACTGCCCAGTATAAAATTAAGGGAAACATTCGTCGCTCAATCTTGCCTTTACCATGTAAAGCATCAAATTCCGTAGCACGAGGCTGGATCCAGACTCCAATACCAGGTAGGTTCCCTGTTATACATGGGTCATCGAGCTCCACAAATACCGCTTGTGATAGTTTTCCTGGCTCCAACTGCTTTCTGCGTAGTGCTGGCCAATCTATTCGTCGGATAACACCCATGGTACCGTTAACCATCTCTTCATCATCCGCCCTACTCACCAGACCTTTCGCCTACAGACTACTATTTTTTCCAGAATTTGAATAGATTCTTGTCGGGAAAAAATGTATCCAACCCAAAACATTCTGTAAAAAAATGCCAAGCCTCGCTGGAGCTGCTGGTTTATCTCTAAAAAGTAATGAAATCTAGACAAAGCCGTGCCAAGTTGAAGGTTCCTTATTGCGATTTCTTCAATATTATTATAGTTATAATTGTGTGACTTGGCCGTTGAACATTATACGTTAGTGCGATTTTGTTAACACGTAATGTTAGATATATCTGTTATAACTACATATGTTTGTTATGTGAGAATAATAGCCCATACTGGTATTTGTAATTGGACTTAATACATTGTGCAACACATGTATTAATCATTGACAATGATGACTGCTGTTCTTTTTGGAGCGTCAAATCGACCACCTATCTAATATAAAATAGACGTACAGACGGATTTCTATGAATAATTAGTCTAAGGTGCTTATTACAGAACATCACTCAAAACTCAAGCTCTACTTAAGTCTCGTGTCAAGCCATTTGATTGGTTGAAACTAGTTTTAAGTAATGCTTAAGCAGAGATCAATGCTTGAGTTTCCTTCTGTAATACGGACCTAACTGTACTGGAAATGACTTTTTTGCTGTTCGTTTCCGGCTCGTCTATACATAAGTATTTTTGAAACGTGCAACTTTATCAAGCCCTGGTTATTGAATCAACGTTTTCCAAGTGGCAATTTTCCATCGTCAATGGGTAGCGGTTCTGGCGACAGATTGGTGCAATGGTGTCATGGAGCACCTGAATTTGTAGCCTTGTATACCCTTCAACGGCCAAGTCACACAATAATAACTATAATAATATTGAAGAAATCGCAATAAGGAACCTTCAACTTGGCACGGCTTTGTCTAGATTTCATTACTTTTTAGAGATAAACCAGCAGCTCCAGCGAGGCTTGGCATTTTTTTACAGAATGTTTTGGGTTGGATTTCACTTCTTTTTGTAGAGGCGTATTCTATTGATTTTAATATTTAATACAGTTTTTTTTTTTCGATTTAGAAGTAGTTATTACAAATCTTCCTTTTCTTTTTTCCTGTTCTGATTCTTGTACAGTAGCAATAGTTTTATGTATTGCCCCTTCGCGTGGCGCGCGTGGTTGTATTCAGTGATCGCTGAAGCTTGAGTTTTATACTCTTAAAGTCAACATTTATGTTTACTTCTTCAATCAATATGAGGTGCGCCCAATGAAAATTGTTTACTCGTGAAAGCGCCATATAAGCTTGGCCACGAGAGAATACGGAGGTGCCAATGTCCATTTTTTAGAGTTAGAACTTGGCTCTTATGAAATGTTAGGTCATACGCCACACAGATTGGGAATTGTTGTCTATACAAGCATGCCCGGGGTATGATCTCAAATTATAACTTACATAATCTTTATATATATAATTCTGCTGTACGTGTGTATGTCATCGAACTCCTCCTAAACGGCTTGACCGATTTAAATGATTTTTTCTGTATGCGTTTGAGTGGTGCCGTGAATGGTTTAGATTCACAAATCAGCCCGGCTGAGGGCGCTGATTGCTTGAAAAAGCATGTGATCTCGGAAAAGTTGTTTCGATTTCTCAAACAGTTTTCTGCTACCCTGGTACCTTGCACCTCTACAAACTAGGCACAATAAAAGTTCTTCCATGTAATCATTAATGGTTTAATGATGAATGAGCTTCATTGTTTCGGCTTCTCCTACACTTTTGTGCTACCCTGGTACCTTGCACCTCCACAAAGTAGAGAAAATGAAATTTCTTCTATGTATTATTGCGATTTAATGATGAAAGCAAGCCGATTGATTGATTACAAAGTGAAGGAAACCTGGACTTTTTAAGTCTGAAATCGCCAACCCGCATTGAGCAAGCGTGGTGATTACACTCAATCACTTTTCCTTATGAGAGGAGAGCTATGCCCAGCAGGGGGGCGATAAAAAAAGTTGATGATGATGATGAGCTTCATTGTTTCGACTTCTCCTACACTTTTCTGCTACCCTAATTATCCTAATTTAAAAATTAAGAAATAAGATCAGGTTATATTTCCTTTCATTCATTCATTTATTTAATTCTAAAAACAATTTACATTGTGTTGAATGTCTACATACGACCTACACACAAATATAAGAAACTGAGAATTATTCATTTTATACATTATAAGCGAAATTTATATATGGTGCCAAACAGTTTTAAATATAATTAATGTCAACCAAAATCAAATACAATTATACAAGTCAAAAACAATTACTAATTGCAAATATCATAAATCCTAATGTCTAAATATAATGTCAAATAGTTTTACATTTAATGTCAAAACAATTTACAATATAATGTCAAACAGTTTAATTGCAAAAGATTGTAGCATCAGAAAAAAAAAATCATTTATTATTTTGTAAGGCGGAGCAAAGTTCGCCGGGTCAGCTAGTAAGTAATAATTCGTGAATCAAATTATAAGCAAATGTTACTAACAATTGTTTAGGCTTTATTTGGTCTTCCGGGTCCCACCTCCCTTTTTGTACTAGCCTATCGAACCATTAACTAAAGACTAAACCAAACATCAATGTTTCTCTTAAGCATCACTTTAGCTCCCTGTTCAATGATTATAGTTTCTTCCAGTCCAGCAGTCATCGTCGCATCATCCTCATATTTTTGTTAACAAGCCCGGGCTTTTGTTATCATACATGTTGAACAATCCAAGGAATTTTTAGCAATTATTTTTATCTCGGATTGCGGAACTGCTTTGAATATAGTATTATGCATACACATATTTCTCGACGGTAGTAAACAAACAGTACCTTCTGGTACGTCCCTCAAACATTGTGTTACATATTTCCATTAAACATTTCTTCATTAGAATGCGAGAGCAGAGGTATAAATCGGTTAGGCAGTATATCTCTGTCTGATTGAGTTGTCAATCCTATTTTGGTTCTTTTTGACATCTCAACAAACGTAGAATCATCCAGCGGCGGTCTAATATACAACGTAAGATCATTGTTTAAAAAAAATCAGTACAAAAGATTGGAATTTTATTTATTTTAATAATTATAAACTAGTGCTTGACTGCAATCCCGCCTGATGGCAAGCAGTGATGCAATCGTTGATGGTAAAGCGCGCTAGTTTATTAAGAGCCTATTCACTCAAAAACACTGAGTGAAGAGGAAGGAAGACGGCAGTTGAGCGAGGTGGTGTAATGTTAAACCCAACAACACGACCAACGATGCTGCGCCAAAGGGAGATTGATCTAGAGACCCTCCACGACCAAAATCCCGAAACAACAACAACTGACTCATCGTACCCGGCATAAATCGCATCACAACTGCTCAAACCCGTCCTCCGTACGGCTTCACCAGTCCTTATGTCCTTGAACACGACGAATCGCTTGGCGGCAAGACTTTGTCCGGTGGGTGGTAACTTCTGCCGGCGGCGGATGGCAAGGCCTACCACCTTTCTAAGAGGATTAGTTTTTTAAACAGCGACTTATCTCTGACGACTCCCTCATTACGTAACACATTATTGATATTAACTGGAATCATTTTGAAGTATATTGCTAATCCATTGCCCATATGTTTAAAAAATGAGTTCTCAAAAACGTTAATAACGCAATGAATGTTGTTGAACTGTCAAAATGAAACCCATTGCAACTGATGGCGTTTTACGTAATTACACTGCTGGTTTGAGTTGCTAAAGATCCCCAAGCACTAAAATATGTTTTTTTCCAAACCAACCATCTTCTAGATCAGAAGAATCAAACACTTTGCATAAACGAAGATTTATGTAGGTTAATAAGATATCATAGACAATTCACCTATAATAAATAGTTTGACAGTTTTTAAGTATGTCCTTAAGCGGGTATCACCGCCACTCGTAAGTCCAATGCACTATAAGTTGAAGCTTTCTAAATACATATGAATGGTACTCTAACTTGCGCTTGACCGCAATCCCGTCTGATGGTAAGCAGAGCAGTGATGCGATCGTTGATGGTAAAGCGCGCTAGTTTATTAATAGCCTATTCACTTTAGCCTTGAAGACACTCAAATTGTAGTGTGACGGAAACACCGCCGCTGGCAAATTATAAAAATTATATAAATACTACTAAATTTAGCTCAAGATTTACAAACTTCATTGGACCTTATATCTATAATAAGATAAATAAAGCAATAAATATCTACCCTTTAACGAAAACTCAATGTAAGGAAAAGGTTACAAAATACTTACAAAAACTTAATTACGAAGAGACTGAGTTAATACTACATATACCTACCACAGTGATTGACTATTTACCACATACATACACCCTCTTACATTCATACACACATAATCTTATCACACAAATAGAGGACACACATACTGTTCAGTGCTTATTCTTAATTTAATCTAATTTTAAGTTAATTTATTATTTCTGGTAAATTATAAAAATGATAATTTTATTTGGTATGGTGTTATTTTAATTTATTTCATTAAATTTAATTGATTTATTCTATTTTTGAACATGTAAATTTACAAAGTGTTGACTGTACTCAATGGCTACCTACATATATCTAGTGTCTACTTTTTAAGGGATTGGGCGCTGATAACTGAAACACAGGCTTTTGCCTAGTTCGGTTACAGATGTGTAATCCGATTGTAACAATAAATTACAGCCTACAATATATTTTGTGTAACAATGTAAATTATTTCTGAATAAACGTTATTATTATTATATAATTGTTCCAGTCCCTCGATGTACGCGGAATAAAAGAGGGAGCAAAACGCTTCGTCGTTGTTCCCTTGTACACTGATAGAGCAGCGGTGGACTATTAGTATCGCCCCCGATTTACAAGTTGTAGGCCGTAGGTTAGAACCCTATCAGGCGCTTTAATTTGTGTAAATTATTTCATCACCACTGCTGTCAAAACGGTGCAGTGAAGGAAATTTTCGTGAGACAACCGGCATGTTTTAGAAGCAAAAACTTCGAAGGCATGTGACATTTATCAACCCGCACTGTGCCCGCCTGGGCCGCAGTGGGCCGTAATCTACACGGGTAGATTACGGCCCACTCTATCTCATCGAGAGGAGGATGTGTCCTAGGAGTGGGAATATTTTAGGCTGATTATATTTTCCTGATTAATGTCTCAATATGTCAAAAATGCATCCAATTTCTCTATATTTATGAAAAAAAAGAAAAGTGAGTTTGTTTGTTTGTTTGTTCCGCTTTCACGCCGTAACTACTGAACCGATTGCTTTGAAATTTTGTAGACACAAAGATAGAAGTCCGGATTAAATAATAGGGTAGTTTTTATCCCGGAAGAATCGATATTCCTAAGGAAAATCTAAAAAGCGATATAATCTCATCCCACGCGGGCAAAACCGCGGGCGGAAAGCTAGTGGATTATATTTTGACCAAATTTTGAGTGAAATTTATTTTAGGGTAATTTGTTAATTTCATTTGTGTAATGTTTATGTTCGAGTTGAAAAGTTAGTAGTACCTAGTTAGTAATCGTTCGACTATTTCTTCGTGTGAACTAAAAAGTATAAAAGCCAGTCTAGTCTTATCCACAGTTTATATCAAAGCAGAAGGGGAGGCATTTCCAGCAGTGGGGCGCTCTAAGCTAGATTAAATTAGAAGATATATGTGTCCCACTACGCTGGATTTTTGCAATGACAATAATTTTTTTTATGTAGCAATAGTAGATTTGATTATAGATTACTGAACGACGAACATTTCTTCCTTCTGATCTAATTCAAAGGTTACTGCAGACCATAATTTTAGCCCATATAGGTGCAAAGTTCTCATCAATATAAATGAATTAATTCCAAACACAAAGTAGCTACTGTAAACCGTTGAGGAGTCCCCTAACAGCCCTTCGTCTTCGTCATAAGATCTCTAATGACAATCCCAATTTATCTACTAGGTATAAAGCTCTTATCAATACAAATTAATCAGGCATAAACACAAGGTAGCTGCTGTGAATCGCCGAGGAGTTCCTTCGTTTGTCTCTCGACTCCATCATCAAATCTACTTCAGACCTTCATTATAACCCATGTGGGTGCAAAGTCCTCATGAATATAAATGATATACTTAAGTCCAAACACAAAGTAACTACTGTAAACCGTTGAGGAGTACGCGGGACTGACCTTTGTCTTCATCATCAGAGCCTTTATGACAGTCACAACCCATCGAGGTGTAAAGTTTTTTTTTTATTAGTTATAAACTAGTGCTTGACTGCAATCCCGCCTGATGGTAAGCAGTGATGCAATCGTTGATGGTAAAACGCACTAGCTTATTAAGCCTATTCACTCAAAAAAACTGAGTGAATAGGAAGGAAGACGGCAGTTGAGCGAGGTGATGCAATGTTTAACCCAACAACACGAACAACGATGCTGCGCCAGAGGATGATCTGGATACCCTCCACGACCAAACTCCCGACACAACAACATTAGGCACATCGTACCCGGTACACATCGCAACACAACTGCTCAGACCCGTCCTCCGTACGACTTCACCAGACAAATAAAATAATTCTAAATAATAATAATTTAATTCTCATCAATACAAATTAATCAAACATAAACACAAGGTAGCTGCTGTGAATCGTTGAGGAGTTCTCACGACTGTCTCCCAGCTTCATCATCAGATCTACTCCGTACCTTTATTAAATTGTAGTGTTTTCTAATACTTATTGAAAATACTTAGATATGCACTTGTCACCCCTACGATTTTTGAAAGTTACTCTTGATTTCTCTGGTCTTCCATCATCAGATCCTGACCTGGTAACTATTGAACCACCTAGAAAGTATACCCTTTCAAACAAAAAGAAATTTGAAAATCGATCCAGGCGTCTTAAGTTAATCGGTGAACACACCTTTATAAAAAAAAAAGTTTACGACGAATTGAGAACCAACTCCTTTTTTTTAAATCAGTTGATGAAGGGGTCCACCAAGTTGAATATTATAATGACGGTGGTACGTCAATCTCTACTAGTTTGGTTGGGCTCTTCTGCTTTCTAATCAAGGTCACCAGGTACTTCAGATCTTCGATTATTCTAGTTTTTATATTTTTCCCTTTATGTGACCATTAAACCCTGGCTCTGTACTAAATTTCAGCTCTCTGAGTTTATGGGAAGTACTACTTCTATTTTGATGATCATGAGTGAGTGAGTGTCGAAAACACGGAAATTTACTTTCGCTTAACTTCAGAACTGGATGAGCTACAGACTTGAAATTTTAGATTTGAAGTGTGTAAATGCAGCTTACTGGATGACCAAAATTTCAGCGTTCAGGTACTATCCAGAGGTTCTTAATTAGGGGCCTGAAAATGCAGCGAAATGGTTCGGGTAAAGATGGTACGGCAGTGTTTGCTTCGCGCTCGACTTGGCGAGGGCACTGCCGTGCCCTCAGATACACCCAAGAGGCAGTATAAAATGCCTTTGGAAAATTTGTTGCCTCTCGTCCAGCTGATTTTTTTAAGAATCAATAAACTGCCACTGCGTTGGCAAAAATACATTGATTGCATGGCACTTCAATAAATACAAACAAAAAATACATGAAAAGAATTCCTTTACATCATTTCATATTAAACGACAATTTTATAGGTAATTACTTAATATGTAAAATATATTTAGAATCAGTATATTTATTATAATCAGTGATTAAAATCCTTCATTTTTATACCCAACTCGATATGTTCGGTAGAAAAAAATATGTAATTCTTTTTTTTGTTCCATTTAATATTAAGTTATATACATATTTAGAATCAGTGTTTAAAATCCTTCATTTTGATATCCCACTCGATATGCTTGGTAAAAATTTATTTTTTTATACCTCACAATATGGCGTCATACATCCGCCATTTTGGGTTTTGTTAATGTCACCTTTCTAGTAGCAGTTGGGCGATTAAGGCAATTCTAACAATACCTCAAATGTGAAAATCCGTTTAGCGGTTCTGGAGATACTAGGTAATAAAGAATAATACATACAAGATAGGCGCTAAAAACATAACCCTCCTGGCAGTCGGGTAAAAACACGGAGATGTCTAAGATCAACTAGGTGTCCAGACCAAACCTCCTGTGGCAATTGTCCACCAAGTACCGTTGTAGGGCTTCTATTTTTCAAATACAAAGCTATCATAACAGCTTCGCCCCAAAAACGATTGGAGAGACCTGCCTGTATAAGCATACACCTAGTCTTTTCCATATGTGTCTTATTAAGTCGCTCAGCAACACCATTCTGCTGAGGACTATAAGGTACGGTCATCTGGTGAGAAATACCTTCTTTTTCCAAGAAGATCTTAAAACTGTTATTACAGTACTGAAATGAAATGAAATCGTTTATTAAGCAAGTAGGATCACTGATCACTTTTACACGTCATGTTTATTTTTATTTTATTTTTTTAACTAGATGAATCCGGCATTTCCTAACTGACTACCTCTGAGAAGAAATAGCCGAAACAAACTCAGGGATCATCGTCTTTTTTCATGTCCAGACATTAAAAATGAAAATGTTTACAATAATTTACCTTATAATTACGCATATTGCTTAATAACAATGCTTAACAGAGCGAGCAGCTCAGTCCCAAGCTTTTTTGTCTTCTAAATAATCTCTGATTTTATAATACCCCTTTTTGCAAAATTTGGCCTTTATATGGTTCTTAAATTGTTTAATGGGTAAGTTACGAATGTCCATGGGAAGCTTGTTGTAGAAGTGTATATATTGACCCATGAACGAGTTGCCTACTCTGTGGAGACGAGTGTGATGTACAGCAAGATTGTGTTTGTTCCTGATATTTATATTATGAGTATCGCTTATGTTCTTAAAATTCGAGATATTTTTATAAACATACATAAGATTTTCAAATATATATTGTGAAGCTACAGTCAGAATGTTAACCTCTTTCAACTCTTCTCTAAGAGAATCTCTAGGACCAAGGTTGTAAATGGCTCGAACAGCCCTCTTCTGTAAAACAAAGATGGTATTGATGTCCGCACAAGTTCCCCAGAGAAGAATCCCATAAGTCATAAGACTATGAAAATAACTAAAATAAACAATTGTGGCTGTATCCACATCAGTTATCTGTCTAATTTTCTTAACAGCAAAGGCGGCAGAACTGAGTCTACCCGACAGCTTCTCAATGTGAGGACCCCATTGTAACTGGGCGTCAATAGTTAATCCAAGAAAAACTGTCGACTCGACAGGGATCAACTCAATTCCATTCAGTTGGACATTGGTACTTAGCTTAGGCAGCTAACTACATTTGGCGTAGAAAATTTAATGACTTTTGTTTTTTTTTTCATTTAAAAGGAGGTTATTTACATTAAACCAATGGACAACTTTAGAGAGTGCATTGTTAACTTCGTCAAAGTTTGTTAGCTGACGCTTGACTTTAAAAATAAGAGAAGTGTCATCCGCGAACAATACTATGTTGTGATTATCCCTCACGTGATGAGGTAAGTCATTAATATAAATTAAAAACAAGAATGGACCTAGAATTGAGCCCTGCGGAACGCCCATGGTGACCACAGATCCTGCAGATCTCTTGCCATTAACATCAACCCTCTGAATTCGATTATTCAGATAAGAAGTCAGAAGGTCGAGAGCTCTGTCCTCAAACCATAATGGTACAATTTCCTGATAAGAGTATCATGATGTACGCAATCAAAGGCCTTGGACAAATCACAAAAAATACCAAGAGCATCTTGCGATTCCTCCCAGGCCCCAAATATATTCTTTAGCAACGCCACGCCCGCATCTGTAGTTGAACGACCCTTTGTAAAACCAAATTGTTTCTCTCACCCCATTATCAGAGCGTAAACATTTAATGAACAAGCCAGTCCGTTTTTCTACAAAATTCTTAAAATGTATAAAGCAAGATATAACTTCAGATTTATTCTTTAACAAATAACCAACACTTTTTCTTGAGAAATCATCGGTAAATGTCAATAAATACCTTGCTGTGTGCTTGGTCTTGTTGTTCTAGCTGTGATCCGACATAGGTCTACATAAGTCACTATGTACGGTCTCCAGTAGGCGGTCCGCACACTTTTTGGGTAAGCCCTGGCCACAGGCATCCCCTCCAGATAGACGCTACAGGGATTAATGCCCTTCTCTTCCTGTAAAGACACACCCCGGGTCGGATCCCCCACAAGCAAACGAATACCATTAAAACTCAAATGACCCAACCTTCTATGCCACAGATTAGCATCCACATAACTAGACCCAGCTACACCAGCAGTCTGTGCTTCCTGCACTTCATGTAGGACAGCCATCGACCGCTCTCTTGCAATGGTACAGTTCATTTTATATACACCAGAACACAAACTAGCTTTCATCACACATTCACCTTGGATTTGACATCTATCATACAGTTGACAGCCGTCAGAATCAAATACTACTGTCACCCCATCCTCACACAGTTTACTCACAGAGAGCAAGTTTTCAGATAATTTTGGCAAATAAATTACACTTTTTAATTTAATATTATAATCATTAAAGTTCACATTTACATTACCAATACTAGTGCTTTCTAAGCTTGTTTCTTTGTCGGCACACGAAATTACAGTCTTTCTACTTCTTATATTTGTCATGTACCTTAAGGGTCCGTCCTGTTAATCTGCTCATTTTGATCAATTTTGTTCCATGATTGTGAGAATATGTTATATAATATTAGTAAAATTATGTATGATATGGATAGTACAACTCTTCATCTAGCTGCTAGCTTCACTACTTTTTTCAAGAAACTTCATAATTAGTAGGAAATCTACAATTTCCAATACTCTTTTTCTCAAATTTCACGTTCGAGTGAAGTTTGACCATAGTTTCTGAAGAAACTACAAGCGATTTTGTCTATAAAAAAGTACTATTCACATCAGCATATAACTGTCTTGCTGCTAGCTTGACCACTTTTTCGAGTTTATTTCATAATTCAGCCAAAAAAGAAGACAGAAATTAAGAAATTCAAGGGAAAACTGCAGCCAAACAAGTATGTTTTTTCTATAATAAAGCAACTTTTTTAAAAATTAAAAAGTGCCTCATTAATTTTAAGGTATTTTTATAATAGAAACAAAAGTTTATTTTCTAAAAAAAAATTTTTTTCATCATGAAAATAAATGTCAAAATCTACTATATTTACGAGCGCGCAAACGCAGCCGGCTCAGTGGTAACTCGGCTAGCGCAACGAGAGGACGTATCACTTTGTGTCGCAAGAGCTCGCGAGTTTTACGTAGGTTTATGTAAAAAATATACTGCGACTACCACAACTTGGTCCTTTAATAATTTTTCTTTCTTACTAATATTATATTAGCTGTGAATTATATTAGGATATTTACGACTTATCCCTTGGATTGCTTTAACTAATTTTTAACCGACTTTAAAAATGAGTATATTTTTTTGTGAGTTCGTAGATTTTTCCATCATTTGTGAACCAATTTAAAAATATCTTGGGTTTTTTAGTTCTCTATTAAAGTCAATTCACATAATGCTTTTGTTATACCTAAACTCATTTTTTTTTAAGATAATGGGGCGAAACAAGGGAGCACATTACCAATGTATCAATAAAAGAAAGAGGAATAGAGAGGGAATGGCAAGAGCCAGACAAGTGCTTAAAGAACGTACTTTTAATCAACTGGATACCACTTCGTCATCTACTATGAGTGTCGAAGTTGATGTAGGCACAGTACGTTTCTGCTATCTCATTTTTTTTTTAATAGCCTACTGTGTCTCCCTCTGCTGGGCAAAGGCCTCCCCTTTTTACTTCCAAACCTCGCTGACCTGTGTTATCTCTTGAATAACCTACAACTATTTATTAATTTTATTTCACAAGGCTTTCAATCAAATACAGCTTGTTACTGTTTTCTTTTTATAATCATATGTTATTTATTTCAGAGTAAAGAAAATAATCCAAAGGAAGTAAGTTGTTTGGCAACAAATTTATTTTCAAGCGATGTCTTTGCTGCATTTAATGCATATTAAGTAATAATAATTAATTTAATTCACCAGAAACACACATAAGTTTGATTTTTTGTTGTTTCAGCAGTCACCAGTTTCGTCGTTGGTTATAGAAGGACGAAGACTAGTAAGTTGATTTTCAGTATTTTTTTGACCAATTTATTAACATATTAAGTCACAATTCAAAATTTGGATGCAATGCATCAAACCTCGTTATAATTGAAGAAAAATTGCAAGGGTTTTGTTCAACATTTTCATTGTCATGTGCAATATGTGGAAGTCAATTCCTTCTAAAGACGTGTCAAATTAAAACAAACAAACTGGACGTTAACCAAAGCGCTGTTTCGGGAGTTATAAGTATCGAATGTGGTCGAACCAACTTAAACGAGCTAGCTGCTTCCATAGATTTGCCACTTATGAATAAATCCATTTATGAAAAATGTCACGTTAATTTATTTAACTGGTAGAAAACTACAACCGAAGCCACAATGATAGAAGCTGGTAAGGAAGAGGCTTCTATAGCTCTCGAAAGTGGCAATGTAAGTCCATCAGGTATACCAACTATAGCCGTAACAGCTGATGCTGCTTGGGGAAAACGTTCATATAAAACAAATTTTTCTTCCGCAGCAGGCGTTGGAGTTATAATAGGGGTGAAAAGTGGCAAATTATTACATGTTGGTATTAAAAATAAATACTGTGTTACATGTTCCCGTGCAGCTAATAAAAATATTACACCCCTGAATCACCGGTGTAATAAAAATCATACTGGCTCTTCCACTAGTATGGAGAAATCAATAATTGTTGAGGGATTTAGAGAATCTGTGAAAACACATAATTTCGTGTATGCAAAACTTATTGCTGATGGTGACTCAAGTGTGTATAAAAACATATTGGAAAGCAGGCCATATTCAAACGTTACGGTTGAAAAAGTAGAGTGTTCATAATTTGAGTGTCTTGAAGGCTAGAGTGAATAGGCTCTTAATAAACTAGCGCGCTTTACCATCAACGATCGCATCACTGCTTACCATCAGGCGGGATTGCGGTCAAGCGCTATTTTATAACTTATAACAAAAGCGGTTTCTTGATAGACAAAGTAGAAGTAAACAAAATCAACGAGAAATTGTCGCAAATTTTACTAATTTCGGTACACGTGCGAACAGCATTAAAGCGCTCGTGCGTATGGCGCACGGCTGCCGCTCGCTGTGCCGCGATTCCCTTTCCCTTGACCAACCGCCTGCCTTCGCGCCAGCGGGCGGCTAGTTCTTGCGCGTTCGTTCGTTACTACTTACTCCCCCCCGTCCCGCTTCGCCAGAAGGAAGCAAGCTGTCTGATAATCATTGACAACAATAGGAAATTACAATTAATGTCTTTGAATATATTTATAAGTACTAAGTATAACACAGCAGTTAGGACGCATTTAGGTTATATACAGAACTAAATTCAGCAAAATATTTAGATTGAATGACGATTGTGTTGGTCTTTGTTTTGGTTTAACTAGTTACTGTGCCTAAAAATTTTAAAAGGTTTCGGGTTTTTCTGTTAGGTTACCTTAAGCTATTGTTTCATACCAAAATTCAATATTCAATGTCAGCGGGAAGTAGTCTATGTTTTGATTCCGTTGCGAGTAGTGGCAATTTCAAAATATGCGGTATGATTATAGGTAGGTACCTCAGCATTTTGAATTTTTGCGTTGATTTAGAATTTTTCACATTTTAGAGGTAATTAGATTTAAGAAGTGTTTGATATGAATTTCAACTTTAATATCTGTACGCGTTCATGTGAAAAAGGGTAGGTAGTAAGTTTATAATTATTTTTGCTTACATGACATAAATGTTTTTAAAAATGTAGAATAATATGTATATATAGAATAATAAAGGATAATAATAATATTTTTTATTCAAAAATCTTTACAGGATAAATTACATACAGTCTTAAATATAAGCTTAAATCCAAGTCTTACGTGTCTGAACTAGGATATCCTGTGTTTCAGGCGACTGGCCTACCACCGAGAAAAAAACTGACGAGTGACGTGAGGTAGGGAGGTGTTGCTATCCCGCTCTTACGATGCACTTCAATGTACTCATTCACTTATTTCTCTATTATAGCCACTGAGACAACTAACCCGTGAGACAAGCATACCCGATCTCCCGGGTTTCGCCGCAATCGGTCACCTGGGGACCTACCACGTGTATGCTACTCACTTATGCACAGATGCTCATCGGAGCCCATTTCGACTAATGCCGATGTTCCTCAGAGGTCTATTCTTTCCGCACCTCTGTTCTTGCTGCATATTAACGATCTGCTGGTGCCCGGTGTCTATGGGTATGCAAATGACAGCACAGTTGTGGAGTGATAACTGCCGGATGCTCGGGCTAATAAAGAAGCAATCCGGTCCGAAAGAGAGGCTATGGTAGAGCGTACGAATGTTGCACTACAGGCAATCTCCGAATGGGGCAAAGCCAATCTTGTGGCATTCAATGCCGCCAAAACACAAGCATGTCTATTCACCGCCAAAACAAGCCCGTTCTTGGCTCCTACTTTCCGGAATGTAATGTATCCTTGGAGTGCACCGACCGCCTTTGGGAGTTGAGATTTCCTCGAACCCAAACAGTTAACTTTAGGCGGATTATTGCGTCCAAGGCCGACAGTACTTCACACCGGGACAGCTTCTAATGTTATGAAAGCACAGGTCCGTTCGTGTGCGACCCAGATTTAAACGGTCTCCAAAGCCTGCAGCACACTGCGCAGGTGAAGAGTAGAAAAATATATAGAAGTGGAAAAAATATCTTTTTTCTTACTCCTCCGCTATTCTTTTCTGATTAATTTCGTTGCGGGAACCAAGACAGTTGAATCGTTTCTCCGGGACTCGTCGAGCTTCATTGCTCGGCGTTTTTCTGGCGGTCTCCACTGTTGATTCTGACTTTCAGGAGTTGCAGTGGATTGGGAACAGTGTGGCAGGTTTTGTACTAAAAAAAAAGGCGAAAAGTAGCCAGCCTGTCGGTGTTCTATGGGTGCATTTTAGAGTGTGCGTGGGAATTGCATGATTTAATTCATCCATCTCCGTTCCACCATCGGACGACCCGTCGTACAGCGAAATTTCACCCTTACGTTGTTGACACCACAACGATCCATACGAAGCGTTTCGCCTCGTCTTTTATACCGCGTATGTACCTACATGGAGGGATTGGAACAATCTGCCGGTGGCGGTGTTTCCGTTGGACTACAGTTTAGGTGTCTTCAAGGCTAAAGTGAACAAGCTAACTAGGACGCTTTATCGTCAACGACTGCACCATCAGGGGGGATTGCGGTCAAGCAGTAGTTAAAAAGGGTAGGAAAACAGTAATTTAAAAAAAAAAAAGCTAGTAATAAATTAGTTAAAGTGTAGATAAGTTAGTTAACTTCCCAAGAAAATACTGCCAAAAGTTTTCATAACTTTGACATAGTGGTGCAAAATAAGCAGACATAAACAATTTGTTTCAATAAGCTTCCTAGGGAGGTCCCTAGGAAGCTTATTGAAACTGAGTTCACTTATTATTAAAAAACATTCCACTTATTATTGAGTATTGTAATAGCTACATTTGGTTTCAGGATGTTGCTGGGGTTGCCCCGTTTCTGTAGTGCATCTGGCATGTTCGCGGAAGCCCGTGTTGATGGCTTTCATGCCATTATACGCAAGAGAACCGCCTCCTTGCTACGTAGAGTACGGGGTAGCACTAGCAGCATTTTGAGAGTAGTTGCTGAGGGGATCGACTCCAAAATAATGGAGACTTTCATGCGGGTCCTAGTCAGACAGTAAGGAGTGTCTGGCTGAGCTCGCAAATAATTTAATATTGTCTTACTTTTTTATTATTACTAACATAGGCTTAAGATTTTTGTAGTACTAACCGAATATGGATACATACTGTCCGAAATAAATTATTATTATTATTATTATCTCCTTTATTTCATTAAATAAACTTATAAATTATATTTTTTCAATATTTCTACATAATAAAAATATATATAAAAAACGTTTAAAAATATAAAAAATAGTAGCCCACCGGTATCGGGAACAGGGTCCAAGCTACCGGCGGTCAGGGCTCCAGGGAGAGGAACTTCCTGACGATGCGAGCCGTGTCCAGCAGTACCGCTTTCTGAATCAAGCCCTTGATCCAGCTGCCTAACGAGAGCCTCCTGAGGTGTTGGTCGAGGCTCTTGGCTATTAAGCCATTGGCTGTCACGACTATCGGTACAATGATTGCTGAATCCACTTCCCACATGTCGATAACCTCGTGAGCCAAGTCAAGATACTTGATTTGTTTATCCTTCTCAGCTTTCACGAGGTTCTCATCATGTGGGATGGTTATGTCAACAATCATTGCACGCCGCTCTGATCGATCCACCAGCACTAGGTATATCAGGCTTATATTGGCAACAATAGTCCTGTCAGTGATGATGGATCGATCCCAGTACAATGTGATATGGTCATTTTCGAGAACTGGGTCGGGCGTATACCTGTAGTACGGCACCTCCGATTCCAAAAGGTTGTATTTAAGAGCAAGTTGCTGATGAATGATCCTGGCTACAAGGTTGTGTCTATGCAAGTACTCTCCGTTAGCTAGACGAGAACACCCGGAGATAATATGCCTTATTGATTCCCCCGGCCGGTGACATGCCCGACAGGTGTCAACTGTGCCGTCTTTCACAATAAATCTCCGGTAATTGTTCGTCATCATAACTTCGTCCATAATTGCACATACAAAACCTTCGCTTTCCCCAAAAAGGTCACCGAATCGTAGCCAGGCCACGGACGCTTGTAAGTCTACATCAGGCCCGTGTAGGGCTTTGAAAAAGCGTCCGTGAAGCTCCTTGCTCTTCCATACCTCCATGCGATCATTGGTGTCAAGCACTACTGGTTTGCGCCAGTTCTCTTTTGCCAAGGAGAGCGGAGTGAGGCCCTTGTCAACTGCGACCACATCTCGATGCATTCCCACGTCGGTTGTTAGGAAATATTCTCTGAGACTGCATATCTCACGATTGTGGAGTGTCTTAGCGTTTAAAAAGCCTCGACCTCCACATTTTCGCGGGATATACAGCCTCATAACCGATGACCGTGGGTGATGCAATCGATTTGCAGTCAGCAGTGTACGGACTCTCCTATCCAGGGCGTCGAGTGTCGAGTTCGGTTTGAGTCCATTTGAGTATGCCGAAAGAGTACATCAATACCGGCATGACCCAACCGTTGAAAGCGCGCACCTTGTTTCCGCCTGATAGAAGACTATTAAGTACTTTTTTCAGGCGGCCAAAGAAGCGTTCCTTCAACGATTGCTTCATGTCAGTAACATTGATACCCAACGCTTCCGACATACCCAAATACTTATAGGTTTCGGATGCGGAGAGGGCTCTAAGGTTTATGGAACTCGTGAGTTGGGTTCCCACGGATTCCATAATCTCTCCTCGCTTTACATGCATGACCGCACATTTGTCCACACCAAATTCCATCCTGATGGAGCTACTGAAAGTTTCAGTAATTTTCAGTAGCTCCTTCAGTTGTGAATCGGTGTGAGCAAAAAGTTTCAGGTCATCCATGTAGAGGAGGTGCGATATAACCTGATCACCTCTCCTCAACCGATAGCCTAGACCTGAATCCTCCAATAGTGTGCTTAGAGGATTCAGTGCTAAGCAAAACCAAAGTGGACTCAAACTATCGCCCTGAAATATACCTCGCTCGATCCTTATCGGTTCGCTATTCCTCTGAATATTTCGACATCCTGGATAGCGAAGGACTGTCCTCCATGTCCTCATACACGTCATCAGGAAGGTGCGTAGAGTTGCATCCACTTTATACAACTCCAGCACCCGCATGAGCCATGTATGTGGCACTGAGTCATAGGCCTTCTTATAATCTGTTGGCTAATGGCCATATCAATGAGGAGTAGCTCCTTAGTACCGCGGGACCCGCTCCTACATCCATTTTGAGAGGCAGACATGATGGAGTTGCTGTCAATATGCGTGTTAATTTTAGATTTCAAAATGGATTATTTATTATTAATTATTATTCCTTTATTTATTATACACACTTATGAATTACATTTTTAAATATTTCTACATAAAAATATATAAAAAAATATTTAAAAATATAAAAAATAGTAGCCCACCGGTATCGGGAACAGGGTCCAAGCTACCGACGGTCAGGGCTCCAGAGAGAGGAACTTCCTGACGATGCGAGCCGTGTCCAGCAGTACCGCTTTCTGAATCAAGCCCTTGATCCAGCTGCCTAACGAGAGCCTCCTGAGGTGTTGGTCGAGGCTCTTGGCTATTAAGCCATTGGCTGTCACGATTATCGGTACAATGATTGCTGAATCCACTTCCCACATGTCGACAACCTCGTGAGCCAAGTCAAGATACTTGATTTGTTTATCTTTCTCAGCTTTCACGAGGTTCTCGTCATGTGGGATGGTTATGTCAACAATCATTGCACGCCGCACTGATCGATCCACCAGCACTAATTATTATTATTATTATTTAATATTTTTAGATTTTGAACTTGCTAGGATCATGTCAATGGCCAATATTACTATTGCAATATATTGCTATTATTTAATGCGGTACACACCATTGATAAAATATTAAATAGATACGTCACTAGCGCACTGAAAATGAAGCGTATAACTCGCGCAGTTAAAGAAACGATCTGAAAATGGCGGCGGCTACTTATGGTACGGTTTACAAAACAAGTTTGGTTCTATGGGTCGTTACGCCTTTTTCAAGAAACGTAACATAACCAGTTACTTGGTCGAATAAAAAGAGTTATTTTTGTAGCTAGTTATTTTCATTCGACTACTGTGATTGTTTACATAATTATACCTCCACCAACTATACAGTTACCTACTCACAAAACGAAACTAAATTAAATCATTTTCTTGAGTGTGTTGTTATACAGTTAATTATTTTTTTAGCTAATATTCTATTATATAATTGTATTATAGTTTGTCAAATATTATATAATTATATTACTAATATTAAATTATTCTTTTAGCTAATAATAGTAAAAATAATATTACTAAGTAAGGAGCAAGGGTACATAAAATACTGGATTTTAAAATTTGCCTTTATTAATTATAAAAATACCTGATAAAATATCTGAGAAAAGGGTTTTATAAACCGCTTGGCCCAGCAATATCTGGATCATCTGAACCCATTATTGGTTCAATCCCCTCCATCAATTCGTTATAATCATCCATGGACTGGTCACTTTCACAGTCTTGGTCGTCACATTCGTCACTTTCATCTTCGGTGTCGCTATTCATGCCCACACTGATAATGAAATCCTCTAGTTCACTCTCCCTGCCTACATCGCGATTCCAGTATGCTTCTTCGACTTTCTTTATGTGATTTATTTGTTTCTTCCATTCGTCTTGTGTAATTGAAGCTATGGCCTCTTTTGTCAAGTCCTCAATTTTATTTTCGTGTTGCTCCACATTTTTATCTGCGACCCGTTGTTTTATTAAATTCCAAACATGTTCTATGGGGTTCAGGTCGCAGTTATAAGGAGGGAGTCTGAGAACTTCATGGCCATGCTCACGTAGAAGTTTGTCTACCACATACTTTTTTTCGGGGCGATGCTGTTTTAGATGCACGAGCAGCTCTGCTTTCGTCCAGTCTTCTTCGAATGACACACCGTGGTCGTGCATCCATTTCTTTATATCCGCTTTGCGGGTTGCAGTCGTTGGCGCTTTATCCAACTGCATGCTGTGGTAAGATGCATTATCCATGACTTGAATGGAGTTTTGAGGCAGATTTGATATAAGTTTTTCGTTCAAATATTTTGTAAAGTTATTACCATCCACCTCGTCATGGTAGTCGCCTTTTTTTGATTTTGCTTTGAATAATAATCCTGCACCCTCCACAAACCCATCCTCTGAGCCGGCATGAACCATCACCCACCTTTGTCCAGGACTATCATTTTTTCGAATGCCTTTGTTGGTGGATGACTGCCAGCACTTGCTGACAGTATAATGAGCATGGATCCACGACTCATCCATGTATACAACTTTCTTTTTTTCCGCACCCATGGCATCATTTTGTCGGAGGCGGCGTAAATATTTCACTCACCAGGCTTTTATATTATCGCGCTCTATGAGCACCATTCGGTTCTAGCGACATTTTTTAAATCGAAATCCGAGCTTTTCTTTTAAAATCTTTCTTAACGTCGTTTTGGAGCCTGTATAGTTTAAATCAGCTCTTGCTGATGCCATAATCTTGTTCAGCGTAGGTACCTCCTTTCGAACCTCATATATTGAGGCCACAATATTTCTAATGGCACATATACTGAAGTTGTCCATGGGGACACGCGTATTGTTTTTGCCTTTTCTACCCTTACTCGGCGTACGGATTTTAGTGTTGGTTTGTTCTGCAAGTTTACCTGAAATAATAGTAAAATATTATAATAAAATAGTAATATGATGGCTTTATTTTAAATAGGGTTTTTATGAACTGAAACATGCTAAAATATGCTGGACGCCCTTTTATAGCGTAAAGTCATTAAAATATACCTTTCTCTGCACGTGGGTACTGTAGTGTCCAGAGATTATTAGGTTAGAAGAATAAATTACTATGATAATGCACCTTGAGTACTGAGTCGCCCAGGCTATCAATATGATGAAAGGTCGATTTTTGTTTGCGTTATCCTAAGTTTATTTAAGTTTTGATGACAATAAGCATGCTATCCGAGTTTCTTGGATACTTTTAGTATCAGTTTATTAGTATGTTTTAGTATGGAAGTTAACTTAACTTTGTTACTAATAACAGCGAAGCAAAAACAAAAAATGTCACATCTGGGTGATATAGATGGTAAACTTAACTGAAAAAACATATTATAGACAGAACAGAGCTAAACATAAACTGATAGTTTATTGGTAATTACCTTCTCTCTTAATTTTCGATATAGTAGACATCGATAAATTAGTCGCCATCGCTGCGCGTGCAGCGCTGTACTTGAGCGGATGGTAGCGCTCCAAGTTCTTCTCTTCTTCAAAGTATTTTATCACGTTGTAAACAATTTCACGCGCATCACTGTGTAGAATCTTTCCACGTTTTTGTGAAGCCATTGTTCAATCACAAACCAAATGATAAGATAATAAAATGTCAACGTTAGTATTAAAAACTTAACAAAAATAAATAACAATCAAACGTAACACAAACAAATAACAATTAAACTCAACAAAAACAATAATATCAACAAAATAACAGAGACTTTAGCGGAACGAAAGTAACGATAACTCGGAGTGCGTCAAAGTAGCTTGGAAAGCGAATCCTGACTGATTGTTATTTTTTTGCAGCGCTTACTTCACTGTGTGAGTATAGACAGCGATAGAGAGTGAGCGAGATCGCATGCGAGCGGACGCCATTTACAGATCTTTTCTTTAAGTGCGCAAGTTATACAAAAGAACGTAAGTCCCGCAAGCAGGGTTGCCAACTGTACGAGGTTCCTCGTACAAATACGAGATTTGTGGTCTTCCGTACGAGGTACGAGGACGCTATCAACCTTGTACAATAATGTACGAGATTTTCATATCATTACGGCCATTGCGATTTTTTAATGTATTTACGTAGTACCAAATTGTAGGAGCTCCGGTGTACGAGCTCCCACATAGTTAGCTCCACTTTGATGAATGAGTTTTTTTTTTTTTTAGACGTTTCCCTCCCTGTTGACGACTAGTACTAGTTACTACGTCCACTTTGACGAATGACCTTTTTTTTTTTACTACTACGAGGTTTGACAGTCAATATACGAGCTCGAGGAATCTTTATTTTTGGTTGGCAACCCTGCCCGCAAGTCGCTTTTAGTGATGGGACTCGATTGATTTAATTTCACTCGAGTCACTCGGTACTGGTAACTTTCTCACTCGAATGCCACTCGAGTGAAGATAAAACTCGGGAGATTTTTATTGACTCGAGTCACTCAGAATATAAAACTCGAGTGACCAAAATTTTAACACGAATATATTTGGATTTTTTTCATTTCAAAAATTAATAAAGCCTTTATTTTCCGCCATTTGTTGAGGCATCAAGTCTTGAGCTTGACAATGCGTTTTAATAAGAGCTAAAGACTTTTTTGTTTTTTGCTTAGAAAGTGAAGCATTTGCCTTTGCAATCTGAAATTGCCCATGACGCCGTTTCTTTGAAATAGAATTGATAGTGGCAGACGTGGAAGCACACCTTCACTCAAAGAACATGCTTGTGACGAACTACCTACCTACATTCTCCACTGCCATCCTTGTACTGAACTGGATGTTCATTTTTCATGTGAGAAATCAAGTTAGTTATATTACCAAACTCCTTGTAACTTTTTTGCAAAACTAAATAATAACGGTTTTTTTCTACATTTTTGTCAAAAAATGACCACTTAATTCGTATTTTTCATATTTTCACTCGGCTCGGCATAAGCCACTCGAGTACGAGTCAACTCGAGTTGGCAAAAATTTAACTCGAGTGCGAGTAATATAAAAACTACTCGAGTTACTCGAGTGAAAAGCAACTCGAATCCCATCACTAGTCGCTTTAGTCACTCCCGATGCTCTCGTTCCGTACGCGCGTGTGTCCTTGGTGGCTAAGAAAATCTTTTTCGTATTCAAAATGGCGTTTTGTGTACTGCGTAATTGCACGAATTATGGTAGAAAAGCCAAAAAAAGTCATGGAATCACATATCATAAATAATTATCCCAAAATATTTAGATAAATGATATAGTTTCAATTATTTTGTCAAACATTGTTACAAATTATGCTTAGGTTGCCATAGTAAGTAAAGAAAGAGAGAGCTAATTGGATTTCTTGCGAGTGTGAGAAAGACGGGAACGCATATGACATAGATTAGTTGCACAGAAGCGATAATGTTTATGGTGACTTTTATACCTACAATTAAAGTTCTGTTTCATTTTATTTTCGCGCCTGTGTCCTTAGTTACAATTTATTAACATCTTATTGCAACAGTTAAGTAAAACATTGATAAAATTACGAGTTTATTTTGCGTTGCTAAGTAATAGAGTCAAATGACATGAAATTATTAAATGGGACAGTGTGAGTCGATATTAAATGAACATGAAGTATACAATCCCTTCTAATATTATAAATGCGAAAGTAACTCTGTCTGTCTATCTGTCTGTCTGTTACGCTTTCCCGCTTAAACCTCTCAACCGATTTTGATGAAATTTGGCATAGACAATCTTTAGACCCTGAGAAAGAACATAGGCTACCTTTTATCCTGGAAAATTTGATATTCCCGAGGGAAATCTAAAAAGCGCGATATAACCGAACTCCATGCGGGCGAAGCCGCGGGCGGAAAGCTAGTAATATAAATAAATATTACCTACGCTCACACCAATTAGCCTAGTACATAAAAATATATACAGAATGTTTGCATAATGATTTACATTTGAAAAATTAAAATAGGATTTGAAATATAGTAAATATAGATTAAACCGAATTAATTTCACTAATTACTATGGTTTATAATTGTTTATTTTATTGCATTAGGTTTCCTTAAATCACAGTCACAAAATATTAAATAGGTACACTTTAAATCAAGTATTACAAAACTTCAATGACAAACATTAAAGTTTTGTAATACTTGATTGAAGTGTAAAAATGTAAAAAAAATATATATTCACCAAATTGAGCACCTTCTACCACCTACCAAATTACCTACTACTCTGTTATATTTCCTATCTGCATTCTTGTTATTCTTTGGCAATCAGTCAGTGTCAGTGTGTGCAAAGTGTCAGTGATTGGTTGGCAAATGTCTTTTTTTCCATTTAAGCGCAAACAACAATCACTAGCCATCTTTTTCTTTTTTATGCTTTAGTTGCGCCCCATCTCATTCATACTGTACCAATGTAGTTAAATGTATGCAGTATAAAAAATATACATGTGTGCCTCTGCTGCATTCGGACACATTTTTTTCGGTTAGTTTCTTAGCATATATCATATCTGTTTAATATTATATCAATGGGTGGACACTGACAAAATGTGCGGTGGAATTGCCAAAGCACCACGTGTGATCACTCTAAAATTTAACTTGCTCCCCCCTAGGCCTGACTTGCCACCCTCTAGACCTGACTTGCAAAAAATGTTGCACCACACTAGGAATTACTCCTGTATCGTGGGTACATTAACAAACATTTAAACTCACACACACATACAGCCCGACCCGGAACAACTACTAGTAGGTCATACAAATAGTTGTTACATGCAGGGATCAAACCCGACAAACAACACATCAACTGTTTTGTCACAAAAATGTGTTATATCACAGAAAGCTACATCTATTATATTATGTGATCACAAAGTATGGAACAGTAATCTACATAATAACCTACAGACTTTTTCAATGCAAGAGGTTCACAATATGCAGCAGGATATGTGTCAACATCCCAGCCATCCTCCATAGTTATAAGAGTATTTGTCTCCAGAATAGTTCGCAGACAGTGAATGAATAATTACAAGTAGCCAACCCTGACACTTAATATTGTATACTAAATCTTTCGTTATTTCCTCACATCTGACTGGCGTGAGTATGATGGGAAATATTCACTAGACCCCAGACTGCTTCGTACTGAGACAGAGAGAGTATACTTTACAAAAGGTCTTTTCTGAAGCCTTCTTCAATCCATCACAAAGGTATTCTATAACAGAAAATATTAAGCAGCAACGTCAACCGTTAGTTGAATCTGGTAACTTTGGTAGGTTCGCGCTCAGAGCAAAGGGCGATGAGCAAGGGTAAATTCAAAGAAACAACAATGAACCTTGGTATTGTAATTACATATAATCTAAATAATTAAATAACTATACTATTCACGTTTGATTCGTCAGATTCATGTTCTAATTTACTTCTCTTCTTCTACATCCTTGAATTTTCCTCCGTAGAAGGGGATATTGGCACAGAACAGTTTCCAGTCCGTGAAGTAAAGGAGACCGACGAAAGCTGCGCCTCCGAAGCCGGCCGCTGATGTGGCGAATGATGCAGCGATTTCAACATGTTTCTTTCCCAAACGTCCCAACATTTTGGTAATTTTTGTAGATGAGTATCGATAACCTCCGCTCTTGTTACGTAAAGACGTAAAGTCAATAAACGTCAAAATAATTTTTTTTTGGTTGAATGCTTTCCGTTCCTTTGAACGGAAAAGGCAAAGGCATAGTACGCCATACAGCCTAGTCTTCAGTAAATATTTGCTTGAGTAAACTTCTATCCTAACTTATCCTAATTAATCCTAACTTATCCTAGCTTATCCTAAACTTATCCTAACTCATCTAACTCTTTTCGTTTCCCGCGTGTGGCCGATTAGGAGTGGTTTAGCGTAAAGACATGATGTGGCCACTATGCTACAATATTTCACTGTTCTTTATGAATTATTCACTGAATGCTCTTTTTACTACATAAATCACGCGCTTTTATTTAGTAAACAACACTATAATTAATTTTAAAAGTCCAATGAATTAAGAGCGTGACACTCATCTTGACTTTCCCGCCAAAAGACCCGTCAAAATCAAAATCTCAAGATAGTTTCTTTTTTTTTTTGGTTCATTTCTTTCCGTTCTGCTGAACGGAAAAGGCAAGGGCATAGTACGCCATACAGCCTAGTCTTCAGTATTTTTTCTCTTGAGTAATTACCCGACTACGGCAAAGCAAAAGGAGGGTTATGATTTTGACAGGCTATGTTTGTATGTATGTGTGTATGTATATATGTATGTTCATCTGTTCCCTCGTAACTTCTAAACTACTTATCAGAATTCGACAAATGACATATTATTGCATACTTCAGAATAGTATTGTATGACATTATTGTCAATTTACAACGAATGCATCTTGGTAGAGTCTACTGTGTCCATTTAATTGCAACTACATTAGCAACTTTGTTCAGTTCTGTATTCTGAAAATCTTGTTTTATACTTTTTCAGCGTCGTTTTTTGTCGTAGTTGGGTTTTAGTTTTTTTTTACTTTTTATTTTCTATCCTAACTTATTCTAATTTATCCTAACTAACTTTTTTTTTTTTTTTTTTTACGCTGTGGGAATGCCTTTACGCACCGTACCCCGAAGGGCGTGTGTGGGACTCGCCCAGCCGAAGCCGGGAATACCCACTAAACCCACAGCGACACTCCGGCATCGCCATACTGGCGGGGGAGTGGGAAACTAGCGCAGCCTGAGCTACCTCTCCCCCGCCGGCGAAACCCGCCTAGTAGGGCGGGAACTCAATTGCCCCTCCTGGGGAGGGGCCGTGGCTCCCGCGTGATGAGCGATGTAAGGCGGGCGTCGGCCTCACGCCCGCCGCTCACCTCAGGGAGGGAGAAAGCGGGCGAAATCCCGCCTTCTCCTCCCCCTACGCCGCCTGCGGAGCGCCGGAGCGAGGGGATCCTCCTCCCGCTCGCGCTCCGCGGCCTCCTTCTGCGACATCACGACCTCGCAGAAGGAGGCCATCG
Organism: Sesamia nonagrioides; assembly: GCA_017933935.1. NCBI lineage: Eukaryota > Metazoa > Arthropoda > Insecta > Lepidoptera > Noctuidae > Sesamia > Sesamia nonagrioides. The sequence goes on along the minus strand of JADWQK010000907.1, from coordinate 436,784 downwards.
CCACCCAAGCCTCCTCGCTCCCCACCATCGCTCTGACGATGGCGGGCAGCGAGAGGTCCCCTCCAACCGCCGCGACAAGATCGCGGCGCGGCACGGCCCACGACGGGCACACCGCGAGGGTGTGTTCCGCCGTGTCCTCCGCCGCGCCACAACCATGGCACGACGGTGTCTCCTCTCGTCCTATCCGGTGCAGGTACCTGCCGAAGCAGCCGTGACCGGAGAGTACCTGCACCAGACGGAAGGACAGGAATCCGTGACGCCTGTCGAGCCAGTCCTTCAGGACCGGCCCGACGGCGTCGAGGGTACGGCGGCCGAACACCGCGGAGGCGAGGTCCCGCGTCCAATGCTGGACGATGGCGTCCCTCGCCTCCCGGCGGACGGCTTCCCTCACTTCTGGGGCCGGACGCTCGCCCAGCGCCCTGCGCCCCGCCGTCCACTCGTACACTCTGGCGAGCACCCACGCCTCGAGCTCCCAAGGCGGGGTGCCCGCCAGAGCGCACGCCGCTGCGAAGCCCACCGTGCGGTAGGCCCGCGATGCCCGCTGGGGGATGGCCCTTTGGGGCGTCCTAAGGGCGGTGAGGTTCTCCCTCCTATTGATGGAGTCCGCCCAAATAGGGGCCCCATAAAGGGCCATACTCCGCAGTATGCCGGCGTATAGACGCCGGCACCGCATGCTGGGCCCCCCCAGGTTTGGCATCAGCCACGAGAGGGCTCCCGCAGCCTTCAGCAGGCGCGTCGACAGCCCGCTGAAATGCGGGCCGAAGCGCCACCTGCTGTCCAACGTGAGGCCCAGATACTTCATCTGGGCCTCGACCCTGATCCTGACGCCCTCCACAAAAATGTGGGCGTCAGGTGGGGGGCGCTGCCGGGGGCCGTGAAAGAACACGGCCTCCGTTTTGTGCAGCGCCACCCTCAAGCCCAGGCGGCGGATCCTTCCCGCCACCAAGGATCCGCCCGCCGACGCTAAACTGGCCGCCTCCCGGAAGGTGCTCCCGCGGGAAGTGAGGAGAGTGTCATCTGCATAGCAGATGACACCCGTGCCTCGAAGGAGGGTTCCCCGCAGGAGCCAGTCATAACCGACGTTCCACAGAAGAGGCCCTAAAACAGACCCCTGTGGAACGCCGGCTCCAACAGCGTATCGCCGGAGCTGGCCAGCCCCGTCTACGAGGAGGACAGCACGGTCCTCCAAGTAGCTGGCCAGGAGGCCCCGTAAATACAGGGGCACTCCGTGGTACCGGAGCGCTTCCAGGATGGTGGAGTGGGGGATGGAATTGAAGGCGTTGGCAATGTCGAATGACACAGCCAACACTCCATCCCCCACTCCCACCGCCTCTGTCACCTGGCCCTTTAGACGGGCCAGGGCGTCCACTGTCGAACGACCAGCTCGAAATCCGAACTGGGCGTCCGACAGGTCCGGTCCCACGCTCCGCAGATGCCGCTTGAGACGGCCGGCGATAATCCCCTCGAACATTTTACCGACCTCATCGAGCAAAACGATGGGCCGATAAGCCGAGGGGGAGTCCGCCGGCCGCCCTTCCTTCCGGAGGAGGCACAGTTGGCCATCCCGCCATGGTTTCGGGAACCTCCCCAACGCGAAGCACGCGCTGAAGAGGTTCCGGAACCTGCTCTCCATTTCGGTGGCCGCGATGGCCACCACCCGTGCGGGGACCCCGTCCGGGCCGGGAGCCGTCTTTTTGGCGCGGAGACGAAGAGTCGCCGCGCCAAATTCTTCCTCTGAAACCGGAGGAGGAGGAGCTTCCTCCTCCGGTAGAGCCGCTCCCCTTGACGGGCACATCACTGGTGGGGCGAAGTGCGGATCCCTGCGCGGAAACAGGGACCGCACCACCCCATCCAGGAGCGCCGGTTCGAGGGTCTCGGCAACCGGGGGACCAATGCGGCGCAGTTTGTTACGCGAATTTATCCTAACTTATCCTAGCTTAACCTAACTCCTTTAGTTTCCCGCGTGAGGCCTATTAGGAGGGGTTTAGCGTAAAGACATGATGTGGCCAAGCTACAATATTTCACTATTCTTTATGAATTATTCACTGGATGCACTTTTTACTATATAAATCACGCATTTTTATTTAGTAAACGACACTATAAATAATTTAAAAGTCCAATGAAAAACGAGCGTGACACTCATCTTGGTTCCCGCCAAAAACTCCTCAAGATAGTTTCTTTTTTGTTTTAGCTGCGTTTTGTTTTTGCTATGCGCATCCAGTGGTCTCGAACGTCAAAAAATGAGATCGGCAGAATTGCAATTAGTGCCTATCGGTTCTTAAGTACCGATAGGTTTTATTAATAAAAATCGGTATTTCTAAAAAAAAAGCTCGATATTCAATTATATGCGTTAATTAAAAAAAAAAACACGTATTGACTTACCTACTTAATTTTTACCCGACTACGGCAAAGCAAAAGGAGGGTTATGATTTTGACAGGCTATGTATGTATGTATGTATGTATGTATGTTCATCTGTTCCCTCGTAACTTCTAAACTACTTATCAGAATTCGACAAATGATATATCATGAGAAGCGTCTTAAATGTCCGCTGGTTATAGGCTATATGGGGTTTCACAAAATCTACTGTGGCGCCCTCTAGCGGACAAAACATACAGAATAAAAAAATAAAGTTAAGATAAATATGCCGTGTTTGGTATCATTTGAAAGCGCTTTACTTGTACATTTTGAATATATATATATATTGCTAGCATTTGCGTGTGACTTTACCTGGATTCATGGGCTGGTTGCATATAATTCACATCTTTTCGTTCATAGCTTCTTTACTACTTATCAGAATAAGACCACTGCAGTACCATTAGAAGGGCCTTGATATTCTGTTAGTTATGAGCTATAAAGCTTGTCACCAAATTTAGTATTGCGCCCTCTAGCGGACAAAAAGTTCTATGTTAATATAAAATTAAAATAAATATACCGTGTTTGGTATCACGTGAAAAAGCTTCACGAGTGCTTTATGCTTGTACATAATTACAAGAATGCTTTAATGATGTTAAATATGAGCGATAAGAGTAAAGCGCGGATCACGGGAACTATGAATCGCTTTATGCAATGTAGTGCAGTGTGAACATTAATAGAATATGTAATGCACTAATGAAAACGACATAAGCTGGGAGTAACTCCACGCGGTGAAGGCGGAAACAATTTGATAACTGGCTAAAACACCCATAAAAAGGCCTCTGCACTATATGCCTTCGGGCTTATGTTGTTATATGTGCGTGTAGATGTAATATGTCAAGTACCTAGTTTTTAGTTCATCAGTTTAACTTTTGTTAATAATATGCGCCACAAATACACTTTAACACCAAAATAGTACAAATAAAAAAAAGTTAAAAAACTAAAACCCAACTACGACAAAAAACGACGCTGAAAAAGTATAAAACAAGATTTTCAGAATACTGAACTGAACAAAGTTGCTAATGTAGTTGCAAGTAAATGGACACAGTAGTAATGTCATACAATACTATTCTGAAGTATGCAATATTCACTATGTAGAGATAAATTTTCATGTTTGGAAAGGCGTAGTCACACGTTACATATACCTACCTACCGTAGCACTTTGACAACGTGTGACTACGCCTTTCCAAACATGAAAATTTATCTCTACATAGTGAATATTGCATACTTCAGAATAGTAGTGTATGACATTACTACTGTGTCCATTTACTTGCAACTACATTAGCAACTTTGTTCAGTTCAGTATTCTGAAAATCTTGTTTTATACTTTTACAGCGTCGTTTTTTGTCGTAGTTGGGTTTTAGTTTTTTAACTTTTTTTTTTACCAATCAACAGTGGTTTCAAACCTCAAAGAGCGAGGTCGGTAGAGTAAAATTCGGTAGATTACTATCTAAAATCGGTATTTCTAAAAAAAAAAAAAATATAATATTTAACAGAATTCAGAAATAAAAGAGGTTGCCATGTCACAAGCGTAAAATCAGTAGAAAAATCAGGCATTTCGGTATATCGGTAGGACAAAGCCCATATCGGTAGAAATACCGAAAAATTGGTAGGTTCGACACCACTGTGCGCATCCGCGTAGAGGAACTGCTGATGGCTCGACCGTCTGTTTATTGTATGTGAAATTCACTAACCATTCCAAAATGATCAAAAATGCCTACCGTTAATGTTATGATAGATTTCATTTTTGCCGATACCGCAGGGTTTTTTAAAACTTTTACTGATTTGGTTTTTAATTTCTAAGAAAGATATCTCAAACCTCAATAAATAGAATTTCAGAAAAGTATACAAAGCAATACAAAGTGCCAAAATTATGATGTTAGGCTGAAGCAGCGTTGCCAACTCTATATGGTCCGTGTTACAGAACCTCACTCAAAACTTAACCCTAGATTATTATTTTTTAGACCCTTATTTTTTTTTTTACTGAAAAGGTAAACATACGCCTCAGAGGCGCACCGTTTTAATAGCCGATTTTTTGGATGAATGTCAATTATTTCTGTTTCATTTGCTATGTAAATTGCTGAATTATTAATAAGTAAATAAAATACATACGAAATATCATTTTGTTTTATTTAAAATATTAAAATTTGTAGGATTTTATAAACCCTTAACAAAAATGAACAAAAATTAGAAGTCTTCTGTACATAGATAGAAATTTTAAAAAATAAGCAACTATTATAGTGTTTTTTTCATATTAACTAATTCTTTATAATAATCTCAAATTTAATAAAATACTGGAAAAAATCAACGGATAAAGACAATTGTTGCAAACAACTTTGTTATGTTTTTTTTTTTTTACATATTATAAACCAGCGCTTGACCGCAACCCTGCCTGATGGTAAGCAGTGACGCAATCGTTGATGGTAAAGCGCACTAGTTTATTAAGAGCCTATTCACTCTAGCCGCACAATGGCTTTTTACATCTTATGCACGTTATTTTGAATAATTCTTTTCTTTTTTTTGGTACATAAGCGACAGTACCGTCGAATTTCAGTTATTGGTTCCTCATCAGCTTCTTCAGACATCTTTCTGTTACTTTGTGGGGGTATATTCAACTTATACTTTCTCTCAAGAGTCTTGATAAAGTAGGAATTCCCAACCTAGTTTACAAACACGGTGCAAAAATATTTTGACATATGCAACTAGGCACAATTTGAATGAACTATATTGATTGCAGACGTTTTTCTGATATTTTATCCTTTAGCAGTAGACCAAACATGCCTATTCATGCCCCTGAGTACATCATTAGGCGAAATTACTATGCGTTGGTCATGTCCAGTATTTTCAGCGACATTCTGCGATGAAGTATCCTTCGAATTTTCATAGATCATCTCTGCTTCTTGGCCATCAAGATTAGTCATTGACATGGTCCTCGATCTCACTGTCACTGCCCTCATCAGCGCCTTCATCTTCTTCGGTGAATAAAGAAACAATTTCTCTTTCATCCAACACTGTTCTGCTGGACACGGTGTTAAAACACTCCTAAAAACAATTGATGACAATAATTATTCACTAATAAAAACAAAACAACCATTATTACTTACCTTACATTAGTAAAAATAACAAAAACAAATTCAAAATCAAAAGTCATTATATTCAAACTAGGCTGAGAATCAGCACTTTTTGAACGTCAATATTACATAAGACAGTCCCCCAAAACGCCCACCCATCTACACTTCCTAAGTGCTTTCGCTGGGAAGAAGAAGTGGCGGAAGAAACTCCTCAGCAGCACAGCTGTCTGTTCATTTAGAAAAAAACACAATAGTTTATACAATACTATGTAGGTATAGTAATACAAGAGAAAAAATAATAAAATTATACAAATATGGCAGCTAGCCACGCCAAAATACCAGAAAAGCAAAACAAAAAATAAAATATCACTGAAATGTAAAAAGTAAAAACTTATTACAAACCTAAATAAAAGTCCCTGGCAAAAGGGCGCGACAGCTCACACATTTGTGCATTGTAAAAAGCAAATTATATGAACTCATATAATATGTCAGTAAGCTAATTCTGGAGAAGGAACACAAACATTGTCTTGAGTTAATCAGAGCTACCAGCTATTCTTATCATTCAAATAGTCATTCACAGAATAATATGCCTTTGAACAGAATTCACTATGAAAGTGGCAAAAGTTACACAAAAGATAAACATGCGCCTCCCGAGCGCAACACATCGCTCTAACAGCAAAACTATGGTACTTAGGTAAGTACCATACCTAAGTACCCCCGTACGTATCTGATACCTTCCTAGAGACGCCTGCTGCTGCTGTTAGGTAACAGTAGCAGCAGGCGTCTATAGGAAGTGTGGACCAAGGACTGCATTGGCTAGGAAGCAAGAAACACGCGTCGGTAACAAAATTGCGGCGAAATATATATTTTGCAGGCGCCTCTGAGGCGCAAGTTATCTTTCTAGGGTTAAGGTCCGTGTTCCAGAAGGAAACTCAAGCATTAATCTCTGTTTAAACATTACTTAAAACCTTTGGTTTGTTTGATTGGTTGAACCTATCAACCAATCAAATGGCTTAAAACGAGACTTAAGTAGAGCTTAACTTTTGAGTGACGTTCTGTAATACGGACCTAAGATGCGTATTCTACGTCCTTCCCGTCTCGCACTAGTTGATTCTTGACCATTTCGCACTCAAACGCGGCCGGACGGTTGTCGAGCGTCGCAGCTTGCGCGTTATTTATTATAAAAATACGTAAATAAACATCCGTTTTAACTCCGCAAAAATTGTGCGGAGTTGGAGGCGGAAGCGAAGATACGATTCTTTGCAGAACTTCCGCAGTAACGGAAGCAGAGGCGAAGCTCCGTTACAACCCTAGGTGTAACTTATAAAGAGTGTTTTATTCTATTCTATTCTATGAGCACCAGTCCCATGTCCGATAGCTACCACAACCTATGTATGCTGCCAATGCAATGTTGTATATCTTTGAAATAAATTGTTTAACAAAATGATCGTTTCATTTAGTTTAGCCTAAGTACCCTAAGTTCATAATTCACGCAGAAGAAGAAGATACCCCCGTAGATCCGTTTATACTAAAGTTTCCTATTTTAATAATTCTGTGGCTAATTCTACATAATTTTCTCATCGGGCCTTCACCTTTTTCAAACTCCGTGTAGGCAACAATGGGCTGAAGTGATATTTGATGATAAAGCACAAAGGCCAAGGAGCCATGCCACAAAACAAAAAAAAAAAGATTTTTGACGTATGGCTGGGTATGATATATAGATTTAAATGTATTATCGTTTGATTTTTGTTAAACTTTACAAAAATCAATAAGAGCAGCATAAAGCTGGTTTGCTAGATTTATAGTGCTGTCTAGTGTTTTATTTAAGGCAGGTAGTTGGTGTCGACGAGCGGGTCTATTGTAGTTCGTACGTGCTGTGGCGGCGGCGCTACCGTAATTCATCACGGTGTTCGCGATGTGGGACTCGTCGGCGTTCCTGGGCGCGCTGACGCCCAAGTTCTATGTGGCATTGACGGGCACGTCGTCGCTGATTTCGGGGCTGATCTTGATTTTCGAGTGGTGGTACTTCCGCAAGTACGGCACGTCGTTCATCGAGCAGGTGTCGCTGACCCACCTGGGCCCGTGGCTGGGCGGCGGCGGCGCCAACCCAGAACCGGACGCGGACTGCAAGGTGTGGCGGAACCCACTGTCCCTGCTGCGCGGCGCCGAGTACGGGCGCCTATGGAGCGCCGCGCGCCGGGCACCGCTCACGTACTACGACATGAACTTGTCCGCGCAGGAGCATCAGGCCTGGTTCGGTTGTGGCGCTGAGGTACATGCGACTTATTTATTTGCATTCCACATTGTTTTGTCACACATTATTATGCTGTGTGGCTGGTTATACTAAACCAAATTTGTGTCTAAAGGCTGACTTTTATCATCGGCTAACACTACATTAATAGGTATGAAGGAGTCTACATGATCAAAAATACTAGCCTATGATTTTATTTAACAATGGTATTTCAGATTATTCCTTAGTTAAGTTAAAAAAAAATTACAGTTTTAAATATCTGAAAACATTGCTATGGAGTAAAGCAATTTGCATATTAAGGTATCAATATGCTGCTTGGAATTCAATCAAAATCAAAAGTCATTTATTCAAACTAGGCCGAGAATCAGCACTTTTTGAACAAAACGCCCACCCATCGACACTTCCTAAGTGCTTTGGCTGGGAAGAAGTGGCGAAAGAAACTCCCTAGCAGCACAGCTGTCTGTTCATTTAGAAAAAAAAAAACACAATAGTTTATACAATAGGGTAATTTCGCCTGTTCGCGTCCATCACCCAGTTCACGTCCATTATTGAATAAATCCTTCAAAATAAGTAAACTAATACACCAATCAAATGAAAACTTTTACCACTAATACCCTAATGTATAAGAGGCACGTATACATACACAAAAGTTTCGTATGCCAAAAGACCCCATTTAAAAAAAAAAAATAATCCAGTCTGTTCTGATTCTGTGCTGATTTTAAGATAAAAAATAATGTGCAGAGGTGAGTTCGATAGTAAGTTTTTCATTGTTTAATGTGAATTTTAGAATACATAGCTATTTCTAGACTTTTTTAATGAAAAAAAGGAATACTATTAATTATGTTGTTAAAATGCTCAACTGCGCTTATAATGTCTTCATCCTCCCGTAGCGGTACTTTGACATCAAGAGATTTAGTTATTAATTCTCGAAAGTATTCCCAGTTGGTTCTATGGGTATGTAGTCGACAAGGTGTTTCCTTTTTCATAATTCTTCGACTCAATAATACTTCTACAGGAGAATGGTCAGAGGACAGGTCAATACTGGAGTTGCAACTGAAGTCGGTGTTGCTAATACCTTTGGTAACACAAAAGTCAATCAGATCTGGCCTCCTATTTCGATCAGTGGGCCAGTATGTTGGTTCTCCTGTTGAGATAACGCCCAGTCGGAGATTGTTTATCGCTAAGAATAACTGTCGGCCTTTTGCATTTATGGTCCGAGAACCCCAGAATGTATGTTTGGCATTAAAGTCACCGCCAGACACAAACCGCTGTCCTAATGTTTTAAGGTATTTTTCGTATTCCTCTTGCTTTATGACGTGCTTTTGAGGGCTATATATTGCTGATACCGTGACTGGTCCCAACCAGTCCTCAATCACAATATTTGAAGCCTGGATTTTTTCAGTACAATAGCTGTGAGCTAAGTGGTGTCTTATGTTGGTCTTAATCAGAACTGCACTTCCTCCATAGCCTTTTCCATCAGGGTGCATGGTGTGATATAATTTGTATCCTGGTATGTCAAAATAGCTTTTACTTGTAAAGTGTGTTTCCGAGATTAACATGATATCAATGTTGTTTAATTTCATATATTTCTTAACCTCAAGGGTATGTTGTGACAGCCCATTGGCGTTCCAGAGCACCATTTTTATGGAGTCCAGTGTTCAGTTAGTTTGGTCGTAAGATTCAGGATTAGTTTAGTGATTGTTGTTAATTGTTCCATCATCTGTCTCATTGATATCATTAATTCTTTTATGTCGCAGTTTTGGTCACTGTTCGTTGTATTGTCAGGATCATTCGCTTGCAGTGATGTTTTGTTTTGCACTATTTCGGCATATGTTGTTCCAGTTTTTGATGGACCATATAATTGTTTTGTCCTATCATGTGGTTGTTTGGATTTCTGAACTTTAGCGGGTGCTGGAGGGAATTTGATTTTCTGAAGTTCTCTGTAAACTTTGCAGCCTTTATAATTTGCTGGGTGATTGCCTTCACACAGCACGCACTTTACGCTTTCAGATCTAGTTTTTCGTAGACAGTCCACTGACAAATGATCACCAGCACACTTAATACATTTTGGGCTTCTCCTACAGTAAGTTTTTGTATGTCCATATTGAAGACAGTTTCCACATTGGGGGATTTCCCGCTTAGGTCTTGGTGGTTCGAGTACTACCTTACAGTGGAGAAGACATTTTATGTCAAAAATAGTTTTATTATTTTCTTTTTGTTTTAACTCCACTATAAACATTGGCAATGCTTTTTTAGTGATGCGCTGTTTGATGTTCCAGATGTTAGTGCAATCATGACCAAGCTCATTTAGAGCATCTTTTATATCTTCTATGCTGGTGGAAGGGTGTATGTTTTTTAGGACTACTTTAAAACTCCTGTCTTGTTTTTGTTTGTATGTATAAAATTCAGTTTTCTTTTTTTCTAATTCTTTGACCACAGCGGTGTAAGCTTCAGACGATTTAGTTTGTATTTTTACTTGTTCGTTACGAAGTACTTTTAGATCATAGTTATTGTTTGCATGTATTTCCAACAGGTTTATAAGCGGCTGAATGTTACTAACTCTATCAACGAAAATTGGGGGTGGCTTATCAGTTTTAGGTCTTAATAGAGATGGAGGCTTGCCTGTTTCCTGCAACTGATCACTTTCCAGCACGGCAAAGCTGTTGGAAGTTGAGATTGGTGTGGGTTGGGAAAGCCAATATGTATCGAGTTTGCTCAACTTTTGTGACTTAGGCGGTTCCGGGCTTGTTCGCTGCCGTTTTTTTTATTCGTGGCTTGTACCCAATCTTTTTCATGGTTATTTGTTGGGGTTGTTGCTTCAGTAGGAGAATCTTCTATGATATGTACCTCAGTATTTATACTGGTGCTTGGTAGAATCTCTATACTGGATGTTGATTGTTGGGGATTTTGTTGTTCCCTGTTGGTAGCATGTGTTTGGCTTCCAACTGAGGCACTTCTTGGCCTTTGGAGAAGACAACACAGTCCAACAGGCTGCATGGGAAGCCACGCCTCCACCAAAGCCCATAAATCAAGATGGCCTCCAATGCTCACCATCTATAAGAAAATTACTAGATGAAAAGCGTAAAGCAAGAAAGAGATGGCAAACCACTCGGTACCCAGGGGACAAAACGACATACAATAGATTAGCCAAACAACTCAAGCAACTATTAAGCGATGATAGAAATCAAAAAATCGCAACTTACCTGCAAAATCTGGATGCTACATCATCTACAGACTATTCATTGTGGAAAGCGACAAAAGGCCTCAAACGCCCAATAACTTACCAACCACCTCTGCTCAAAGCAGATAATTCATGGGCTAGGTATGATGTCGAGAAAGCCAACGTATTCATGGAGCATCTGCAAGAAGTCTTTCAACCAAACCCCGATACTGGTTCCACAAAGTCGGAAATGGTTGTAGAACTGCTGAACCAGACGCATCAACTAGAGTTACCCATCCAGAAACTTAGCAAAGGAGAGGTCAAATCTGTAATCAAAAAACTGAAAGTAGGGAAAGCGCCTGGATACGACTTAATTACATCAACCATTCTAAAGGAACTACCAGAGCGGGGCATTATATTCCTGACGCAGTTATATAACGCTATTCTTCGAAGGGAATATGTACCTCCACAATGGAAAGTAGCTAAAATTATAATGATCCTGAAACCAGGCAAGAGTCCAGAAGATGCCAAATCATATCGGCCAATTAGCCTACTCCCAATTACATCCAAAGTAATGGAAACATTGATCCTTGGAAGGTTAAATCCAATTATTAAGGAAAACAACCTCATACCCGACCACCAATTTGGATTCAGGAAAAAACATGGTACAATCGAGCAAATTCATAGACTCGTTGATGGTATATCAAAATCATTCGAACAAAAAGAATATTGTACAGCTTCCTTCCTTGATATATCACAGGCCTTTGATAGGGTCTGGCATGATGGACTTTTGTATAAAATCAAAAAGACACTGCCCGCCAACTTTTACAGCCTAATAAGATCCTACCTGCTTGGCAGACACTTTTTCGTTAGTCACGGTGAAGCAAATACGGAACTTAAAGAAATTCAAGCGGGAGTGCCGCAGGGTAGTGTAATGGGACCTGCTCTGTATCTTCTTTATACCGCAGACTTGCCAATATCTGACAATGTTGTTATGGGCACGTTTGCTGATGACACAGCTATCATGGCATCAGATGACTCACCAATTCAAGCTTCTCGCAAATTACAGAGCAGCCTGGATAAGATCACGGCATGGCTAAAGGACTGGCGCATCAAAGCCAATGAAACAAAATCACTTCAGGTAACATTTACTACCCGGCGACAGACTTGTCCCCCAGTCACACTGAATGCTGTCCAGCTTCCACAATCTGACGAAGCGAAATATAATGTATCTGGATCGACGCCTAACTTGGAGAAAACACATTTTTACCAAACGCCTAGCAATGGGACTACAAGTGCGCAAGATGTATTGGTTGATGAATAGAAACAGCCAGCTCTCAATGGAAAATAAACTTTTGTTATACAAGAGTATAATAAAGCCAATATGGACATACGGAATACAACTATGGGGCACGGCTACCAACTCCAATTTGGAAATCCTACAAAGGTTTCAATCAAAAATGCTAAGGATGATAGTAGACGCACCATGGTATGTCACTAACGAAAGACTTCACCGAGAGCTTGGCATCAAAAGTGTAAAAGAGGAAATAAAGGAGAGAGTCACAACATATAAAGACAGACTGCAGCAGCACCCTAACATATTGGCACACCACCTTATGGACGATTTACTTCCAAGTGCAAGGAGACTAAAGAAGAGATTTCCTCAAGACTTAATTGTTTAAAACACCATTTTGGAGGGCTTGTCACTGGACCTGTACCTCACATACCATACATCATTTCTGAAGTATTGTTGAATGTCTCCCAGACAGATTGCAATAATAAACAAAGAGAAAAAAAAAAAAAAAAAAAAAAAAATAATTATAATTTCTTCATGGTTTTTACATTAAACAAATAAAATAAGGTGGACGCGAATTACTATATCAACTTTACAAAATTGCCACTTTGCGTCCGCAATGGACGCAGACTATACCTACAATGAATAAGAATAAACCATTTGCGTCCACTATTTTCGTCGCCTATTTTTTTTGTAAAAATAATGTAAAATGTTGAAATTATAATTCTTTTTTAAATATTAATACTACGTGTTTATGATTCTATTTTTAAATGAAAAGACAAAATTGGTTTTGCTCTTTGTCCACAGACTATTATTTTGTATGCCCTTCTGCCCAACACCATCCATACTTATTTCACAGCCAGCTGAAGGTAGCGTATTTGGACTGTTTACACAATACTGGAAATCTACAGTCCGCACATTCCTATCAAAAACAGAAAATTTGAATTCTGCCGTCACAAAAACAAACTTTTGCAAATTGTTAATTCATCATCATCATTTCAGCAAAAACTCCACAACGACCGGTCCTGGGCTTCCCGCATCCAGTGTTTTCCCGCGACCTTCACTAAGTCGTCGGTCCACCTTGTCGGGGGCCTACCCAGCCTGCATTTTCCGGTGCATGGCCGCCACTCGAAAACCCGTCGGCCCCATCGAGCATTGGTCCTACCGTCAAGGCCTGGCCCACTGCCACTTTAGTATTGCAATTCTTCGAGCTATGTCGGTTACTCTCGTTCTTCTGCGGATCTCCTCTTTCCTGATTCGATCGCGCAGTGAAACCCCAAGCATAGCTCTCTCCAGACCTTCAAATAAGGCCTTATAAGGCCCATTGTTAGCTACCACTTCTCAATTCCATACCTAAGTCAGTCATCACTGGCAACAGACACTGGTCGAAAACTTTTGCCTTGAGACACTGCGGTATTTCGGACGAGAAGATTCCAAGTAGCTTCCCGAAAGCAGCCCAACCGAGTTGGATATGATGATTGACCTTTTTCTCGAAGTTGGACCTTGATAACTGAATAGTTTGTCCCAGGTATACGTAACTGTCAACAACTTCGAGGACAGAGTCCCCAATGTTTATAGGAGTCGGTACAACATGGGCATTAGACATGACTTTTGTCTTGTCCATGTTCATTTTAAATCCAGCTCGCTCGGAGGCTCTATTGAGGTCTTCGAGCATTGTACTCAGGTCCTCCGCAGAGCATTGTTAAATGATGCATAGAAACATCCAATAATGCCTGGCAACATCAAAAATGGGTCTTTATTTTACCCATTCGATGCTGATAGTCGAGCAGAGAAGAATTCTTTTTACTTTTTTAAAGTGATTTATAATGATAATAATGGTTATTTTTAATATTTATATTGTATACTTTATATTTATAAAGAAATTGTTAAAATATAACTATTCTTTACATATTTTTTTTTCTAAATATCACCGTTATATTCTTTTTCCTTAGAAAAAGAATATAACGAAGAATAAGCAAAAAAAGAATAAGTAAAGAATATAGCTTACTGGTGGACACTAAATAATCCACGAGTGGACGCAATTTGGATTTTGTGGACGCAAACTGGGTAAAACCCCTAATTCTGAAGTTTTACCAATTTAAAAAAAAATACAAAGTGTTTGAAACAAAACTGAAAGTTAATCCTAAAATAGACTATATAATGAACACATTATATACTTTTGTCATGGAAATTACTGCTGAGATATTTTTATTACGGCCGTCAAACTTGCTAACTGCACTAAATGGACACGAACAGGCGAAATGACCCTAATATGTAGGTACAGAAGTACAAGAGAAAAAATAATAATAATAAAAAAAAATATATACAATATGTAAAGAAAACCCTGTCCGATCCGTGAAGGTATTGTTAGGTATCGATAAATGATTCTACTAATGGGTACAAAGCCCGGTTAAACTTAAAAAAAAAAATCCCCTAAAAAAATAAATATTAGTTCGCAAAAAGAGCTAACTTAATACATGTGCGGTGAGCAACCCTACTGCGGGGGGCGGGGGGCAGGGCACGCGGCACGTGGTCGCGTCGTGATTCGCTCATAATAATAACGGTGTTGTCACTTTTTAAAAAATTACCAAATTTCGGGGAAATTTGAATTAATTCCCGGGAAAAAAAGATTATTTCAAAACTCATTAGTATTGTTTCTATGATGATTATGTAAAATTTTATATTATATTTGGTCATGTGTTTACCTAACCTTTATTATCCTTATGGGTCGGACAGGGTTTTCTTTACATATTGTATATAAATATGCCAGCTAGCCACACCCAAAATACCAAAAAACCAAAACAAAAACTAAAATATCATTAAAATGGAAATGTAAAAAGTAAAAACTTATTAAAGACCTAAATAAAAGACCCTATATGGCAGTAAGCTAATTCTGGCGAATTAGCTTTTTGACATATTATATATGAGTTTAATATCCCAAGCAGCATATTGATGCAACTGTGCAATAATTATGGCAGACTGGGATGGAGGCAGAGCTAATACTCCCATCCCAGTCTGCCACAATTATTGCAGAGCTGCAACAAAGCTCATGACCACTATCAGTGTGAGACAACAGGTATTTTAACTACTTTGGAGATAATTTTGCTTGTGTTTCTAAACATGATAATCAAGTCTGGAAATTGCAATTGAATAATTTATTCCAAAACTCTTTATTGAGTTGGCAATGCATATGGTTACAGGCTAGGGGTACTAAAATGCCGATTGAGGGTTGCTTGTTTATTGTCAACAGAGGTACAGTTGATAGTAGGCCATGACAAGTTAAATGTCGCACCAAAGTCTTCCTTTATGTCCACGAAGTCCGTGTCGTACACACACAACAACATCACAGAAGTTACTTCACGTGGTCCTTGAAGTGCTTGTTGTAGTTCCTATCCTATTATTATTATTAGCCTATTATTTATGCAATAGGAAGCAATATACATACAGAGATATCCAAAGTTACAAAGAAATTTGACAAATTGTATTCTAAAGAGATATTTAAGTAAATCATCATTATCATTACCTATTATAGAACAAAGTCACTTACTCTTTCCCTATGTCCCTTTGTATGATTAAATCTTTACAACCCCGCAACAGATTATTACATAGAGTGATTAAAGAGGAAGGTTTATATGTATAATAACATCTATTAAATAGTGGAGAAATACTATTATTTTTGAGGTTCCTAATGTGATGTCGTAAATAATTAAATTTTTTGCGTGTTTGCAATGAAACGCAGGCAACCCTAATTTTCAAATATCAAAATAATGATGAGATGAAAAAAAAATGTCAAAATAATACTAAATATTGTACACATTGAAAAGGTTTACAGGAAAATCTGCGATGGTATATGTCTATCTCTTTGGATCCACAATATTTTTTTTGTCATTTACTTTTTACGTGCACAGTTTAAATATTTGGAGTCTGTGCTCCACGCGTCCGGCGACATTGATTGCGACGTTAAGGTGACAGGTGACATTTGTGACCCAAAATGCCGGTTAAGCTTAAGGGACAGGTCTATAAGACCATCATTAGACCTGTTCTTCTGTATGGCAGTGAGGCGTGGCCTGTGGTTGAGCGACACAAGCAGGAGCTGCGTGTCACGGAAAAGGATATGCTGCAGTGGATCAAATCAAATCATTTATTTCAAATAAACCAGTTACAGGCACTTTTGAATTGTCAGAAGGTCGGTCAGTCAATAAGATGAAGCTAGTCGCCCATTCCAAAGAGTAGGTACCTATGGAGATGAACGGGCATGAAACTCCATGGACACTCTTTTAAATTTTCAAGCTATTGTTACAAATATTTGATTACATCATTCATGTTGAAATCAACCGTGTGAGAACGATGCAGAAATATATTGTACGCTTGGAGCGTCCATTATGGAAAACACACAAAAATCAATTCAGAAATTAAAATACGCCGTGGCAGCTAAGAGATGACCAGTCCCCTCTGACAGCGTCCGTTCACGAACATGACGTATGGATCAGCATCATTCAGCTCAACCATATTGAAGGGAACCTAATAACCCAACATACACGCCACCATCAGCGAGACATTTGAGTGAGCATGACATACGTGGCGTAACAACGCATATTCTTGTTTAGACAACATAATTACAAATCTCGATGACGATGATATAAATCAGTGTTCAGTTGATCACAATGGCCTAGCAGATGGTCATGGTGGACTATTTTGTAATGTGCTACTAGAGAAAATGAACAATAAACACATATCTGGACAAAGTATAGTAATTAAAAGAAGAATTTTTAATGACAAAAACAGCAGTGCTTTCAAAAATTCAATTAATAATAAGAATTGGTCTAATTTAGGTATAAATGGTTTTATAAATTGTCTTGGTAAAGCATTCCAGAAATGTTATCGAAAGAAGATAATTAGAATCAATCCATTTAAAAATAAAACAATAAAGTGGATTACTAAAAGACTTAAAGTTTCAAGTCTAATGAAAAGAGTGCTATGTACTGGCACGCTGAAAAATGACAGCATTATAAAATATAAGAACAACTATGTTCGAATTTATAGAAGAGTTATTCAGCAAGCCAAAAGAGATGCCTTGAGAAATAAATTGAATAATGCTAAAGATATAACAAAATTGACGTGGAAAATTGTAAATGAAAGTACAAAGAAGACAGCAAATAGGCAGTATAGGACTATTATATTAAAAGTAGGCAATAAAGTGATAACTAATCCCCAGCAGGTCGCAAATCAATTCGTTGACACTTTTGTGTTGAAATCCTCTATGGGTGACAAAGAAAAAGTAAGGGCAATGTCCTTCCTATTCGAGACTACTAAAAGAGTAGATAGTGATTTAATTTTTTATCCGACGACACCGTTGGAAATCACAAAAATTGTTAGTAGGATGGACAATAAAAAATCGAGCGGTTTTGATGACTTACCGATTTCAATAGTAAAGCAGAACATGGACTCTTTGGCAGATCCTCTTTCTGGTTTTTTCAATAAATGTTTTGAAGAGTCAGTCTTCCCTGACCAGTTCAAACTGGCTAAAGTAATCCCAGTATTCAAGAAAGGCATAAAGACTGATCCAAAAAATTACCGACCTATATCCCTTCTGCCAACCTTATCCAAAATATTTGAGAAAATTATTAAACAAAGGCTAGTGGTACATTTGAATGTCAATCAAATAATTAATAAAAGACAATTTGGATACCAGAAAGGCGTTGGTTGTTCTGATGCAATAAACACTCTTATATATGACATAATTAATAAATTAAATGACAAAATGAAAGTGGCTGGACTATTTATCGACCTCAGCTCGGCTTTTGATACTATTGACTATGAATTATTATTACTGACTAAATTAGAACATTACGGTACCAGAGGCAATTCCTTAACTCTCTTGAGATCCTACTTACATAATAGAAGAATGTCTGTCGAAATTAAAAGCATCGATAGAAACAACCACGAAGTTGTATACACGTCTAAAATCACAAAGATACAACGTGGTGTACCTCAAGGGTCAATTTTGGGGCCTATTCTATTTATCATATTTACAAATGACTTGCTGAACTTTATGCATCACACTCAACCTAATGTAAAACTTGTCGTCTTTGCGGATGACACTAATATAATAATAGGGGCTAATGACTTAAAAGAATTGACCCAAGTTGTAAACGAAACACTTAAAAATCTTTACGATTGGTTTACAGCTAATAGCCTTTTGCTAAATACAAGTAAAACCAACATTACTTTATTCAAGACAACAACTCGTAATAATGACAATCTAGACATACAAATTAATGGAGACAAGATTGACTTAGTAGATAAAGTCAAGTTCTTAGGTATTAACATAGATGTGAACTTAAATTGGAAACATGAACTAGCTGCTATTGACTCTTCTATTTCATCAGCATGCTATGCACTCAGGAGCCTTAGAGATATTTTAGATTTAAAGCATCTAAAGGCTGTATATTATGCGCTTATCGAAGCTAGATTGAGGTATAGCAACATGCTTTGGGGTAACAGCTACAACTATAATTGTCAGAAAGCGTTCATCTTACAGAAACGTACTATAAGGACTTTAGAAAGAATCTCACAAACAGAATCATGTAGAGAGCATTTTAAAAAGTTGAATATTTTGACAGTACCAAGTTTATATATATTGGTTATACTTTGTTACTTTGCTAAGTATATTCATCAGTATGAATCACAAGAGGAACGTAAGGTAAGAGAAAGCACAAGAAGAAAGGAGTTTAAACACAAGTTGTCACCAAATTTTAACGTGGTCAGGCATTGCTCCAGATAGCAAGCAGTTGAATTATTCAATAGGTTACCAACTGATTTGAAATTGTTAATATATAATAGTCATTTATTTAAAAATAAATTAAAAACCTTCTTGTTGGAAAGATGTTTATACTCAGTATCAGAATTCATGTCAAATGATACAAATAAATAAAGTACCAGTGAATACGCTTTCAACTGAATTCCTTAACTTTGACTGTAATATTATGCTTTGACTATAACTACGCATTTGACATTATTTATTTACTAGCTTTCCGCCCGCGGCTTCGCCCGCGTGGAGTTCGGTTATATCGCGCTTTTTAGATTTCCCTCGGGAATATCAAATTTTTCCAGGATAAAAGGTAGCCTATGTTCTTTCTCAGGGTCTAAAGATTGTCTGTGCCAAATTTCATCAAAATCGGTTGAGAGATTTAAGCGGGAAAGCGTAACAGACAGACAGACAGACAGACAGACAGACAGACAGACCGACAGACAGACAGACAGACAGAGTTACTTTCGCATTTATAATATTAGTATGGATTATATATTTTTTAAATGTTCTTGTAATCATAGCTGACATTAGTTTATATATCTATTGACACACTTATGTATAATTGATTGACTTGTTATGTTTGTCTGTGCTTATGTTTTTATTTATATTCCAATTTGACATTTTTCAATTTTATAGCCGCATGTGGTATTCTATTTTAATTTTATTTGCAATGTTCAACACAATGTAAATTGTTATGAATAAATAAATGATGAAATGATGATGATTAATACTCTCAACAGACAGAGCACAATCAAGTTAATAAAAAAGACTAACCCAACAAATAAATGCCTTACAGCACATTCGTACATTGTGCTCACACGTTTGCCATGCAATTATACAATACTAAGAAATTGAATCTACACAATGCTAAGATAGTATTGTCTAAGGTTCAGCAGCTCCAACAGTGTTCCCGAATACTAAGTTTAGCTCCTGTATAGCTGTACAAGTGCCGAACACCTCTGTCAGCGATACAATTCCGTATCGTACAATATGCTTGGCTACATAGTGTGTAATACAGGCTTTGAATTAATAACATAAACAATTACATATTAAAACTACAAAATGAAAATTCAAAGAACAATCAGTGTATATAGAAATCGGACGCAGCTCAAGCCCAAGCCTTTTTGTCCTCAATATAATCCTTCACACTATAAAATGCTTTCTGACACAACTTACGTTTAATCAAGGATTTGAATTTATTCAGGCTCAGATCTTGAACCACCTCTGGCAGTCCATTGTAAAATTGTATACATTGGCATCTGAAAGAGCTACCTATTTTCATGAGCCTTGTTGTAGGTACAATAAATTTGTGCCTGTTCCTAGTATTTATATTATGGACATCACTGTATTTTTGAAACAATTTTATATTTTTATGAGCATACAAATATTTTCATTAATATATTGAGACAGCACGGTCAGTACATTAATCTCTTTAAATTTTTCTCTGAGAGAGTGTCTCGGACTTAATTTATAAATTGCACGAACAGCTCGTTTCTGCAAAACAAATATTGTTTGAATATCGGCGGCATTTCCCCACAACAGAATGCCGTACGACATTACGCTATGAAAATAGCCAAAGTACACTAAACGGGCCGTCTCAACATCAGTCAAGTTACGAATTGTTCTAACTGCGTATGCAGCAGAACTTAGTTTTTTTGTCAATTTTTCTATATGTTGACCCCATTGAAGCTTAGTATCCAGAGTTATACCCAAGAATACTGTGCTGTCTTCAGATTTCAATTCTTCGCCCTTTATCAATACTTTAGTTTCCACCTGCCTAACGTGAGGTAGAGTAAACTTAATGCATTTGGTTTTTTTCTCGTTTAAGAGTAAATTATTAACATTAAACCAATGGACTACTTTGGAGATCGCGCTATTTACATCATCAGTAGCAGGTTACTGATGATGTAAATAGTGCTGACGTTTCAGTTTAAATAAAAGTGAAGTGTCATCGGCAAACAACACTATATCGTGGTTATCCTTTATTAGGTACGACAGGTCATTGATGTAAATAAGAAACAAGAAAGGACCAAGAATTGACCCCTGTGGGACTCCCATTGTTACTAAAGATCCGGAAGATCTTTTTCCATTAACGTCAACGCTTTGAATCCTACCACTCAAGTAAGATGTAATAAGATCCAGTGCAGAGTTCCGGATCCCGTAGTGGCGGAGTTTCCTGATTAACGTATCGTGAAGAACGCAATCGAATGCCTTAGACAAATCACAAAAGATGCCCAAGGCATCGCATTTATCCTCCCATGCATTATAGATATGTCCTAGAAGTTCAACACCGGCATCAGTAGTTGAACGACCCCTTGTAAAACCGAACTGTTTGCTATGTAATAATTTATGTTTATTAAAAAAATTTAGCATTTGATTTAAAATTAGTTTCTCAAAAATTTTATTAAAGGTAGGTAGTACAGAAATAGGTCTATAATTTGTGGGCTCTGATGTACTACCTGATTTAAACAAAGGTATTATTTTACTATTTTTCATGAGATCAGGAAACTCTCCACAGTTAATACAAGCATTAAAGATAACAACTAGAGTGGGTGCCACAATGTCAATAATAGACTTAGCAACTTCCACCGAATGACCCCATAGGTCAGCTAGTCTTTTTTACATTTAGAGTGTGAAAGATTTTAATTATATTTCTACTGATAACATGTTCAAAATGAAACTCCGAACCACAAACATTAACATTTTCTTTAAGCAAAGACTCGGCAACAAAAGGCGATGAGTTTAGGGATTTAGTAGTTGAAACAGGAAAATCCGAAAAGAAATTTTCAAATGCCTCAGAGACTTGCGAGTCTGATTTAATTATGTTGTCATTAATAGACAGGCTATAGTCAGTATTTCTATCACTGGACCTTCCCGTTTCACTATTAATAATTTTCCAAGCCGTTTTAATTACATTGCCACTGTTTTTTATCTTTGAACTCAAGTAAGGTGACTTGGCCATATAACAAACTTGTTTAAATAATTTTGAATATTTTATAACGTATAAATTGAATTCAACAGTGTTAATATAAATTCTCTCATTATACAGTTCATAAAGCCGAGTTCTACATTTATGAATACCGATGGTAGCCCAATCAGAGAAAGATGCGTTACTATTAACAGAGATAGTCTTGGGAACAAAGGTGGAATCAAATAGCTTACAGTATATATTAAAAAAAATGTCATAGAGGTGATTAGGATCAGCATTAACAGCACTGGATAAGACTGGCAATTTATTAATGAGATTAAATCTAAAAACCTCCAAGCGGCTTTCAGTTTTGGGGTTAACAGTGATATCCTTTTTGGCCACTTTTTAACCGACTTCAAAAAGGAGGAGGTTACTCAATTCGACCGTATATATGCTTTTTTTTATGTTTGTTCGCGCATAACTTCGTCGTTTATGAACCGATTTTGATAATTCTTTTTCTGTTGGAAAGAAGACACGTTCCCAAGGTGGTCCCATGATAAGGATATCAGGGTTTGATGGTGGAAGACCAGAGAAAACAAGGGGAACTTTAAAAAAATGCAGGGGCGACAAGTGCATTTCTTAGCATTTCATTAAGTATTTTAAAGCACTACAATTTAATAAAGGTCTGGAGTAGATCTGGTGATGGAGCCGGGAGACAGTCGAAGGAACTCCTCAACAATTCACAGCAACTACCTTGTGTTTGGGCTCGATTAATTTGTATTG
The DNA here is from genome assembly GCA_017933935.1 of Sesamia nonagrioides. Lineage (NCBI taxonomy): Eukaryota > Metazoa > Arthropoda > Insecta > Lepidoptera > Noctuidae > Sesamia > Sesamia nonagrioides. The sequence continues at coordinate 414,093 of JADWQK010000907.1, read as the reverse complement.
ATAAGAACTTTACACCTAGATGAGTTGTGACTGTCATAAGAGCTCTGATGATGAAGACAAAGGCCAGTTCCGGGAACTCCTCAACGGTTTACAGTAGCTACTTTGTGGTTGGACTTCATTCATTTATATTGATGAGGCCTTTGCACCCATTGGGTTAAAATAATGGTCTGCAGTAAATTTAATGATGAAGACCATAGGCAGTTGAGGGAATACTTACGGGTAAAAATTAAAGTAAACAAAATTACGTCGTTTCCCAACTATATTGGCGCCAGCTTCCAGTCTGACGGATGCAACTGAATACATAGTATTTTTAACAACTAAAAAGTGTAAAATAAACACTTTTTTACAAAAAAATAACCGACTTCCAAAAACCACTACAAAGTGAAAAATAACTAATTTCGGAAGTCGGTGTCAAAAAGGAATATACAAAACCAAAGACACCGACTTCCGAAATTAGTTATTTTTCACTTTGTAGTGGTTTTTGGAAGTCGGTTATTTTTTTGTAAAAAAGTTTTTATTTACTATGGTTTGGAATAGTAATCCTTTGTCCGCAGTGATCAGAATCAAGTAAATTTACAACTTCTTTGTGGCTTGGTATTATGTTTGTAAAAACTATTATCTAGGCACGTGGCACAAGTAGGTGTTATTCTCGTGGGCTCCAAAAATAGGTTTACAAGATTGTAGGACTGAAATAGACTTATAATTTTATTAAAATAACCAGAGTTCTCTAATAAATTAACATTAAAATCACCGCAAACGATAATGGCTTTGCTTGAAACACAAATCTTGTGTAAAACTTCATCAACACATAATTAAATCAGACTCGCACTGATTTAATTATGTTGTCATTAATAGACAGGCTATAGTCAGTATTTCTATCACTGGACCTTCCCGTTTCACTATTAATAATTTTCCAAGTCGTTTTAATTACATTGCCACTGTTTTTTTATCTTTGAACTCAAGTAGCGTGACTTGGCCATATAACAAACTTGTTTAAATAATTTTGAATATTTTATAACATACAAATTGAATTCTTAGTGTTAATATAAATCCTCTCATTGTACTATCAGCTGTAGAAGTCCATTCCCACCTTAAAGACTACTGTCGCCTGCGCCAAACCGGCCACGCACACTACCGCATTATTTTTTTTATCGCAGTCTTCGTCTTTCTTTAAAGTAATGCAAAATTTCGTTACTTCATTCGAAGTTAGCGGCCGCACTTAACAATGGTGCTATCATAAGCGAGCGATTGTGGGTTCGATCCTTAATAAAGGCAAACTTTTTGTTGTTTCATATAATTTAAAATTATGATAGTTGATTTGTATTTTAAAGTAAAAATGTTTGCAAATAATATTTAAACGAATAGGAAAATCTATTGAATATTTATACCAAAAAAGGTTTTTATTATATGTTTTAGTTTACTATAGAGGTAATATAATAAAAAATATATAAAAATAAAACAATAAGCAAAATAGCAATAATATATTATAAAGTTATATATTATTCGGTATAGATATACTAACAAATGAAACAAACGCTGAAACGGCAGCATTGTAATATTTTATATAAAAGTAATCCTTGACAAACTTATGATATTGTTATGGTAAAAAATACAAAAAACATTTTTGGTTGTTAGATATGAAAATTATAATATTATACATATATTATGATTAAAGAGGTTATAGCTTAATTATTCATTTTCTTAAAGAAAAGCGGATTGAAGCTTAACCTGAATATTATTACAATCATAAAATAATATTATGCTTAGAACACAAAATAGTGCTTATTACATTTACAATTTTTTGCGTGTGTAGCATGGTACTAGTGCTGCCATCCTGCAGTGACTTTCGGAGTTGGATGGCATGAGATTATAATCTTCAAGCGCTTTCTTAGTTCAAAAGTTAACGAACTTATTTCTTATCGAATTCCGAAATTATTGTTTTTATAATTTACCAAAAGTAATTTGTATTGAAATTGCAAAAGGCGACATCTGTTAACCATTAAGCCAACCGAACATATTACTGTCACTTAGCTAAATTACTTTAGAGATGGTTTAGAGTCCGTTATTAAGATATATAATGGTATATATTTAAAACATTCTGCACTGTGATTGTTATAAATAGTTTTTTTTTTTTGTTTAGCTCTATAAGACTCCACCAGTCTCGCCAGTTTATTTTTAAACCACAAATGCAATCTCCCTTCTTCGCACGATTTAAAAGTTTATTCAACGGTAAATATTGTCGTTTCGTTTTACTTGTCTCGACAGCTACCTTCGTCCTCCAACCTCTTGACCTTGACCTCCAACGGCTTACAGTGTTTCTCTAAAACAATAACAATTTTATTACACACTTGCAACAAGCGATTGGTTTGCACCTTACACAAATAATAATAAAAACAACTTACACAAAAGCCGGTTTCATATGATATTTGAGATATATTGCTACATATACCTGCATATTGATTAAAAAAGTAAAACTAATAACACAAACTGGTAACTATATGTTCACCAACGAACAACAGCTAAGTACCTAATATTATTTGAGTTATTGTAGCTAATAATAGTTATTGTAGGTAGCGGAATATTTTTTGTGAAGTAGTGATTCAGATTCTTTCAAGTCTACCGTCATCTTCGTCATCTTTTTATAATGACTCTCAATATAGACAACATCTTAAAAGATAGTATCATCTTTAAGTTGCGGATCGGTATTTTTAGATATTTTTGTTGTCAGCATTCATAACTCCCAATAAACATTTAAAAAATATTTTGTAAGTTATTAAATTTGAAGTCGAACCACCTTGAACGCCTATCAAGGCAAAAACCGCTAGGCCATTGAAACACTTACTGTGAACGTTGAAATTAGTAAGTAGTACCTAACAATCATAAGCGGGCAGCAAGTTGTCAAAGTGTATGAGTGTGTATCAAACTTTATTATAGAAGAAGGTCGTAACTACAACTTGCCATACATGCAACTTGCTTGGCCATAGTTTTGTGAGATTGCAACTCGACTTTTGGTCTTGACTGTGCAGTTTATAAAGCCGAGTTCTACTTTTATGAATACCGATGGTAGCCGGTAGATAGTAGATAGTCTTGGGAACAAAGGTGGAATCAAATAGCTTACAGTATATATTAAAAAAATTGTCATAGAGATGATTAGGATCAGAATTAACAGCACTGGATAAGACTGGCAATTTATTGATGAGATTAAATCTAAAAACCTCCAAGCGGCTTTCAGTTTTGGGGTTAACAGTGATATCCTTTTTGGCCACTTTTTTACTATGGTTTAGAATAGTAATCCTTTGTCCGCAGTGATCAGAATCAAGTACATTTAAATTTTCTTTGTGGCTTGGGATTATGTTTGTAAAAATATTATCTAGGCACGTGGCACAAGTAGGTGTTATTCTTGTGGGCTCCAAAAATAGGTTTACAAGATTGTAGGACTGAAATAGACTTATAATTTTATTACAATAACCAGAGTTCTCTAATAAATTAACATTAAAATCACCGCAAACGATAATGGCTTTGTTTGAAACACAAATCTTGTGTAAAACTTCATCCATTACCTTTTCAAAGCAGTCATACAATCCTGAAGGGGGTCTGTACACACTTAACACAATGAAGCCCTCCAACTCTATACAGGCAATTTTTTTTTTTTACATATTATAAACCAGCGCTTGACCGCAATCCTGCCTGATGGTAAGCAGTGACGCAATGGTTGATGGTAAAGCGCACTAGTTCATTAAGAGCCTATTCACTCTAGCCTTGAAGACACTCAACACACCGCCGCTGCAATTGTTCCAGTCCCTCGATGTACGCGGTATAAAGGAGGAGGCGAAACGCTTCGCCCGGATCGTAGTGGTGTTAACAACGTAAGGGTGGAAACCAGCCGTACGACAGGTCGTCCGCTGGTGGAACGGAGATGGGGGAATTAAATCATGCAATTCCCTCGCACACTCCCCGAAATGCATCCTATAGAACACCGAAAGGCTGGCTACTCTACGCCTGTGCTCTAGTCTTTGGAGACCAACTCGAGTTAGATCAGGGTCACCAATCAGCCTCTTTGCACGTCTCTCCACTGAATACAAAGTGGCCAGGTGACACTTGGCAGCACCAGCCCAAATGTGGCTGCAGTACTCCACACACGAACGGACCTGTGCTTTGTATAACATTAGAAGCTGCCCAGGTGTGAAGTACTGCCGTAGATGATAGATATGATAGGCAATTTCATGACGAACATTATTGTAGAAATATTTTTTTTAAACGACCAAAACAAAAATTTTATTCAACAATCTGAGCGTATTCCCCATCATTTCTCTTGCCCGAGCTATTGAGATTCAGTATGCCACAAGCTCTCGAAGGGGGAATCCGTGTCGTTCGTCATCGCGCGGTCCGCTAGCATAGCGGTCGGCGCGTGAGCGAGAAAGCATCTGCTTGCTCGCTCACGCACCGCATGTCGCATAGAGTATAATACTAACATAAAGTGTCTCTGTTATTGATGTTCATTTTGGTGTTCGTTTTTTTAACCGATTTCAAAAGGGAGGAGGTTATATGTTTTTTTTATGTTTGTTTGCGGATAACTTTACTATAATATAAATAATAGGGTATTTGACTAAAAAAAACTAATTAGTCCGTCATTCAGATTATAGAAAAAATATTGGATAGGTTTATTATATACGTTTTACATTTCGTATATTTTGTTTTATCAAATCAATAAAGTTGACAAATATAATAGGCATCAAAGATCAGGAGTGATGGCTGGTGACGTCACTGGCCGCTAAAAAGTGTAGCGTGCAGTGACGTCACACGAGTTTTCAAAGCACTGTGTCGTCTTCATTTTTTGTTTATATTAAAAAAGAAAAAAATATGTGTCTAGTATTTTTTGGGTAGGCCCCCGACAAGGTGGACCGACGACCTGGTGAAGGTCGCGGGAAACCGCTGGATGCGGCCTTTATCCAGCAGTGGATGTCTTTCGGCTGAAATGATGATGATGATGATGAGTATTTTTTGGAAATCTGACTGACGGACTAATTAGGTTTTTTTAGTCAAATACCCTATTGCATAAGTTGATAAAAATGCTATGCGATAGCTTTACCGCGGCAGTTCCCGAGTGCCACATGTTTTAATTTTTTAATTAGAAAGATTATATCTTCAAGGTAGTCTCATGTTAAGGAAATTAGGGTCTGATGATGGAAGACTAAGGAAACCTAGGAGAAATTTAAAAAATCATAGGGGCGCCTAGGGCATTTCTATGTTTTTTTCATTAAGTGTTTTAACGCACTATAATTTAGTAAAGTTCGGAGTTGATGATGGAGCCGGGAGACAGCCGAGGGATCTCCTTAACGATTCACATCAACTGCCTCGTGTTTGTGCTTAATAAATTTATATTGATAAGAACTTTACACCTAAATGAGTTGTGATTGTCATTAAAGCTCTGATGATGAAGACAAAGGCCAGTTAAGGGAACTCCTCAAAGGTTTTCAATAGTTACCTTTTGTTTGGACTTAATTCATTTATATTGATGAAAACTTTACACCCATATAGGTTTAAATGAAGGTCTGCAATAGATCTGATGATGAAGACCATAGACAGTCGAGGGAATTCCTCAACAATTTACAACACTGTACTTTAACATAGTACAAGCACTACCTACTCGTCATGCTTATGCAAAAATCAATTAAAATCAAGAGACTGAATTTAAGTTGTGTTATTTCATTGCGTTATTTCTAGAAATGCTCATACTTTCATTGTGGTCTTATAGGAATTAAGGCAAACGAAATACGTCGTTTGCTTGTAGGCCTTTTCCAAATATGCTGCCGTCAGCGTCCAGTCTGACCGGATATTGTATTAGTCAGATGTTTATTATTTTTCTGCATAAGGAAGCTTTCTGTAAATAATATTTTAGTATATGTGTTTGTTTTTTTTTTTATACGGTAGTTTTATTTTTTACAATTTACGTATTTGTTTTATTAAACGAGAATAAAAATATAATTTCAGTCTTGCCTGAGCCCAAAAAAACATCAAATATTTTTTTTTATGTAGGTTTCCTGTCTGCAGAAATTTATTTGACCCTGATTACGTTTTCCCTTAAAATAATAAATAATGATAAATTAACCTTTATTATATTATTTTTCTATCCCTTTGACCATCTGACTTTGCTAACTTTCAATCTACAAAACTAACTTCCAACCCTGAAGTTACAGTCATAACATATTTAGTTGTAAAGGTCTAATCAATACAAATTAAGTAAGCCCAAACACATGACAGTTGCTTCCGATGTGGATTCCCTTGATTCTCTGTCATCTCCATCATCAGGTCAGGCCCAAATCTTCACGGTTTTATAGTATCATCCGATATAAATACGAGTATCAAATTTTCACCCAAAGCGTGCCTACAATTTTCGATAATTGGCCTAAATTTCTTAGAATTTCCATTATCGACACTGACGTGGTAACAATGAGTTTACATAGGCAGCATACTCTTTCATATAACAAAAGAATGGTCAAAATCGGTTCATTAACGATAAAGTTATCAGCGAGCACACATAAATCGAATTGAGAACCACACTTTTGCGAAGTCGGTTAAAAAATAAAATACGCAAAAATTTTATTATGAAGTATCGTCAACATTTGTTTCAGTCTATAATAACCAAAAATATTTGGGCGCACCAATAAACAAAAATAAAAGTGCCATGTCTGTTATTTCTGTGGTCTATGAATTTAACTTGTATTTGTAAGTACTTCGTCCGCCAGACGGCGCTAGTAATATTTTGCGAAGTATTGTAGAGGTGGGGCGCGGTGAAGAGGGAGCAAATGCTCGAGGTCATTTGGTGAGGGTACGACCTTAACGTACTACCGCACATGCATTATGTTACCTCTCTTTTTCGAAATAACCCACTGGTCATCACACAATCGGCCCACCTACCTATATTTTACACGAAAACTCATGATTTCATATTTTGAATGAAACAAATTGTATAATTATTGATTTGTTTTCTAAATAACGTCAGTTTTTTACCAATTAGTCAATAAATTGTTTATCTTAGATTGTATTTTTTTTACAATTTTACGAAAAAAAAAGGAAAGCGCTATTTTAACCATATTTTTAGCTTCAAGTTGAACACTCTGTAACTTTTTAGTCTTACACGTTATAGAAACAAAACTTTCACTTGATATTTGGTGTTTCCCCATCTTGCTCTAATCATTGCCTGCATTCGCCGTTTCATTGACCTTATTACAATGGTGATGCTTCCTTGAGGAATTCGGTCCCATACTTCTCTAATGGCGGTTTCCAAAGCTTCCATGGTTGTAGGGGCGGGTTCTCGAGCTCTAACCTTCTGTTTTATCGTGTCCTCTAATAAATAAATCCTAAGTAGGTATATTTAAATCCTATAGAGCACATACCTATGTGCTCTTTATGATTTAAATCCGACCTTCTTGCTGGCTACTCCATAATACCAATGCCAACCTCTTCCAAGTACTGTGTAACAATACGTGCTACGTGTGGCCGTGCATTGACATGCATATATGCAAATTTTCTCCGATGTTACGATGTAACCTGCATACGGCAACACATGATCTTCTAGGATGTCCGTTGTGTAACGTGGAGCAGTTAAAGAATCCCTATTGAGCAACACCAACTCTGTACGTGCTATCAAAGATATGCCGCCCCAAAACATAACAGAGCCTCCACCGTAACTGACAGTTCCTCTAATACACCCTGAGCGTAGCGTTCTCCTGGCCTTCTCATGACATTACGGCGCCCATCAGAGCCGTATAAATTCATTCTGTTCTCATCACAGAATAAAACTGAAGCCCACTGGTCTATAGTCCATTCAAGATGTTCCCTCGCAAATTGTAGGCTGGCTTGGGTACGAGCTGCAGTCAGCTGTGGTCCTGTTGCTGGCTTGTGAGGTCTTAAGTTCTGTTCACGAAGTCTTTTTCCCACCGTACTGTCACTTATAGCCACACCCCGCACTTCACGCAGCCGCCGCTGGAGATCTAACCAGAAAGGTGCTGATTTCTTAGAGCCGATGTCACAATAAAGCGGTCATCTCTTTGAGTGGTGACACTTTGTCTTCCGGAAACTGTTCTCCTACGGTACTACCCAGTTTCTTGAAATCTCTGGTAAAGTCTCCGAACAGCAGATCGACTGAGATGTAGTCGACAAGCGACAACACGTTGACTGAAACCCGCTCGCAGAAAAGCCACTACTAGAATCGCTTCAGCTTCAGTAGTAGGTATCCATTATTTTAGATTAATTTAATCCGAATTACAATGATAATCAATAATAATAACAAAAATTAAAATTACTGAGTGCGAAATGAACAGAGCTAAAGTGAATACTTCCGTATTCATGAAACCGGCGCTGTGGAGTGTTTATTTAAAAAAAGTTTAGTAGGCTCACATTCGTAAACATTTATCGGAATCAAATGTCAAAGATCTTATTCGACCCTAGACATAAACAAAAGATAGTTCTAAACGTTTATCTTTGAAATTGTAAAGAGCAATAGTGAAAATACGGGGTGGGCCGATTTTTGTCATGACCAGTGTATTTATTTTTTAGGGGGATGTTCTTTTAAGTTTAGCCCGGCTTTGAAGGTATTATTAGAATCAGTTAATCATACCTTACAATACCTTCACGGATCGGACCGGGTTTTCTTTACATATTGTATTTGTAGGTATTATAAACTAGTGCTTGACCGCAATCCCGCCTGATGGTAAGCAGTGATGCAATCGTTGATGGTAAGAGCGCTAGTTTATTAAGAGCCTATTCATTCTAGCCTTGAAGACAATCAAATTGTAGTCCGACGCAAACACCTGTCGCTGGCAAATTGTTCCAGTCCCTCGATGCACGACCGCGTGCATACCGATAAAAGAGGAGGCGAAACGCTTTGTCCGTAACGTAGTGGGGTTAACAACGTAAGAGCTTCCACGCATAAACACGATACCACTTCGCGTCATACAACGATGCGGCGTCGTTTCACGATACGACGCCGTGACGTCACGTCGAAAAAGAGCTAGCGACATAAAAAAATAATTTTGTGATTACTGTTAATAGTGATGTGGAAGCTCTTAGTTGGCAACTAAAAATATAGGATACTAACTTTCCGCACGCGGCTTCGCCCGCGTGGAGTTCGGTTATATCGCGCTTTTTAGATTTCCCTCGGGGACATCAAATTTTTCCGGGATAAAAAGTAGCCTATGTCCTTTCTCAGGGTCTAAAGATTGGCTGTGCCAAATTTCATCAAAATCGGTTGAGAGGTATAAGCGGGGAAGCGTAACAGACACAGAGTTACTTTCTCATTTATAATATTAGTATGGATTACTTAAGTACCATGTTTTGTTTTTTCTTGATCACTTAAATCTGGAAAGCCTACAAATAAATTTTCACACGACGTGACGAGTCGTGGAAATTTACCACAACGCGACGTCGACGCCACGTCGTTGTACGACGCGACATCGTATCGTGTTTATGTGTGGGAGCCCTTAGGGTGGAAACTCGCCGTAGGGTCGTCCGATGGTGAAACGGAGATGTTGGAATCAAATCATATGATTTCCTCGCACACTCACCAAAATGCATCCTATAGAACACCAAAAGGCTGGCTACTCTAGTACTGTGCTTCAGGCTTTGGAGACCGTTTTGAGTTGAATCTGGGTCGCCAATCAGTCCCTTCGCACGTCTTGCCACTGAGTCCAAAGTAGCCAGGTGACATTTTGCAGCACCAGCCCAAATGTGGCTGCATTACTCCACACACGAATGGACCTGAGTTTTGTACAACATTAGAAGCTGCCGTGGTGTGAAGTATCGCCGGACCTTTGCGGTAACGCCAAGTTTCCTGGCAGACCTTGGCCTTGGACCCAATGAACCGTCCAAAGTTTTGGTTCGAGGAAATCTCAACTCCCAAAAGCTGAAGGCGGTCAGTGCAGTCCAAGGGTACATTCCGAAAAGTAGGAGCCAAGGTGAACGGGCTTCTTTTGGCGGTGAAAAGACACGCCTCTGTTTTGGCGGCATTGAATGCTAAAATATTGGCATTGCCCCATTCGGAGACTGCCTGTAGTGCAACATTCGTACGTTCTACCATAGCCTCTCGGACCGGGTTGATTCCCTACTAGCCCGTGCATCCGGCAGGTATCTCTCCACAATTGTGCTGTCATATATATACCCATAGATACCGGACATCAGCAGATCGTGAAATGAAATGAAATCGTTTATTAAGCAAGTAGGATCACTGATCACTTTTAAACGTCATGTTTATTTTTTATTTTATTTTTTTAACTAGATGAAGTCGGCATTTCATAACTGACTACCTCTGAGAAGAAATAGCCGAAACAAACTCAGGGATCAACATCTTTTTTTCAAGTCCAGACATTAAAAATGAAAATGTTTACAATAATTTACCTTATAATTACGCATATTGCTTAATAACAATGCACAACAGAGCGAGCAGCTCAGTCCCAAGCATTTTTGTCTTCTAAATAATCTGTGATTTTATAATACCCCTTTTTGCAAAGTTTGGCCTTTATATGGTTCTTAAATCGTTTAATGGGTAAGTTTCGAATGTCCATGGGAAGCTTGTTGTAAAAGTGTACCTATACATTGACCCATGAACGAGTTGCCTACTCTGTGGGACGAGTGTGATGTACAGCAAGATTGTGTTTGTTCCTGGTATTTATATTATGAATATCGCTTATTTTCTTAAAATTCGAGATATTTTTATGAACATACATAAGATTTTCAAATATATATTGTGAAGCTACAGTCAGAATGTTCACCTCTTTGAACTTCTCTCTAAGAGAATCTAGGACCAAGGTTGTAAATGGCTCGAACAGCCCTCTTCTGTAAAACAAAGATGGTATTGATGTCCGCACAAGTTCCCCAGAGAAGAATCCCATAAGTCATAAGACTATGAAAATAACTAAAATAAACAATTCTGGCTGTATCCAAATCAGTTATCTGTCTAATTTTCTTAACTGCAAAGGCGGCAGAACTGAGTCTACCCGACAGCTTCTCAATGTGAGGACCCCATTGTAACTTGGCGTCAATAGTTAATCCAAGAAAAACTGTCGACTCGACAGGGATCAACTCTACTCCATTCAGTTGAACATTGGTACTTAGCTGCCTGACATTTGGCGTAGAAAATTTAATGACTTTAGTTTTTTTTCATTTAAAAGGAGGTTATTTACATTAAACCAATGGACAACTTTAGAGAGTGCATTGTTAACTTCGTCAAAATTTGTTAGCTGACGCTTGACTTTAAAAATAAGAGAAGTGTCATCCGCGAACAGTACTATGTTGTGATTATCCCTCACGTGATGAGGTAAGTCATTAATATAAATTAAAAACAAGAATGGACCTAGAATTGAGCCCTGCGGAACGCCCATGGTGACCACAGATCCTGCACATCTCTTGCCATTAACATCAACCCTGTGAATTCGATTATTCCGATAAGAAGTCAGAAGGTCGAGAGCTCTGTCCCTCAAACCATAATGGTACAATTTCCTAATAAGAGTATCATGATGTACGCAATCAAACGCCTTGGACAAATCACAAAAAATACCAAGAGCATGTTGTTATTCCTCCCAGGCCCCAAATATGTTCTTTAGCAACGCCACGCCCGCATCTGTAGTTGAACGACCCTTTGTAAAACTAAATTGTTTCACGTGCAATAAATTGTGTAAGTTAAAGTGCCTCAACAACTGTTTCAAAATTAATTTTTCAAAAATTTTGCTCAAAGTTGGTAATATCGATATTGGCCGAAAATTCGTGGGATCAGTTGTACTACCAGATTTGAACAGTGGAATTACTTTGCTTAGTTTCATCAAATCAGGAAATACACCAGATGTGACACAAGAATTAAAAACAATTGCTAAGAAAGGTGCGATAACATCTATTATTGAAGCTACAGTGTATACTGACAAACCCCAATGATCGGCAGTTTTTTTTACATCAAGATCCTTAAAAGATTCTATAATGTCTTTAGCAGTCACAAATGTAAATTCAAAGTGATTGTCACATTCTGGAACACATTCTTTTAGTATGGCATAAGCAGAAGTGGAGGAAGAAGACAAAATTTTTGTTGTCATTATTGGAATATTAGTAAAAAAATTCTCAAACTCAGTTGCTACCTCCAAGTCCGCCTTTATATCTTCATCGTTAATTTTAAGATGGAAATCGCGATTCTGTACTTTGGTTCTTCCAGTTTCAGAATTTATAATTCCCCAAGTTGTTTTGATTTTATTGCCAGAAGATTTTATTTTATTTTTAATGTGTATGGCGTTAATATACAGGAGGCAGATCAGACGTCTGAGGAACACCGGCATCAGTTGAGAAGGGCTAAGATGAGCATCCGTCTACAACAACTCCGAGGGTCCGTTCAGTCAGGAAGTCTTTTACCCAGCCAGTTAGGCCAGGCGAAATGCCGTACGCTGGAAGCTTACTCAAAAGGCCAGCGTACCATACCCGGTCGAAGGCCATCGAGACATCAAGGGAGACAACAATCGCTTCCCTATTCTTCTCGAGGGCCTCACCCCGCAAGTGAGTGGCATACACTAGTAGGTCCCCAGTTAACCGATTGCGACGAAACCCATACTGTCGGTCACTGAAGAGATCGTTACCTTCCAGGTATGCCAAGAGGCGCGAGTTCAACACACGCTCCATAATTTTGCAGATTATGGAGGTTATCGAAATCGGCTGATAGTTGGCAGGATCGGCAATACTACACTTTTTGGCTAGGCTGCACATAGGCAAGCTTCCAAGACTTGGGCACTATACCATTCCTAAACAAGAGGCGATACAAGCGCGTCAATCCAGGAGACAACTCTGGCGCACATGCTGTAAGAATAATCGCTGATATACTATCTACCATTAGTCTTCACGTCTAGACGACACAATACTCTCACAACCTCCTTGTTCCTAATGCGAACCTCAGGTATTGAAGTTTCGTAATGAGGTAAATTAGGTGGAGCTGCACTGCTAATATCAAGACGCGAATTATGGGCAAAGAGAGATGCAAAGAGCCCTGCTTTCTCTCTAGCCGTATGAGCCAGTGTTCCATCAGACCTAACCAGCGGAGGCAGTATGAGCCGACAAAAGTTCGCCTCGACCGATTTGACGAGGAACCAGAACAGAAAGAAAGAAAATACATTTATTTAGCACAGACTAAAAGACACACAATACATCAGATAAAGATGAACATTAAAAAGTAGAACATAGTAATAATAAAATAAAGTAAATTGTGATAAAACAAAATAATGTAGAAACCTAACAGGAATGTGTGCCTCCCGGCTGCGCCAAAAGAAACATCTACTACTATACTGCCGTCATAAAGAAAAAAGACGCATCTAACATTTTTTTTCCAAATTGCGTTACATGCATATTCTAAATCAGTAAAAAAATGGCATACACCAATATTATTATATTTCGCATAAAAAAAAAAATGTTAGATGCATCTTTTTTCCTTATGACGGCAGTATATCAAACAGGCAGTCTTCACATCGTATTCAGTATTTTTTCTTAACTAGACGAGATCCCGAAAATTTTAGGATCCCAGGGGATTGATATTTCTAATCCCCCGGCATCTCAAATTTAGGATTGCGACCAATTCGGATCGGTCGGGATTGTATTCCCTAGTCTGTCAAGTTAAATTAACTTAACTGTTTTTTTTTACTATTGACTCGCCCCGGCTTCGTACGGGTGCAGTGTTGATACTACACTCATCGATACTTTCGATGACTACACTACAGAACAACTGAACGTTGTTGTATACAAGAACAGCGTACAGGCGCGGCGCCGCCCCGGCCGGCCGCTACGTCCCGCCGTACAGGCGCGGCGCCGCCCCGGCCGGCCGCTACGTCCCGCCGTACAGGCGCGGCGCCGCCCCGGCCGGCCGCTACGTCCCGCAATTTTTAAATCTATAATATTTTCGAAAATATTCATTTAAATCAAATGCTGTAAAGAGCCATAGAAATCTATATTAAATCAACAATGTATTTAAGGTTTTAATTGGGTAAGGATTAATGCTGTATTGCTTATAAGCGCTTAGAAAATTTGTCAATATTTGTCAGATATTTCTCAGATAGACATACGTATATATGTACTATCGCGGACTTTTCTGTAGACCTTTTTAAGGTACATCAGATATTTTGATAAATCTCGTAGGGTACAGCCTGCGTTTCACTTCAAACGCGGAAAAATTTAATTATTTACGACATCGCATTAGAAACCTCAAAAATAATATTATTTCTCCACTATTCAATGAATGTTATTATTTATATAGTACTAGCGGCCGCCAGCGACTTCGTTCGCGTGGTTTAGTTATGCTCCGCTCCTATTGGTCGTAATGATGTAGCCTAAACCCTTCCTGGATTAATGGGCTATCCAACGCAAAAAAAAAAATTCAAATCCGACCAGTAGTTCCCGAGATTTCAGCTTTATATATTAGTATAGATAATATTATTATATATTATAAACCTGTCGTGGTGGCCTAGTGGTTAAAGCACCAACCTCTCAAGTATGAGTGCGCGGGTTCGATTCCAGGTCAGGTAAGTACTATCAGCTGTAGAAGTCCATTTCCACCTTAAAGACTACTGTCGCCTGCGCTAAACCGGCCACGCACACTACCGCATTATTTTTTTATCGCAGTCTTCGTCTTTCTTTAAAGTAATGCAAAATTTCGTTACTTCATTTGAAGTCGAGTTAGCGGCCGCACTTAACAATGGTGCTATCAAAAGCGAGCGATTGTGGGTTCGATCCTTATTATAGGCAACTCTTTTTGTTGTTTCATATAATTTAAAATTATGATAATTGATTTGTATTTTAAAGTAAAAATGTTTGCAAATAATATTTAAACAAATAGGAAAATTTATTGAATATTTATCCCAAAAAAGGGTTTTATTATATGTTTTAGTTTACTATAGGGGTAATATAATAAAAAATATATAAAAATAAAACAATAAGCATATTATAATGCAATATATTATAAAGTTATATATTATTCGGTATAGATATACTTATACTAACAAATGAAACAAACGTTGAAACGGCAGCATTGTAATATTTTATATAAAAGTAATCCTTGACAAACTTATCATATTGTTATGGTAAAAAATACAAAAAACATTTTTGGTTGTTAGATATGAAAATTATAATATTATACGTATATTATGATTAAAGAGGTTATGCTTAATTATTCATTTTCTTAAAGAAAAGAGGATTGAAGCTTAACCTGAATATTATTGCAATCATAAAATAATCTATACTTAGAACACATAATAGTGCTTATTACATTTATATTTTTTTTGCGTGTATAGCATGGTACTAATTCTGCCATCCTGTAGTGACTTTTTTCTTAGTTCAAAAGTAAACGAACTTATTTCTTATCGAATTCCGAAATTATTGTTTTTATAAATTACCAAAAGTAATTTGTATTGAAATTGCAAAAGGCGACATCTGTTAGCCATTAAGCCAACCGAACATATTACTGTCACTTAGCTAAATTACTTTAGAGATGGTTTAGAGTCCGTTATTAAGATATTTATTGGTATATATTTAAAACACTCTGTAGGACACTTCTGCACTGTTTTTGTTATAAATAGTTTTTTTTTGTTTAGCTCGATAAGACTCCACCAGCATCGCCAATTTATTTTTAAACCACAAATGCAACCTATCTTCTTCGCACGATTTAAAAGTTTATTCAACGGTAAATATTGTCGTTTCGTTTCACTTGTCTCGACAGCTACCTTCGTCCTCCAACCTCTTGACCTTGACCTCCAACGGCTTACAGTATTTCTCTAAAACAATAACAATTTTATTACACGGTTGCTACAAGCGATTGGTTTGCACCTTACATAAATAATAATAAAAACAACTTACACAAAAGCCGGTTTCATATGATATTTGAGATATATTGCTGCATATGCCTGCATATTGATTAAAAAGTAAAACTAATAACACAAACTGGTAACTATATGTTCACCAACCAACAACAGCTAAGTAATATTATTTGAGTTATTGTAGCTAATAATAGTTATTGTAGGTAGCGGAATATTTTTTGTGAAGTAGTGATTCAGATTCTTTTAAGTATACCGTCATCTTTTTATAATGACTCTAATATAGAAAAAATCTTAAAAGAAAGTATCATCTTTAAGTTGCAGATCGCTATTTTTAGATATTTTTGTTGTCAGCATTCATAACTCACCAATAAACATTTAAAAAATATTTTTGTAAGTTATTAGATTCGAACTCGAACCACCTTGAACGCCTATCAAGGCGAAAACCGTTAGGCCATTGAAACACTTACTGTAGACGTTGAAATTAGTAAGTAGTACCTAACAATCATAAGCGGGCAGCAAGTGTATGAGTGTGTATCAAACTTTATTATAGAAGAAGGTCGTAACTACAACTAGTATTGCTTGGCCATAGTTTTGTGAGATTGCAACTCGACTTTTGGTCTTGACTGTACCCATTTTTACATTACAAAGTTACATTTAACTTTTCTAAAGTTATATGTACTTTCTAAGTACCTATATCTTGGACACCAATGACTGAAGGTGAAGGAAAACATCTTGAGGAAACCTGGACTTTATAAGTCTGAAATCGCCAACCCGAATTGAGCAAGCGTGGTGATTACGCTCAATCCTTCTCTGTATGAGAGGAGACCTGTGCCCAGCAGTGGGACTATAAAAAGGTTGATGATGATAAACCTTTCTCTTTAATGACTCGTATCTATTAAAAAAAACCCATCAAAATTCGTTGCGGAGTTTTAAAAATATAATTATACAAGGGGACATTGGGAAAGAGAATGCGACTTTGTTTTATAATATGTGGGGATGACTGTTAGAAATAACAAAATGAGAAAAAAAAAATATTTGCCCGACGGCAGCGTGGGCCGCGTAGGACTTGTATGTAGCGAGTTGAGCTCAGTTTTGTGGTGGCACAGGGCCCGGCGGAGGAAGCCATGGCGCGCGCGTGGCGCGAGCGCGAGCCGGGCGCGCGCGTGGCGGCGGCGCGCGCCGCGCTGAGTGTGCGCGCCGACTGTGCCGCCGCGCTACTGTTGCTGGCCGAGGAGGACGCGCCCACCGTGCACGAGGCTGAGCGCGTGCTGCGCCGCGCCTGGCGCGCCGCCGAGGGCGCGTGGCGTCAGTCGGCGGCCGGCGGCGCAGGCGGCCGAGCGCGGCGCGACGCGGCGGTGCTGGCGCACGTGAAGCGGCGCGCCGCCATGTGCGCGCGGCGTCTGGGCCGCCTGCGGGACGCCGCGCGCCTGTTCCGGGAGCTGGCGCGCGACGCGCCGCCGGCGCTGCACGCGCTGGCGCTGCACGAGAATCTCATCGAGGTGCTGCTCGAGCAGAAGGCCTATGCGGACGTGCAGGTCGGCAGGGACTTACTTGATAGAATAGTGCCATTACAATTTTCAGAAAGTAGATCTGAAACCGTTCAAAGGAGATACCGAGGCCCCTAAAGCCCGGGCAAATGAAAAGGAGCACGTTTTATTTAGTAAAAGTCTGGCCCGCCCAGAGCGGGAGAGACTTCATCGGAGACTTCAGCGGGAGAGAGGTCATCATCACTTCCCATCGACAAAATAATACCATTGATACCCAATTTTGAAGTTGCTCTCTGCAACATTAACTCGTTCAACGTTTATTTATTTCGCTGTAAACAAATATGAACTGAAGTTTCGTAGTATCTAGTTAAATACTAATTCTAGAACTCATTCAGTTCGAATTGCTATATGAGGTATTCTTATTTGTGTAGGTAGATGTATTCAATAGAATTGTACTAAAGACCAAATAAAATTTTTCGGGCTTTCCTGTTTTCTGGTCTAAAGGATCTACAGTGAAGTAACGTGACAAGGGTAAACTTATCTTAGTTAGGTTTGAGAGTACACCTGTACACCACGCAGCTACCCCCATCAGTCAGCTAGCCTGCCTCATGTCTGATGGGATCGAGCTCGCTATTTCTTGCATTATAGTTTCTCATATTCTTTTCTTGTTTTTTTTTTATAATTATAAACTAGTGCTTGACTGCAATCCCGCCTGATGGTAAGCATTGATGCAATCGTTAATGGTAAAGCGCGCTAATTTTAAGCGCTTAAAAGAAGGCAGTTGAACGAGGTGCTTATTTCTTCAGCCTTTCCACATAAGTCGCCAAGTACACATTGTCGTTTCGAAACTAGAACTAGTTTCGGAAGTGGAAAACTTCTATTATCAATTAAAGCATCTCGACTTCGCCTAGAAAATGAGGATCCCCGAGCCATCTTAAACGAACCTAATATTAAGTACATTTTAAGACAGTTGTGTAATCCTAATGAACAGGGAATCGCGCATTTTGAGGGTCTTTAAGTGTTACATGGAGCGGTCTCGTGTGCAGGCAGTGCTGGCGCGCTACGACGACGTAGGCCTGCCGCGCTCCGCCTGCGTGTGCTACACCACCGCCCTGCTGCGGGCTCGAGCCGCGGGTGTCGCGGGGGGCGCGGGTGGAGCGACGCGGGGCGCGGCCGAGCTCGGCGCACTGGACGCCATGCGCCGCGCCATCGAGTTCAACCCGCACGTGCCCGAGTACCTGCTGGAGCTGCGGCCGCTGACCCTGCCGCCCGAGCACGTGCTGCGGCGCGGCGACAGCGAGGCGCTGGCCTACGCGTTCTTCCACCTGCGGCACTGGCGCGCGTGCCCGGGCGCGCTGCGCCTGCTGGGCGCGGCGTGGGCGGCGGCGGAGCGCGGGGCGGCGGGCGCGGGTGCGCGGGCTGCGCGGACCGCGAGCTGCTGCCACAGCACCACGCGCTGTCGGTTCCCGCGGCGCCGCGCGCCCGCCCTGCTACCGCTGGCGGCGGCGCTGTGCGCGGCGACGGCGCTGTTGGCGCTGTTGGCGCACCGCTGGCCCGCGCACGCGCACGCGGTGGCGCGTGCCGCCGCACACGGGCTGGACCCGCGCCGCCTGCACACGCTGCTGGCTGCCGTGTGACGTGTGACGAGTGACGTGTGACGTGTGACGAGTGACGTGTGACGTGTCCGCTAGTCTTCGAACTGTATCGTGTATTGTCTCTGTTCTGTATTTAAGTTTAGAATAAAATGTTATTATCCTTTATTTGTTTGCTATTCACCCATGTCTTCTTAATTCCGAATCCACATCGCTTCGATTTGAACTGTTTAGCTGTATCAGTATGCGCTGCTGACTGGTTCGCACACACCTTGTATATTAACTTCAATAATAGTCACGGATAGCCAAATCTGATGCTTTATTGAATTTTAACTTACTCGTAACTAATATAGGTATGAATGTGTAAATGAGTACAGTCTTTGAAGGCTGATCGTGTACTGTCGCCATACACTATAATTTGTGCAAGGCGACGGAATAGTGCTGATCTGTGTAGGTAATGTGCGCGTGTCATGTACGATGGCTGACTCGTACATATTCCCGGGCGAGAGAGATGTGAGTGGTTGATGATACAGAATGCCTAAATGCTAAACTTATAAATTTCACCCAAGTTACATTTCAAAATTAAATCTGTTCTTAACCATAACTTGAATTAGTCACTGTCAGCAGACACCGGTATGATCTCAGTAGCAGCATCAAGCGTGTGCGTTCGCGCAGCGGAATGTTGTTGAATTTAAAGATTTTAAATATGCAGATATTTAGTGTATGACGTCGTATAATTGTGTATGGTAAAAAAAAAATTTGTGCACGCAGCCATTGTGGAGAAATTCACCAAAAACTGATTCCGCTGGGCGAACGTTGTCCTGGCGGAACTTTTTTTAATCCATTGACTTTAGAAAAAAGAGATGTGTCCAAAAATTTGTGTGTATTTGTGTGTAATTGTGTATGTATGAATAAAATTTGTGCATGCATAGACTTCGGAGAAATTCAAGTTTCCGCTGCGCGAACGTTTGGCCATTAGCTAGTTTTCATATAAAGCGCTTACATAGAGAGCTGTAGATTTTTACATACGTTGTTTTGAATTTGTGCATATTTGTGTACAAAACAGATTTAGAAAAAATCGTAAGGCTAAAAAGATAAAAATATAAACGTAAAACACGCTTAATAGGTCTTAGTTCTCAAAGTATGCACTTTGGGGTCTAGATTTTCACGTTTATACAAACCTTGTAAGTGTCTGCAACATATTGCCAAGTATCAATGATGTTCCTTTAGTAATTAAAGAGTTATAGGACAATTTACCATGACAAAATCACTGTTTACAAAGCGGTCAAATATCACGACATTCTAAAAGAATTGCATGGTACAATGTATGCCAATAATTAGTGTATTCATTCAACTATTCACATGCAAAATTTCATGTCATTAAATTCAGTAATTAAAGAAAAACAATTAAAATACTGACGAAGCATCGCAAACCCACATAACCCGACCAAGTTCGGATAGCTATAAAAAAGCGGCCGTGCAATATATTTAGGTAACATCCCAAAATTTACACTATAATACCGGTATTGAATTGGTATAGGTGATAACACAATTGTTTCGATATAATATAAAGGTCATTTATTTTTGTATACCTACTTTTTTAAATGTATTTGACTATGATAAAGTAGGTACTATTTACGTAGTTACTTTATTTAAGTATGCGCTTGAGACTTGCGATATAATCTAAATATATTAATTTAGGCAAATAAAATTCATACAGCTAATTTCTATTGAATATTTCACGGATTAGGATTCTTACTATAGACCCCTCAGGGAAATTAAAAAATTACCACAAGTATTACTGTTTAGGTAAATATTTATCATATTGTAACTTATTACACTTTTTAAACAATGCACAAAAAAATGCAATGTAATTATGTAGGTAGTATTCTGTAATCTGTGGCACTAGACATGCACGAGCGTTCCCCTTTGCAACTTTAGTGGATCAAACAATCTAATAACTGAAAAAAGAACTACTCTTGAATCGATTTTTAATTGATGTATACACGCTGGAATTTTAATGGTTGTTTTCCCGCGGCCAAACGATTTGCTTTAAGGAGTACTTTCGATGAATAGAGTAAAAAACAAAAATGTTTGTATTATAAAATAATTAAAAAAGTAAATAAAAAAAAATCATCACGTCGAAAAAGTGAGAAAAGTTAATTACGCTAGATACAACTTGTAGGTACTACCCGTACTACTCGGAATGTACATGAAACCGCCTCAAAGGAAAGCAATGTATTTAATGTTCAAACCATAATAAGCTCCCGTGCGTTTTTTTATCACTATGTTAAATCTGCCATTTCAAGTTTCTAATATTTAATTTCATGATGAAACGATTGTATTACTAAGACAGAACCGTTTCGCTGCGGGAAAACAACCACTAAAATTCCACGCTGTATATACCGTTGTACTGGTTGTGACTTATGTATGTGAGCGTGTTCCCCCGCACCCCACCAAAATATGCAGAATTATTTTGTTTGAAGCGGTACGCTTAAGGCTTATCCTTTGGTTAAATAGTCTAAGGTCCGTATTACAAAAGGAAACTCAAGCATTGATCTCTGTTTATACATTACTTAAGACTAGTTTCAACCAATCAAAAGGCTCCAAACGAGATCTAAAGTCAAATACATTTAAAAAATTTGTGTACAAAAATAAATGACCTTTATATTATATCGAAACAATTGTGTTATCACCTATACCAATTCATACCGGTATTATACTGTAAATTTTGGGATGTTACCTAAATATATTGCACGGCGGCTTTTTTATAGCTATCCGAACTTGGTCGGGTTATGTAGGTTTTCGATGCTTCGTCAGTATTATGATTGTTTTTCTTTAATTACTGAATTTAATGACATGAAATTTTGCATGTGAATAGTTGAATGAATACACTAATTATTGGCATACATTGTACCATGCAATTCTTTTAGAATGTCGTGATATTTGACCGCTTTGTAAACAGTGATTTTGTCATGGTAAATTGTCCTATAACTCTTTAATTACTAAAGGAACATCATTGATATTTGGCAATATGTTGCAGACACTTACAAGGTTTGTATAAACGTGAAAATCTAGACCCCAAAGTGCATACTTTGAGAACTAAGACCTAATTAAGCGTGTTTTACGTTTATATTTTTATCTTTTTAGCCTTACGATTTTTTCTAAATCTGTTTTGTACACAAATATGCACAAATTCAAAACAACGTATGTAAAAATCTACAGCTCTCTATGTAAGCGCTTTATATGAAAACTAGCTAATGGCCAAACGTTCGCGCAGCGGAAACTTGAATTTCTCCGAAGTTTATGCATGCACAAATTTTATTCATACATATACACAATTACACACAAATACACACTAATTTTTGGACACATCTCTTTTTTCTAAAGTCAATGGATTAAAAAAAGTTCCGCCAGGACAACGTTCGCCCAGCGGAATCGGTTTTTGGTGAATTTCTCCACAATGGCTGCGTGCACAATTTTTTTTTTACCATACACAATTATACGACGTCATACACTAAATATCTGCATATTTAAAATCTTTAAATTCCACAACATTCCGCTGCGCGAACGCACACGCATCAAGCGCCACAAAAGCGCTTGATGCTGCTGAGTAAGCTAGAAAAATTTCTTAATTGAAACGCCTCTTGTGGCTGTTTCGAATCTCTAGTGCGTGGCGTCGGACCGACGAAGGGGGCCGAGTGCTGTCTTTGCGTATGCGGTACTGGAGGTTGCGTCTCGGAGTCCGACTGTAAGTTGGTGCTTCTCTGCCGACGACGACGACAAATTCACCGACAAGTATAAATTACGGCTACTAGTACAGCGCCCAGCCATATCACGTAGATTGCTGAATATTGATGAATATCGTGACTTGAAATTTCCGAATTCAAGGCTTGTTCTGACTTTATCTGCTCAATCTGCTCTTTGATGTGCCGCAATGACTTTTCGTGATCCGTGATGTTCAATTCAACTTGTGGCAAGGTGACGTTGATGATGTGGTTGATAGGTCACTTAGCATAGGTGCTATTTGCTGTGATCCCAAATCAACCTTAGGGGGAGACGGGGTACATTGATACAAGGGGCACATAGATACAGTCTATATTTGTCGAAAACAAAACGCGTTAGAAGAGCCATCCGCCATTGATAAGGAGGTACTTATATAGTAAAGCCAACACGCACACTAGCGCAGAGCAACGTTCACTCGACGACTAGCGACTAGCACGTAAAAAACTGTTTCTGATGTTCGCAACAAAATTTTCGTACTTTTCTTTCGGATGTAATTTTTCTAATTTATTTAGTGTTACCTGTGTTATATTAAGACATTTGGTAAGTACATATCTGTCATCACATTAAATAGACTTAAATTGTTTAATTATTTATTGCTTTAATTTTTATAAAATGATGATTTTGATTGTAGTAGGCAGGGGCACATAGATACAAGTGGTCTTGGGGCACATTGATACCCCAATATTTTTTTTAAATATACATCTATGTGAGACTTAGGTAATATATTTTATTTTCTTTATAGAAAAATGGTTTGAACATTTAAACGCCAGATGAATAGAAGTTCCATCAATGAATTTTCCGTGGCTTCTGCGATATCTGATGTGTTGGAAGAAAAATTATCAATAGCAAAAGCAGCGAATAAATATGATTTAAAAAATCAATAAATAAAGGTTAAAAAATCAATAAAACTTGTTTAATTTATAGGAATATTTCTATGAACCAAAGTAACAGTGTATTTGCCAATGTACCCCGCATGTGGGGTACATTGATACAAATTTCATTTTTTAGTAAATAGGGTCTAATGTGTTTTGTGATTAAATCTATCTGTTAATTTGTATGTAGCAAGTTAACTGAATATATAATAAATCTATTATGGTTATAAAATTTGATGTAACTATCATTAGATCGTCTTTTATTGGGTCTAAGTAAAAACCGTATCAAGGTGCCCCACTTCCCCCTAGTCTTAATTTCTGAGTGTCCCAGTTTGTGTGAATAAACGGTGAAGTCTTGTCCTTTGATTACGCAATCAGAATCGAGTGCTATGACCCCGACCTTCGCGATTTGTATTGCGGTCATGTGATCCCCGCTTATGACACGCAGTGCACAGTGCTCGCAACAATAATAAAGGTAAGTATTTATTTTATTCAATTCCATCCAATTATTGCGGCATGCTGCTGTGTTTGTAAGACATTTGTTTGAGTCCATATCCTTGATGCACATGCTGTCTTCTGACTTAAACTGGAAAATAGGATTTCGGGAGTGACAGAGGCGACTAGACTCGTCGTACTCCAAACATTGTTGTATGTCTCTTGCCGTCATTGTCAGATAGGTGTCTTTGCGTAAGTTTATCGCGATGTAATCTGAAATCGGCACGACGGCGATTGTTATATTACCATGTTGTTGTGGTATTGATAATATGATCCAACCCAAAACATTCTGTAAAAAAATGCCAAGCCTCGCTGGAGCTGCTGGTTTATCTCTAAAAAGTAATGAAATCTAGACAAAGCCGTGCCAAGTTGAAGGTTCCTTATTGCGATTTCTTCAATATTATTATAGTTATAATTGTGTGACTTGGCCGTTGAACATTATACGTTAGTGCGATTTTGTTAACACGTAATGTTAGATATATCTGTTATAACTACATATGTTTGTTATGTGAGAATAATAGCCCATACTGGTATTTGTAATTGGACTTAATACATTGTGCAACACATGTATTAATCATTGACAATGATGACTGCTGTTCTTTTTGGAGCGTCAAATCGACCACCTATCTAATATAAAATAGACGTACAGACGGATTTCTATGAATAATTAGTCTAAGGTGCTTATTACAGAACATCACTCAAAACTCAAGCTCTACTTAAGTCTCGTGTCAAGCCATTTGATTGGTTGAAACTAGTTTTAAGTAATGCTTAAGCAGAGATCAATGCTTGAGTTTCCTTCTGTAATACGGACCTAACTGTACTGGAAATGACTTTTTTGCTGTTCGTTTCCGGCTCGTCTATACATAAGTATTTTTGAAACGTGCAACTTTATCAAGCCCTGGTTATTGAATCAACGTTTTCCAAGTGGCAATTTTCCATCGTCAATGGGTAGCGGTTCTGGCGACAGATTGGTGCAATGGTGTCATGGAGCACCTGAATTTGTAGCCTTGTATACCCTTCAACGGCCAAGTCACACAATAATAACTATAATAATATTGAAGAAATCGCAATAAGGAACCTTCAACTTGGCACGGCTTTGTCTAGATTTCATTACTTTTTAGAGATAAACCAGCAGCTCCAGCGAGGCTTGGCATTTTTTTACAGAATGTTTTGGGTTGGATTTCACTTCTTTTTGTAGAGGCGTATTCTATTGATTTTAATATTTAATACAGTTTTTTTTTTTCGATTTAGAAGTAGTTATTACAAATCTTCCTTTTCTTTTTTCCTGTTCTGATTCTTGTACAGTAGCAATAGTTTTATGTATTGCCCCTTCGCGTGGCGCGCGTGGTTGTATTCAGTGATCGCTGAAGCTTGAGTTTTATACTCTTAAAGTCAACATTTATGTTTACTTCTTCAATCAATATGAGGTGCGCCCAATGAAAATTGTTTACTCGTGAAAGCGCCATATAAGCTTGGCCACGAGAGAATACGGAGGTGCCAATGTCCATTTTTTAGAGTTAGAACTTGGCTCTTATGAAATGTTAGGTCATACGCCACACAGATTGGGAATTGTTGTCTATACAAGCATGCCCGGGGTATGATCTCAAATTATAACTTACATAATCTTTATATATCGTCGGTGCGCTTGCCAAAACCCGTATGTGGATTTTTTTGATTTTTTTTTTATTTCATAAAATTCATCAATTTTGTATGCCACATCTATTGCCAAGACCCTCATGTAAAAATTCTCACTGAATCTCGATTTGCCAAAACATTTATGTATTTGTTTTCAATGAAAAAACAGTTATGTGACGAATACGTGCACATAAGGAGATTTTCAAAGAATGAAAAACACATAGCAGATTTTGCGGGCACACGTTTGAAACCCCACTGACCAAACGGCAGAGAATCCTTCCTATTTAGAATTAAAAATCTACTTCGATTTTTTTTTTTAAATGACCAAACAGGTGTTGCTGCTGTTGTGCTGCTGGAAATAAATCATGCATTTCCCTCGTACACTCTTCAAAATGCATTTTGTAGAACACCGACAGACTGGCTACTCTACGCGTTTGCTTCAGGCTTTGGAGACCGTTTTGAGCTTAATCTGGGTCACATTTAGCCTCTGGGCGCGCCTCTCCACTGAATCCAAAGTAGCCAGATGGCATTTTATAGCAACAGCCTAAATGTAGCTGCAGTACTCCACACACGAACGTACCTTGGCTTTGTATAACATTAGAAGCTGTCCTGGTGTGAAGTATCACCAGACCTTTGCGTTAACGCCAAGTTTCCTGGCAGCTTGGCCTTGGACCCAATGAACCGCCCAAAGTTCAGGTTTAAGGAAATCTCAACTCTCAAAAGCCGAAGGCGGTCGATGCACTCCAAGGATACATTCCGAAAAGTTGGAGCCAAGGTGAACTAGATTCTTTTCGCGGTGAATAGACACACCTGTGTTTTGTTGGCATGGAATACTACAAAATTGGCTTTGGCCCATTTGGAGACTGCCTGTAGTTCAACATTCTATCGTTTCCTTAGTAGCCCGAGCACCCGGTAGGTATCTCTCCACAACTGTGCTGTCATCTGCATACCCATAGATACCGAGCATCTACAAATTATTAATAGACAGGAGGAACAGAGTTGCAGAGAGAATAGACTCACGAGGAACACAGGCATTAGTCGACATGGGCTCCGAATGCTCCGATAAGCATCCGTCGACAACAACTCGGAGAGAACGTTCAGTCAGGAAGTCTTTTAACCAGCCGGTCAGGCCATGGAAAATGCTTGATCACCAAAGCTACAAGTATCCGTATAATACTATGAACAAAAACTGCAGGTACATAATTATACACTGTACTACATTAACAATAATAAGGAAGTATAGTTGTATGTATGGCACAAAGGAGATGCTGGAGTGTCAGCAAGTGAGTTTACTACTTGGCTTTTGAATTTTTAAAACCTAAAGATAGACGAAGGTTACAAGAAAATCATTCAGATGGATATTATCAAAATCGGAATAAGATGTTAGCCTCAGCTTTATATCTCAATGTCTTTTTCTTTACTGACATGGAATCACTAAAAAAAGACATTGAGATAGAACAATATAATAAATGTCAGGCCATCATTATAGGGAGTACTTTTAATCAGCGTAGGCTGAATGGCTTAGTGGTGCCACCGGTACTCTATGATAACAAAGTCATTCCGTTCAGCTCTGATGTCAAGGATCTGGATCTGCATGTTGACACTTGCCTGGACTGGCGTAAGCAGGTTGCAAGTGTGAACAATAAAGTCACCGGGACGTTGCGGTCGCTTTATAGGCTCAAAAATGTTCTTCCATCACACATAAAGGTAATGCTTGTTCAATCCCTTATATTCCCCATTATTGATTATGGTGATGTGTATTATTACGACCTGAATGCAGATCTACTCAATAAACTTGACCGACTTCTAAATAACTGCATTCGATTCGTATTTAATCTTCGTAAGTAGGTACGAGCATGTATCTTCTCACCGGTCCATCTTGAAATGGCTACCCATCAGGGAACGCAGAGCTCTAAGAGCTTTGGCGACCTTGTTTTCACTCCTACACAAACCCTGTTCTCCTTCTAATCTTACTTCTCATTTTCAATATTTATGCTCTGCGCATAATAGGAATCTTCGGTCTTCCAATAATTGTCTTCTACGATGTCCTTCACACCGCTCTGGTTTTCTTAAGTCTTCATTTCTTGTTCAGGCGGTTTTCCTTTGGAATGATCTTCCTCAGAATATCAGGACGTTGACTAGTCACATAATTTATTCTTTTTCTCTATCTATATTTTTTATCTCTCTCTCTTTACTGTTAATATTTTGTATGTATGTATTTATGTATTTATTATTTTTTTTTTGTGTTTCTCTTTTATATCTTTGCACCTACCATGTTTTGTCTCTGCATCACCTTAAGGTAGACTGGTAGAAAATGCCTAAGGCATTAAGTCCACCATTGTGCAATGTTTTCTTGTGCATAAAGTATTTAATAAATAATAAACAATAATTAATACTTGAGAAGGATCATACTATGATGCAGGTGTACAGTGTCTATTTCACACTAGAAAGGCTCTTTAAACTTCCAATTTACAGTCCTAGTGACTATAATAGACACAGACAAACCGTGAAAATGGTTTTGTGGGGCATAGCATTTATACCAATGTTTTGTACACTAGTAAGAAAATAAATAAATAATACTTAATAATAATAGCTTAATGGGGTAAGCTCGCAGTAAGCCTTATGCTATTCACTATGTAGACTACAAGTTTTAAGGGTATCCAACCTGGATCTGGCAAAAAGGCCGAAAATCCTATAGTCACCGATATCAGAGGTCTTCTATACAAAAACGGCATAATCTATACTAATATTTAAATCTGAAGAGTTTGTTTGTTTGTTTGAACGCGCTAATCTGAGGAACTACTGGTCCGTATTGAAAAAATCTTTTTGCTTTGGATAGCCCATTAATCCAGGAAGGTTTTGTAGAGTAGGTAATTATAGTTAATCTTTATATTTATCTCAGGTGGCTTACATTTTTATAGTACAATACTAACGTTTTTCTGAGTAGGTACGTGTTACCAACTTCAATTTTCTAAAAATAATAGCATTTCATTGATAACACAGAGTTGTTTTACTTACTTTGCAGGCTGCTAGATAAAAAATAAATAAATGATAAGCACATAGCCACAAAAATATCGTACAAAGTTTTTAAAACAAAAACCTTTATGTGCATTTTAAAACATACCTTATTTTGCACGACCAAACAAAATCTGATATGTGCACGTAAAATACAAAAAAATGTATTTTGGGCCCAAATAAAGTAACACTATAAAAATATTTTTAACTCGGTATAACAATAACCTAATTTTCCAACATTCTGCGTTTTTAGATTTTTCTTAAATTTGTTAGTTACCATAAAAAACTGTTTTTTCTGCTTCCTGAAAAGTTGATAAAAACCACATACGGCTTTTGGCAAGCGCACCGACGATATATAATTCTGCTGTACGTGTGTATGTCATCGAACTCCTCCTAAACGGCTTGACCGATTTAAATGATTTTTTCTGTATGCGTTTGAGTGGTGCCGTGAATGGTTTAGATTCACAAATCAGCCCGGCTGAGGGCGCTGATTGCTTGAAAAAGCATGTGATCTCGGAAAAGTTGTTTCGATTTCTCAAACAGTTTTCTGCTACCCTGGTACCTTGCACCTCTACAAACTAGGCACAATAAAAGTTCTTCCATGTAATCATTAATGGTTTAATGATGAATGAGCTTCATTGTTTCGGCTTCTCCTACACTTTTGTGCTACCCTGGTACCTTGCACCTCCACAAAGTAGAGAAAATGAAATTTCTTCTATGTATTATTGCGATTTAATGATGAAAGCAAGCCGATTGATTGATTACAAAGTGAAGGAAACCTGGACTTTTTAAGTCTGAAATCGCCAACCCGCATTGAGCAAGCGTGGTGATTACACTCAATCACTTTTCCTTATGAGAGGAGAGCTATGCCCAGCAGGGGGGCGATAAAAAAAGTTGATGATGATGATGAGCTTCATTGTTTCGACTTCTCCTACACTTTTCTGCTACCCTAATTATCCTAATTTAAAAATTAAGAAATAAGATCAGGTTATATTTCCTTTCATTCATTCATTTATTTAATTCTAAAAACAATTTACATTGTGTTGAATGTCTACATACGACCTACACACAAATATAAGAAACTGAGAATTATTCATTTTATACATTATAAGCGAAATTTATATATGGTGCCAAACAGTTTTAAATATAATTAATGTCAACCAAAATCAAATACAATTATACAAGTCAAAAACAATTACTAATTGCAAATATCATAAATCCTAATGTCTAAATATAATGTCAAATAGTTTTACATTTAATGTCAAAACAATTTACAATATAATGTCAAACAGTTTAATTGCAAAAGATTGTAGCATCAGAAAAAAAAAATCATTTATTATTTTGTAAGGCGGAGCAAAGTTCGCCGGGTCAGCTAGTAAGTAATAATTCGTGAATCAAATTATAAGCAAATGTTACTAACAATTGTTTAGGCTTTATTTGGTCTTCCGGGTCCCACCTCCCTTTTTGTACTAGCCTATCGAACCTTTAACTAAAGACTAAACCAAACATCAATGTTTCTCTTAAGCATCACTTTAGCTCCCTGTTCAATGATTATAGTTTCTTCCAGTCCAGCAGTCATCGTCGCATCATCCTCATATTTTTGTTAACAAGCCCGGGCTTTTGTTATCATACATGTTGAACAATCCAAGGAATTTTTAGCAATTATTTTTATCTCGGATTGCGGAACTGCTTTGAATATAGTATTATGCATACACATATTTCTCGACGGTAGTAAACAAACAGTACCTTCTGGTACGTCCCTCAAACATTGTGTTACATATTTCCATTAAACATTTCTTCATTAGAATGCGAGAGCAGAGGTATCAATCGGTTAGGCAGTATATCTCTGTCTGATTGAGTTGTCAATCCTACTTTGGTTCTTTTTGACATCTCAACAAACGTAGAATCATCCAGCGGTCTAATATACAACGTAAGATCATTGTTTAAAAAAATCAGTACAAAAGATTGGAATTTTATTTATTTTAATAATTATAAACTAGTGCTTAACTGCAATCCCGCCTGATGGCAAGCAGTGATGCAATCGTTGATGGTAAAGCGCACTAGCTTATTAAGCTATTCACTCAAAAAAACTGAGTGAATGGGAAGGAAGACGGCAGTTGAGCGAGGTGGTGTAATGTTAAACCCAACAACACGACCAACGATGCTGCGCCAAAGGGAGATTGATCTAGAGACCCTCCACGACCAAAATCCCGAAACAACAACAATTGACTCATCGTACCCGGCATAAATCGCATCACAACTGCTCAAACCCGTCCTCCGTACGGCTTCACCAGTCCTTATGTCCTTGAACACGACGAATCGCTTGGCGGCAAGACTTTGTCCGGTGGGTGGTAACTTCTGCCGGCGGCGGATGGCAAGGCCTACCACCTTTCTAAGAGGATTAGTTTTTTAAACAGCGACTTATCTCTGACGACTCCCTCATTACGTAACACATTATTGATATTAACTGGAATCATTTTGAAGTATATTGCTAATCCATTGCCCATATGTTTAAAAAATGAGTTCTCAAAAACGTTAATAACGCAATGAATGTTGTTGAACTGTCAAAATGAAACCCATTGCTACTGATGGCGTTTTACGTAATTACACTGCTGGTTTGAGTTGCTAAAGATCCCCAAGCACTAAAATATGTTTTTTTCCAAACCAACCATCTTCTAGATCAGAAGAATCAAACACTTTGCATAAACGAAGATTTATGTAGGTTAATAAGATATCATAGACAATTCACCTATAATAAATAGTTTGACAGTTTTTAAGTATGTCCTTAAGCGGGTATCACCGCCACTCGTAAGTCCAATGCACTATAAGTTGAAGCTTTCTAAATACATATGAATGGTACTCTAACTTGCGCTTGACCGCAATCCCGTCTGATGGTAAGCAGAGCAGTGATGCGATCGTTGATGGTAAAGCGCGCTAGTTTATTAATAGCCTATTCACTTTAGCCTTGAAGACACTCAAATTGTAGTGTGACGGAAACACCGCCGCTGGCAAATTATAAAAATTATATAAATACTACTAAATTTAGCTCAAGATTTACAAACTTCATTGGACCTTATATCTATAATAAGATAAATAAAGCAATAAATATCTACCCTTTAACGAAAACTCAATGTAAGGAAAAGGTTACAAAATACTTACAAAAACTTAATTACGAAGAGACTGAGTTAATACTACATATACCTACCACAGTGATTGACTATTTACCACATACATACACCCTCTTACATTCATACACACATAATCTTATCACACAAATAGAGGACACACATACTGTTCAGTGCTTATTCTTAATTTAATCTAATTTTAAGTTAATTTATTATTTCTGGTAAATTATAAAAATGATAATTTTATTTGGTATGGTGTTATTTTAATTTATTTCATTAAATTTAATTGATTTATTCTATTTTTGAACATGTAAATTTACAAAGTGTTGACTGTACTCAATGGCTACCTACATATATCTAGTGTCTACTTTTAAAGGGATTGGGCGCTGATAACTGAAACACAGGCTTTTGCCTAGTTCGGTTACAGATGTGTAATCCGATTGTAACAATAAATTATAGCCTACAATATATTTTGTGTAACAATGTAAATTATTTCTGAATAAACGTTATTATTATTATATAATTGTTCCAGTCCCTCGATGTACGCGGAATAAAAGAGGGAGCAAAACGCTTCGTCGTTGTTCCCTTGTACACTGATAGAGCAGCGGTGGACTATTAGTATCGTCCGCGATTTACAAGTTGTAGGCCGTAGGTTAGAACCCTATCAGGCGCTTTAATTTGTGTAAATTATTTCATCACCACTGCTGTCAAAACGGTGCAGTGAAGGAAATTTTCGTGAGACAACCGGCATGTTTTAGAAGCAAAAACTTCGAAGGCATGTGACATTTATCAACCCGCACTGTGCCCGCCTGGGCCGCAGTGGGCCGTAATCTACACGGGTAGATTACGGCCCACTCTATCTCATCGAGAGGAGGATGTGTCCTAGGAGTGGGAATATTTTAGGCTGATTATATTTTCCTGATTAATGTCTCAATATGTCAAAAATGCATCCAATTTCTCTATATTTATGAAAAAAAAGAAAAGTGAGTTTGTTTGTTTGTTTGTTCCGCTTTCACGCCGTAACTACTGAACCGATTGCTTTGAAATTTTGTAGACACAAAGATAGAAGTCCGGATTAAATAATAGGGTAGTTTTTATCCCGGAAGAATCGATATTCCTAAGGAAAATCTAAAAAGCGATATAATCTCATCCCACGCGGGCAAAACCGCGGGCGGAAAGCTAGTGGATTATATTTTGACCAAATTTTGAGTGAAATTTATTTTAGGGTAATTTGTTAATTTCATTTGTGTAATGTTTATGTTCGAGTTGAAAAGTTAGTAGTACCTAGTTAGTAATCGTTCGACTATTTCTTCGTGTGAACTAAAAAGTATAAAAGCCAGTCTAGTCTTATCCACAGTTTATATCAAAGCAGAAGGGGAGGCATTTCCAGCAGTGGGGCGCTCTAAGCTAGATTAAATTAGAAGATATATGTGTCCCACTACGCTGGATTTTTGCAATGACAATAATTTTTTTTATGTAGCAATAGTAGATTTGATTATAGATTACTGAACGACGAACATTTCTTCCTTCTGATCTAATTCAAAGGTTACTGCAGACCATAATTCTGCCGTCTTAACGAAAAGTGCAATAACTAGGTTAAACATGATTTCGAGAAAAACGCGTTTAAAGTTTTTTTTTTGTTTTGTTTGTATCTCCATCACTGTACATGGTATCGAGTTGAATCTTTCACTACATGATATCTTACAATGTAGAGAATATTACGTGATACTTAATGTTTGTTCCCGCAATTATTCTCTGTATAAAAAACAACAAATACTCGAGTGTTAAGTATTATTTCTATTTCGAAAGTATGTTTACTAGTCATAACCGCAATAAGTAACCTATTTATTGCACTAATGGTTAGGAAACTAACATGATGCACTTTTAAGTAGGAATGAAAATATTTTTATGGACTGTTCCTAACCAAAAGTGCATTAAGTTTCTTATTTATTGCGGTTTTCATTAGTAAGAGACAAGTTTAAAACGACAAAGTTGTAATTTGTTACTCTTAGAAAAACAGAGGTGTTACGTTTTATGTCAAATATGAATAAATAGAACTCTTACAAAACTTTATTTTACTTCTTCTTCTTTATCTTCTTCGGAGATCTACCATGAAATTGTCAAGCCAAGTCTACTTATTATACTTATCTGTATTCAGATGTGTTTAAAAATACAACTGAAATCACATGATTTCAGTTGAAATATATTCATTTATTAAAATATTTTAATAGTTGTTAAATTACCTAAACAGTTGTAAATATTAAAAATAATTTTAAAAAGTAGTACACATTTTATTTTAATGCATTATTTTTTAACCACTTTTTATATTATTTATCAATGTACGAATCAGTCTGATATAACACTTACCTATAAGTAATTAAATATTTTTAGGTTTGAAACTTGGGACGTTTCGGGTAAGTTTAACCAAAAGCCTCTCCTGGTTTCAGGCATCAAAGGTATTCCTCTTGATAAATTCTTGCTTGAAAAATTAGGAAAGCATTTGTTTTTAGTTATTTTTACTGGTCGAAAATCTAGTTCTTTCCAATCAGATACTTGGGAATCTTTGTGCTTTATTGTAAATCTCTTTCGGCTCTGACTGCCATGGTGTCTTTTAGATACGACTCTGGGTTTCATGTTTCGGATTCCATGTTGAAACGACACATCCTCATATCTGTAAATATCGGATACTGCCATCACGATTACTATGCTTCTTTTTAAATTGGCCGTTTTTACGGAATCTACAAAGTCATCAAAATCATAAACTTTCTTTTTCCTTTTTAATGTCATTTCCTTGATGATGAAAGTTATCAGCCGACATGAACATATGGCCTGGTTCAAAATATTTTACGGTAATTGATTCCGCAGCAACCAGCTGACTATTTACCATGTTTACCAGAAAACACATTGACGTCCAGTTTTTGTATTTTTTTTAAAATAATTAAAATAGTGCTTAACTGCAATCCCGGCTGATGGTAAGCAGTGACGCAATCATTGATAGTAAAGCGCACTAGTTTATTAAGCCTATTCACTTAAAAGATTTAGGAATAGGAAGGATGACGGCAGTTGAGCCAGGTGATGCAATGTTAACCCCAAGACCAACACGACCAACGATGCTGCGCCAGAGGGAGATTGATCTGGAGACTCCACGACCAAACTCCCTACACAACAACATTTGGCGCATCGTACCCGGCACACATCGCAACACAATTACTGCTCAGACCCGTACGGCTTCAGCAGACATCATGCCGGAACACGACGAATCGCTTGGCAGCAAGACTTTGTCTGGTGGGTGGTAACTTCTGCCAGCAGCCGATGTTATGGCCTACCACCGAGAATATTTAGTATTGGGCTCATAAAACGATAATATTAATGTCGCGTTCATGAACAATAAACTACCTGAATGCAGAAATGATATCTTTTTGGCTTCTACCAGAGACAGTTTCATTGTCTTACACACATTTTGGGGTTGTATCCTTTGTACAATCAGAGGATCTGCATTTTATTACATGGGCCCATTTAATTGCGCCACCTTTTTGACATTGTCATGTTTTTAGCCAGATGTGTACAAACATTCCTATCACTATGAACGATCGCCGATGCTTTGTTTTTTCTTACAATTCTATCTTACGCTTTCTAAATTCCTGTTCACAGTGTTATATTCAATAACAGGGGTTGACACCGTTACAATTTATTTATTATACTAACTCTAACTGTACTATACTTTCTATTCTGAGTTATTTATATAACATCTATACTATATATACAATTTATAACTAGTCCTCCCGCACAGTATTCGTTTAATCTTCCTAGAGATATTTATCTCTAGGAAGATTCAATACATCAAATCAACTTAATACATAAATTTTAGTATTCTTCCCACAATTAGTAATAAGATCCCTTAACATAACCGCAATAATTCAAGCTTATTGCGCTTATAACTTGTAAATGAAAATCATAGTAACGAAATATATGGTAATAATAAATGCAATAACTCAAACTTATTGCACTTATAACTAGTAAATGAATATTACAAATGACGAACTATGCTAACTATAAATGTACTATCTACACTTATTGCAGATATGTTTAGTAAAACTACTTAATAGTGGAAGTAAGTAAGTCCAATCTATAGTTATTTCGGTCTTGATTTGTAAATCATAAAGCACTGACTTAGATATTGCAGTTTAGCTTAGTATAAAACCAGCTACGTCATAGATACGTAAAAAGTGTCTTAAAAGAATATATAGATCTTATTCTGCAGATTCCAAATATGTACTTAACTCAATTTGGGGCAAAACTCGAGTTATTGCACTTTTCGTAAGGACGGCAGAATTTTAGCCCATATAGGTGCAAAGTTCTCATCAATATAAATGAATTAATTCCAAACACAAAGTAGCTACTGTAAACCGTTGAGGAGTCCCCTAACAGCCCTTCGTCTTCGTCATAAGATCTCTAATGACAATCCCAATTTATCTACTAGGTATAAAGCTCTTATCAATACAAATTAATCAGGCATAAACACAAGGTAGCTGCTGTGAATCGCCGAGGAGTTCCTTCGTTTGTCTCTCGACTCCATCATCAAATCTACTTCAGACCTTCATTATAACCCATATGGGTGCAAAGTCCTCATGAATATAAATGATATACTTAAGTCCAAACACAAAGTAACTACTGTAAACCGTTGAGGAGTACGCGGGACTGACCTTTGTCTTCATCATCAGAGCCTTTATGACAGTCACAACCCATCGAGGTGTAAAGTTTTTTTTTTATTAGTTATAAACTAGTGCTTGACTGCAATCCCGCCTGATGGTAAGCAGTGATGCAATCGTTGATGGTAAAACGCACTAGCTTATTAAGCCTATTCACTCAAAAAAACTGAGTGAATAGGAAGGAAGACGGCAGTTGAGCGAGGTGATGCAATGTTTAACCCAACAACACGAACAACGATGCTGCGCCAGAGGATGATCTGGAGACGACCACGACCAAACCCCCGACACAACAACATTAGGCACATCGTACCTGGTACACATCGCAACACAACTGCTCAGACCTGTCCTCCGTACGGCTTCACCAGACAAATAAAATAATTCTAAATAATAATGATTTAATTCTCATCAATACAAATTAATCAAACATAAACACAAGGTAGCTGCTGTGAATCGTTGAGGAGTTCTCACGACTGTCTCCCAGCTTCATCATCAGATCTACTCTGTACCTTTATTAAATTGTAGTGTTTTCTAATACTTATTGAAAATACTTAGAAATGCACTAGTCACCCCTACGACTTTTGAAAGTTACCCTTGATTTCTCTGGTCTTCCATCATCAGATCCTGACCTGGTAACTATTGAACCACCTAGAAAGTATACCCTTTCAAACAAAAAGAAATTTGAAAATCGATCCAGGCGTCTTAAGTTAATCGGTGAACACACCTTTATAAAAAAAAAAGTTTACGACGAATTGAGAACCAACTCCTTTTTTTTTTTTTTTTTGATGAAGGGGCCCACCAAGTTGAATCTGAGGGCACGGCAGTGCCCT
This sequence comes from Sesamia nonagrioides, assembly GCA_017933935.1. Lineage (NCBI taxonomy): Eukaryota > Metazoa > Arthropoda > Insecta > Lepidoptera > Noctuidae > Sesamia > Sesamia nonagrioides. The sequence goes on along the minus strand of JADWQK010000907.1, from coordinate 376,723 downwards.
CGCCAAGTCGAGCGCGAAGCAAACACTGCCGTACCATCTTTACCCGAACCATTTCGCTGCATTTTCAGGCCCCTAATTAAGAACCTCTGGATAGTACCTGAACGCTGAAATTTTGGTCATCCAGTAAGCTGCATTTACACACTTCAAATCTAAAATTTCAAGTCTGTAGCTCATCCAGTTCTGAAGTTAAGCGAAAGTAAATTTCCGTGTTTTCGACACTCACTCACTCATGATCATCAAAATAGAAGTAGTACTTCCCATAAACTCAGAGAGCTGAAATTTAGTACAGAGCCAGGGTTTAATGGTCACATAAAGGGAAAAATATAAAAACTAGAATAATCGAAGATCTGAAGTACCTGGTGACCTTGATTAGAAAGCAGAAGAGCCCAACCAAACTAGTAGAGATTGACGTACCACCGTCATTATAATATTCAACTTGGTGGACCCCTTCATCAACTGATTTAAAAAAAAGGAGTTGGTTCTCAATTCGTCGTAAACTTTTTTTTTTATAAAGGTGTGTTCACCGATTAACTTAAGACGCCTGGATCGATTTTCAAATTTCTTTTTGTTTGAAAGGGTATACTTTCTAGGTGGTTCAATAGTTACCAGGTCAGGATCTGATGATGGAAGACCAGAGAAATCAAGAGTAACTTTCAAAAATCGTAGGGGTGACAAGTGCATATCTAAGTATTTTCAATAAGTATTAGAAAACACTACAATTTAATAAAGGTACGGAGTAGATCTGATGATGAAGCTGGGAGACAGTCGTGAGAACTCCTCAACGATTCACAGCAGCTACCTTGTGTTTATGTTTGATTAATTTGTATTGATGAGAATTAAATTATTATTATTTAGAATTATTTTATTTGTCTGGTGAAGTCGTACGGAGGACGGGTCTGAGCAGTTGTGTTGCGATGTGTACCGGGTACGATGTGCCTAATGTTGTTGTGTCGGGAGTTTGGTCGTGGAGGGTATCCAGATCATCCTCTGGCGCAGCATCGTTGTTCGTGTTGTTGGGTTAAACATTGCATCACCTCGCTCAACTGCCGTCTTCCTTCCTATTCACTCAGTTTTTTTGAGTGAATAGGCTTAATAAGCTAGTGCGTTTTACCATCAACGATTGCATCACTGCTTACCATCAGGCGGGATTGCAGTCAAGCACTAGTTTATAACTAATAAAAAAAAAACTTTACACCTCGATGGGTTGTGACTGTCATAAAGGCTCTGATGATGAAGACAAAGGTCAGTCCCGCGTACTCCTCAACGGTTTACAGTAGTTACTTTGTGTTTGGACTTAAGTATATCATTTATATTCATGAGGACTTTGCACCCACATGGGTTATAATGAAGGTCTGAAGTAGATTTGATGATGGAGTCGAGAGACAAACGAAGGAACTCCTCGGCGATTCACAGCAGCTACCTTGTGTTTATGCCTGATTAATTTGTATTGATAAGAGCTTTATACCTAGTAGATAAATTGGGATTGTCATTAGAGATCTTATGACGAAGACGAAGGGCTGTTAGGGGACTCCTCAACGGTTTACAGTAGCTACTTTGTGTTTGGAATTAATTCATTTATATTGATGAGAACTTTGCACCTATATGGGCTAAAATTATGGTCTGCAGTAACCTTTGAATTAGATCAGAAGGAAGAAATGTTCGTCGTTCAGTAATCTATAATCAAATCTACTATTGCTACATAAAAAAAATTATTGTCATTGCAAAAATCCAGCGTAGTGGGACACATATATCTTCTAATTTAATCTAGCTTAGAGCGCCCCACTGCTGGAAATGCCTCCCCTTCTGCTTTGATATAAACTGTGGATAAGACTAGACTGGCTTTTATAATTTTTAGTTCACATGAAGAAATAGTCGAACGATTACTAACTAGGTACTACTAACTTTTCAACTCGAACATAAACATTACACAAATGAAATTAACAAATTACCCTAAAATAAATTTCACTCAAAATTTGGTCAAAATATAATCCACTAGCTTTCCGCCCGCGGTTTTGCCCGCGTGGGATGAGATTATATCGCTTTTTAGATTTTCCTTAGGAATATCGATTCTTCCGGGATAAAAACTACCCTATTATTTAATCCGGACTTCTATCTTTGTGTCTACAAAATTTCAAAGCAATCGGTTCAGTAGTTACGGCGTGAAAGCGGAACAAACAAACAAACAAACTCACTTTTCTTTTTTTTCATAAATATAGAGAAATTGGATGCATTTTTGACATATTGAGACATTAATCAGGAAAATATAATCAGCCTAAAATATTCCCACTCCTAGGACACATCCTCCTCTCGATGAGATAGAGTGGGCCGTAATCTACCCGTGTAGATTACGGCCCACTGCGGCCCAGGCGGGCACAGTGCGGGTTGATAAATGTCACATGCCTTCGAAGTTTTTGCTTCTAAAACATGCCGGTTGTCTCACGAAAATTTCCTTCACTGCACCGTTTTGACAGCAGTGGTGATGAAATAATTTACACAAATTAAAGCGCCTGATAGGGTTCTAACCTACGGCCTACAACTTGTAAATCGCGGACGATACTAATAGTCCACCGCTGCTCTATCAGTGTACAAGGGAACAACGACGAAGCGTTTTGCTCCCTCTTTTATTCCGCGTACATCGAGGGACTGGAACAATTATATAATAATAATAACGTTTATTCAGAAATAATTTACATTGTTACACAAAATATATTGTAGGCTATAATTTATTGTTACAATCGGATTACACATCTGTAACCGAACTAGGCAAAAGCCTGTGTTTCAGTTATCAGCGCCCAATCCCTTAAAAAGTAGACACTAGATATATGTAGGTAGCCATTGAGTACAGTCAACACTTTGTAAATTTACATGTTCAAAAATAGAATAAATCAATTAAATTTAATGAAATAAATTAAAATAACACCATACCAAATAAAATTATCATTTTTATAATTTACCAGAAATAATAAATTAACTTAAAATTAGATTAAATTAAGAATAAGCACTGAACAGTATGTGTGTCCTCTATTTGTGTGATAAGATTATGTGTGTATGAATGTAAGAGGGTGTATGTATGTGGTAAATAGTCAATCACTGTGGTAGGTATATGTAGTATTAACTCAGTCTCTTCGTAATTAAGTTTTTGTAAGTATTTTGTAACCTTTTCCTTACATTGAGTTTTCGTTAAAGGGTAGATATTTATTGCTTTATTTATCTTATTATAGATATAAGGTCCAATGAAGTTTGTAAATCTTGAGCTAAATTTAGTAGTATTTATATAATTTTTATAATTTGCCAGCGGCGGTGTTTCCGTCACACTACAATTTGAGTGTCTTCAAGGCTAAAGTGAATAGGCTATTAATAAACTAGCGCGCTTTACCATCAACGATCGCATCACTGCTCTGCTTACCATCAGACGGGATTGCGGTCAAGCGCAAGTTAGAGTACCATTCATATGTATTTAGAAAGCTTCAACTTATAGTGCATTGGACTTACGAGTGGCGGTGATACCCGCTTAAGGACATACTTAAAAACTGTCAAACTATTTATTATAGGTGAATTGTCTATGATATCTTATTAACCTACATAAATCTTCGTTTATGCAAAGTGTTTGATTCTTCTGATCTAGAAGATGGTTGGTTTGGAAAAAAACATATTTTAGTGCTTGGGGATCTTTAGCAACTCAAACCAGCAGTGTAATTACGTAAAACGCCATCAGTAGCAATGGGTTTCATTTTGACAGTTCAACAACATTCATTGCGTTATTAACGTTTTTGAGAACTCATTTTTTAAACATATGGGCAATGGATTAGCAATATACTTCAAAATGATTCCAGTTAATATCAATAATGTGTTACGTAATGAGGGAGTCGTCAGAGATAAGTCGCTGTTTAAAAAACTAATCCTCTTAGATAGGTGGTAGGCCTTGCCATCCGCCGCCGGCAGAAGTTACCACCCACCGGACAAAGTCTTGCCGCCAAGCGATTCGTCGTGTTCAAGGACATAAGGACTGGTGAAGCCGTACGGAGGACGGGTTTGAGCAGTTGTGATGCGATTTATGCCGGGTACGATGAGTCAATTGTTGTTGTTTCGGGATTTTGGTCGTGGAGGGTCTCTAGATCAATCTCCCTTTGGCGCAGCATCGTTGGTCGTGTTGTTGGGTTTAACATTACACCACCTCGCTCAACTGCCGTCTTCCTTCCTCTTCACTCAGTGTTTTTGAGTGAATAGGCTCTTAATAAACTAGCGCGCTTTACCATCAACGATTGCATCACTGCTTGCCATCAGGCGGGATTGCAGTCAAGCACTAGTTTATAATTATTAAAATAAATAAAATTCCAATCTTTTGTACTGATTTTTTTTAAACAATGATCTTACGTTGTATATTAGACCGCCGCTGGATGATTCTACGTTTGTTGAGATGTCAAAAAGAACCAAAATAGGATTGACAACTCAATCAGACAGAGATATACTGCCTAACCGATTTATACCTCTGCTCTCGCATTCTAATGAAGAAATGTTTAATGGAAATATGTAACACAATGTTTGAGGGACGTACCAGAAGGTACTGTTTGTTTACTACCGTCGAGAAATATGTGTATGCATAATACTATATTCAAAGCAGTTCCGCAATCCGAGATAAAAATAATTGCTAAAAATTCCTTGGATTGTTCAACATGTATGATAACAAAAGCCCGGGCTTGTTAACAAAAATATGAGGATGATGCGACGATGACTGCTGGACTGGAAGAAACTATAATCATTGAACAGGGAGCTAAAGTGATGCTTAAGAGAAACATTGATGTTTGGTTTAGTCTTTAGTTAATGGTTCGATAGGCTAGTACAAAAAGGGAGGTGGGACCCGGAAGACCAAATAAAGCCTAAACAATTGTTAGTAACATTTGCTTATAATTTGATTCACGAATTATTACTTACTAGCTGACCCGGCGAACTTTGCTCCGCCTTACAAAATAATAAATGATTTTTTTTTTCTGATGCTACAATCTTTTGCAATTAAACTGTTTGACATTATATTGTAAATTGTTTTGACATTAAATGTAAAACTATTTGACATTATATTTAGACATTAGGATTTATGATATTTGCAATTAGTAATTGTTTTTGACTTGTATAATTGTATTTGATTTTGGTTGACATTAATTATATTTAAAACTGTTTGGCACCATATATAAATTTCGCTTATAATGTATAAAATGAATAATTCTCAGTTTCTTATATTTGTGTGTAGGTCGTATGTAGACATTCAACACAATGTAAATTGTTTTTAGAATTAAATAAATGAATGAATGAAAGGAAATATAACCTGATCTTATTTCTTAATTTTTAAATTAGGATAATTAGGGTAGCAGAAAAGTGTAGGAGAAGTCGAAACAATGAAGCTCATCATCATCATCAACTTTTTTTATCGCCCCCCTGCTGGGCATAGCTCTCCTCTCATAAGGAAAAGTGATTGAGTGTAATCACCACGCTTGCTCAATGCGGGTTGGCGATTTCAGACTTAAAAAGTCCAGGTTTCCTTCACTTTGTAATCAATCAATCGGCTTGCTTTCATCATTAAATCGCAATAATACATAGAAGAAATTTCATTTTCTCTACTTTGTGGAGGTGCAAGGTACCAGGGTAGCACAAAAGTGTAGGAGAAGCCGAAACAATGAAGCTCATTCATCATTAAACCATTAATGATTACATGGAAGAACTTTTATTGTGCCTAGTTTGTAGAGGTGCAAGGTACCAGGGTAGCAGAAAACTGTTTGAGAAATCGAAACAACTTTTCCGAGATCACATGCTTTTTCAAGCAATCAGCGCCTTCAGCCGGGCTGATTTGTGAATCTAAACCATTCACGGCACCACTCAAACGCATACAGAAAAAATCATTTAAATCGGTCAAGCCGTTTAGGAGGAGTTCGATGACATACACACGTACAGCAGAATTATATATATAAAGATTATGTAAGTTATAATTTGAGATCATACCCCGGGCATGCTTGTATAGACAACAATTCCCAATCTGTGTGGCGTATGACCTAACATTTCATAAGAGCCAAGTTCTAACTCTAAAAAATGGACATTGGCACCTCCGTATTCTCTCGTGGCCAAGCTTATATGGCGCTTTCACGAGTAAACAATTTTCATTGGGCGCACCTCATATTGATTGAAGAAGTAAACATAAATGTTGACTTTAAGAGTATAAAACTCAAGCTTCAGCGATCACTGAATACAACCACGCGCGCCACGCGAAGGGGCAATACATAAAACTATTGCTACTGTACAAGAATCAGAACAGGAAAAAAGAAAAGGAAGATTTGTAATAACTACTTCTAAATCGAAAAAAAAAAACTGTATTAAATATTAAAATCAATAGAATACGCCTCTACAAAAAGAAGTGAAATCCAACCCAAAACATTCTGTAAAAAAATGCCAAGCCTCGCTGGAGCTGCTGGTTTATCTCTAAAAAGTAATGAAATCTAGACAAAGCCGTGCCAAGTTGAAGGTTCCTTATTGCGATTTCTTCAATATTATTATAGTTATTATTGTGTGACTTGGCCGTTGAAGGGTATACAAGTCTACAAATTCAGGTGCTCCATGACACCATTGCACCAATCTGTCGCCAGAACCGCTACCCATTGACGATGGAAAATTGCCACTTGGAAAACGTTGATTCAATAACCAGGGCTTGATAAAGTTGCACGTTTCAAAAATACTTATGTATAGACGAGCCGGAAACGAACAGCAAAAAAGTCATTTCCAGTACAGTTAGGTCCGTATTACAGAAGGAAACTCAAGCATTGATCTCTGCTTAAGCATTACTTAAAACTAGTTTCAACCAATCAAATGGCTTGACACGAGACTTAAGTAGAGCTTGAGTTTTGAGTGATGTTCTGTAATAAGCACCTTAGACTAATTATTCATAGAAATCCGTCTGTACGTCTATTTTATATTAGATAGGTGGTCGATTTGACGCTCCAAAAAGAACAGCAGTCATCATTGTCAATGATTAATACATGTGTTGCACAATGTATTAAGTCCAATTACAAATACCAGTATGGGCTATTATTCTCACATAACAAACATATGTAGTTATAACAGATATATCTAACATTACGTGTTAACAAAATCGCACTAACGTATAATGTTCAACGGCCAAGTCACACAATTATAACTATAATAATATTGAAGAAATCGCAATAAGGAACCTTCAACTTGGCACGGCTTTGTCTAGATTTCATTACTTTTTAGAGATAAACCAGCAGCTCCAGCGAGGCTTGGCATTTTTTTACAGAATGTTTTGGGTTGGATATTATAATGACGGTGGTACGTCAATCTGTACTAGTTTGGTTGGGCTCTTCTACTTTCTAATCAAGGTCACCAGGTACTTCAGATCTTCGATTATTCTAGTTTTTATATTTTTCCCTTTATGTGACCATTAAACCCTGGCTCTGTACTAAATTTCAGCTCTCTGAGTTTATGGGAAGTACTACTTCTATTTTGATGATCATGAGTGAGTGAGTGTCGAAAACACGGAAATTTACTTTCGCTTAACTTCAGAACTGGATGAGCTACAGACTTGAAATTTTAGATTTGAAGTGTGTAAATGCAGCTTACTGGATGACCAAAATTTCAGCGTTCAGGTACTATCCAGAGGTTCTTAATTAGGGGCCTGAAAATGCAGCGAAATGGTTCGGGTAAAGATGGTACGGCAGTGTTTGCTTCGCGCTCGACTTGGCGAGGGCACTGCCGTGCCCTCAGATCATATGAGTTTATATAGGTACATCATAACTTTCTCTGTCGGCTAGTGGAATTCTAATTCCTAAATGTTTTAACCTTCAGTAGGTGGTAAATTTTTGGAAGTTCAGTCTGTATGTTTTCTATCTGCAAGGATAGTTTTCGCGATAATTGTCCTAAAAATAATGCTGAGTTAAACTCATAGTTGCTTCGGCGATAGTACCTAAGTGGGCGCTGAACATTCCATGATTGACGTCTGTTATTGTATTGATTATTGTATCTTGTATTGATTTTAGCTTCGTGAGCATATTTGTAGCTATGATGGTGGATAGTAGAGCTGTGACAAACCGTATGTATTCGTTACTGAGTAACGGGTACGCCATCTAGTATGAAGTAACGAGACGTTACTCACGAATGCATTTCGTTACTCGTACTTTTCGTATGGGCACCTACACTGTTTCAGTTCACGCAAGTATACTGCATCAAAAAAGTTATGAACTTAATTAATAGCGCCACTGTCGCTTCCGTCATAGAGTATGGTAGCTCCATTTGCTAAAAAAATTGTTGTTATGACTTTTTTGTCGCATTATACCGTTGATGCGTGTGTGTAACGAAGCGTCGTTACCTAGTACCTACTTTGAATTACCTAGCAGTATTTGTTGCTTTTTCTTTAATATAATCGATGCGTAATGTATTGCGATGTCGTACTGTACGCGTACGCAATGCGGCTGAATTCCGATTTCATACTATACGCGTACGCAATACGAGTAAATTCGTTGCTATGTTATAAGGTGTCAGAAGGAACGAGTAACGTAACGATACGATAGTAACGAGTACTAATTGTTAAAGTAACGAATACATGCGGGTACGCTTTTTTTCGGTACTTTTACACCTCTAGTGGATAGTGCTAGCTCGTTCCTCATTTCTTGTTCTTGCAAGTTTTTGTTCAACGTATTGGTAGCATTTGTAAGAAAGAATGTTTAAATGTTGATTGATGGCCTTGTGTTGCCGATTAATCGATTCTTCAGTTCTCTTGAGTAGATTGTATTCTGCTTCTACTACTGAGATCTAGAACTCTAAAAAAACTGTTGTGAACGAAGGTCACGACTTGGAGAGGGATGGTAAATCAAACACTGGACTTGAATACTAAGCGCGTATAATATAAAGACACAGTGATATGACTTGCTTGGCTGCTCACACAAAATGCAAAAAAAATATTGTCTTATACTATCGGCGGTAACGAAACCATAGCGAGATGTAATTCGACGCCAACGCCATCTATCGAGCGCAGCGGTACTAAAATAGTGAACATTGCTTTATAAATCCCGCTATGATTTCGTTTGCTTTTAGTTACATGAACATGCCGCCCTCCAAGGACATTATGGCAAATGTCCTTCAAAACCGGTTTTTTGCTTACACTAAACACATACATATACAGTGAACCTATGCTAAGTACAATCATAACAGAAATATAACAAATGTGCTGAATTACATCTCACAATTGAGTTTCCCACTAGCCAATATCCAGTCGTAGCAATACAACCATATATGGCACAAGTCTTTTTTAATTTTAAATGTTTGTATACTTAAATAATATCTACATTAATCAGTCACAGATAAAACACATAGTTTGGATGTAGGTCTTTTAATCATGGATTTTTGTGGTTTAAACGTGTTGTGTGTTAAACCATCAGAACTTGGATGTTTCTTTTTAAACCTGCCTAACAACCACCTGCCAGGGGACATATTATCCTCCTTTACTAAAACTACATGAGCCTAATGATATGTATTAAAACTGCCTAAAATATCGAAAACTCCAATTACTATTAAGTAAATAACTGCCGCATAAGCGACCTTGGAAGCGTCCGCAACCCCGTGTAACTCGCGTTTCATTTTACAACCTGTATGCAACCAGCGTGGTATTTGGATGTCAACTAATGCAATTAAGGATTGACGGTAAGTAACCGATTCCCTTACTAAGTTGTTTGGCACTTCTTGATCCCAATGAAATCCTGCTAACCACAGCTTTTGAATCAGGATTTTGGCTATGATTATGCTTGCTGCTAGCCACCCCAAGGGATCAAATAATCTGGCTATATCTGAAATAATTTTTCTTTTTGTTACAGGTTCATCTATGGGCTTCAGTTCTAGAGAGTATCTGAAGCAATCGTCCCGCGAGTTCCAGGTAAGACCTAAAATTTTCGTTATTTCATTTATTTTTATATGTAACGCTTCATCATTTGTATCTCTAATTCTATGTAATAGCCTTTGGCTATTGCTTTTCCATTTTTGCATCTGAAATCCGCCTTTAGCTAACACTTTAGTTAACTCCGTGTAAATTTTGAACGCTTCTTCTTCCGTTGCAGCTCCTCACATCAAATCATCCATGTAAAAGTCGTTTAGGATTATTTGAGCTGTGTTCAGACTCTCCTTACATTCATCAACTGCTAGCTGTTGCAGCGCCCTAACAGCCAAGTATGGTGCCTAGGCTGTGCCAAAGGTAACGGTTAGCAATTCAAACTCTGTGATTTCCTTTTCAGGGCTATCGCGCCACAATATACGTTGCAATGGAGTATCTTCTCTGCTCACAAGAACCTGCCGATACATTTTTATGATGTCCCCTACTATACAGATCTTATCAGTTCTCCATCGCATAATTATATGACGGAGGTCATCTTGCAGGGACGGGCCAACCATTAAATCGTCGTTAAGCGACCTCCCGTTGCTTCGCTTGCATGAAGCGTCAAACACAACACGCACTTTGGTTGTGTCTTTATCTTCACGGATGACCGCGTGATGAGGTAAGTAAACACCCTTTTTATTATTCTTTTCTTGCTGTATTACTTCTGTCATGTGATTAAGTTTTAAATACTCTTGTAGGACCTTAGAGTATTCCTTTTTTAATTTACAATTTTTTGCTAATCTAGTTTTTTTTTTTTTTTTTATAAGTTATAAACAAGCGCTTGACCGCAATCCCGCCTGATGGTAAGCAGTGATGCGATCATTGATGGTAAAGCGCACCGCGCGCGCGAGTTTCTAACCCTTTAAGCCTTTTTTCAGCTATTCCTTTAGATTCACAGGATTCAACTTAAAGCAATCAATATTCGAGCCCACAAGACCCAATAGTGGCTCATGTATTGATAATGTTTTTCATAACATTCACGGTGCCAAATCGAACAATGTAGAACTAGGGCTGTCTGATCATAAGGCACAGATACTATGCTGTCCAGTAAAGAAGACCTGCTTGCTTGATCACTGGTTCGTGTATAAAAGAGTTTTTTCTAAAGAAAATTTATTAAAGTTTAAAAATTGTCTAAGTAGACTTAAGTTCAAAGAAGTTTATGACACTAATAACGCAAATGAAGCATTTACAATTATGCATGATTTGTTTAAATTATTCTATGATTTATGCTTTCCTATATCTAGAATAAAAATAAAACTAAAACCCAACTACGACAAAAAACGACGCTGAAAAAGTATAAAACAAGATTTTCAGAATACTGAACTGAACAAAGTTGCTAATGTAGTTGCAAGTAAATGGACACAGTAGACTCTACCAAGATGCCCTCGTTGTAAATGGACAATAATTTTCGGAAGAAACATATACCTACCTACCGTAGCACCTTGACAACGTGTGACTACGCCTTTCCAAACATGAAAATTTATCTCTACATGGTGAATATTGTATACTTCAGAATAGTATTGTATGGCATTATTGTCAATTTACAACGAAGGGATCTTGGTAGAGTCTACTGTGTCCATTTACTTGCAACTACATTAGCAACTTTGTTCAGTTCAGTATTCTGAAAATCTTGTTTTATACTTTTTCAGCGTCGTTTTTTGTCGTAGTTGGGTTTTAGTTTTATTACTTTTTATTATTTGTACTATTTTGGTGTTAAAGTGTATTTGTGGCGCATAATATTAACTTAAAAGTTAAATTGATGAACTAAAAACTAGGTACTTGACATATTACATCTACACGCACATATAACAACATAAGCCCGAAGGCATATAGTGCAGAGGACATTTTTATGGGAGTTTTAGCTAGTTATCAAACTGTTTCCGCCTTCACTGCGTGGAGTTACTCCCAGCTTATGTCATTTTCATTAGTGCATTACATATTCTATTAATGTTCACACTGCTCTACATTGCATTAAGCGATTCACAGTTCCCGTGATCCGCGCTTTACTCTTATCTATGTATACTAATATATAAAGCTGAAGAGTTTGTTTGTATGTTTGTTTGTTCGCGCTAATCTCGGGAACTACTGGTCCGATTTGAAAAATTCTTTTTGCGTTGGATAGCCCATTAATCCAGGAAGGCTTTCGGCCTTCATAACATCACGCTGCAACCAACAGGAGCTGAGCATAACTAATTCCATGCGAACGAAGTCGCTGGCGGCCGCTTGTCGCTCATATTTAACATCATTAAAGCATTCCTGTAATTATGTACAAGCATAAAGTACTCGTGATGCTCTTTCACGTGATACCAAACACTGTATATTTATTTTAATTTTATATTAACATAGAACTTTCTGTCCGCTAGAGGGCGCAATACTAAATTTGGTGACAAGCATTATAGCTCATAACTAACAGAATATCAAGGCCCTTATAATGGTTCTACAGTGGTCTTATTCTGATACCTAAGTAGTAAAGAAGATAGGAACGAAAAGATGTGAATTATATGCAACCTGCCCATGAATACAGGTAAGGTCACAAGCAAATGCTAGCAATGTATATATATTCAAAATGTACAAGTAAAGCGCTTTCAAATGATACCAAACACGGCATATTTGTCTTAACTTTATTTTTTTACTCTGTATGTTTTGTCCCCTAGAGGGCGCCACATTAGATTTGGTGAAACCCCATGTAGCCTATAACCAGCGGACAATTAAGACGCTTCTAATGATATGCCATTTGTCGAATTCTGATAAGTAGTTTAGAAGTTACGAGGGAACAGATGAACATACATACATACATGCATACATACATACATACATACATACATACATAGCCTGTCAAAATCATAACCCTCCTTTTGCTTTGCCGTAGTCGGGTAATAAATACTAAAACTCGGCCGAAATGGCTCTCTCGTGGCATCAAAAAATGTAGTCAACGGAAACGGTCTCTCTTATGGAAGTATAGGTTGACTAAGAACCCGTCCGATAAGGTAAAGTTTAAAGAATATTCCGCAAGATATAGTAAAATAATTAAATTAACACAAAAATCTCAAAATAACTTCTCTATTCTCCATTCCACCAATAAATCAAAAGCTATGTGGAATATAATTAATAATAACAAACATAACTTACCTCAAAACATCGCAGAACTAGTAATAAATGATAAAAGTATACGAGATCCTCAACAAATAGCAGAGGCATTCAATAATTATTATGCAGATTTGGCTCTATCGCATAATCCGAGTAATAGCTCAAAACACGGAACATGTAAAAATTCCTCTCCACACTCTTTCTTCTTAAGGCCAACTGATCCTAATGAGATTAGTTCCATCATAAAAAACCTGAGGAATACTAAATGCACAGGCTATGATGATATATGCGTGTTAGTAATAAAATATGTCAGCAATAATATCGCCCCCATTCTTAGTTACGTTATAAACTTATGTTTTGAACAAGGCACATTTCCTTCAATATTGAAAACGACAATTATCAAACCGCTTTATAAAAAAGATGCCAGGAATAACATGAAAAATTATAGACCAATAGCCCTGATTCCAGTATTGTCTAAGATAATAGAGAAGATCATATATAATAACCTGTATACTTACCTTGAAATAAATAATATATTTTGCGATGAACAAAAGGGCTTCCGGAAGAATTTGTCAATTAATTCAGCTGTTTATGACTTCTTGAGTATGATATATCCTCGAGTTGATTGTAAACAGCCAGTCTATGCTTTATTCATGGATATGACTAAAGCATTTGACTATGTTAATCATGCGATACTTTTGAGCAAGTTGGAAATATATGGAGTTAGGGGGAATGCTCTGGATATAATTAAATCGTATCTTAATAACAGAACACAAATAACTGAAGTTAGTAGAACTTGCCGTCATACCAAAGAAGAAAAAATTTTTAGCTCCACCCCTAGAACAGTTAAGATTGGAGTTCCACAAGGCAGTGTTTTGGGACCACTCTTATTTCTTCTATATGTAAATGATTTGCCTAAATCGACAACTGATAAAATGATATTATTCGCAGATGACTGTACAGTTGTCTTCAATAATGAAAATAACATAAATACTAGTCTTATCTCAATAATTAATTGGTTAAAATGCAATAATTTAATTATAAACCTAGAAAAAACTAAAATAATCGAATTTAAACAACGTACAAAGCAGAAACTTAACACTAAAATTGAATATGATGGAGAAGAAGTAGAATCAACCACAACAACAAAATTTCTTGGCCTACATATAGACAATAATTTAAAATGGCAAAGTCATATAGAGTTTGTCTGCAAAAAATTGTCACAAGCGTCTTATGCTCTATATATGCTGTCAAAGAAAGTTAGTCTCCCCACGTTGCTTGTGGCTTATCACGGACATGTTACTTCTCGTTTAAGATATGGTATCATCTTTTGGGGGAATGCTACGAACTGGGAGAAGATTTTTAAATGTCAAAAAAGATGCATTCGTGCGATATGTGGTCTGAAAAAAACCGAGAGCTGTAAGCAATCTTTTATAAATCTTAAAATACTTACAGCGCCATCATTGTATGTTTTCGAAATGGCCCTTTTTATCAAGAAACATCCATATTTGTTCGAAATAGTGTCGAGGTCACGCAATAGGTCAAGGCTATATACAAAATTAAATACGCAATGTAAAACCATACTTTATGAAAAAAGTACATTCGTTATGGCCCCTAAAATATTCAGCAAAATTCCCAAGGACATTAGAGACTGTAATAATATCTTTAAATTCAAAAAAAGATTATTTACATTTCTTAATGAACATGCATTTTATTCAGTAAAGGAATTCTTAGACTTGAAATGACTTGACTGTATTATTGATGTTTGATTGAGTGCATATAAATGTGTTAACAAGTATTTATTTTTTCTTTCTTTCTTCTTTTTGCATAGTTTTTTTTTTCTGTATATTTTAATTGTTTAATGAATTTGTGTGCCTGTGAGGCAGATCACAGCAGGAACTCACTTTGTAAGACCTATGATATGTACCTGTGTATCACAAATAAACTATTTGATTTGATTCGCCGCACCCACTATTCAGATTTGTATCACGTAGCGGCAATCTAACTATATATCTACCTTCTTCATTTCTACGTGTGGATGTGGTAAATAACTCTTCACATTTAGTTTCCTCCTCCGTTAGCATTCTTTTTGTTCCAGATGGTTCCTCCAATTCCCAGAAATTTCGCAATAGTTTATCTTCTTGGAGGCTGGTATGCAACACGGTAATTGAGGTATGATGATTCATAATTTGATCGACTTCCGTAACACCCGACAGTATCCATCCTAAAGCAGTTTCTTGGGCTAAGAGAGTCCCGCTAACATTCCTTTTAACACCCTCTTGAATCACTTGGCTGTACACTTCAGCACCTAATAAAACGTCTATTTTATTAGGCCTGTCGTATAAGGGATCAGCCAAATCATCGTCGCAAAAGTCAACCCATTCTACCCGCGTTACTTTCGTAGCTGGGAGAAGAGCCGTGACCGACTTTAGGACGAACGCATTTACTTTTATATGGACAGTCGGATCTATTCTAGACCTCAATTGTAATATCACAGCTGACTTAGCAGTCGCACTTTTTTCTCCGCCTACGCCTATCACAGTTTGCCTAGATGGTGTCTTGTTTAACCGTAAATATTGGACCGTGGATTCCGTCACGAAGGATCCTTGTGATCCTTGATCAAGTAAGGCCCTAACTACCCGATAGCTGCCGTCTCTCGATTTTGCCTTGATTAACGCAGTAGTTAATAAGACTGTTTTGCGACCAATACCCGACGAGAAACACGCGACTAATGGCTTACTTGATCCCTCCGCTTGTGTGGCTATTTCCTTATGATAAGTTTTATTATCATCCTTCACCACCGTTGCAACGGCTGATGAGGTTTCCTCGTGAGCCGCCCTACTACCCTCACCAATCACCGACCCAGAAACACCCGTTGGGTGTAATAAAGAATGGTGGCGGCGTTTGCACACCTGGCACTTGAGAGTGTTCCTACAATACCTAACAGTGTGGTTGTTAAGCAAGCAATTAAAATATAAGTTTTTTTCTTGGACAAATTTCCGTCGCTTTTCAGTACTTTCTTTAATAAATTTCGGACACGAACTTATCTTATGGTCACTTGCACAAAATGCACAAGATATCGGTTTAATCGCGTTTCTTTCGTTCATAACGTGTAATACCTGTTTAGCCCTCGGAGCCCTGTCTATCTTAATATCCAAATTTTCTAAGCCCCGATATCGATTTACCAGAAATTCTTTTAGTTGATTAAAAGTAGGAATGTCATCGTTTGCTTCCGATGCTATCTTTAATTCCCAGGCTCTTTTAGTAGCCTTATCTAATTTTTCGGTTACTATGTAGACAGTTAGAAATGATGCAAGATCTATCTTTAAGTTTTTTATTTCCTCTAAACAATCTGTAGTTGTATTTACAAGTTTTTTAATTTCTATTGCGGACTCTGCTGTTAACGACTTTTGATTTACTAAACGTTTAATAATTCCGTTTGCCAAAAATTTCTTATTATTATAAACAGATTCTAATTTTTCCCAACTTGTATTATAATTGTCCGATGTCACATTTACATTCTTTAACAATAGCTCCGCTTCCCCAGTTAAATAACCTTTCAAATAATACAATTTCTGTGCATCATCTAACTTACTATTATTGTGAATCAATCCTACAAACAAATCTCGAAAGGTCGACCACTCATTATATTTACCCGAAAATATTAGTAATTTTACTTCTGGTAACCGAAAATTACAAGATTCCTTAGAGCTAGGTCCCGGACTAGTATTAATCACATTACTATTTCTAATAAGTTCTTTTAAAGTGCTTTTAAATTGAATGTATAGTTCCTCCACTTCCTCATACTTTTATAATATTTTGAAGTCTGTAATTCTGGTTTTTTAATTTCGCTAATAATTTTAATGTGTGTATTATTAAAAACTTGCCATAACTGCTCTAAAGTTTCTAAACGTGTTTCAAAATACGATATTGTAAGACGATCTTTAGGAGATTTTTTAAAGTTAGACCACGATTTCTCTATTTTAGTTTTTACGTCTTCTTGGATATTGGTAAAACAATCCATTTTGAACACAAAGTAAAAGACACAAAAATATAAAAAAATGGGAAACAACAAATAGTAAACTTCTAACTACAGCACAATAAATGTAAACAAAATAATTATAAAGTGGAAGAATATAATTAATTACGCTAAACTTAATGTCCACTAATTGCACTTGTTCCAAACACCAATATAAATATTTAATTAAGTTTTTAAAGTTTCTTGGAATAATTTTTATTTGCAAACATTTACTATCACTTTGGTCTTAACACTTGAAATTTTCAACACACTAACAATTGACATTAGATTCTTCCTGTTGTAATAAGATATAAAGTACTCACGATTTTTCCACTTTATTGCACTCACTGACCCTGATGACGTCAGGCTGCGATGTTTTGCACCACACTAGAGGCGCCCTCTGCTTGTTTGTCCACGAACTGTTGTCATCCCTCCGGATGCTGCCGCCCACCAGTGACGCTGCACCGCCTCTGGACTGCCTTGCACCACCAGCTGCTCCTTGCTGCTTCCGGTTCCACCTCCAGGTACCTCTCACCTGGTACCCCAATGAAGGGGATGCTCTGGACAGCGATCCACTGCCCAGTAATGACGCGAAGGGTGACTATCTATGTCACCACTGGAGACTACCACTTACACTCCCGGCCAATCCGACTCCGAAGGACCATGAACGAAGAACACGACTTGGAGAGGTATGGTAAATCAAACACTGGACTTGAATACTAAGCGCGTATAATATAAAGACACAGTGATATGACTTGCTGCTCACACAAAATGCAAAAAAAATATTGTCTTATACTATCGGCGGTAACGAAACCATAGCGAGATGTAATTCGACGCCAACGCCATCTATCGAGCGCAGCGGTACTAAAATAGTGAACATTGCTTTATAAATCCCGCTATGATTTCGTTTGCTTTTAATTACATGAACAGTTGGCAGCGTAACCCACACCGTCGATGAGGCCTCGCCGCCGACGTATGCGTTCTTCGAAATGCTGATTAAGTAACATTACATTGTAGTACGCCAGTTCGTCATGAGAGTGACGTAGCTGTTGTAAGATGATGTCACGTAGAACTTTGTTTGTTTCTCTATCATATACCTACGCTGTTTATTTGTTTGATGTATTTGTCAAAGGTTGCCGAGCCGTCCCTTTTCTTTTTTTAATAATTATAAACTAGTGCTTGACCGCGATCCCGTCTGATGGTAAGCAGTGATGCAATCGTTGATGGTAAAGCGGATAGCAAGCGCAAGCGTATTCAGCCTATTCACTTAGAAAACTTAAGAATAGGAAGGATGACGGCAGTTGAGCGAGGTGATGCAATGTTAAACCCGAGACCAACACGACCAAACGATGCTACGCTAGAGAGAGATTGATCTGGAGACTCTCCAGTCTCCACGACCAACTCCCGACACAGCAACATTTGGCGCATCGTACACGCCACACATCACAACACAAGTACTCAGACCCGTCCTCCGTACGGCTTCACCAGACATCATGCCGAAACACGACGAATCGCTTGGTGGCAAGACTTTGTCTGGTGGGTGGTGACTTCTGCCGCCAGCCGATGTTATGGCCTACCACCGAGAATCGTCCCAATAAGGGTTCATGTTGTAATACTTACACGATGAGTTTCCATTCGTCGCGAATGAACTGCATGTTTGAGATGCGATCAAAATAGAGTGCTTTGTGTATTGTCGTCAAAGTAAGTATATGGATGTGCTAACTCTTCGTTGCCAAAGACGGATGTCATGAAGAGAAATAGTGTAATGAGAGTTGCTATCAGATTAGACGCCATTTCCGGTCGTCGTTTTGATTGGTTGTCCTTAGTTTTGATGTTTTGGCTCTGATTTGACATTTGTCCTTTTTGCTCATTGGATTCAGAAATCAACACTGACAGCTTTATCACTGGACGTTTGAGGTACCCATTTTTTGTTTTCAGGGTAACAACCCTAACCAGTCCATCGGTACCGGGATGTAGCTCAGTGAGCTTGTTTGACTCTGCCCAGAGCCCATCTTCCTGGGATTCTCCCTCCCTTTTCGGGGAGGTTAGGCTTGTAAATGATAACAACGTCATCTATTCGAATGTTTTTCTGAGGTCTCTTCCATTTACTCCTTGTAGAGAATATTGCAAGGTACCTATTGGGTTTGCCACCTGTTCCAAATATCTTCGAAAATCTTCTGTGTTCGCTGCCACCTTGTCCTTTCATCCTTTTCAGTGTCTAAAATAGTCAGTATGGGTCCACTGCTCATAAAGTGTGATGGAGTAAGATAATTCAAATCGTCTGGGTCTTCTGTCAATGCGCTCAGCGGCAGACTGTTGAGACATGCTTCGAGTTGAGCCAGTAAAGTATTGTATTCTTCGAACGTGAGTTTTTGCTCGCCAACAATATGTCGAAGAAGATACTTGAGACTTTTTACTACTGCCTCCCAAAAGCCTCCTGCGCTTGGCCAGGCGCGGGCATTAAAATGCCACTGTATTCCCAACTCATTAATCTCTGTATAAAACTCGTCGTTGAATGTCTTGTGTAGTTCTACCAGTTCTTGCTGCAGTAGGTACTTTGTCGGTTAGAGCAGCTAAGAATGCAGATGGGGTCAAGTCTGATACAAGTTCGAGGTGCACTGCTTTGTCACTATGCACACGAATACTACAATGTATCCCTTGCTAGTCTTGACGCTTCTCCCTTTATTGAGGTTCACGTCAACGTATCCTGTGAAGTCAATGCCGGTGTGTTGAAAGGGACGGGTTGCTCCTAGACTCAGGTAAGTCCCCTATCAGTTGTTTGTGTATGACAGCTTTATGCTTTCTATAAGTAACGCAAGCATGTAAACAAGCGCTTCTTTACAGCTCTGTTTCCGCCTAATATCCAATAGTTTTGTCTGATATTCGCGAGCGTCGTCTGGGCCCCCGCATGAAACCTGCGGCGCGGGCGGTGGGCTTGATCGATAATGAGGTCAGTAACGTGGCTGCCAGTGGCGAAGAGTCCATACAAGCCGATTCCCACCGGGTTACCTTTCAAAAATCAGTTCCATATTCATACAAAAGTATTTACATTCTATTTCATTAACAAAGTATTATTAATCAAATGCCTGCGCGATTTACAATAGCAATAGTAATTCTTAGCAATACATCACATTTCATTTTATAGTCGTAAATTAATCAGCGCTTCAATTTTTCGTACATTACATTGAAGGCAACTCGACGAATTACAGCTTACCTCGGTCAACGTTTTACTATGAGGCGAAAAGAGACAGAGCGTGTCAGACCATCTCTTTCTAATGCTCGCTAACCGTCCGTAAAACTTGATAAAAGATAGGCTAATGCCAAATGGCTTGCAGTTCTCTCCTCTCCTCTATTAGAAAGAGACAAAGAAATTACGCCACTACGAGAAAGGAAACACGACAAAATTAAAAAGAATTAGCGTTATAAATAAATAAAATAAATTTTTATTTATTCGAGTATCAGTGACTCATTTTGTTAGTAACAATTTTAAACTTACTTCTATGTTAGGATACTAAATTCTACAACACATAAATAGATACTTAAACAATATAAATACAAAAACATAGCACACACAAAACAATACAAAAGCAAAAAATTACACATATAAAATAATACAAATACAAAACATAATAAATACAAAAGATTATAAACACAAAGCACAGCACAAAGCGACACAGATAAAAGAACAATCACTGGTGCTACAGGCAGGATTTAGATAACCACAGTCGAGTCTGCTCGCAATACAAGTCAGAATGTTATTGGAGCTGGCCCGCACCCGCCGTACCAGGGACGCGCATCTTTTACGCATTGTGGCGTAAAAACAATCCACCCTTGCGTCTGCAAACATCCCTGAAGCGCTACAGTATCGGGGCAACCCCAACAACACCCGGAAGGCGTTGTTGTATTGCACACGAAGGGCGTTGTACGATTTCTGAGTATAATTAGCCCACAGACTACACGTGTGGAAAGAGGTGCAATACGCCCGAAACAAAGTAATTTTAACTGGTACAGAACAACGTGTAAATCTACGAGCCAACATATTTGCTCTAACCGACAACGCCCTCCTCTCTCGTTCTATATCTTGATCATCCTTGAGGTCAGCGGTCAATAGGTGTCCGAGGTATTTAAAACTGTAAACCCGAGCTAGAGGTGTACTACACAGCTTAACTGGCGGCACCGTTTCTAGACACCGACCGCCGGCCTCAAAGACCATGATTTCGCTCTTCTTTGTGTTATACACTAGTCCATGACTACTAGCATATTCCTCACAAATCACTCGCCTAAGACCACAGACCGAGGCGCTCAGCAGAGCCATATCATCGGCGTAACTGATGTTATTAACGCAAACACCGTCAATGTAACATCCCACTCGCTCTTTACTGAGCGCCTCGATCAGCTCGTTCACATACAGACTGAACAGTAGGGGCGAGCTTATCCCCCCTGTCTCACGCCACACTGCAATCTGTAAGGTTCAGATAAGGCCCCTGCCCACCGAACGTGGTTGATCTGGTCCCCATACCAGTATTTGAGCGTGTTAATCAGTTCATGTGGTACTCCCACCTTGTAACACTTACTCCACAAAATATCGTAGGAGACCAAATCAAACGCCCTGGACAAATCCAGGAAGCATGAGTACACAGGCTTCCTACGATCAACATAGTACCGCACAGCCCACTTCAAAGACAGTACAGCAGTCTCAGTAGATAGACCGGGCCGAAAACCGTACTGATTATCGTGCAACCGGATGTATCCACTAAGCTGTATCTGAAATAGGCTATCGAGCACCTTGGCAATCACTGTAGCCAAGGAAATGGGCCTATAGTTAGCCTTATCCGCCATGTCACCAGTCTCACGGTTCGCAAGTCATATTCTTTTTATTTTGGCATATTTTCGTGTTCCATTTCGTTTGGTTGAAAATAAATTATTGTTAGTATGTGTTCCTATACCACTGGTGCGTGAGTTTTTCGTTTGTTATATTTTAATATTTGTGTTATTTAAACTATGACTGATTCTGTAAGGTAATTTAATCGCAGATTTGGTTAAATACTGTGGATTTTGTTTGTTATTATGGCTTTAATTCATATAGAGTGCTGCTCAACAGACTACCTGCTTACAAAAGAAACTTCATTTTCAAAACTAAGTTATGCATACAAGAAGCATGTTATTCAGTTAGGTCGAGCACTCCCACACATGATTATTGATTGCAAAAGGCGAGATGGATTTTTTAAACATTTTCACGCGTCGTTATATGATAAATATACATGGATGACAGGCAGTTGCAAACTGAACAAAATGTTTTGTTTTCCGTGTTTGTTATTTTCTGATTCGAAATCTGTTTGGAGCAGTACGGGTTTTACGGATATTAATAATTTGTCTAACTCAGCCAAAAAACACATTCAGACTGAAAAACACATCCGCAGCTGCTTGTTACTCCACGAATTTGGAAATAATGGCAGAATCGAGTCATTTTTTTCCAACGCTTTTGATGTACAGAAAAGTTGACCGTAATCGCGAGTTAATGAAACGTTTTATTGACACGGTCATTCTTTTGGGGAAGCAAGAATTACCCATTTCGCGGTCACAATGAAAGAGCAGATTCGGACAATCGCGGAAATTACATTGAAACGTTAAATTATTTGTGCAAGTACGATACAGTCCTTGATTCTCATTTGGAGCAATGTTCCTCGACCCAAAATTCTGTATTTTCAGGACTTTCAAGTGACATCCAAAATGACTTAATTCATTGTATCGCGTCTTCTATGCGTGACGAGATAAAGTCGGAAATAAATTCAGCTTCATTTGTATCGGTTATGATCGACGAAACGCCGGATGTCAGTCACAGGGACAGGTTGACTGTTATATTGCGGTACTTGTCCAGCAGTGGAATTGAAGAGCGTTTTCTGGGCTTATATGACGTAAGTGGTGGTCGAAATGCCGACATTTTGACCACCATGTTACTCGGTATTCTCGATGACTTTCGTTGTAAAGATAAATTAATTGGACAGTCTTACGATGGTGCGGCAGTTATGTCTGGAGAGCACGGTGTTGTACAAACTAAAGTTCGTGAAATCTGTCCCATGGCGATGTTTATTCCATGCTATGCTCACATTTTAAACTTAGTCTTGAGTCGGTCTCTTGAATTCGTACCCGAATTGGGATGTATCCAAGGTAAGAAAATCAAAAAAATAATTAGTCCGTCTTATAGGTAATAAAAAAAATTAAGACCCGTAGTTTTTATTTTTTCGAAATTACCAAAAAAACTACTGAGATATAGCGTATTAAAGTTACGGAGTGGGGGCTAATTACGTCACGCCGTGGAATATTTTGCACCACGGCGTGACGTCATGCGACGTTTCAAATCAATATATCGTCCTAAGTAATTGAATGAAAGAAAAATGAAAAAATACGTGTTCAATATTTTTTATAAATCTGTCTGATGAACATTAAATTATTTTTTATGATACAACCCAATTAAAAGCTTTTTTTGGTCATATTAACAGTATCGTACGCTTTTTTAATAAATCTTCTAAAAGATCGAATCTTCTGAAAGAAGTTGCTCATCGTCGTATGCCGGGGGTAGCAGAAACGCGTTGGCATTATCACTCGCGCATAATTAACGTAATTTTCAACTGCAGAACCGACATGATCGAAACTTTGAATTGTATTTTAGATTCACCGGAATCATGGGATAGCGAATCAATTTCAATGTCCGAGTGCTTGTTACACAAACTGGAAGACATGCAATATTGCTTCTTATTGCGTGGTTTCTCAGACATTTTCGAAAAGACAGACGTTCTTTTTGCTTTGCTTCAAAGTAAGCAAGTTTGAAATAAGAAGCAAACATTGAAGTGGCAAAGCGCGAAATCGATTCTTTTGAACGGTGGATTTCGGAAGAGTTTATTAATTCGTTTGATACCATTTTCCACAGCATTGAACAAATCTGTGAGCCGCCGCGGCGACGGCGCCGAATAAATACTGACACGGATCCCAAAACGGCGTACAAGCGTATTTTTTCCTCGATTATAGATAAAGTCAAAGCTCAAATTACTCAAAGGTACCTTTCTCTCAGCTTGTATTTATTGATTTTCTCAGCCTGTATTTATTGATTTACTTAATAAATCAAAGTATCTTCAATACAACCAATCATTTCCAACTGAAAAAGTTTCCTCTTTGACAGCGAACTTTCCGGGAATTTTTGATTTTACCGCGTTGAAAAATGAACTTAAAGTCTTATTTACGTCAGCGTCCTTAAATAAATTGGACACCTATGAGCTTTTTTTACAGCTCCAGAATACGTCTTTGAAAGACGCATTTTCTCAAGTTTCGCCTCTTTGCAGTTTAATTCTGACCCTCCCCATTTCAGTAGCTTCAGCTGAGCGGTCATTGTCTGCTTTAATTCACACGTATGTGCGAAACTGCCAAAAAGAGCAGAGATTGTCCGATTTGGCTATCATGTCAATTGAAAAAAATTTGCTTAATAAAATGAAAAGTAATTCGAATTTTTACAACAACAATTTAGCTCATTTTGTTAAAAAAAAAACAGACGCATTGCATTACAATATAAATAACGTTGTGATTGTGTATAATTTGCTTTATTTTTGTTTAATATTTTTGTTGGTTTTGGATCGGTGTTTGTGTGGTTCGGTTTTTAACACTTTATTATTTTTGTAATTTTTTATTTTATTTTTTCTTGACTCTTATTCTCTAACAATAGGTACTTAACTTAGTACTTACTAACAAGCATGCATGTGTGGTATGGAGATGCACGTCGAAAAAGGCTTTTCTCAAAGCCGCTTTTATCATACTTGAAAGACACTGTTATCAAATCATCAGTCCTTTTTTTGTATGGTGAAGGTGGGGCTTTTAATATTATTCTTATCTGAAGACCTCCTCCAAGATATCCTGCAGTAGGTAAGTGTTTAAGTGTTTATTTTTTTGGACCGGCTTCCCTTTGTCAAAAGGAGAATGCCAGATTTCGGCCTACACAACTTTTAAAATTAAACTCATCCTCCACAAAGTTCTTACCACCAACAATTTAAATATAAAATATAAACTAAAAAAATGTATTTAGTACTTTACTGAAACCTATCCATTAATAAAACATTTTAATAAGTAATTAATTTAAGTTTGTCAATTCCAGATTTCAATAAAAAAAATGTTGCCAATCTTGCTACTTTAATCGATAACGCTAAATAAATAAAACGTGCCACTGTAATCGATAATTGTATTTTAAAAGTATTATTTATTATTTAGATAGCTCTAAATAAAAAATGTAGTCTACTTTTTATTTACCACCTCATTATTCTCATTTCTTCTTACATACGTCCTGTTTTACAGTTAATAGTAGATTCATAGATGATTATAAAAAACGAAATTAAAAAAATCGATTTTCCATCTGTGATCGATAACATAATCGTCTTGTGATGGCAACCCTGTTAATTGCATATCTGTCAAAATCTTGCGTACTTACTCAAAACTGACAATTGACATTGATACATCTTGTATTGTTATCTGAGTTAGGGGTGTCCACTTTGAAAAAACATCGATGTTTTTTTCGATTCGATATATCGAAACTGTACATCGATTACTTTCGATGTATTGGAAGAAAACATCGATGTTTTGTATAAATCGAGTACTTTTTGAAGATTTTTTATAATCAACTAATTTAAGCATTATATAATTAAAAAAAAAAACAGTAAAAGCCATACATGAGAAAAATCTTTATTACTTATATATTAAAGTAAGAACAAAAAAAACATCTGCATTTATTTTTATAAGTTAGTCTATTTCCAGTGTTCTTTTGGAAGACTTTGCAAAAACAACAGTTTATTTAAACGTTTGCCTTTCAGCCTATTTCTTTGTTGATTGATGACTTGTGCTGCTTTAGAAAACAAACGTTCGGATGGGACTGAAGTGCCTACCATAGTCAAGTATTTGTATGCAATTGAATGTAGTTTAGGAAGCTGAATCTTAAGATCATTCCAAATTTCTAAAGGGTTTTCACTCAATCTGGCTACTGGGCTACGCAAGTAAATCGATAGTTCATCTGAAATAGAATCGTCAGATTGTACCGTTTTCCAGCTCTTATGAACTAATTTGTGGTGATCATCCCACAGTGAAAATTTTTCCTCTGGTTTTTCAGAATTCTCTGAAGAATCAGATTCCACGATCTCGTTTTGTACTCTACTTTTCATCATTTCCTTGATTTTTGAAACAGCTGTGGAGCAAGCGAGCAGGTCTGTGAAATGCATTTTCTTAAACCTGGGGTCCAAGATTGTGGCTACAGCGAAAAGTGTTACTCTCTCTATAGCGCCCATTCTCTTATCAATCTCTTTCAGGACCAATGCCTGCAATTCTTGGGCAAGAGATTTTTCGACTTTAAGAGCTTTAACTTTTAAAAGAAGACAATGAATAAGGGGTATTACTTTACTGCTAGTGCAGTACTTGTCACCTGATACTTCCTTAGTTGCAGCTTCAATCGGTCGCAGGATTTGTAAAACCGAAGAAAGAACAGATAATTCTGACGCAGTTAGCATCGGTGGTGCATTTTTATGAAGAATTATTATATTATTGACGACGGTGCGAAGCTCCAAAAATCGCTCGATCATGTAATAAGTACTGTTCCATCTCGTTGGGACCTCTTGAATTAATTTTGTTTCTTTCTCGGTTGCTTTACGTAGCTCATTACTAGCTACATTGCTTTGTTTGAACCAAGTCACTATTTCTTTTAGTTTGGTTATCAAGTTTCGCAGAACAGCACACTGCTGTATAGCATTTTGTGCAACCAAATTCAATTCAAAAACAGCGAAAAACCGAATCGTACTCAGATTCTGAGTACGATTCGGTTTTCTTTCGCTGTTTTTTTTCGTATTCATTATTTTATATTACGTTTACGCAAGTTATAAATGATTGTGTTATATTTATACCACCACAAATTTTGTGACAATGTCTCATCAACTACGTTGTGTTAATTGTGGTATAAATGTATTACGAATGCAGCGTCATTTTTTTTTTTTATTATATTATAAACTAGCGCTTGACCGCAATCCTGCCTGATGGTAAGCAGTGACGCAGTCGTTGATGGTAAAGCGCACTAGTTTATTAAGAGCCTATTCACTCTAGCCTTGAAGACACTCAAATTGTAGTCCGACGGAAACACCGCCGCTGGCAAACTATTCCAGTCCCTCAGTGTACGCGGTATAAAGGAGGAGGCGAAACGCTTCGTCCAGATCGTAGTGGTGTTAACAACGTAAGGGTGGAAACCAGCCGTACGACGGGTCGTCCGCTGGTGGAACGGAGATGCGGGAATTAAATCATGCAATTCCATCGCACACTCCCCGAAATGCATCCCATAGAACACCGAAAGGCTGGCTACTCTACGCCTGTGCTCTAGGCTTTGGAGACCGACTCGAGTTAGATCAGGGTCACCAATCAGCCTCTTTGCACGTCTCTCCACTGAATCCAAAGTGGCCAGGTGACACTTGGCAGCGCCAGCCCAAATGTGGCTGCAGTACTCCACACACGAACGGACCTGTGTGTCATTTAGTTGAATCTGAATTCTGATGATGTCCGTTCATTGTTACGGCAATGGACTTCACTTTCAGAGGTAAAGTACGATTCATATTAATAGAATATATACTAATTCAGCTAAGCTAAATGTTGAATTGTAACATAATTGTATTTTGTTTGTTTTAGATTCCAAATGACTACTCTGTGCATATGCCGTCAACATTGCAGGACGATGATAATCAGTTATTAACTTTAGAGGCAAACAAAACTCGGGCTGTTACTATCTGCAGATGGGTGATTGAAGTTGTGAATGGGATTTTTAAACAACGGTTTAAAATATTCCGACACGAGTTCAACAACAGAGCTTCACCACATGTCATGATTGACTTTTCTATTGCTGCTGCCCTAATTAATAGATTTCGACCACCGCTCACAGACAGGTTTGATGCTGCCCAGATATTAGAAATCATCCAACAAAAAATGTTCCAAAATAATACTTTAAGTGAGTTTATTATACAAAATGATTATAATAGAAGAAGGGCACAGTTCTCAAACATAAATGTTAATTAATAACAGCAATGTAACTGAGTTTTCCCAGCTAGATTTTCACGATTTGATTTTGATAGCTTGTGGTACCTACCTACCAACTCCGTCAGGCTCGATCTTATTACGGTGAGCCTATTAGTTTTAATGGCCGATATAAGATAGAAGTGTGCAGGGAGGTATCAATCAATAATCTAATAGAACAATTGTCTCTCTCAAAGCTCTTGGCTTTTAAGAGCAAAAATTCAAAGTCGCCATATAAGAAAAGAATATTTTGTTTATGTGTTGATTGATAACAATTCAAATGGGAGGGAGGCAATAAGTCAATATTATTGCAATTGTAAGGTAGGCAAACGAACTGTGGGATGCTGTTCCCACATTATGACCATTTTATGGTATTTAGGTTGGGCTCGGCAACAAAACAATATTGAACCACCTGCACAGTTTCTTGATGAATTACTAATCGAATTTGATAATGAAATTGATGATGATGATAATAATTGATTATGGTGAAAAATAATAAAACTATTTATTAGTTTATTTGTGTTTAATTTTCTCTCCGTGAAAAAACATAACCTCCCATTTAAAATTTTAAAATGTCTGAATAACTTCTTTCTTACAAGTTCAATGTAAAAGTGGATATCACAGAAATACTTTTGACATTAAACTGCACAAATAAACATTGGAATATTCTCTGTTAGGGACAAATTAATATTGAGCCAAAGTTACTATGGAGACCTGGCATTGTTCTTTCACCCTTCGCCACTGGTGGCTGCTGTGTGGTATGATTAGTGGATGCTTCTTAATTTCATCAATATTCGCATGCTTGAGTCTGCCTCCCGCTCTCAAAAGTCCATCCTTGTCCAGTAGCGTAGCTAGGTAACCAAGGGCCCTGGGGCAAATTAAAAAATGGGGCCCCACAGTTAAGTAAACTTATAGGTTTTATGAAATAAAAATATGAAATATCAAATACTGTAAAAATTCTAAGCTACTTAAGCTCTTTTTTGTGCACTGCAGAACAGGTAATAAAAATATTGAACAGTAACAACATATGTATATCAATATACAATCCATAGGTACTTGGTGTAGCTTTGACTAATAAAACGAAATATAGAAATTTCAAGGGTTTATTACACAAATGTCTGGCTTACCAACTGACTTAATAACAATTATATTTATTTATTTTTTCTTAGCCTTACTTTTCGCAAAAGTATCAATGACTTCATTTAAATCCAAGCTTGATGCGGTTTATTTATTTTATTTATTTATTTTACTATTACAGAAAGCTTACAGACTAATATTACAATAAACTTAATTATTTACAACAGAAATTGCTAATTACAAGCTTCAACATATATATGTCTAGATACAAAAACATCATTTCGTTACGTACTATTATACGAGACTTGGGAATCTTGTTTTTAAAAAAACAATTATTTAAGCTAGAATAGAATTTAATTACTTATTAGGATTTAGATTATAGAAATAGTAGAAATGGTAAGAGTTAGGACCTCCGACCCGTACCGAGATTTAGAACCAACTGCCTCGCTGGGCTCATGAATGACGTACTGTAACCCATAATGCTGACGTGGCACATCTGAGCGTTGCTAAGCCATTCCCCTAACATTGTAAAGGTATAACAGCCCCCCCCATAAGACTGAAATTCGGGGATAAAAGCCGAAATTCAGGAATTTAAACTATATCACGTAATCTAGGTAATGGAATTGAAGAGTTTTCGGGTTCAGTACTAATATTATAATTACTGACATCGTCATCGGTATGAGTCATTGGTTTAACACAAGAAATATAGAACTTAGATCTATGTTTACAAATAATTTTGCATAACTTGAATGCTATAAAAGAAATTAGTATAACTAAAATACATATGGTTAGAATAGAATAGTGTGTCCCGTATTTTACTAGAATAGGTTCTTCATTAATAAGTTTATTTAAGGCTGAATATAACTTATTATTTTGTTTCTTTAAAGTTAAATCATCGAAGTCGATATTTTGTAGTAAAATAGGGGATATGATATTATTTAAACTAGTAGTAGACTTATTATCTAATTTACAACATGGATCATTTATAATGCTAAAGTCTAATCTAGGAATAGGAATTTCTACATTGATTGAGTCTTTTGACGATATAAGTTTTGCACTTTTTGTGTAGACTGTACACTGATTTGGAATCCGTAGTATACCAGTTCCGGATACTATCATTTCACGTAATTCGGAGTTATTACAGTCCATTGACACTTTGCTTGAACGAGACTGCACGAAAATCCATTGATTGTTTATAAGCGATTTCCAAATGTCCAATTCGCCAACAATTGTTTTGGTTTCACACTGAGTAGGAATAGCACTAATAGTTTTAGTTAGTAATTCACTTTCACATGTAGGACTGACGCTTGTCAACAATACCGTAGGTATCTCACATAGAAAGAACTCAGAGTACATTGTTTTACATTTATCTAGGGTATCTAGATTACAGAAGTTTAGCTTATCTTTAGAAATGGCAATATACGAACTAGAAGGTAAAATTAAACTAAAAGTATTAGGATTATTTGACCCATGAGGGGTCGGTAATGCTAAATTATGGTACAAAATAAATTCATCATTAGTAACTAAAGGAATTTGTAATACAAATACAAGTTTATTCTTATAATAATAACAAGCGACTTCAGATATGCTTAATATTAAATGGATATTATCTAGACTTAGCGTTACAGGAATTCCAGTGTCTCTAGGTAGGTGCCTGTCGTTATCAACGAGTTCGTAGTATAATTGCGTTGGACTTATTATGTTCGGATGCAGGATGTTTTGACTACACAACAGGATAGCGTTTGTTATGTCTTCAAGCTGAAACGACAATGCTAGTAGAGAACTTTCGAGATTAGCAAGTATGGAATAGAATTTAGTTTCGGATATCAGGATTTTAGAAGTTTCTGTGATATTATTTAATTGTAGTAAGAGTTGGCTTAGAGTATTTTTGAGAGAAACTTCGTTATATTTTAATTTATTAATCGTTTTTTTGTATGATTCTAGAGAAGTAGTAGTAATTAAGATATTTTCTTTCATTAGTTCCGCGAGATTTTTCTCGTGGTTTTGAAATGATTCAATAGCGGAATCGTATTTTGATGCGTCGTCTTCATCTAGAGTGCCGAAAACATGTTTGAAAACGGTGCCTATTCCGGCGAACCAAGCTGCACGTTTATTACGTTTTGACATTAGATGTGAGATAGAGTCAAACTCGCGTTTAATTTCGTTGTACCGAAATGTGAGTGGAGATAGTATATCATCACATTGAAGGTTGCTTGATTTTTGACATGTTTTCATAAGTATGCCTATGATATCGTTAAGGTTAAAAAGGTGGGGATTTATAAGAGAAATGTTTACATGACTAATTATATTTAACTTTCCCTTAATCGCTTTAAGTTTTCCTATGTTATCGAAGTATATACCGGAACTAGAAGGAAGAGGCTTGATAAAGTCTTGATGCGCATTGACCGAGGCGCTGAAATAGAATTAATGAAATCAGTTAGACTACGTTAAAGACCTATTCTAATTACTAGCTAATATTTACATGTAAAATATTAATGACTGATTATTTTAATCGATCTCTAACAGTAGTACGGAATCGTTAATTACCGCAGGTTTCATTTGATCGAAATGATGAGTCACATGACGTCTGTTTATAAGAAGCGTAGCTGTGTTGTTATTGTGAACTTTAATGATTTTGTAAGGTCCTTTCCAGATAGGCGATAGTGCCTTTTTGAGCCTCAGATGGGCTTTAAGGTAAACGTAGTCACCAGCTTTGTAGTGTGGTGGTGATTTAGTATGAGAGTCGTAATAGGATTTAGAAGATTCCTTGGATTTTAATATATTTTCCAGGGCTTTTTCCCTAGTGTATTTAAGTTTATGTTGTAACATTCTAATGTAGTCGGAATAGGTTGTGTTAGGTTCAGTTTCATAGATGGAGTTAGGAATAAAGGGTTTATGACCAAATATTAGCTCGTAAGGAGTAAATTTTGTCGTTGAATGTTCCGTCGTGTTATAAGTCAGCATAGCTGTATAGACGTAAGTCGGCCAGTTGTCTTGGTCTGTATTTACGAAGGATTTTAAATATTCCTTGAGAGTCGAATGACTGCGTTCTAAAGCTCCTTGCGTCTGAGGGTGGTAAGGCGATGACCATAATTGTTTAATTTTAAGGAATTTGCAAGTTGTTTTAAAAAGGTCGGACGTAAAGTTAGTACCTTGATCAGTTAATATAGATTTAGGAATTCCGAATAAGGATATAAAATGAATAAGACAATCGCTAGATTCTTCGGCGGTTGTACTACGTATCGGGTAAGCGGTTGAATATTTCGTAAGATCATCTTGTAAGGTGAGTATATATTTTAGTTTAGCGGGACCGGACTCGGGCAAAGGTCCTACTATGTCCAGTGCTATTCTCTGAAACGGTGCTGTGGGTGTAGTAGTGATTTCCATTGGGGCCTTATTTAATTTTCTCAGTGCTTTATTTTCCTGACATAGTTTACATTTCTTGACATAGTCTTCTATGTCGCTTCGCATGCCTTTCCAATAGAATTGTTCTCGGATTCTGTTATACATTCGCGTCGAGCCTAAGTGCCCGGCTGTAGGAATATCGTGGTTTTCACGCATGATTTTGGGTCTTTCACTCAGAGTAGGGTATATTGTTCTATTTAGGTAAACGTGGATTTGAATGTTTGTATTGTGAAAAATATGAGTTAGGATATTGTAGATTTTGGTGTAGGAGTGATTATCAAATGGATTTTTGAAATCGGAGATAGCAACGTCTGTTATTTGTTCGGATTTCAGGATTTCGCTTCTAATTTGTTTCAGAGTATCATAAATAGCATGATAAGGTAACTCGTCAAAGTGGTGAACTTTTGTAAAGATGATGTAAACAGTTTTGCCGTCGTATTCAGTTTTTAGAAAGTGGTATAATTCTTTTTCAGAATTAAGGATTTCGTCTTCGTTGCCGGAATTTAGGAGAATTTCGGGGATGTAGGGATTTGATTCATCTAAGTCTATTGATGTAGGAATTAATATTACCTTGCATGTTGTTTTTAGTAGGCTTTCGTTGTGTTCTTTTAGAATTGTGTTGCAAGTGTTATTTTTATTTGACTTTAGGAATTGGGAATAATTGTCTTCATTTAGATTTGATTGCTCATTTGGTGAGGGAATTTGTAACGAGTCGAAGTCAAGGTTAAGGTCAGTACTGTTAGGGCTAGTCTCAAGGTAAGGTAAGTTTGGTCCTAGATCTATGAGATCTGGAGATAGTATTGGTTCATTTTGCGGTATAGGGTTTTGTAGTATATTAGAGTCGGGATTTATTTCTTGATTTAACAGGTCGTTATCTTCGAAAGAGAACGGAATGGGAGATGGAAAAATTATAAGAGGATCCTCTAAAGGATCATCGAATTCAGTGTCAAGGTCTAGTAATAGAGGATCAGAGGTTGTCGAAGGTTTACCTTGAATAGGGTTAACTGGATATCGAGACAATGCATCAGCATTAGTATTCATTTTCCCTTTCTTGTATACAATATTATAGTCAAATTCCTCTAATTTGAGTCTCCAGCGTACTAGCCTAGAGCCAGGATCCTTACAGTTGAATAACCACTGTAGTGGTTTGTGATCAGTGACTATGGTAAATCGATTTCCGTACAGATAGGGTCGGAAGGCTTTAGTTCCAAAGATAATAGCTAAGCATTCTTTTTCGGTAACGCTATAGTTACACTTAGCCTTATTGAGTGTTCGAGACGCGTAAGCGATTGGACGGTCCTTTCCGATTGGACCTTGGGATAATATGGCTGAAACAGCGAAGTTGGAAGCGTCACAGGTGAGGATAAAAGGTTTGGTAAAATCGGGATATATTAACACCGGTGACGTCACTAATTTAGTTTTTAGGTTTTCGAAAGCGAGTTGTTGTTCATTGTTCCAATTGAACGGTGCGTCCTTTTTTAGGAGAGATGTTAATGGTTTTGCTAGTTTGGAAAAGTCAGGTATGAAACGTCTGTAGTAAGATACGAGTCCAAGAAAAGATTTTACATCTTTTGGGCATTTTGGTTTTGGGAATTCAGTGATATATTTGACTTTTCTAGGATTCGGTTGAACACCGTCTTTGTTGATGAGGTGACCACGGTAAGCCACTTCTTTGCATAGAAACTCGCATTTATCTGGTTGGAGTTTCAGGTTATAGTTCCTGAGCCTATCGAAAACAGCGGACAGATTTTGAATGTGACTTGGTAAGTCAGGTGAGTACACTACAATGTCGTCTAAATAAACAAAGCATCGTGAGCCTTGAAGTCCACACAAGCATGTGTTCATTACTTTTTGAAAGGTAGAAGGGGCATTTTTCAGCCCAAATGGCATTCTCGAAAATTGGAAATGACCTTGTGGTATAGAAAAGGCGGTTTTGGGAGCGTCTTGCTCGGACATTGGAATCTGATGGAAGCCTGAGGCTAAATCTAAAGTTGTGAAGTATTGACTTTTCCCCAATTGATCTAAAATTTCAGTTATTTGTGGAATAGGATATGTTTCTCCAATAGTAATGTCATTGAGTTTTCTATAATCAATAACGATTCTCCATTTTTGTTGTCCCGAAGCATCCAGCTTTTTGGGCACAACCCAAATGGGTGAGGACCATGGTGAATTAGAAGGTGTTTTGGAAGGTGTGTTTTCTTCAAGCATTTTGTTAATTTGATTTTCAACTTCTTTTTTGTGACACTCAGGAAATCTATAAGATTTAGTTTGAATAGGGATATCTGTATTTGTTCTGATATTGTGTTCGGCAATTGTAGTGTATGTGAGCTTATCGCCAGGGATATGGAAGATATCGGAAAAGTCTGTACAGACTTGTAATAGGGAATTATATTCCTCTTTATTGAGGTGAGACATCCTAAGATGCTGGAGAACCTTTTTAGTTCTTGTAGAAATGTGCATAAGAGGCAATGATTCTTGAGATTTTGAACGGGCTTGAGTGCCTAAAGGTTCTAGTGTTAGATTAAGGTTAGATTGGAGTATAACGGACTCTTCGGAGATAT
Organism: Sesamia nonagrioides; assembly: GCA_017933935.1. Lineage (NCBI taxonomy): Eukaryota > Metazoa > Arthropoda > Insecta > Lepidoptera > Noctuidae > Sesamia > Sesamia nonagrioides. Next base: position 341,577 of record JADWQK010000907.1, on the reverse strand, counting down.
TGACAACTGTAATGTTAATACGGTTGTTTTCTTTCACGCTAACTACGCAGTTGGCTACTAATAACGAATCAGAGATGTGTTGGTCTATGAGCAGACCCTCCTTTATATTTGGATTACTTACTGTGCATTCAATTACAGTTTCAGTACGAGGTGGAATGTTATATAATGGTTCAGCGAATTTTAAGTCGATATAATATTCATCTATTTGTAAAGTTCCTTGAAGATAGTCGATTTGGCAACCTAAGCTTTTCAGGAGGTCGTTACCTATGATGTCGTCGAAACTTAGGCTAATATTTTTGACAACGTGAAAATCATGAATATAAGGTTTGCCATGTTTTTTGAATGTTTGCATTTTAAAGCTGCCTAGGGTTGAAGTTGTTTCTTCTCCAGGATCAATTCCTTGAGGATTATTATATCATCACTTAACTTTGGGACTTTGGACATAGAATCTAATTTCAGCAGACTTATACAGGAACCCGTGTCAATTAAGAAGGATAAAGGCTTATCGGCAACCGGAGTATCGATTATTACGTGAGGTAAGTATCTTTTCTCTGTGTTTTGATGTATTTTATAGATTTTCACATTTGTTTCCTGTTTCAGATGTTGTGAGTTATCGGAGGATGTATTGCGATTTGGAATGGGAATAGAATCGGTGGATTTCATGTTTGGGTTTAGCACTTTACAGGATTTGGTAGGAATAACGGATTCAGTGTGTTCAGTGAGTAATTCAGTAGATTTGGTAGTGGGTTTTTTCTTAGATACAGTGGATTTAGTAAGTGATTCAGAGGATTTGGTAAATGGTTTTTTCACAGATACAGTGGATTTAGTAAACGATTCAGTGGATTTGGTAAATGGTTTTTTCATAGATACAGTGGATTTAGTAAACGATTCAGTGGATTTAGTAAATGGATTTTTCATAGATACAGTGGATTTAGTATGTGATTCAGCGGATTTAGTAAGCGATTCAGAGGATTTGGTAAGTGGTTTTTCCATAGATACAGTGGATTTAGTAAACGATTCAGTGAATTTAGTAGACGGATTTTTCCTAGATACAGTGGGTTTAATATGCGATTCAGTGGATTTTGTAATTTGTTTTTTCAAAGATACAGTGGGTTTGGTAAGTGATTCAGTGGGTTTAGTAATCGACTTTTTCATAGATTCAGTGGATTTAGGATTTGTTTTTTTTATAGATACAGTGGATTTAGTACGCGATTCAGTGGATTTAGTAATTGATTCAGGGGATACAGTGAAGATAGGGGCATCGGCTTTAGTATAGTAGGACGAATTTCCTGCGCGATACCGTTCAGGAAATTTTACTCGTTTAAATCATCTTGATTGGTTTCATCTAGATTATCTTCCTCGTTTCTCTTTAAGACGAAAACTTTACGAGCTGGCCTAGAACTTGAAGTTCGTGTAGAATTAGATTGACGGCCATCAGAAGTGGAAGTAGTAGATTGATTTCTACTGTTGTTGTATTGTCTTTTGCGACAATTTTCAATAGTATGGCCTATATTTTTGCAGTAGCGACATATCATATCGTTGGTATTTACTTTTGAATGATCAGATTGGTGATTCCGCGGAGTTGGGAAACGCGACGATTGGGAGTCACGGCGATAATTAGTGTTTTTTAATCTGTCATTATTGGAGTGAGTACTGGGTGCGGATCTTTTATAGATGCTAGATATAATTTTCTCTTCTTCGACTGCGAAACTTATAGCGGAGTTTAGCGAGTCGGGGTTGCGACATCTAACGACTTGTGATATGCGTGGTAAGAGACCTATTATGAAAGTGTGAAGTGCAAGATCTTGCATTGCAGCTACACGACCTGTTAACTCTGTTTTGCGTTTTGTTGGAATGGAAATGTTTATTTCCGTAAGTAATTTCGCTAAACATGTTTCTATTTTTAATGCAAACTGATTGACTGTTTCAGAAGAGTTTTGTTTACAATCTTGAAGTTCAGTGAGTAGATGAGCATAGTGTTTTCTTTCACCAAATTGATGTTTTAGGAACTCGATGAATTGATCAAAGGACTCGAACTCTTTGACACTACATGTAGTTTCAGCTTTATCTGTTAATTGACTTAGAATATATTTGAATAGGATAGATTTTTGACTTTTAGTAGCAATGTCAAAGGCGCTCTCGCAGTTAGTGATAAAGGGATTCAACTTTTCCCTGGAACCATCGAATGGTTTGATGAATTTGAATAGAATACCGAGTTCTATTTTTTCTTCAATTTCGGCTCTCGTATTTCTAGAACCACTTGAACTTTCCTCCTTTGTATCATGTTTAGAAGCCATGATTTGATTTTAAACAATAAAATATAACTTATCTTAATAACAAGAAATCGCCTCTAGCTTATGTTACTTTGTATAAGTGACTCAGTGTTATAGACGCGTAATCGAAACGCGTAGTCTAAACAAAATAATCAGGAGCGTTACAATAAGGTCTTATCGGTAACAATGTATGAACAGTGTACAATAAAATTATGGTATTAAAATAGTTAGATAGGAATAGTATGGACTCTGAGTTAATTCTAGTATTCGTGCTAGGATGTCGTAATGGCCAAAGTAGATGTAGTTGACTTTTAGATCACTCACAGGAACGCCACCATTGCGAGGATATTCAGGAACATCGTGACCGCTTCTCCAGCGGTAAACAGCTGAACAGCAGTTGTAGTAGACCTCTGGACCAGCAGAGGATGAAGCCGGTCTCGGTTGCTGGATGCAACACTCAAGACAGGATGTCGGTTGAGCACTTAGATTTCTTGCACTGACACGACACTGATTTGTTTTTGTAACTTGCTTTAACTTTTAGCACTTTCGAAGTAGATTTAGAATATTTATACACTTAATTGATACACTTGATTTCACTGGCACTTCAGTTTTCTTCGAAGACGTATTCGGGTAGGGGATTTTCGTATCCCACCGCTGCCACCAAATATTATACGAGACTTGGGAATCTTGTTTTTAAAAAAAACAATTATTTAAGCTAGAATAGAATTTAATTACTTATTAGGATTTAGATTATAGAAATAGTAGAAATGGTAAGAGTTAGGACCTCCGACCCGTACCGAGATTTAGAACCAACTGCCTCGCTGGGCTCATGAATGACGTACTGTAACCCATAATGCTGACGTGGCACATCTGAGCGTTGCTAAGCCATTCCCCTAACATTGTAAAGGTATAACAGTACGTACGTTAACAGCGATTTGCAAAACAAGAGACAAATTTAAAAACAAAAATAATAAAATAAATAACTGATTATAAAGGAATAAAAAACTGATTAAAGAGCATTATAAAAGATAAAAGATCGTACAATATCAAATCAGTTAAACCATTTAGTAGTTCAATTAGTATACTGAACCACTAAACAGCTCAACCTATTCATGACTATCCCCAAAATATTCCTTGTTTAGAACCTTTCTAATATGCGATGGATGAATATGGTGCGATGGTAAACAATTAAAGACACTACGAACCATAAAGGCGTTGCGTCTGTAATTAGTTGATGCGCGTGGCGCCTGCAACAGAGGTCGTTTGCGTAGGTTGTTTTGATTGGTACGAAGAAGTATTTTACTGAGCAGTTCCGGACAATCAATTGAGCCATTTGCTATGCTTGCCAAAAAACATATGTCAGCAATATTACGTCGTATGTTTAATGGCAAGAAATGATATCGCTTGCAACGGTGTTCATAGTCTAACGAGAAATGCCCCGCCTTAAAATCCAAGTAGCGCAAAAACTTTTCCTGAACGGATTCAATACGTGATTTGTAACTCTCGTATTGGGGATTCTAGACTTGGGAAGCGTACTCGAGATGGCTACGCACAAGCGAACAGTAAAGGACTTTTATTGGTTTCAGAGACCTAAAGTTAGAGCAAGCTCTGGTAATGAAATCCATGGCCTTGAAAGCCTTTTTGACAATGGTTTCTACGTGATCGTCAAAAAGTAATTTGCTGTCATGTACTAAACCAAGATCCCTGACACTGTCTGTCTTACCTATGTACGCACCATCCAGAGCATACCCCGAACCGATAGCAGTTATTCGACGCGTGTAGACAACGTGAAAACATTTGGATATATTAAGTTGTAACTTGTTGATTTTGCAGTATAAAACGAATTTATCAAGATCAGACTGAAGTAGCTCAGTATCAGTTAATGTACGTATAGACTTAAGAATCTTCATGTCATCTGCGTATAGTAAAATACTTGAATTAGTAAAGCAGTTCTTTATGTCCGAGATAAATATTGTGAACAGCAACGGTCCCAAAATCGAGCCCTGAGGCACGCCCGGTGGGATACTTTTCCAACCGGACGTGTACCCACGCAGAACCACAGCCTGCGTTCGATTCTCTATACATGATGAAAACCAGCAAAACAGGTCACCGTGTATTCCCGCAGCTAAAAGTTTCTGAAGAAGCACACGGTGATCTATTCGGTCGAAGCACTTGCTGTAGTCCGTGTAGATAACATCGACCTGGTAACGATTATCCATCCCCATGGTAATGAATTCGTTGGCCAATACCAGATTGGAGGCTGTTGACCGTTTTCTGAGGAAACCATGTTGTTCATCGCCAAAACAGCCCTACAAGGCGGAATAAACTTCCGTGTGTACCACTCGTTCCAGAACCTTAGAGAAAAGGCTTAGTTTAGATATGGGACGGTAATTTTCAATTTTTGACCTATTGCCCTTTTTAAAGATAGGGGTAATGAATGCTGATTTCCCTATTTTCGGGACAACACCCTCTCTCAAAGACCGTTGAAACAACATGCATACTGGCTCCACAAGACTTTTTGCACAATTGACAATGAAAATTGGCGGTATCATATCTGGTCCTCCGGATTTAGCTAGATCTAGGGCTTTAAGTAGCTTAAATACTATGTCTGGGCACACGCTAACGGTACTTAGGTTCACTGAACCGGAAGAATTAATATCTGTATTAGAATCCTGATCATCAGAGTCTGAGTCTGGTTCCTGGAAAGTTGAATGAAAGTAAGATGAGAATAGCCCTCTCCGGTGTCTGCGGACAGGTCCATATAATACAATACGTTGGGTAATGAATCACCACTTTTTTTACTTTTAACATAAGACCAAAATGACTTAGGATTTTTGGCGATAGAAGATTCGATTTTTTCCATATAAGCATTAAAACAAACCGCCTCAATTTGCTTAACTCGGTTTCTCAAGATGGAAAAGGAGTGGTAGTCTGATAGATTGCCGTACTTTTTATATTTAAAGTGGTATTTCTGCTTTTCTTTTAATATTTTAATTAAAGCATTGGTATACCAGGGGGGGTGTGTCAATTTCTTTAGTGGTTTAACTGGAATGTACAAATCCCTTAGCTCATAAAGTTTTTCATAGAAAAGGCAGAGAGCCTGGTCTATGGATCCAGCAGACAGCAATGTTTTCCAGTCTATAAGATTCAGTGCATAAGAAATTGCATAAGACTGACGGTCCGGCCAAGTGTTGTAAGTGGCGCAGGAACTGTGATAATTTTCTGTCACCGAGTTCTTCGTGCATTATGAACTGCTTAATTTTGCGCTCATGTGATGCAGATAGCCTCTTGATTAATTCTGCTTTCAGCTTCTCATACTTTCCTGTTGCTGGTGGAGTAACGACCAGGTCTCTAACCTCTGTGGCATGTTGTGGTTCCAGCTGTGACAGGACGAAGTAAAACTTGGTTGTGTCCGTCGTTATATTTGATAGCGCGAACTGTGCTTCTAATTGGGCAAACCATAGTACCGGGTTAGCAGGGTGGAACGTCGGTGTCCTTACTCCAACTCGACACGTTTCTTGGAATACGTCCGTTTCTCTGCTTGGTTCCGTTTTGTCCTTACTAGGCTCAACGAAAACGATTGACCACGCGACGCGATAAACCACGTGATCAATCGTTCCCGCCATTGGTTGGTTTGGTATTCGATTTCGCTTCGCTACGAAGCGATGTTACATTGGCTACAGGCCCTGGACAAAATCCTTATCTTGGAGGCGGGGCCCAAAGGTGGCGTGATTTTTATGCTGCGTTCTAGTATAGGAGTTTTACTTGCCTACTCGCTACAGTTTGTTTGTTTGTTTCGCTTTCACGCCGTAACTACTGAACCGATTATCCCGGATGATATTCCCGAAGGAATCTTTAAAGCGCGATATAACCGAATCATACTGATATTATAAATGGGAATGTGAGTTTGTTTGTTTGTTTGTTCTGCTTTCACACTGTGACTACTGAACAGATTGCTTTGAAATTTTGCAGACGTAAGGTTAGAAATCCGGATTAAATGATAGGGTATTTCTTATCCCGGAAAAGTTACATTCCCGAAGGAAATCTGAAAAGCGCGATACAAATGAACTCCACGCGGGTGAAGCCGCGGGCGGAAGGCTAGTGTCAAAATAAAACATCATATAAAATCACATAAAGCGTCCTAGCGCAGCAATAAATGCAAACATCCAATAATTATACACAAAATCACTAAAAATACTTCGTTGCACTCCAAGTACTTAGTATCCAAGGGTGCGCGGAGCAAAAAGTGACTATACGGTGTACGTACATGGTTAAAATATATTTATTACAATAAGTTAGCCAGTAGGCTAGCGTATTTGCACTTTGGGCGCGACCTACATTTGGCAGTGCATTGACACTGACGCCTGGCATTATTCTAAGCATTTCATGTTATATTTTATTTTAGTGTTGAGCATTCACTGACATTTTCTGCATTTAAGTTTCAGTTTGACAATTTACATTTACACTGACATTACTTATGTTAGGGAAGCACTCTACAGTGACACAGCCTCCTCTCACGAACGCTGGCGCACGACTGCCGGCCACCCGCCCCCGCGTCCCGCATAGAGCCCCTCTGAACCTCGTAAGGCGGAAACTCGTACGGATACTCATTTTTATTACTTTTCTTATTAAACATTTCATTAATTTTGAAATAGAACTATGATTCTATAGTTCTTACAGGTACACGTTTTTTTTTTTTTTTTTTTAATAGTTATAAACTAGTGCTTGACTGCAATCCCGCCTGATGGTAAGCAGTGATGCAATCGTTGATGGTAAAGCACACTAGCTTATTAAGCCTATTCACTCAAAAAAACTGAGTGAATAGGAAGGAAGACGGCAGTTGAGCGAGGTGATGCAATGTTTAACCCAACAACACGACCAACGATGCTGCGCCAGAGGATGATCTGGAGACCCTCCACGACCAAACTCCCGACACAACAACATTAGGCACATCGTACCCGGCACACATCGCAACACAACTGCTCAGACCCGTCCACCGTACGGCTTCACCAGACATCATGCCGGAACACGACGAATCGCTTGGCGGCAAGACTTTGTCTGGTGGGTGGTAACTTATGCCGGCGGCTGATGTTGTTGCCTACCACCGAGACGTTACTGCGAGTAAGAATATTTTAAAAAGTCTAAGCGCCTTAAGAGAAATATTGATTTAAATGTTAAAAAACGTCGTATAGAAATATATTTTTTTTACGTAAATATAGGCCGTATAGAAAACAATAAACAATAAATATGTTGTGCTTGAATCTATGATTATAATATATATTTTTCAAAATTTTTGATCAAGGCATTCTGGAGGAATAAACTTTGAAAAATGAACTGTTTTGGCCGCTCGAGGGTACCTATCGCCTTAAAAAACGAAAACAAAACGATCAAATCAAATCAAATAATTTATTTCAAATAAACCAGTTACAGGCACTTTTGAATTGTCAGAAGGTCGGTCAGTCAATAAGATGAAGCTAGTCGCCCATTTCAAAGAGTAGGTACCTATGGAGAAGAACGGGCAAGATACTCCATGGACACTCTTTTAAATTTTCAAGCTATTGTTACAAATATATGATTACATCATTCATTTTGAAATCAACCGCGTGAGAACGATGCAGAAACATATTGTACGCTGAGAGCGTCCATATGGAAAACACACAAAAAACAATTCAGAAATTAAAATACGCCGTGGCAGCTAAGAGAGGACCAGTATTACACTGTCTAATCTGACCGAATGATCGTCTGATCGAATTGCAAGCTTGCGTTATCTACAGCCGAACTACGTCACCAACAGGCCACTTTGTAACTACGCTACTAGCAGCAAAGACTAAGGTGGCACCACTTAAAAAGAAAACTACCATACGAAGTTGGAATTATGCGCCGCAGTTCTATTAGCAAATACAATAGATAATTAAGATCCTTGCAGACTACGATCTAAAGATACAATGCTAGACCGACTCTAAAGTTGTCTTAGCATGGTTTCAAGAAAACCCAAAGAAATACGAAAAATATATATCAAACAGAAATACATAGGTATTTTTTGTGATTTGTCCAAGGCCTTTGATTGCGTACATCATGATACTCTTATCAGGAAATTGTACCATTATGGTTTGAGGGACAGAGCTCTCGACCTTCTGACTTCTTATCTGAATAATCGAATTCAGAGGGTTGATGTTAATGGCAAGAGATCTGCAGGATCTGTGGTCACCATGGGCGTTCCGCAGGGCTCAATTCTAGGTCCATTCTTGTTTTTAATTTATATTAATGACTTACCTCATCACGTGAGGGATAATCAAAACATAGTATTGTTCGCGGATGACACTTCTCTTATTTTTAAAGTCAAGCGTCAGCTAACAAATTTTGACGAAGTTAACAATGCACTCTCTAAAGTTGTCCATTGGTTTAATGTAAATAACCTCCTTTTAAATGAAAAAAAAACTAAAGTCATTAAATTTTCTACGCCAAATATCAGGCAGCTAAGTACCAATGTTCAACTGAATGGAGTAGAGTTGATCCCTGTCGAGTCGACAGTTTTTCTTGGATTAACTATTGACGCCAAGTTACAATGGGGTCCTCACATTGAGAAGCTGTCGGGTAGACTCAGTTCTGCCGCCTTTGCTGTTAAGAAAATTAGACAGATAACTGATGTGGATACAGCCAGAATTGTTTATTTTAGTTATTTTCATAGTCTTATGACTTATGGGATTCTTCTCTGGGGAACTTGTGCGGACATCAATACCATCTTTGTTTTACAGAAGAGGGCTGTTCGAGCCATTTACAACCTTGGTCCTAGAGAATCTCTTAGAAAAAAGTTCAAAGAGGTGAACATTCTGACTGTAGCTTCACAATATATATTTGAAAATCTTATGTATGTTCATAAAAATATCTCGAATTTTAAGAAAATAAGCGATATTCATAATATAAATACCAGGAACAAACACAATCTTGCTGTACATCACACTCGTCTCCACAGAGTAGGCAACTCGTTCATGGGTGTGATGCAATGTATACACTTTTACAACAAGCTTCCCATGGACGTTCGAAACTTACCCATTAAACGATTTAAGAACCATATAAATGCCAAACTTTGCAAAAAGGGGTATTATAAAATCACAGATTATTTAGAAGACAAAAAAGCTTGGGACTGAGCTGCTCGCTCTGTTAAGCATTGTTAATTGTTATTAAGCAATATGCGTAATTGTAAGGTAAATTATTGTAAACATTTTCATTTTTAATGTCTGGACTTGAAAAAAGACGATGATTCCTGAGTTTGTTTCGGCTATTTCTTCTCAGAGGTAGTCAGTTAGGAAATGCCGGCTTCATCTAGTTAAAAAAATAAAATCAAAAATTAACATGACGTGTAAAAGTGATCAGTGATCCTACTTGCTTAATAAATGATTTCATTTCATTCTACAAGTGAGATTATACTTGACAGTATTGCCAAATAAAAAAAAATAAACGTTTTTTGTAAAGACTTGAACACGAGCGATTTTGCATACAAACACTTATTAAAATTATAATTACTGTATGTTTAATTTTAAATATGCGTTTTCGTTGACATTTAGAAATCAGCAAAAATATAATTAAATAATAAAGGGCGCTTTCATTGAAAACGATCGTTATTAGTAAGTTGATTATTCAGTAATTTTTATCGATTATTGGTATACAAGTGAATTTGAAGAGTCACAACACTACGGTATAGTACCTTACTACATGACTTTGACACGACGTCGAGTAAAAATACGATTTATTGTCTACATTGGTTGTATTGCTTTGTTTGAAATTTTTTAATGTAAATTACGTGATTAAGAAAAATAACTTTAAAATAATAAAAAGTAAAAAAAACTAAAACCCAACTGTGAAAAAAAACGACGCTGAAAAAGTATAAAACAAGATTTTCAAAATACTGAACTGAACAAAGTTGCTAATGTAGTTGCAAGTAAATGGACACAGTAGACTCTACCAAGATGCACGTTGTCAAGGTGCTACGGTAGGTATATGTAACGTGTGACTAAGCCTTTCCAAACATGAAAATTTATCTCTAAATAGTGAATATTGCATACTTCAGAATAGTATTGTATGACATTATTGTCAATTTACAACGAAGGAATCTTGGTAGAGTCTACTGTGTCCATTTACTTGCAACTACATTAGCAACTTTGTTCAGTTCAGTATTCTTAAAATCTTGTTATAAACTTTTTCAGCGTTGTTTTTTGTCGTAGTTGGGTTTTAGTTTTTTTACTTTTTATTATTTGTACTATTTTGGTGTTAAAGTGTATTTGTGGCGCATAATATTAACAAAAGTTAAACTGATGAACTAAAAACTAGGTACTTGACATATTACATCTACACGCACATATAACAACATAAGCCCGAAGGCATATAGTGCAGAGGACATTTTTATGGGAGTTTAAGCCAGTTATCAAACTGTTTCCGCCTTCACCGCATGGAGTTACTCCCAGCTTATGTCGTTTTCATTAGTGCATTACACATTCTATTAGTGTTCACAATGCTCTATATTGCATAAGACGATTCACAGTTCCCGTGATCCGCGCTTTACTTTTATCGCGCATATTTAACATCATTAAAGCATTCTTGTAATTATGTACAAGCATAAAGTACTCGTGAAGCTCTTTAACGTGATACCAAACACGGTATATTTATTTGAATTTTATATTAACATAGAACTTTTTGTCCGCTAGAGGGCGCAATACTAAATTTGGTGACAACCTTTATAGCTCATAACCAACAGAATATCAAGGCCCTTCTAATGGTACTGCAGTGGTCTTATTCTGATAAGTAGTAAAGAAGCTATGAACGAAAAGATGGGAATTTTATGCAACCAGCCCATGAATACAGGTAAAGTCACAAGCAAATGCTAGCAATGTATATATATTCAAAATGTACAAGTAAAGCGCTTTCATATGATACCAAACACGGCATATTTATCTTGACTTTATTTTTTTACTCTGTATGTTTTGTCCGCTAGAGGGCGCCACATTAGATTTTGTAAAACCCCATATAGCCTATAACCAGCGGACAATTAAGACGCTTCTAATGATATGTCATTTGTCGAGTTCTGATAAGTACTTTAGAAGTTACGAGGGAACAGATGAACATACATTCATACATACATACATACATAGCCTGTCAAAATCATAACCCTCCTTTTGCTTTGCCGTAGTCGGGTAATTACGTGTTTTACGGAAGAAATAAATGTCAATTTTTGAGTTACGCATGTACAAAGTTGTGTCGTCATGAAAAGTATGATGTCAAATTGCACTTCTTATATTTGAAGAAGTATAGTTCTATTTCGATAACATGCGTGAGTGAGTGTCGAAAACACGGAATTTTACCTTCGCTTAACTTCAGAACTAAATGAACTACAGACTTGAAATTTTGGATTTTAAGTATGTGTTTATAGCTTACTGAATAACGAAAAATTCTGCGTTCTGGTTTTATCCAGAAGTTCTTAAATAGGGGCCTAAAAATGCAGTGAAATCGTTCAGGTAAAGGAGGGTACGGCAGTGTTTGCTTTGCGCTCTACATGGCGGGGGCACTGCCGTACCCCCTGATGGCTGACCCCAGTTCAATCGCCACAACAGTATCCTAAACACTTACGAATAAAAAGGTAACTCATTGAAACGTTTTGCTGTTCTCAGCGTGTTCACTATAGTTTTGGTAGTCTCAGCGTGGTGTTATTCACTATAGTTTTGGTGGTCTTAGCATGGTGTTAATCACTATAGTTTTGGTGGTCTCAGCGTGGTGTTATTCACTTTAGTTTTGGTGGTCTTAGCGTGGTGTTATTCACTATAGTTTTGGTGGTCTCAGCGTGGTGTTATTCACTATAGTTTTGGTGGTCTCAGCGTGGTGTTATTCACTATAGTTTTTGTGGTCTCAGCGTGGTATTATTCACTATAGTTTTGGTGGTCTCAGCGTGGTGTTATTCACTATAGTTTTTGTGGTCTCAGCGTGGTGTTATTCACTATAGTTTTTGTGGTCTCAGCGTGGTGTTATTCACTATAGTTTTGGTGGTCTCAGCGTGGTGTTATTCACTATAGTTTTGGTGGTCTCAGCGTGGTGTTATTCACTATAGTTTTGGTGGTCTCAGCGTGGTGTTATTCACTATAGTTTTGGTGGTCTCAGCGTGGTGTTATTCACTATAGTTTTCTCCAATCTGGTCAACAATAACGGCAGATATCCATTGTGTCGAACTCCGAACAATGTTGGCAAAACTGGCAGTAAAACAGCCCAGATTCATGAATTTATCTTCACCATTATTGCTCCATGACAATGCGAGACCTCATACAGCACGAGAAACCATTTTGAACCTTCAGGAACTGCAGTTAGAAACCATTTGTGGTCCTTCGTATTCGCCAGACGTTGATCCAACCGACTAGCATTTTTTTCGTGATTTGGACAATTATCTCGATGACAAGAAGTTTTGTTCCCAGGAGGCAGTACAAAATGCTTTCACACAGTTAGTGCTGTATAGATCCTCAGAGTTCTATTACAAAGGCATAAATTACCTTCCTATTAGATGGCAGCAATGTATAGTTAATAACTATATTGATTGAATAAATTAGTTAAAAATTAATACATAAACAAGATTATAGATTTTCAGTAAAAATCGGCAATTTAACCCCTATTATAACGTGGAGGAAATACTTGAAGTGGGTTTGCGCATCAAGGCGATATTCGCACCGACGCGACGCCACCGGATGCGGCGCGGTCTGGGTTCGGTGCCCTGTGGCGTTGGCGAATAAGATCGCCGCAAGTGGCAGACTCCTGCAGCCCCGGGCTTTGCGGTGCTTCTGGTACCTGGAGAAGGGGCACGTCCGGGCCAAGTGCACCAATGACGTTGACCGTAGCGATCTTTGCTATCGCTGCAGTCAGCCCGGCCACAAGGCGGCCCAGTGTTCCGCGGCGCTCAACTGTAGCTTGTGTTCGGCTGCAGGGAAGCCAGCAGGATACAGGGTGGGCGGAGGGGACTGTGGTGCGCCTGCCAGCAAGGCTAAGAAGAAAAAGAAGAGGAAGCCTGCCGGGGAAACCTCGCCTCCCCCGCAGGCTAGCAGCTCTGCGGCCGACTCCCGGCCCCGGACCGTTGCCGAGGGAATGGAGTGTCAATAATGGCACAACTCTGATTCCTCCAGGGCAATCGACTCGATTTCAGTGTCTTAGTCGAAATTCGAAAATTACTTTTTCGGCTAATAACAATAGTGGTAGCCATACCCCATGATAGAATAAGTTCTCATTAATAGGAAAAAATCCCTATATCAAAACTACTGAACCGATTTTGATAAAACTTATAGTAGCAACAGATAGTAGTTCCCTAAGTTGAACAACAAAAAAAAAGAATTACTTAAATTGGACTTGTAGTAACATAAAAACATACATACATATATACACTTGAAATTTGACTTACATACATACGGGTCGAATTGATAACCTCCTTTTTTGAAGTTGGTTAAACACAAAGTAGGCTCTAAATTACTTCCTTCGAGAAAACTAAGGATGTCATTTTTTGATCTGCACTGAAGAAGCTGACAATTGTGACGCACTGGGTGGTATTAAGTATTTATAGCGTTGCGACCTTCTTTTTCTAAGCATATGCTTTGGAAGATTTTTTATTTCAAATATGAGAAAATAAGCATAAATAATTAAGATTATTTAATTAAGCCAGGAATGGATTACGGAGCTAGTTAGGAAACGACCGTTTGCTAAATACTACTACTTATGTATGTAATAGTTCCTAAGCGAAACTACGTCGTACTGGAGGAGCTTATCAAAATTCAGATCGTTGTGTAAAATATTTTTAGCGCATTTCATAAAAGGATTTTTTTTTCTTATTTGAATTTATTTTAATATTATTATGTTTCGTGCGTTTTAAAAGCGTTTTTACATTTTTTGAAACTATCCATTTTTGCCTTTTAGGAGAGAAAGCCTACGTTTTATAACATTTTAGCTATAGCCGGTTTTAAAGTTATTGAAAAACAATTGTTAAGTAATTCGTTTTGGGTCCGGTACCAACGCACCTTACTTATTTTGTTAAAAAACGAAGCAAAGTGAAAGGTTTTGGTGTTACACCCTAACATTGTTTTGCCTACAAAACTATGTTTTATTAAAATAAAGCTGTAGTATGAACGAGCAGCGTCTTTGTAGAGACTGGACTATTAAGAATCGGATCGCTGCCGTCACCGCGCCGTATGGTAAGAGCTGGTCGCCGTGTGTGACGCGCGGCCGGCACAACGTCGTGTTTTCGCGCCGAGCTCCGGCAGTTTGGCGGCACGCGAGCGATGCGACTGACGCGCGCGGCATGGCGCGGGCGGCCCTCCCGAGCGACGCGCGCGAATCTTGCCATGTGCCCGAAATACTTCCGCAACTTTTGTAACTCAGTTTGTCATCTTCATTGGCATGACGAGACGCTGTGAAGTGACTTGCTATGACATTTGGGATGTTGTATACTGAATAGCATTAAGCGCGTAATCTTGTTTTGTGAACTATGGTGTTGTCCACTACCATTCTAATCGGATGCGGTTAAACGTCAATCGTCTCTGGTATTGAACACTGACCGATTTCGTGAACGGTGTCGCAATGGTCCGCGACGCGAAGTGACGTGAGCTCGCGGAGTGCCGGCTGCATGCTGTGGCGCGCGCGGTATGGCGGCGCGCCGCCTTGTGCTCAACGGCCTCACGGCGGAGGTGGGCGCCGGCGAGGAGGGCGGCGGGGGCAGCTCGCCCGACTCGCTGGAGTTCTACCACGAGCTGGAACTATACCGCCAGCTGCTGGCCCTGCCGCCCGCGCGGCGCGCGCGCACTCCCGACCCCACGCCCTCCAGGAGATGTCACGGTACGTACCTACTGCACTTGTGTTTAATTATTCATATTTTGTTTATTAGCACATAACTGACTATCAGTTACCCAAACAAGTTTATTTAGCTTTGTTCATGCAACGTGTTCAAAGAGCTATTCTAAAGGGTGCAACCTTCCGCCCTTTCAGATTTCCCACACACCAGCTTTATGTGGAATGCAAGGTTCTAACTATCAGTCTATGGTCAACGATTACTATCAAAAACTGAAAGAATGATCCAAAGACTTCAAAATGCTTGTGCACGCTTCTGTTTCAAACAAAGACATTAAAATTATATTTACAATAGACAGGATATCACGAACAAAATCGTAATCCAATACTTCTGACAAATTGGTTAAATGTCGCTCAGTCTAGTGTGGTACCCCTGCGCGTCAAGACGTAATTTGTGTCCACCAATTTCTAAGGAAATATGCCATGTTGCGCTTTCCGTTACTGTACATCTCATTGTGGTAAAACGACCGGACCTAACTTCGGATTATTTTCGTATGAATTACTTATGTTTTCTCTGTAATTAAAATTTAAAAAAATTCCTAAATAGGTCTAGAAACTTTTCTATTATTATAATAAGCGCCTTCTATTGTAGAGTAGTTTTACTATTTTCTTGTAGAGATGTAGTAATGTTGTTTATCGATGTAGTTATCGATAATATTTATTAAGTTGAAAACATATTGCTATATTTTATTGACATTTAAAATATAGCTAAATAAACTTAAAATATTTCTATATTTCAAGTTTATTTGTTGTTAACTCTATTTGAACATAATCATGTCATATTAATGAACACAATTTAAAGAATAAGTACTATTTATTCACCTAGGGTTTTGTTATTTTAGGTTTCCGAAAAAAAATAATGTTGTACGTGAAAAGTGGATACGATTTGCCAAGATACACCGTAGAGAAGAAAATTGACTTCCGTCTGCTTCGTCGAGATTATGCTCGAAACATTTTTAAAGAGAAGATATTTACTTTGGAAAGACCGGTCGATCAAATTTAAAAAAAGGATCGGTACCTTGTACTAGATATGAAATAGTAAGTTATTAATTTCGGTAATTTTCCACTTAACCGTACAAATTGAGATAATATTTACGGTTAAGTGGATAAGTGAGTTTTCTAAAGTTATATGTACTTTCTAAGTATATCTTGAACACCATTGACTGAAGGTGAAGGAAAACATCTTGAGGAAACCTGGACTTTAAGTCTGAAATCGCCAACCCGCATTGAGCAAGCGTGGTGATTACGCTCAATCCTTCTCTGTATGAGAGGAGACCTGTGCCCAGCAGTGGGATGTTAAAAAGGTTGATGATGAAGTGGATAAGTAAATAAATTATATAACTTATTTATAATAAAATATGTAGGTATATGTAGTACAATGATTGCGAGCTACTTTGTGATTTTTTACTTTAAAATTAGAGAAATTGTTCAAAATTTCATTCAGACGCTAGTTTCGTCGAGTCAAAGGTCGGGGTACACAGACCAACTACGGCAGGCGTAGCTTAACTTGGTCGATTGACCTGTGCGGCTATTATTATTTATATACGACCCTCTCACTGATTTGCAACCTATATTTAAATTAAAAAAACTTTCTTATAACATAACCAGTTGCTGAACAAGATGCGAACGAAAATATTTTCTGCTGGGGAGTTGGTTCCGCCACTTCTTCTTCCAAGCGAAAGCACTAGGAAGCGGTGAAGGGCGGGTGTTTTGAGGGACTGTCTCATGTACATAATATTGACGTTCGAAAAGTGCTGATTCTCAGCCAAATTTAAATAAATGACTTTTGATTTCATTTCATTTGTTTTATTTACTATATAGTTAAAGCATATATATATTCACTGTACAGTTTTCTCCGATATGGTCAAGCAATAGCGACAGATATCTATTGTGCAAGTTTTCGAACAATGTTGGCAAAACTAACAGTAAATCAGCCTCGACTCATGAATCGATCTTCACCATTATTGATCCATGGCAAATCGAGACCTCAAACAGCACGAAAAAACATTTTGACCCTTTAGGAACTGCAGTTGGAAACCATTCATCATCCTCCTTATTCGCCAGACCTTGCTCCAGTGAACTACCATTTTTTAACCGACTTCAAAAAGGAGGAGGTTACTCAATTCGACCGTATATATGCTTTTTTTTTTTATGTTTGTTCGCGCATAACTTCGTCGTTTATGAGCCGATTCTGATAATTCTTTTTCTGTTGGAAAGTAGACGTTCCCAAGGTGGTCCCATGATCAGGATATCAGGGTTTGATGGTGGAAGACCAGAGAAAACAAGGGTAACTTTAAAAAATTGCAGGGTCGACTAGTGCATTTCTTAGCATTTTCATTAAGTATTTTAAAGCACTACAACTTAATAAAGGTCTGGAGTAGATCTGATGATGGAGCCGGGAGACAGTCGAAGGAACTCCTCAACAATTCACAGCAGCTAACTTGTGTTTGGGCTCGATTCATTTGTATTGATAAGAACTTTACACCTAGATGGGTTGTGACTGTCATAAGAGAGCCGATGTTGAAGACAAAGGCCAGTTCCGGGAACTCCTCAACGGTTTACAGTATCTACTTTGTGGTTAGACTTCATTCATTTATAATGATGAGACCTTTGCATCCATTGGGTTAAAATAATAGTCTACAGTAAATTTGATGATAAGGACCATAGACAATTGAGGGAATATTTACGGGTAAACATTAAAGTAAATAAAATTACGTCGTTTCCCAACTATATTTGCGTAAGCTTCCAGTCTGGCCGGATGCAACTGAATACTTTTAACAACTAAAAAGTGTAAAATAAAAACTTTTTTACAAAAAAACAACCGACTTCCAAAAACCACTACAAAGTGAAAAATAACTAATTTCGGAAGTCGGTGTCAAAAAACGAATATACAAAACTAAAGACAACGACTTCCGAAATTAGTTATTTTTCATTTTGTAGTGGTTTTTGGAAGTCGGGTGTTTTTTTGTAAAAAAGTTTTTTTTCGTGATTTGGACAATTATCTGCGTGATAAGAAGTGTTCTTCCCAGGAGGCAGTTCTGTTTTCACACAGTTTGTGCAGTCTAGATCCTCAAAGTTCTATCGCAAAGGCATAAATGACCTTCCTCTTAGAAAGCAGCAATGTATACATAATAATGGTAACTATTTTGATTAAATGAATTAGTTAAAAATTAAATAAACAAACAATTCAGATTTTCAGTACAAATCAGCAATTATAAACTTTAGCGCCTATTATATTAAAATAATTATATACCTAAATAAAAAACTGTAAACCCTGAAATTACCTATAAATTTTCTGCTTCCTAATTTTTTTGTTTCAAACTATCAATAAATACGAAAACATCTTTAAATATTATCGATAACTTTATATCGAAATGATACAAACCCTACTACAGTTTTTAGTATTGCCATTTAAAAATATTTACAATATACCTACGAGTAAAAAGAATAATTTTGCTAAAAACAAAATGCAAACAAAAATTGCAAAACAAAATGCGTTTTATAGCCTAATAGGTTTATTATACTCAAAAATCGCAATAAACTGAGTATTATAATAATTCGTAAGCAAAACATATCTAAAATACCAATAGACGGCGTCGCAGAAAATGAATAGTAGCGAATAAAATTCTAAAACAGTTTTCGATGTTTGTATAAGACAAATTTCACTTAATTTGTTTATTTTTCAGTATTTATTTACTCGAATTGAATTATACTAGGGTATTAAATCGGATCTGGCAAGATAGACTACACTGGCCACCTACCGGGCAATAGCTGAATATATTTTATATAAACTTTTTCATTTTTACTATTTTGATGTCTCCAATTGTCGATCTAATTTTGCTATATTGTACTAGATGGCGGAACCGGGACATGGGATCACAGTTTTTCTATGCCATTTTGACACATGCCCTCTCTATTTATTTTAAATCTCTTTAGTTTAAAAGTTCCCTTTAGGGGAAATGTTACGCCTTTCCTCTATGAACACAACATTTTGAAAATGACAGCAAGCTAGACGTAAACTCCATTTGGCGACCTAACTATTTGGTATTATTAAATCTTACTTCCCTTCTTACCTGAATGATAAACTATCGTGGACAAGTAGGCACAGACTTGGTGAGGGGAGAAAATGTTCTCAACAACTTTCTATCCTAGTATAATTCGGCGGTTTTTAGAGGTAACCCCGTCCGACCCATAAGGATAGTAAAGGTTAGACAAACACATGACCAAATAAAATATGAAATTTTCATAATCATCATAGTAATAATATTAATGTATTTTGAAATAATCTTTTATTCCCGCGAATCAACTCTAACTTTCTCAAAATTAGGTAAAATTTTAAAATGTGAGAACACCATCTTCGGCGGTATCATCGTTTGATTCTTTGTTGGATATTAATGCAATTTATGCTCAATGTTTGTCGGCGCTCTTCTGTGAAGCCGCCGCGCAGCGGCTTTTCGGCGTCCTCAAAGTAAAAACTAGGGATGTACTACTTTTTGCGTAATAACGTTTTTTTATCGCTATTAATCGAAACTTGTACCTGCAGCCAAATAGGCGAACACATTTTTGTTTCTGTTCTGTTTTTCAGTTGATATAATTTTAGTGTAAAACAATGCTGGTTGAATGATTTATTGTAAAAACAGATTACCTAATGGTAAATGTACTTTCGTTTCATTGTCGATAAATTACTAATAACAATATTATTACACAAGTACCTATTAGTAAACAGAAAGGAGAAGGTCTTATGAAATACTCTTTTAGTAAAGTATTATAAACATTTTAACGGTCAATATCATCGATATTCAGACAGTCATCAATTGATCCGTCAATATTTTGAGTACTTACTTACACATTTCTACTCAAAGAATACCGCCAGTGCACCTGTGCACCTATTATTTTTATGAAATAAAAATCATCAATTATTTTACTTAGAATTATTATCAGCTTCGCGTACACATTGCTTCCGTATAGACGTATAGTGTATTGTGTGATCAATTCGTTTTCTAACGTAATTTAAAATGCTGATGTGTCTGGATGTGAGTGAGGCTCGTAGAGACTATGAGATCCGTTTTGTACCCCGGTCCCGTGTGATTGTGCGTTACAACGTCTGTACAATAAAAAAAAAAAAGTGTTTATTTACAATCGCGACTACCTACGTAACCCGCAGTGTTTTTTTTTTTTTTTTTTTATTTATTTTTTATTTTATAGTTAGCTAAAACGGTACAAAACCAATTACATTAACTAACATAGAGACAAACAAATACAATAATTAACTTAAAAACTACCACTAAAACTAACATGGAATAGTGGACTCTCTCGCATACTTTCTTTCACAGAAGACCAAACATACACGCATAAGTTTCTTCCATTCATCCGCAAACACATCACATTCAGGGTTGGCCATCAGAAGGGCATTCAGCACTTTTAGTGTTATTGAAGCTTATTAAAAAAAATGAGAAACCTTAACTAAATTGTGGTAACGAAACCATAGCGAGTTGTAACTCGACGCCAGCGCCATCTATCGAGCTTGATGTAAAACTTTTGCACTTTTTCTTTAATGCTATGATTTCGTCTTGGACACTATAATAGCCTCTCTTTCAGACCGGCTTGATTCTCTACTAGCCCTAAAATCCGGCAGGTATCTCGCCACAACTGTGTTATCATCTGCATACCCATAGATACCGGGCATCAGCAGATCGTTAATATGCAGCATGAACAGAGTTGCAGAGAGAACAGACCCCTGCGGAACACCGCCATTAGTCGACATGGGCTCAGATGAGCATCCGTCGACAACAACTCGGAGGGACCGTTCAGTCAAGAAGTCTTTTACCCAGCCAGTCATGCCAGGGGAAATGCCGTACGCTGGAAGCTTCTCAAAAGGCCAGCGTGTCGTACCCGGCAGCTGTTCAAGAACGATCAAAAACGTAATAAGCTGGCAATCTATTTCTTTTGGCTTTTGAAATAATTTACTTAAACAATCTATTTAAAGTATATTTTACACTGACCTTTTATAACAAAGCATATCAAACATGTCGTAGCAGGCAAAAGTATTTTTCAGTAAATAATTTATAATTACGAAGAATAAAGATTATGATTACAAAAACTTTGAAACAGACTAATGTCCTTAAGTTAATACTTAAGGACTGTTTTTAGTGGTGTTCTACTATCGCTCCAATGGATCGTAGGTAAATAAATATGAACATAATAAATATCAACAGTACCCAGTAGCCTTAAACTTTGTTCAGAAATTATTATCTCCGTCAAATTCAAAATAATTTTCAACTTTTGAGATTTCTTTATATTTTTTAAACTTATGGTTCAAAAGTTAAGGAAGAGGAACAAACTTTTTTTTACCTTTGGAACGATAATTTTGAAATAGTTATCCAAAAATATATCACACGTTAGGGTGGAAGTGTTGACAGCCTCTGTGGCGTAGCGGTAGCGAACGCGGCCGTTGCGCAAGGAGGCGCGGGTTCGATCCCCCCACGGTGCAAATATGAATATTTGCACTGGTCTGGTCGTGCCTCGGAAAGCACGTTAAGCCGTTGGTCCCGGTTGCCATACGAACATCTAGTGGCAGTCGTTACGGGTTGTTGGAACCCTCAAAAGTCTAACAATTGGTCTAACTGCAATGCTTAGATATCGCCTTCGGGTTGTGGAGGTCAGACGGCAGTCGCTTCACGGAAAATATCGAAGTTTAGCCAAACTCAGCAGTTAAACTGGTAAAGCGGACACCAGACTCCAAAGCTGAAAGGGCTGCGGATGCGACTGGGATTAACGCTGAGATGATGATGAGTACCCAGTAGCCTTACTGGGTACTGTTCATATTTATTCTGAGAAATTCTAATGAAAACTTACTTTCGAATTTGCAGTATAGAAGTAAAAAGTAAAATTCATTATTTTATTATTTTAATATCAATAGTTCACTTACTTACAAATTAGAGTTCAATGTATGATGTTTGTGTGCAGATGAGCCGCGTCGCAGTCGCACGCCGGGCGGCGCCGCCGCGCCGTTCTCGGCGCCCGAAGTGCGACACGCAAGGGTAAGTCACTAGTATAACCATAAAAAATTTCAAATGTTTAAAATCAAATGTTTATTTGATAGTCAGTTAATGTTCATGAATAGGTTTGTTGACAGACCATTACGGTGTCCAAAACGAAGCTCTCAACGTAATTCATTCTTATTTACATATAAGATTCAAAGGTGTAGACGTTAAGAGTGTGAAATCTTCCGGGATACCAGTTCAGTTAGTTGTACCGAGTCTGCTCTGTACTGAGTCCATTCCTGTTTTTAGTATACATGTATTAATCATTTATCATTTTAAAAAATTATCATCTGCAAACAGTACAACGTCACAGTGTACCTCTCTTATTTTTAAAGTAGACCGAAATAGACAAGATTGTGACGAAGTAAACATGAGTGCACTCTCAATAGTTACGGATTGGTTTACGTCAAATAATCTAGTTCTAAATACTAACAAAACGAAATGTGTAAAGTTCACCACAGTTAATAAGGGTTTAAAGAGTATTGTAAATTGGTTCGAGGCAAACAATTTAAAAATAAATTTAAAAAAGACAAAAGCTGTACATTTCAGTCAGCGGATTCCTAGCACGCGCCCTAATATACATTACAACAATGAAGTCGTAGAAGAAGTAGACAATACAAAATTTTTAGGACTCTTAATAGATAAAAACTTAAATTGGAAAGCACATTCTGATACTTTATGTAGGAGAATGAGTAAGTCCGCGTACGCTCTACATTCACTATCCCCAATAATTGATACAGATGTACTTCTTACTGCCTATTATGGCATAGTAGAATCCCACTTACGTTACGGTATAATATTCTGGGGAAATTCAACCGAAAGGGAAACAGTTTTTAAAGCACAGAAGAGGTGTTTACGCGCGATGTTTATGCTTAAATCCACTGATAGTTGCATGCCATACTTTAAACAGCATAAAATATTAACATTACCTAGTTTGTACATAATGGAAGTAGCTGTGTTTGTGAAGTCCAACCCAGATCGTTTTAAACGTATGGCCGATGTAGTACCACGTAACAGACGTGACAATAATGTACTATGCTCCCACCCCGCCAAAACGGCACTAATGCGGAAAAGTGTCTACTGCATGGCTCCGGCTATCTACAACAAATTACCTAGGCAATGGAAAGAATTACCGTTATCATTGTTTAAAAACAGGCTTCGAAGTTTTCTAACGCATAAAGCATACTATACTGTCAACGAATTCCTTACGGAGAAAAATTTTGATAAAATGTTATGAGATCTGAATATATAAAAATGCTTTTTTTTATTTTTTTATTGTTGTTACTATTTTATTTAATTGGTTTTTTTTTTACATATTATTTGACATTTTCATTACAGTTGACATTTATTTTTTATTATTATTATATCTGACATTTTCTAATCATGATGTATACTAATTATTATTATTATTTTTTATTGTGATTGATTTTTTTCCCCTAAACATTATATTTGACATTCTTCGTATATAATGCTTGATATATATATATATATTCTTCTTTTACACTTCTTCGACATCATATTTAAAATTGTATTCTATGACATTTTTATTGTTAAGGACTCTAACTTGTGTTTTCAATAATAATTGTTTATGTAACGTGCTTGTTAATAATTGGTTTCGGCATATTGTAACATTATTATGTAATTTTTATCAAGTTATGACATCAAATTATTTAATTTGTTCAGCAGTCTAAATATGAATTTCCAGTATTGTTAGCTTCAAATTATAATTTTTGCATGCCTATTGGTAAAATATGGCTGAACTTATCAATTATCACTCTATCACCATGTACTGTACCCATATTTGCAAAATAAATGACTTACTTACTTACTTACCACAAATCCGATGGGTACTGCAATAACAATGATCGCCATGATATAATAGCAAGAGTTTTCCACTTGAAGTTATAGTTGATGTTGAATGCTGTATTAATATAAATGGTAATAGTAATAAGTAACGGTATCAAACAATGTAAACATTGATGCATGTTGGATGCGCATGGCCGCGTGCGACAAACTACAGATTATGTTAGAAAACACTGTCAAACCGAAACCGGAAGCGGCGCTTCTTAATATTGCCACTATATGAAACGTATGTCATTTTTGAGGATGAAATTCTCGTAGTTTTTATATATTCTGTGTTTATATTCTTGTTTGTGTTTATTGAAACTGTTCTATCACCATTTACAATTGGATTAACTTTTTATATTATATGTTTTTATTTTTACTATACTACCGTCTCGATGCCACTTTTAATTGTTTGTTGCACCGGGTGACGTCTGTGCCGGCTGTCGCTGAAAACCAGTGCTGGGCTCTGTTTTTCATAGAGTCGCAGCATAATGCTGAGCGACAGCCGTTTTGCGTGGATATGACGCATGTTTCCCTCAACTATGTCTTATTTCTTGTGTTTTTGTAAACTTTTGCGTCATGTTTACTGCAAATAAACGTTTTTTCTTTCTTTCTTTCTTTCTTCAAACCAGTTTTAAAAAGAAAATGTATTTGATTCATCTCTGTGCTATATGTATAGCGTTGAATGGCGAAAGTATGGCTTATGGCGTAGGTATTCCCAAGATTGTACCGGCTATCTATTATGTCTATTCTCATGAATCGTGATAACCTAACGACGATGATGGACGCTCTCAGCGTATAATATATTTCTGCATCGTTCTCACGCGGTTGATTTCAACATGAATGATGTAATCAAATATTTGTAACAATAGCTTAAAAATTTAAAAGAGTGTCCATGGAGTTTCTTGCCCGTTCTTCTCCATAGGTACCTACTCCTTGGAATGGGCGACTAGCTTCATCTTATTGACTGACCAACCTTCTGACAATTCAAAAGTGCCTGTAACTGGTTTATTTGAAATAAATGATTTGATTTGATTTGATTTGATTTAACTTCAACTTTTTAAATATTAATTTTCAGTTCAGACATAATATGACGGAGAGGTATAAATTAGTTAAGATTTACTTGTTGTTGTCAGTTTGCTTCTTTTCAATGCAGCAAGCTACATTAGGATTTCCGGTTACTTTGATAGCAATCCAAAATAATAATTGAGGCTTTATCCAAATTGAAGTTTAAGGAAATAGTTATCTATAGTTAATTCATTTCATGATTAATAAGCGATATGCGTTAGTTTTATAATGGATTTGGATTTTTATGTGTTTAATAGAAATAGTTGTTTGATCTACTGTTGATCAAACGATGTATGACGCATGTTTTAAATAAATGTTTAAACGTCTTAAACAATATTATAATTAATTCAATGTTAAAATCGAGCATTAGAAATAGTAAAACGAATTAGCAAATTATAGTTTGTAACACACTCTAATTATTGTTAGCTGCAAATTGTTATAAAAACAAGTGGAAGGACTTGTAACAACGGCACCATTACGTTTTATAAAAGAAATGCCAAGCGGCTGTGACATTAGCAACGAGAATTTGATGAAAATGTTGTTTTTCACTAGAATATCTTAGTGAGTATGATTTCTGTAATTAATTGAGATATATGGTTTTATTTTATTGTGTGTAATCGCTGTTAAACGAGAAGAATAAAAAAGAAAACAATTGTGCATATACATAAACAATAATTCGGTGTATTAATTTTTGGCAGTGGAGACAATTTTTAGTTTCTGAAAGTTCCAATGAGCATGGGCATGGTGCATGGTACTCCCATACATATTTAAGAAAATAAATATTGCTTTTTCTTTTGTACAGATAATGATACAGAACTCTTCGTGCACGAATCAGACTCACACCTGATCGGTTTTTTTTATTTATCAAAGTTGTTTAGTAACAACAAACCCACATCTTACAAAACAAATTACATTTTCGGCCACGACGGAGGGTGCAAATGGCAACTATAATCACTTATACTACATTTATTATAGTTAAAATAACATGGTAATTCCTAAATCTATTTGTCCTAAGTGCGAATGCGTCCGAGGTTAGGACGACACTGCTCCACTGCTATCGTATCTTATTATGTTGCATCTGTCGAAATTCCTCCATATGTAGGTTTTATCGAGGTCCAATCTAATGAGGTGATTGATGATTTAGCGATTCGCGGCTGGGCACGAGGCGGCGACACGAGGAGACGACTCAGCCGTTGAGATGTTGTAATACTCCGTACAGCTTCAGTTGCATGAAAATAGGTATAATATCCTGATTCAGCTGATTTGCGCCTCGTGGCACGGTGCTGGTCACGGTGTGGAGACATGTGTTGGTACCGATACGTAACAAACAACATAAATAAAATACTTAAAACAAAAATAGTCTGTTATTCCCAAACGAAAACAACTTTGACATTAAATATAAATTATGACATGAGAAAAATAGAGGAAACAGATACCACCAAATTCTTAGGACTGTGGATTGACAAAAATATGTCCTGGAAAACTCAGATAGATACGGTCTGTAATAAACTAAAGAAATTTTCCTACGCCTTATACAGGTTATCTCAGATTGTTAATCAAGGAGCAGTATTAACCGCATATCGTACGTAACGTCTACGCTCAGATATGGACTAATTTTTTGGGGGAATGCTACAGACATAGAACTCGCATTTAGGGCTCAAAAGAAATGTCTTAGGGTTGTTTGTGGCATACATGCCCCGGAGAGCTGCGTACCATATTTTAAAAAGCTAAAAATTTTAACTCTTCCTGCTCTTTACATCTATGAAGTCGCTACATTTGTGAGAACCAATAAGGAAAAGTTTGGTCACCTGCACTCCCGTCGGCATGTTGACAAAATAGCAAATAATATGCCCTCAAAAACAGCACTACTGTCTAAAAGTTTCTTCGGAATGTCTTCACGAATTTATAATAAGCTTCCTAGGCAAATAAGAGAAATAGAAAATATTATTTTTTTTTAAGAAAAAGCTAAATGACTATTTAGTTGGCAGACCATATTACAATGTGAATGAATTTCTGTCTGGCAAATTAGTATTTGAATAATAATTCCAAAGTACAGATAAAATTTAAGGCATCCATTGGACATTTTATTGCAATTGGGTTATATTTATGCATGTGCCTGATATTGTCTTCTAGATTGTAACTTATTTATAACACCTTAACATAGTATTTACATGTCAATTAGTATGTATATTTGTACGCCTCTGGGCAAAACATAGCAGATGTATAATATTTATTTGTAACACCTCACACTTTAACCTATGTTTACAAATAAAGATTCTGATTCTGATTCTGAAAATATGGCACAGTTACCACGTCCTAAAACTTCAAACAAAAACTACGTATTATTATATTATTTAAAAAAAAACTTCTAGAGATCACACAACTTGTTTCCATACAGTAACATACGCACTTCATGCATCACTTTTTTTATTTTTTTTTGGGACAAAATCCGCCACACTGTTCCCAACCCACTGCAAATCCTGAAAGCCAGAATCAACAGTGGAGACCGCCAGAAAAACGCCGAGCAATGAAGCTCGACGAGTCCCGGAAAAACGATTCAACTGTCTTGGGTCCCGCAACGAAATTAATCAGAAAAGAATAGCGGAGGAGTAAGAAAAACTATACTTTTCCCACTTCCCTCCATAATAAGCAGGAGACAGAACAGAACTAGGCCAATCGACACAAAGGGACATTATTGCAACTAGGAGAAGCCCAGATTGCCAAGCACCACGGAATAACATTTGATTAAGTTAATGGGTCCTAAGTAGTTATTTGCTGTTACAATTGATTCCAATAATAGGTATCACTTATAAAATAACTCATAATCTCATTCACTTACTTCGACACAACGACAGCTTAAATTCGCAAATGCTGATCAGGACTGATTGACTTCTCCCGCTCTGGGTGGAGCGGAAGGGCGTGTCAGACTTTTACTGACTAAAACCCACCCGTGTTTCTTCCCTTGCCTGAGCGATGGCCAGGGCCACGGTTTCTTGTTTAACCAACCCGCAACCCTGGCCCAGGAGGCATCGGTCTTTGTGGACCCCGTCACGATGTGCTGACATCTCTTTGAGGCGCGCGTGAAACATGACGCGCCGTCGACTCGGGCCTGGTCCTTACCGGGCGGCGAGCTGCCCACTGCTCACCGCCCACAGGCCCGCGCCTACGGTGGCTGGGAGTTAGGTGTCGTCTCCCGACCAGGGCGTCTCCTGCGGTGGCTAGTGGCGTGAGGGATCGGACGCGAGAGATCTCCGCCGATCGCTGCTACGAGGACACGGCGGTGCTCTACCCAAGCCGGGCAGGCTTTCACTGTATTCTTCATCATGTCCTCAGGATCATCCTAAATCAACACAATGGTGACACTCTGGCATTTTCTCCCGCCTTATATGGAAAAGGAACCTCCCGAAACAACCGTGTCCGGTGAGGACCTGCCTCAGGCGGAAGGTGAGGGCGTCGTGGCGTCTCTTTAGGAATGGTCAAAGAGGGGACTTACCAATATTACGGGGACTTGACATCAAAAAGATCGAAAATCATTTATCTAGTTATTTGGTACGAGAGGCGTGCTATGCTGGTGCTATGAGTGGGTAGGGCTATGTTTGCGTAGCGGCGACGCAAGCAACGCTTGGGTAGCGTACAAACTATAAGGCGAGATGTCAAGTCTCTTCTATAGATATTTAGTATTGCATTTGATATTTCTAATAAAAAACAGATAACATTTAACTATTTCAATTAACGAGACTCATGAAACAGAAATATACACGATAACATGCACAGACAAAACCATATATATAAAAAGCACACACAAAAAAGGAACACATTGGCGAATAATTACCACCATTGTCCAATTAACTAATTGAATATTTTGAGAGAGGATAACCATAAGAAAGTTGGCAGTTTGTTGGCCATATCTACGATTGGCAATATGTATAATAAAATCAATGGTGTAGTAAATCATAGTATGGTTTTTTTTTTTATATATATTATAAACTAGCGCTTGACCGCAATCCTGCCTGATGGTGGGGCGCATGCTTGCTTATCCTATCTATTTCTTTGCTCACTGACTACTGGTTACCATTGTTCTACTTCTTTGCTCACTGACTACTGGTTACCATTGTTCTACTTCTTTGCTCACTGACTACTGGTTACCATTGTTCTACTTCTTTGCTCACTGACTACTGGTTACCATTGTTCTACTTCTTTGCTCACTGACTACTGGTTACCATTGTTCTACTTCTTTGCTCACTGACTACTGGTTACCATTGTTCTACTTCTTTGCTCACTGACTACTGGTTACCATTGTTCTACTTCTTTGCTCACTGACTACTGGTTACCATTGTTCTACTTCTTTGCTCACTGACTACTGGTTACCATTGTTCTACTTCTTTGCTCACTGACTACTGGTTACCATTGTTCTACTTATTTACTCACTGACTACTGGTTACCATTGTTCTACTTCTTTGCTCACTGACTACTGGTTACCATTGTTCTACTTCTTTGCTCACTGACTACTGGTTACCATTGTTCTACTTCTTTGGACTACTGGTTACCATTGTTCTACTTCTTTGCTCACTGACTACTGGTTACCATTGTTCTATTTCTTTGCTCACTGACTACTGGTTACCATTGTTCTACTTCTTTGCTCACTGACTACTGGTTACCATTGTTCTACTTCTTTGCTCACTGACTACTGGTTACCATTGTTCTACTTCTTTGCTCACTGACTACTGGTTACCATTGTTCTACTTCTTTGCTCACTGACTACTGGTTACCATTGTTCTACTTCTTTGCTCACTGACTACTGGTTACCATTGTTCTACTTCTTTGCTCACTGACTACTGGTTACCATTGTTCTATTTCTTTGCTCACTGACTACTGGTTACCATTGTTCTACTTCTTTGCTCACTGACTACTGGTTACCATTGTTCTACTTCTTTGCTCACTGACTACTGGTTACCATTGTTCTACTTCTTTGCTCACTGACTACTGGTTACCATTGTTCTACTTCTTTGCTCACTGACTACTGGTTACCATTGTTCTACTTCTTTGCTCACTGACTACTGGTTACCATTGTTCTATTTCTTTGCTCACTGACTACTGGTTACCATTGTTCTACTTCTTTGCTCACTGACTACTGGTTACCATTGTTCTATTTCTTTGCTCACTGACTACTGGTTACCATTGTTCCAGCTAAAGCAGCTCAGCGTTAATACTATACGTGTTGAGCAAATTGATCGAATGCATGTGATTATTATTTGATTGCCGTGACCGGGAGGAGCTGCATCACTTGCCCGGAGCGGCCGCCTGTGTCTCTCGCGTTGTGCGCGAACATGTGGCCACATTAATGCCTTCCATTTTCCTTAAATTTTACTAAATTACATAAAGTAACGTACCTCCGTAGTTACGATTCAACAAAATGCTAGAGGATTTCATTCAGATTACATAAATTTACACCTTTGCCCCATAGGGTAGGCAGCTACTACAGAACGCTCTCTGCTATGGTCTTCATATACGTATAAGTGTACCTATTCCCTTCCATATTTATGGATTTGATCTTCCATGCGCGTCCGTTTTATTTAGTTTTATTATATTTTAAAATAATTTATACAAAAGTAAAGCGCCTGATGGGGCTCAAACTTTTAAGTCGCGGCTACCACTAGGACACTTTATTATAAAAAAAATATTCTTTTAGCCGACTACGGCAAAGCAAAAGAAGGGTTATGATTTTGACAGGCTATATATGTATGTATGTTCATCTGTTCCCTCGTAACTTCTAAACTACATATCAGAATTCATTCGACAAATGACATATTATTAGAAGCGTCTTAATTTTCCGCTGGTTATAGGCTATAACTATATGGGGTTTCACAAAATCTAATGTGGCGACCTCTAGCGGACAAAACAGACAGAGTAAAAATATAAAGTTAAGATAAATATGCCGTGTTTAGTATCATTTGAAGGAGCTTTACTTGTACATTTTGAATATTGTTTACTACAGAGTAGTAAAGGTTTGAACTCACTTCGTGTGAACACTAATCGGGTTGAAATAAAACCACAACTGTGACCTGATCTTAGCTGGTATATTTAAAAATAATGAGAAACCCTAACAAAATTGTGGTAACGAAACCAAAGCGAGTTGTAACTCGACGCCACCGCCATCTATCGAGCTTGATGTAAATTTTTGCACTATTTACTTTAATGCTATGATTCCGTCTTGAACAAATATATATATTGGAGCGGCCAAGTGGACTTGTCGTTCGAAGATGTATTCTTACTTTCGATCGTGAACTATATTTGTTAAATAAAAGAAAAGAAAATGATGATACTGTCGCGGAGAAACGCTTAGCCTAGGGAGTGGGTTTTGGAATGCCATGCACCTTACTTCTTCCACGAGCTGTTCAGTCGTCCAGTAGGAATTTGAGCAGCTTGGGGACCTCCAAGCTGCTCAAATTCCTACTGGACGACATGCTCTTCACACTCTTGGCAACAGCACGTTTTCACCACAACTCAACACCTCAGTCCTTTCCTCTTGAAGCCACGAGGACTCGCAACCAATTGAGCGGGTTTATATAACTTATAACCGAAGCATGATTACATAGTTTAGCGATAAATTTACACGGCAGAACCACGCGATTTGCGGGCATGGAAACAGCGGGTTTTACACACAATCTGACGCGGTTTGCTTAGCGAGCTCCTACCGGAGACTCCTAATGCGGCGACAGCAGGTTTAGCGATTTATAATTATCACATCACAAAGCGATGTGAATGCGGGTTAGCGAATTGAACACCAACTGGAACTTTTACTTTTTTGTGCACAGCGGGCGCACGTCCTCTCATTCAAAGTGCACCTCTCTAATATTAGAGGTCTGCACTCCAATCTCATTGCAGTACACTACCACCTTGAAACTGAAAAGCCCCATCTACTTTTCTTGACGGAGACCCAGATCAGATGTCAGTCTGATGCGGCATACCTTGGCTACCCGGGATACTCTTTGGAGCATCATTTCCTGCAGTGTGCCGGGGTCTGGGTGTATGTCCGCAATGATATCTGTTGCCGGCGCCTCCGTCACCTCGAAGACCCTCACTTCTCGTCCCTATGGCTGTTGGTTGACACTGGTGTGGACGAAATTGTTTATACCTATGTCTTCCGATCGCACAGCGGTGATCAGGAGACAACTCGATTATTTGACCACCTCAGTGAGGCTGCTGACAATACGCTGCACCGGCATCCTGACGCGCATTTCGTCGCTCTGGGGGACTTCAACGCCTGCCACCAGGACTGGCTTTTCCCATACCAGAGGACCGACCACGCTGGGAGAGAGGCACGAAACTTCGCGCTTTCAATGGGCCTTTCCCAGCTGCCTGTCTGGCTGCGTGCCTGATGTAGTTGGTCATACTGCCAATTGTTTGGACCTTCTGCTGACCATTGATCCGGACAGATGTGTTGTAACAGTTTCCTCACCGTTGGGAACTTCAGACCACTGTCTGGTAAAGTCTATATCGTCCTTTTCCCCACCTGATCACGAGTCTCGTGGTGAACGGCGAATGTGGCAATACAGGTCAGCGGATTGGGATGAGATGCGCCACTTCTTTGCGTCTTATCCTTGGCAGCAGGTCTGCTTCTCTTCTGACAATCCGTTGACCTGTGCAGACGCTATAACCGATGTGGTGCGTCAGGTCATGGAGTATTTTATCCCATTCAATGACGTGCCCGTCAGTGGCTCGGCTCGCTCATGGTTCAATGCCGATTGTGTCCAAGCTGAACAGCGTAAGCACTCCGCTCGTAACCGCGGAGCTCTGGATCTAAGTTCAAAGAAGAGTGCCTTTAACCGTGCTGCCAAGTCCTACAAAAAGGCGTTCAAGAAGGCTCGCTTCGACCGCATTACCCATATTGGCAACAAGTTATCTGCGTAGCCATCCGGTAGCAGATCTTTTTGGTCCCTTGCCAAATCGGTTGAGGCAAACTTCTGTCGGCCCACACTGCCTCCGCTGGTTAGGCCTGATGGAACACTGGCTCATACGGCGAGAGAGAAAGCAGGTCTCTTTGCATCTCTCTTTGCCCATAGTTCGCGTCTTGATACTGGCGGTGCTACTTCACCTAATTTACCTCATTGCGGAGCTTCAATGAGGTTCCTGAGGTGCGCATTAGGAACAAGGAGGTTCTGAGAGTACTGTGTCGTCTGGACGTGAATAAGGCTAGTGGTCCAGATGGTATACCAGCGATTGTTCTTAAAGCATGTGCGCCCGAGTTGTCTCCTGTATTGACGCGCTTGTATCGCCTCTCATTTAGGACTGGTATAGTGCCCAAGTCCTGGAAGCTTGCTAACGTACAGCCCGTGCCCAGAAAAGGTAGTCGTGCCGATCCCACCAACTATCGGCCGATTTCGATCACCTCCATACTTTGCAAAATTATGGAGCGTGTGTTGAACTCGCGCCTCTTGGCATACCTGGAAGGTAACGATCTTCTCAGTGAACGACAGTACGGGTTTCGCCGCAATCGGTCAACTGGGGACCTACTAGTGTATGCCACTCACTTGTGGGGCGAGGCCCTCTAGAAGAATGGGGAAGCGAATGCTGTCTCCCTTGATGTCTGGAAGGCCTTCGACCGGGTACATACGCTGGCCTTTTGAGTAAGCTTCCAGCGTACGGCATTTCCCCTAGCCTGACTGGCTGGGTAAAAGACTACCTGACTGCGTTCAGTCAGGAAGTCCGAGGTCCGAGGAGGAGGAGAAGGAGGAGGAGGAGTCTCCTCCTCCTCCTCCTCCTTCTCCTCCTCCTCGGACCGTTGTCCCTCCGAGTTGTTGTCGACGGATGCTCATCTGAGCCCATGTCGACTAATGCCGGTGTTCCTCAGGGGTCTGTTCTCTCTGCAACTCTATTCCTGCTGCATATTAACGATCTGCTGATTACGGTACGAGATTTCCTCGAACCTTAACTTTGGGCGGTTCATTGAGTCCAAGGCCAGGGTGGCTACCAGGAATCTTGGCGTTATCGCAAAGGTCCAGCAGTACTTCACACCTGGGCAGCTTCTAATGTTGTACAAAGCACAGGTCCGTTCGTGTGTGGACTACTGCAGCCACATTTGGGCTGGTGCTGCTAAATGTCACCTGGCCACTTTGAATTCAATAAAGAGGCGTGCGAAGAGGCTGATTGGTGACCTTGATTTAACTCGAGATGGTCTCCAAAGCCTAGAGCATAGGCGTAAAATAGCCAGCCTTTCGGTGTTCTATAGGATGCATTTTGGGAGTATGCGAGGGAAGTGCATGATTTAATTCCCCCATCTTCGTTCCACCATCGGACGACCCGTCGTACGGCTAGTTCCGTTCCACCTTTACGTTCCACCACTACGACGAAGCATTTCGCCTCCTCCTTTATACCGCGTACATCGCGGGACTGGAACAATTTGCCAGCGGCGGTGTTTCCGTCGGACTACAATTTGAGTGTCTTCAAGGCTAGAGTGAATGTGCTCTTAATAAACTAGTGCGCTTTACCATCATCGATTGCGTCACCGCTTACCATCAGGCGGGATTGCGGTCGAGCGCAATTTATAATATACAATATGTAAAGAAAACCCTGTCGGACCCATAAGGATAATAAAGGTTAGCCAAGGTTAGACACTTGACCAAATATAATATAAAATTTTACATAATCATCACAGTAACAATAATAATGAATTTTGAAATAATCTTTTTTTCCCGGGTATTAATTCCAATTTCCCCGAAATTTGGTCATTTTTAAAAAACTGACAACACCATTTGTGACGGAGCTAATAGCGATGCGACCACGTGCCGCATGCCCCGCCCCCCTTCACCCGCGCATACATGCGCGGGTGAAGGGGGGCGGGGCTATCGGGTTGTCTACCGCACATGCATTAAGTTACCTCGCTTTTTCGAAATAATATTTTTTTTTTTGGGGGATTTTTTTTTAAGTTTAGCCCAGCTTTGTAGGCATTATTAGAATCAGTTAACGATACCTAACAATACCTTCACGGATCGGACAGGGTTTTCTTTACATATTGTATAAAGAAAAAAAAAAAATGCGGCGACAGTGGGAGCGATGAGGATCACACGATGCGAACGCGGGTTTAGCGTTTCGAGTTCCAGCGGATACTGGTCTGTCTTTTCTCGTATGTTCGGTAGGTACATGACATAAAATGTAGGGTAGTTGGGCAGGAGTTAGCTACAACATTCTGCGCGACAGTTTTTATTTACAACAGATTTTCAACTTTATCACTAAAGTATTAATGTTTTGAAATCCTTGTATAAGGCAATGAGCCAATGACAAATGGCGCCAACATAATATATATTACTAGCATTTGCTTGTGACTTTACCTGTATTCATGGGCTGATTGCATATAATTCACATCTTTTCGTTCATAGATTCTACTTATCAGAATAAGACCACTGCAGTACCATTAGAAGGGCCATGATATTCTGTTGGTGATGAGCTATAAAGCTCGTCACTAAATATAGTATTGCGCCCTCTAGCGGACAAAAAGATCTATTTTATTATAAAATTAAAAAAAATATACCGTTTTTGGTATTCCTTGAAAGAGCTTCACGAGTACTTTATGCTTGTACATAATTACAAGAATGCTTTATCATTAAAGTATTCTTGTTAAATATGAGCGACAGCAGTAAAGCGCGGATCACGGGAACTGTGAATGGCTTCATGAAATGTGCTCTACATTGCATAAAGCGATTCACAGTTCCCGTGATCTGTGAACGTTAAAAGAATATATAATGCACTAATGAAAATGACATAAGCTGGGAGTACCTCCACGCGGTGAAGGCGGCAACAGTTTGATAACTGGCTAAAACTCCCATAAAAATCTCCTCTGCACTGTATGCCTCCGGACTTATGTTGTTATACCGTTGTGTCGTTGTGTACCCGGTAACGCAGGGAAGCAACCACAGCCATCCTACTTCTATATACTGTTCAAATTTTCTCGAATTTAACAAATAGAAATAAAAAATATTGCTGGTATTGTACCAAAAGTATCAGGTATAGTCTAGTAAGTAGCAGTAAAACTTAGTAGTGTAACACGACTACTTACGCCATCTACCTGATTGTGTGCACAACACTATGCCATCTGAGTAAAACACAACAGACTACTAGCGACAATTATCATGCAACGTGTGAAGATGATACTCACAACCACATACAAGCATTAGATGATGAAGACACACACTACTGTCGTCAAACCGACTATATAATCGGTCACTCATGGAGGACCGAGCGCACTCGCTACTTAGGAGGCGCAGTGGTCGATAGCCCCGCAGTCACCACTGTTGTCATAAGTCAAGCTTGCCCTGAGCGGAGGCCCCGTCGCCCTCAGGAATTGCCTAGCTATGAGGTAAAGGGATAGGATAGCCCCGCAGTCCATCCCTAGAACCACAAATAGGTTTCGCCTCAGTGTAACTTTGTTTGCTAAAATCTGTCAAGTGTTTGAAGTAAAGTAAATAAACCCCTATCTGTCATCATCGTTGGTTTTATTCCACCGCCACCATCACAGTAGTAGTATAAATGAATAATGAATATAGAAGTAAGAATTAGTATAATAAGTATAGGTATACAAGTCTATAAACATAAAAGTTTATCTAGTTCAACTTACATTTAAAGAATTTAGTCTAAGTTGGTTTGGTAAACGGAGCGATGGGACTGGTGAAGGCCTTCGAATGGCCTGCTCTTCGGCGCGATCAGCTGGAACAGGGAGAAAGCACTGTTCTCATACAATTTGACGACGCATCCATAAAAGCATATCAATGGACTTATCAGAATCGAGCCTTGCCTCACTGAATTTGACGGCTTGAGGGGAAAATTCAGCGTATGTCAACTACTTAGGTTTTAGTTCATCAAATTAACTTTTGCTAACATTATGCGCCACAAATACACTTTAACACCAAAATAGTACAACAAATAATAAAAAGTAAAAAAAGTAAAACCCAACTACAACAAAAAACGGCGCTGCAAAAGTATAAAACAAGATTTTCAGAATACTGAACTGAACAAGCTTTCTAATGTAGTTGCAAGTAAATGGACACAGTAGACTTTACCAAGATCCCTTCGTTGTAAATTGACAATAATGTCATACAATACTATTCTGAAGTATGCAATATTCACTATGTAGAGATAAATTTTCATGTTTACAAAGACGTAGTCACACGTTACATAATATACTTACCTACCGTAGTCACACGTTACATATACTTACCTACCGTAGTCACACGTTACATATACCTACCTACCGTAGTCACACGTTACATATACTTACCTACCGTAGTCACACGTTACATATACTTACCTACCGTAGTCACACGTTACATATTGTAACGCTTTAAAAAAGAACTCTGGGTGGCTGTCTCCACCCTTACCCGGCAGTTACAGTAAATTTAATTATGTGTTATATACTTGGTAGCTAGGAGCATTAAATAAAACAATAAATGGATACAATTACAAATTTATTTTTATAATTACCCTGTGTCATAAATATATGACAAAACAAACTCCTAACTTACCTAGCCGATTTCCTGACTCACTCCGTCTCGGGTCGGAGTGGGACAGGGAATCCACATGAGACAATTCAGCGAGCTCAGGGTCGCTTGATGAGGATTCGTGAGGTGAACCGTTGTGATCACGGCTCAGTCGTTACAAAAGTATCTCAGGTTATGCACACAATATCAAGCCAATAGCTTACTTACGTGCAACCTGTCGGAAACCCACTCTCACTCACTGGATACATCAAAACAAAGTAACAAGGACAGGGAGTCTACGTTTTGGATTAGCTCTCCTGAACAACGCTTCTGGATGACGGTACAAAGATCCTTGGCTTCACTAACTGACGATTAATGCACGGTTGAACGCGGCCTGCGGGATTAGGTATTTCGGGAACACCCGGAGCAAAATAATCATGACAGCTTATACCTGTCTAGTCGTCGTCGAAAGAGAATTGGATGTGCCGTACCATCAGGGTTCAGCCACTTCCACTCCAACAAGCCTGATCCAATCGGAATCAAGGCCACCTGAGATAAGTTATGACGCGACGCCTCCAAAACGGGTTCCCACCCTAGGCCCGCCAAAAGAGCCAAATCTAGAACAACATTTAACCTAATTCAGCACTACAGAACAAGAAAACACGTGGAGAAAATATTCTGGGTACTGAAATGAATACTCACAGAGAGATGAGCCAGACGTTAGATGCACCACCCCATGGGGTTTATTGCGCCACACGCCAACCTTGCGTACCAACCACGTCCAAAACCCCGCGACACCGGGCAAGCTTCGGTCGTTTCTCTGAAAGCTTCTCTAGCCTTCCGATCGACCGCTCCCAATTGTCTTTTCCTGAACCATAGACTAGTGCGTTCCGCGACTTGTATTTTAATTTCAGACTCATGAGTTGGTTCTTATTTTTTAATATCTTTATCCTAAGTCCTTTTTTTATATTTAACCCGGTCGTTTTTTATTTGAATTTATTTATTATATTAACGACCGTCCTTTCGCGCAACGCCATCTCTCGGCTCGATGCAAAATATGTGACCCGAGTTCAGCCCGAGTCCACGAGATGTCGCCTGCTGCTATATTTTGCTACGTGACAATGCCCTCTTTCCCACGGAAAGGTTTTCTGCGTAAGCAGAAAACCGTACACCGCCCTCGGTGTTAAAACTACACAAAGAGGCAACATACTTGTCTTGAATGTAGCTAATGGCAATTTTCACCAATTTTTTTTTGAAAGTAACTATTGATGTTTACTCTGCCTAAAGTGATATGCTATCCTTAAAAAACTCGACTTTGCCAGGAAATATCTTCTACCAACCGACTTTCATCCTGCAGTCCGGGCATAAACCCCCCCGTAATTTTTTATACATCTCCATCCATTCCTCTATCATACCTCTCTCACAATCCGTAGCAACCTGCATCCTTTCGCAGGAAGCCACTCCTTGCAGCTCCCCCGAATTCCTCCTGTTCGCCAGTGGAACTCTAATAATTTTTCGTTTTTTGTTTAAAAACGGTACTACTGGTAAACATGTTCAGCTAGCTGAAACATAATTACATGGGCAATCATATCCCTATCGTTCACCAGAGACACGTGAAAGTCTTTCCAGAAGCAAAACTTCTGTAAAAACATATTGTGTAGGCCTATTTTAGAAGTCACAATCCGCTTCATAAATGATAGTAGACGAAATTCATTTGACCTGATACCATCGTGTAGGCTTATTTTTGAAGTCACAACCCGCTTCATAAATTATTGGTAAACGAGGTGCATTTGAATTGTTACTAATGTGTAGGCTTATTTTAGAAGTCACAATCCGCTTCGTAATAAACACCATAAATACTTTAATCATTTTCAGTATTTGGTATGCATACGCCTTGTCGTCGTTGCTGGAAGAAACTTCAAACAACACGTGCAAGCACGGACTACGGCTAATATACTACCTCTACTGTCTTTGTTGGAAAGAAAAAGCTATTGTGTGATAAAAAGATTTCGTTAATTTATCTTAATATCTTTTATGTGCCATGAGCCTAATGATTTCCCATCTAGTCCCACTAGTTCATAAACTAGGGGTGAAAGCACCTTCCTTACTATGCACTGTTCGTATTTAGGAGCTAATTTTGAAGCTTTGTATTTAGCTGCGTCACTTTGGACACGTTTTACGCCAAACCTGCTGTCCTTCACGTAAAGTTAAGTGACGTCTACATAAGTTGTAATATTTCGCGTTGGTTGCATGCGCTTTAACTATATTAGCACGCACCTTTTCGAAAATATCCTTAAGGACTCCTAATTCCCCTGCGTACTCCTCACGAGGCATAGTAACTTCATAATCGCAATCTTCTGCGTTTTTATAAAATGTGCCATTTATAATGGGTTCTCGGCCATGGACTAAGAAAAATGGTGTAAACCCGGTTGTTTCCTTTACTGTACTGTTTATAGCAAATTGTATTTTGTTCAAATTTAGATCCTATGTCCTATGATCCTCTTTGACATAAGACGATACTGCTGTCATAACTGTTTTGTTGTATCTCTCCACCATATTAACTTGTGGAGCGTATCTAGGCCCGTAGTGCACTCGTGGTATGTTATACTTCTTTAGTAGACTACGAAATTCTGATCCCGTGAATTGAACCCCGTTATCGGTAATTACGGTTTCCGGAATTTCGTGAGTGAGAAGAACATAATTTTCGAAGTTTTTAGCTACTAATGCACTAGTTGCTCTACGTAATGGCAACAAAAATGTGTATTTTGAGAAACAACATGTAACTACTAACAAATGTATGTAGCCTGAACGTGATTTTGGTAGAGGACCAACTAAATCTATCGATACTGCTTGAAACGGTCTATAGCATTGTTTGGGTTGACCCATGAGGCCTGGTGTAGGAGTGGTTTTATGTTTGTAGGCTGTACAAACACTACACTGTTTAACAAAATCTACTACGTCTCGATACATGCCTGGCCAAAAATACCTCAGACTTAACTTCCGGTGTGTCTTAAAGACTCCCATGTGTCCTGAAGTAGGAGGTTCATGGTTTTCAGATATAATCTGGAAACGCAGTAATTTGGGGACCACTTCCTTCCATTCAAACTCTTGTGTCAGCGCGTATTTACCTTTGCTATATCTATAGAGTGTGCCTTTTTCTACTCGATAGTTGGGATAATTTTTCGGACATGACGTTATACCGGCATAAATTTTATCATACCATCCGTCTCCAGTCGGTGTTGGCGTAGTAGGTGTATTAACTGCCTCTACCTTAAGTAACCTGGATAAAGCATCAGGTACAATATTATCCTTACCCTTCCTATGCTCTATAGTATAATTATACTGTGACAGTCGACATCCCCATCGCGCTAGACGACCTGTTGGATTCTCTAAGTTCTTAAACCACTTTAGTGAAGCATGATCTGTGATGACTGTAAAATGTCTACTTCCCAAATATGGTTCAAATTTTTCTACTGCATATATCACAGCTAGTGCTTCACGTTCAGTTGCACTATAATTACGTTCAGTTTTACTAAGGGATCTACTAATGTAGGCAATAGGATGATCATTCCCCTCAATGTTCTGGGTTAGCATACCTCCTATGCCGTAACTTGATGCATCACAGTGAACAGTAAACGGTTTTTCAAAATCTGGACAAGCTAATATTGGTGCAGTTATTAATGTATTTTTCAATGAATTAAAAGCGTTTTCAGCGTCTTGGTTCCATTTAAATTTTATTTTTGTACTGGTAAGTGCATTTAATGGCGCTGCAATTGTTGAAAACTTTCTGATGAATCTACGGTACCAAGAACAAGTTCCTAAAAACATCTTGACTTCTTTAGAAGTTCTTGGCACTGGAAAATCCAATATTGCACGCACTTTTCTGGGATCAGTCCTAAGACCACACTCATCTACTACGTAGCCTAAGAATTTCAAGGATTTTCGGAAAAAATTGCTTTTCCCAAAATTTATCGTTAAATTTGCACTTTTAATTCGTTCATGGAGCCTTTTCAGAAGATGAATATGGGTATCTAAGTCCTCGGATACTACACAAATGTCATCAACGTAGCAGAATATTAGTCCTTTTGTGATATCACTACAAAATGGATGTCCAAACAACATATCCATTAGTCTTTGTTGACGAGCTGGTGCTCCGCAAAGACCAAACGGCATGACTTTAAATTTAAAAAGTAAAGCTGGTTTTTTCCTGTGAGGTTTCCTGCAGTGGGATTTGCCAGAAACTAGATTTAAAATCTACTGTACTAATGTATTTTGCATTTTTGAGGCTATCTAAGATTTGAGGTATATAAGGTATTGCATACGCGTCCCCTTTTGTAACTGCATTTAACTTACGACAGTCAAGACAGAACCGCCATGACCCGTCAGGCTTTGGAACCATAAGGACCGGATTATTCCATGGACTCTCACTAGGTACTACCACATCGAGCTTCAACATGTTGTCCAATTCCTTATGAAGTTCTTTTAACTTTTCCTGTGACATAGGATAAGGTCTGCATTTAATAGGTAAGGCTTCGCCTGTATCTATGACGTGTTGAGTTAAATGAGTTCTACCTAACCCTTTGCTCTCAAAAGAAATATCTTGAAATTGTTGTACTATCAATTCTGCTATCGATTTATGTTCTGGCTTCATGTTTTCTAATGATTCAATTGTATTTATTATGCTCCCACTGTTGTTTATATTATTTATTATGAATTGTTTTGGAGTCTCCATATAATTTATATGACTAAATATTTCTGGTAATAAATTAAAAGCTAACCAAAAGTCTATACCAAATATTACATTTGATGTTATTCCCGGGATGACATAAAATTTAATGACCTTAGTTACCCCATTTAAGGTAATCGGCAACCTTAAAATTCCAATAGGACTACTTTCAGAACCATTTGCAACCAATATCTTGTCCTTTAAGTCGCTTGAGGTATCCAGTGAAAAACCTAAGCTAATGAACTTTTCATGAGCTCCATTTCCTATTATTGAAATGTCCGCCCCTGAATCTAACAAACCGTAAAATGCCAGATCATATAGATTGACACTCAAATATGGCCGAACATCTTTATTTCTATTTGGCTGAAACAGTGCTGCCAGCGCTTTATTGTATTTATGGAAGTTAGAGACAAAGTCTAACCATGACCTCCACTCACCTGAATCGACCTGTTTAGGTGGTTGCTGACAGACTGTTGATGCTAGTTTTTTGGATCATTTGGTATCTTTGTACAATCAGGACAAGTTTTTACTGTATATCCTAGCTTTCCACATTTTAAACATTTAAATTTCCTCTTAGGACATTTACAATTTGGACATGTTTGCTTAGTATACCCTAGCTTTCCACATTTAAAACATTTCACTTCATTCTTGGTGGACTGTGGCCTTGGTTTACCATCTGTTTGTTTGTGTGTGTTTTTATCTGACAACTGGTTCACGCTTGCTATCTTTTGTTTTTGCTTTGAATCTGTTGGTATATTGTTGTAGGTGTTTGACTTTATATCCTCAGCATCTAATAGGCGGCAAACATCTTTTAATTCCGCTACTGAATCTGGCTTAACTAAAACTAAACCTCTGGAGATGGATGGTTTGACATTCTTTTTGAGTATTTTTATCTTCTCTTGTTCTGTTAATGGTATTGTTAATCGCGAGAATAAGGCATTCATAACAGCAAAATACATATGAATAGGCTCATCATTACCCTGCATACGTTTCTTAGCAACATCTAATAAGTTGTCCTCGTAATCTATGGCATTAAATTCCCTAAGGAGTAGGTCTGCTAATTCCTTCCATGTACTCACTTGGCATTTCGCACTTCTATGCCACAACAAAGCGTCTCCTTTAAAGAATGCAAAAGCTGAATCAAATAACACGGAATCCGGTACCTTAAACGCCTTAGCACGCTCAGCAATTGATTCCAAAAACTGAAATGGGCATGTCTTGCCATCAAAATAGACGTTCCATTTACAGACATGTTTACTTAAAACCATATAGTTGCTATGACTGTCCGAGTTGTCCTCAGTATCAGACGGTTGTTTTTCCGTGTCAGACCGCCTAAACAATTTGTCGAGTGTACTTCTATAACCCTTCATAAGGTTCCTAAGCTTCTCCTGCAACATGCATTCCTTTGATTCCCTACAACTTAGCCTCTGCAAACGATGATGCAAATGACAATACAAAGCCCTGCCACGAGCTAAACTGTGACTGTCTCGAGTTTTCTCCGAACTTTCTACTTTACTTTGTAATTCCTGAAGTTTATCTTGTATCGTAGTCAATTCCTTACCAGATTCCAATTCTTCACAAACGAATTCCGCTGGAGCAATACCTACGCACAATCCTTTAAGTTGTTTACGAAGCTTAGCCACTGTATCCTCAGGTGTTTCAGCCCGTATCGTTACCTCATACGACAATTCATCGCGCAAGAGTGAGTGGTAAAATACCCTTTCCAAATCCATATCAAGTTTCCAATGAATAACACACGAAACAACAAATCTACAATTTTGTAGCCAAACAATAACAAGTAACCTTCAAATGACACATCTGTCAGCAACGTTTTCGTTCTGAAACCTATCTCGACCGATCTGTATAAAATCTTAAGTTAACTCGTAGACAAGTACCCGGCTTTATTGAAATTTATAAACGTCAATTGTCACTGTCATGTCATATGTCTCTCATCGAAATAGGTTATGTTTTGATCAATGACCCCCGATGCCGAAATCAATGTTGTTTTACAAAGTTCTGTTGTTATACGGACTCAGAATATTAGATATTGTTTATGTATGAACGACTTTTTGATGTATCCACGTAAATGAGTGAGTGAGTGTATCGTGAAACAGGTATTGCTTCAAAACTAATGAATGCACACTCCCATTGACCTCTTACCGTGATCCTCAGAACCTCGACAAACCACCGTTAGCCCACTTTTGACCGCTCGAGTACAATACTGTGGTCCTGTCTAAACAATACAATAACAATGCAATGATTGTATTAACTTCAAGATTTCTAATTGCTAGGCTTACTTTACAGCATGTTATTTTCTATTTTCCGCTGTTACAGAAGTGAATGTTTCAATAAAGTTTATATT
This sequence comes from Sesamia nonagrioides, assembly GCA_017933935.1. Classification (NCBI taxonomy): domain Eukaryota; kingdom Metazoa; phylum Arthropoda; class Insecta; order Lepidoptera; family Noctuidae; genus Sesamia; species Sesamia nonagrioides. The sequence goes on along the minus strand of JADWQK010000907.1, from coordinate 296,929 downwards.
TTTTATAACAAAGATAAAATTGTGGTGTTTATTGATTGTACAATTACCTTAAACATGTTGTTAGGTTCACAGCATGAAATACTCAGTTTACCATTGTCAGACATGAAACTGTTTCAATAATGTTTATAAATTACTATACCTAATTATCAAATTATGTGTTAGGTTCCCAGTATGAAATACTCAGTTTACCATTTTCAGACATGAAACTGTTTCAATAATGTTTACAAATTACTATACCTAATTATCAAATTATGTGTTAGGTTCCCAGTATGAAATACTCAGTTTACCATTTTCAGACATGAAACTGTTTCAATAATGTTTATAAATTACTGTACCAAATGATCAAATTGTGCTGGCAATTATTAGCAGAATTACATTAAATATGTGTTGTTGTTTTAATTTGACTTGCAATAATATTGTTTCACTAACTTTGTTACAATGTTGGTTTTGTAATTAAAAAAAATTACAATGTAGGTATGTCAAAAATAATTATGTGGTGTATTTTTCTTGTAAATTCCTTGTTCCTATAGGTTAGGACTACTTTACTTGTAACTAGTTGCAATACAAAACTAGACAACCATTCTTCAAGTTCTCAACCATAAATGAAGTAGCTTTTATCAGAATTAGAACACCACCTTAATATCAATTAACTTTGTTAGTGAACTACAACACACATACCGTGGCTTCCTTTTGGCAATATTTTAGTAATCCTCACTAAATTACACATGAAATTCTTAAAACTAGCCTATAACTAACATTGTACTGTAACTCAGAAGAGAATGTATGAGAGTGGTATGTAATCAACGACCGTTCACCTTATATAATCTAATTCATATACCTTTGGGCGCCAACTGTAACGCTTTAAAAAAGAACTCTGGGTGGCTGTCTCCACCCTTACCCGGCAGTTACAGTAAATTTAATTATGTGTTATACTTGGTAGCTAGGAGCATTAAATAAACCAATAAATGGATACAATTACAAATTTGTTTTTATAATTACCCTGTGTCATAAATATATGACAAAACAAACTCCTAACTTACCTAGCCGATTTCCTGACTCACTCCGTCTCGGGTCGGAGTGGGACAGGGAATCCACATGAGACAATTCAGCGAGCTCAGGGTCGCTTGATGAGGATTCGTGAGGTGAACCGTTGTGATCACGGCTCAGTCGTTACAAAAGAATCTCAGGTTATGCACACAATATCAAGCCAATAGCCTACTTACGTGCAACCTGTCGGAAACCCACTCTCACTCACTGGATACATCAAAACAAAGTAACAAGGACAGGGAGTCTACGTTTTGGATTAGCTCTCCTGAACAACGCTTCTGGATTACGGTACAAAGACCCTTGGCTTCACTAATTGACGATTAATGCACGGTTGAACGCGGCCTGCGGGATTAGGTATTTCGGGAACACCCGGAGCAAAATAATCATGACATCTTATACCTGTCTAGTCGTCGTCGAAAGAGAATTGGATGTGCCGTACCATCAGGGTTCAGCCACTTCCACTCCAATAAGCCTGATCCAATCGGAATCAAGGCCACCTGAGATAAGTTATGACGCGACGCCTCCAAAACGGGTTCCCACCCTAGGCCCGCCAAAAGAGCCAAATCTAGAACAACATTTAACCTAATTCAGCACTACAGAACAAGAAAACACGTGGAGAAAATATTCTGGGTACTGAAATGAATACTCACAGAGAGATGAGCCAGACGTTAGATGCACCACCCCATGGGGTTTATTGCGCCACACGCCAACCTTGCGTACCAACCACGTCCAAAACCCCGCGGCACCGGGCAAGCTTCGGTCGTTTCTCTGAAAGCTTCTCTAGCCTTCCGATCGACCGCTCCCAATTGTCTCTTCCTGAACCATAGACTAGTGCGTTCCGCGACTTGTATTTTAATTTCAGACTCATGAGTTGGTTCTTATTTTTTAATATCTTTATCCTAAGTCCTTTTTTTTATATTTAACCCGGTCGTTTTTTATTTGAATTTATTTATTATATTAACGACCGTTCTTTCGCGCAACGCCATCTCTCGGCTCGATGCAAAATATGTGACCCGAGTTCAGCCCGAGTCCACGAGATGTCGCCTGCTGCTATATTTTGCTACGTGACAATATACTTACCTACCGTAATCACATGTTACATTTATACTTACCTTTTTTTCTTTTTACGAGTGTGAATGCGTTACGCACCGTACCCACCGCTAGCTAGGCGACAGGCGTGTGTGGGACTCGCCTGGCCGGAGCCGGGAATACCCACTAAAAACACTCGGTTCCCTTCGAGCCCTGCGTTGAGAGTGACATGGGCTCGGCCCGAAGATCTGACTCCGTGCCACTCTTAGGGCTTACTGGCCTATTTTGGCCGGTTTCCGCGCCAAGGGAGGATTACCCGGGTACAGGGTAATCCTCAGACGTGGTGACGGGTGCAATGCGCGTGCGGGAGCTACCCACACACGCTGGTCACAATTGGGGGCTAAGGAGACGGGGGTTCGTTCTCCGCCTTCTTCGCCCCGCACGTCTACGCCGTAGGGGAGCGGCAAGACTATCTTCTTCCCGCTCCCTCTCCGCTGCCTCCTTCTGCAAGGGGACGGTCTCACAGAAGGAGGCGGCGGCCTCCCGTGCACTCTCGCTTTCAACCATGGCTCGAACCATGGTTGCCAGGGAGAGGCGTCCGCCTCTGAGCGCCGCCACGAGGTCGCGGCGCTCGTTTCGCCAGGCCGGACACTCCATCAAGGTATGCTCGGCCGTGTCGTCGAGAGAGTCGCAGTGGTGACACCGTGGCGACTCCTCCCGACGGGCGACACGGTGCAGGTAGTGACCGAAGCACCCATGTCCGGTCAGTACCTGCACCAGGCGGTAGGTAAGGCTGCCGTGCCGGCGCCCAACCCATCCTTCAAACACCGGACGAATTGCTCCAATCGTCCGGTGACCGGCAGCTGGTACGCGGAGTGCCTCCCTCCATCGACTCAGGGCCTCCCCCTGAGCCGCTATTCTGACCCGCCTTACCTCCTCGAAGGCGGGTCGTTCACCCCGTTCCCGGGCCGCGACACGGTGTCGATGCACCTGGGACAGAACCAGGGCATCGACCTCCCACGGGGGCGTGGCGGCGAGCACGCAAGCAGCCCCATGACTGACCGTGCGGTATGCCCGCACGGTCCGTGTCGCGATAACCCTCTGCGGCTTACGCAGCAGGGCCACTGTGCGCCGGGAAAGGCACTCCGCCCACACCGGGGCTCCGTAGAGTGCCATCTGTTGTAGTCTATGATTATTATATGTAAGGCAACACTAGCCACTTGTCTATGTATTAGGATTCGGCACGACATCGAAATAAATGGCTATTCTCAGTGCTCTCCAATAATATTGTTTTAATCAAGATCCATCAAAACGAACCCGCAACGTGGTGTCAGCAGTGGAGCAATAATAAAAAGCTGTCAAGAAAAGTAAGTGGAACTATTAATATTTAAAAAAAATGTCTGAAAAAACGCCAGTTGTCCAAAATGTCTTCGCCAACATAAAACCGTTAACAATACAAAATGGTGACAATGCCGCTGAAAACTGGAAAAAATGGAAATTACGATTTGAAATATTCATGGATGCCAATGAAATAGCCAAATTTCCACAGTCAAAGCAAACTGCTATATTTTTAAATGCTATAGGTGATGACGGTATTGACATATTCAATAGTTTCAACATTGATCGTACGAAAACGAAGGTTGAAGAAATTATCAAAAAATTTGACGATAAATTTAGCCCTCACACCAATGTAACAGTCGAAAGATACAATTTTTTTACGAGAATACAAAAAAAGTCACGAATCTCTTGATGATTATTTGACAATTTTGAACAATTTATCTTCCACTTGCGACTTTAAAGAATTAAAAGAATCGCTAATAAAAGACATGCTTGTAATTGGAATTAGAAATACGCACATTAAAGAAAGACTTTTACAAGAAGAAAAATTGACTACAGAAACAGCCATGAAAATAGCCAAAAATTTACAACTTTCCCAGAGCGTTCAAACAAATTAGTTCAAGAAAATGAAACAAATAATGACAAAGTACAAATTATAAAGTCGGATCATAAATTTAAACAAAACCAAAGAAATCGGTCAAGACAAAGAAGTTTTTTGGCACCTACCCTACAAAGAAACAATTCTCCGAGAAGACATAATTCATCAAACCGATACCAGTCGAATAAGCAGTCAACGTCGGAAACCAAAAATTGTACAAGATGTGATCAAATTCACAGACATAAATGCCCTGCCGAGGACAAAATTTGCAAAAATTGCAAGAAGAAAGGACACTTTGCCAAATGTTGTTTTTTCAGGAAATCGGAACAAACATACAAGAAAAACAGGCAGCAAGTGAGTAATATTTCTTGTGAAGAATCGAATTATATTTCAGGAAACTATGTAATTAACTCTATTAATAATTGTAACACTAAAAATTGGCAAATAAATGTATTTATTAATAAGTATAAACTTCAATGTCAAATCGACACAGGTGCAGATACAAATGTCATTAGTAAGAAACTTTTGGATAAAATTAATGAAAATTCTCAATGTAAAATCAACATAATGAGAACAAATAATAAGATATTTTCTTTTTCAGGACAATTAGTACCAAATTTAGGGTCATGTATACTTGATTGTGAATTTGAAAATGGTTTAAAGTCTAAATTAAATTTTGTAATTGTTCAATGTGAATGTAAAACAATCATAGGATGGAATTCATGTGAAAAATTAGGCCTGGTGAAACGAGTATTTGGAATTCAAGAAAGGTCAGTACAACAAATTGTTTCTAAATATGCTAAGACATTCGAAGGTTTGGGTTGTTTACCATACAAAGCACATCTAGACATTGATAGTAGTGTACCACCTAAGATTTGTCCAGTTCGTAGAATACCATATTCCTTAGAAAATCGTCTTAAAGATGAATTAAAAAATATGGAAGAACTTAAAGTCATTGAAAAAGTAGAAAAGCCAACTAAATGGGTCAATTCAATTGTTTTAGTTGAAAAACCAAATGGAAAATTACGTATTTGTCTCGATCCAAGAAATTTAAACGAAGCCATAAAAAGACCTCACTATCCATATCCTACATTTGATGACCTTAGATCTAAAGTAGCCGGAGCTTCAGTATTTTCAAAATTAGATGCAAGTTCAGGTTATTGGACTATATGCTTAGATGATGAGAGTAGTGACCTCTGTACATTCAATACTAAGTATGGACGTTACAAATTTCTCCGCCTGCCATATGGAATCAACTCCAGTGGTGAAATTTTCCATAGAACGATGAATCAACTATTCGGTGACCTACCCGGTATAATTATATTTGTCGATGATATCCTTGTATACGGTTCCTCTGAAAGAGAACACAATGAAAGACTTGAATTATTGTTCAAACGTGCTTCTGAAGTAAATTTGAAATTCAACAAATTTAAATCGACGGTCCCTACGTATAAAGAGTCATGTCGAAAATGGCATTTTTTTTTAATTGTATTATTGGCTTTAGATTATCCATGCGCACATACTGACATAAGATTTTTTTTTAAATTTTATTTACTTACATAGTTTTACAAATCGTATAAAAGAACAAGTATTATAAATACAACGAATAAATGTCGTAGATACGGACATCAATACATATCTTTTTGTACGGTGTTTTAAAATGCGTGCCACTCGGTGCGAACGCGGTCTTGTCAGACTTGTCGCTATTTACGGGAGTTCCCCGAACGTGACAAGTCGTTACTTCGTTGTTCGTGTGACCAAACAATATTAATGTTTTGATGCAGTTTAGATTTATAGGTGTGTTATTTAGTTATAATTACTCATATTACCTCCAATCAATCCATGTAAATCAAAAAATCAACAAAGGGCACACATGTGCCATGCAATAAAAAATAACACCTCCCAAACTTATGATGATAAACTGAAACACAAGTCACACATTGATAACAAAAAACTTGCCAGGGAATTGAATAATCTTGCCAAAATTGAAGCTCAATCAAATCCTTCCGATATTTGCACAGCAATGTTTGACTTTCAAAAAATCCACATGGCGAAATTAGTGTGCTGTATTATAAAAGAAAATTGTCTGTATAATTTTACTATTTTTGACGCCGGATTAAAGATAGCTACGTGTTACATGTGGGATGAAACCGTTGCTAAACGAAGCGCCAATGAAGTGGCTAGTTGTTTGTTTTCTTTTGTTGATAACAAGGTTAAAGCTGGTGTTAAAGATTTTAGATTCTGGTCAGACAACTGTGCAGCCCCTTAATCGGCGAACACATTTTTGTCAAATGATTGCGACTAGTTGGGATCGTTTGGACCGAATGGACCAATGGGCGGTCCGAACGATCCCAACTAATACCAACTAGTCGCAATCATTTGACAAAAATGTGTTCGCCGATTAGGGGGCTGGTCAGAACCGCAATCGCATTGTTTTTTTATGTACTTATATGCGAGCGATAGATTTAAGGTAAATGTGTCCCATCGATTCCCAGAAAAGGGCTACACCACACTCAAAGTGAGGCAGATAGCGTTCACGTATTAATAGAGCAAACATTAAAAAATAAACTAATTTACACACCAGATGAATTGAACCCAGAAGACTGGTTTTTTGGCTTAAACAGAATAGTCCGCCATATACAGTTGTAGGAATAGACCAAGACTTAGTCTTAGATTTTAAAGCTTGGATGCATACTAAAAACTGGTTAAAAGATACAAATTCAGAGAAAATTTCTTGGAATAAGGTAAGAGAAGTAACGTGCAGGGGAATAATCCAGACGTAATAGAATTTAAGTACGACTTTTCTGAAGAAAATTTTAGAAAACTTAAGTGTGGCAATGATTTGAAATTAACTAGAGGGAGGAAAAAGAAGGAACAAGAACCAAATCTAGAAAAGTTGTACAATAATCCTATTCCTATCGCTGAAGTTAAATATAGAGACCTGATTACTTTATGTGATACATTGATTATTCTAAATAAGTATCATGACTTCTATAGAAACCATAAGCATAGTGAGGAAGAACAGGACAATGACGAAGAAGATTATTAAATTTATCTTTACTTTTTTATACATTTTGTTAATTGTTATTTAACTACTAAGGGAACTTTATTAGTAATAAGATAAATCAGTCTGGATACAGCTATGATGATTGTTAAATGTTACCAATTAGGTGTTAAAGATGAGGCATATATGTAGGTACTCAAGCAATGCTGTGATGATTATTAAATTTTACTTATTAGGCCAATAGGTAGTTAATTAAACTGAGGTATCTACTTAATAAAACTGTGATGGTAAGAAAAAACTAGGTACCAAATGCATTGCTAGACATGATTAAGCTGAGCCACATGCTTAAAACTAAAATTGACAATTATTACTAATACTAGCGGCCGCCAGCGACTTCGTTCGCGTGGAATTAGTTATGCTCAGCACCTATTGGTCGCAACGTGATGTTATGTAGCCTAAAGCCTCCCTGGATTAATGGGCTAACCAACGAAAAAAGAATATTTTCAAATCGGACCAGTAGTTCCCGAGATTAGCGCGAACAAACAAACAATCAAACAAACTCTTCAGCTTTATATATTAGTATAGATTAGACAATACAACAACAAAAAACAATTAATCAATACGTATTGATTTAACATATTCCTACATTTTCTTAAAACATTATTTAAATTGTATATCAAACACTGTTCTTTTTATTTCCTACGTATAAAAAGGTATCATAGACATGACTGACATACTTCTATTTTATTATCGGCGAAGAAACGGTCATCTATCAGTTTTTTCAAGAAAACGTAAAAATTAACCTATGGTGTAAATATCATTATAAAGCTCTTAAAATTGTTAAAATATTCTAGAAAGAAAATATTTATTATTGGTCATAGAATTATTTCCAGAGCGTATTGAACACAAATTACGCTCTCCTGTAAACCTCGGTTTTTGACTTGACCTTATGTACGTAGGAGCCGTCGAAATGTCAATTTGGTATGTCAGAAATATGCTATGTTGGTCATATTTTCAATAAACAAGGAGTATCTCCCGATCAGTCAAAAGTTCAAGCAATATTAAAAATGCCAAGTCCAACAAATGTCAAGGAACTACAAAGGTTTCTGGGCATGGTCAATTATTTAGGTTCGTATATACCTAACTTAGCAGAAAAACTTCTCTTTTAAGAGAACTGCTCAAAAAATATAGTCAATGGCAATGGTTAGACCATCATGAACAACAATTTAGTCAATTAAAATCATTATTATGTCAATCTCCTATTTTAGTACATTATGATATAAAAAAGCCTATAAGATTGTCTGTCGACTCATCACAACACGCAGTGGGTGCAGTAATTTCGCATGGCAAAAACCCTATTGCATATGCCTCAAAAACTTTAAATAAAAGTCAAATGAATTATGCTCAAATTGAAAAAGAACTTTATGCTATAGTATTTGGTTGCAAAAAGTTTCATCAATATTTATATGGAAAACAAATTCATGTCGAAACAGACCACCAGCCTTTGGTAACTTTATTCAAAAAAACATTGGCAGAAGTCCCTACCAGATTACAACGTATGATGATAACGCTACAAGCCTATCATTTAATTGTATCGTATACAAAAGGCTCAGAAATGTATATATCAGATACCTTGTCTCGAGCGCCAGTCAAAGACACGAATTTTAACCAAGAATTAATTAGCTTGGAAGACTTAGATTCAAATATTGAGATTCATATTAATTTATTAACTTCTAACCTAGCTATCTCACCAGAAAAACTTCAAAAAATTTTATGTCATACTAGTCGGGATTTGATTCCTCAAAGATTAAAGGTTTATTATAAAAATGGATGGCCAAAATGTAAACAACATTGTGATACTCTAACTTTACCTTATTGGAACATTAAAGAGGAAATTCACATAGTCAATGATATAGTTTTCAAAAACAATTCAGTAATTATTCCTAAATCCTTGCGAGAAGAAATACTTAACATATTACACGAAGGCCACCAGGGTATTGAAAAGACTAAAAATCTAGCCCGAGGTGTAGTCTATTGGCCTAATATTAACCAGGATATTGAAAATAAAATTAAACAATGTGAATCATGTGCTATTTATTCTGCAAATAAAACAAAACAGTCCATGTTATCTCATGAGCAACCTTTATTTCCATGGCAAAAAGTAGCAACAGATTTATTCGAATATAAAGGCAAAAAATATTTATTAGTTGTGGATTTTTATTCAAACTATATTGAGATTGCATTTTTGAATAGAGATAGTCAAACTAGTAGTGTCATAACAGAGTTGAAATCTATTTTCGCTCGACATGGAATTCCGATGAAGTTGTTATCCGATGGAGGTCCACCATACAACTCTTCTGATTTTCAAAAAATTTTACATGACTGGGATATAGAACATATTGTCTCAAGTCCACATTTTTCCAGATCTAACGGATTAGCTGAAATTTCTGTAAAAATAGTCAAAAACATATTAAGAAAATGTGAAAATGATGGATCAGATCCTTATTTAGGTCTATTACAATATAGAAACACACCCAGGGGAAATCTCAATTCTCCTGCACAGCTTTTAATGTCTAGAACTTTAAGATCTAAATTGCCAAACACGATAAATAAACTGAAACCCAAGATTGTCAGGCATAATGAACATTATAGGGAAAAACAGAAATACTTAGAAAGAACTAGATCATATTATAATAGAAATAGTAAAAAATATGAGTCTGAATTTTCCATTTTGTTTTAGTTGTATTTATTAAATATAATAACGGGAAGCGTGGAGTTAAACTGCGATTCCAAGTGATAACTGATTTATTTGCACATACCTACATACATTACTTATTAACATACCCTACACCTCCCCCTTTAAAACATTACTTAAAATATTAGGGCACATAGTTTACAAATACAGATCAAACACAAACAGTCTATTTATCGAATGTTATAATATTTTAATTTATTAACATGTTCATTATAACTAGGTACCCCTAAGTGTCTCGCATGTAATTCCTGTAGAATTCGTTGCCTTATTACCTTAGGACTGACCACTCTGCGATTATATTATATACACTTAAGTATCTAACTTGATTCTCAAACCGACCTCACACAACTGAATCAACAATGCTTTTAAATTATCGATATGTTCACCACGTGACGCCCCAGTACATGTTAGGTATATCGTCGATGAAAACAGTGACTCTTTTAACCGTTTGTTCCTTAAACTTTTGATATTTTCCTGGAATACATGTAAGTCTAAATGGTGTGCGATTGTACACAAATGTTCGTATGTGTCGTTATAGCGGTACATGCCTACGACTCCTACTCTAAAAATAATTGTTGATAAGCGTAAGGTCAATTTTTGAAAACTGTTCACCCCCACTCAGCGCCGCGAAGTGTCGGGTTAACCGTGACCTTGTAGTCACCACAAATTCTGATTTTTCCATTCTTTTTAATGAATGGTACGATAGATGTACCGTAATCAGAATATTCAACTTCTTTAATTGTACCCTCAGCCTCGAGTCGTTCTAACTCCCGCTCGACGGGTTTGCGTAACACCAAAGTTAACTGTATGGCTTTGATAAATACAGGATTTTTATCTACTTATTTTAATGTAATTTTCATTACGCATGTTCCAAGCCCAGAAACAAAACCAACAGTCGGAAATTCATGTCTTAAAGATTCTACTTAATTATTTTCATTTAAATTTAATAAAAATTAATCAATACTAATCTTATTTATTTTCAATTCAGTGAGCCACGACCTACCTAAAAGTGGTGGTCCACCATTTTTAACGATATACAATTTTAGATTTCCGACTGTGTGTTTACCAATAACCACATGCACCGATATAAAACCGATCGGTTGTATAACTGACCCAACATAGGGATACAAAGAAATATCGTTACTAATAATTGGTAAATCACAAAAATTCTTCTTATAATCATTTAAACTAATAACCGATAACTTACTTCCAGTGTCCAGTTCGAAACTTATCTTTCTACCGTTCACTTGCGTCATAACCATATATGGTTTATCGTTAACGCCACACACACTTAGATTATAAAGATCACATTCCGATTCGTTGTCGCTGCTTCCGAGATAGTTATTATTACGCTGCTTTAAAGTGTCATGCTCATGGCTTGACTCGACACTGCGCCTTTTGTTCGATTGACACATTATTTTAATATGACCTTTCTGACTACATATATCGCACGAATAATTTTTAAAACGACATCCCTCTGGACGATGGTTTCTGCCACACCTCCAGCAAGCGCGCATTGGATGTTGGCGTGCTCCCCTCGGTAGACGAGTTGCCGCCGCCCGCAGTTCCGCGCTCGAGCGGCCGGCCTGCTCGCTTTGCCGTCGCCACTCGATGCACCGCTTCAAAGGTTGACATCCCCACAGCCGATGCGTTTACTCCGCCCGCGGCGTTTAAACCGCTGGTCTGCGAGTGTCGCTCGGCCGCTTCTAATGCCAACGCCAATTCGACTGCCTTTTTGTATGTAATCGATGGTTCCGCAAAGATGCGTGATCTCATATCATCATTAGCCAAACCCGAAACAAATTGATCTCGTAAATTTTCCTCCAGTGTAGTTTTGAAATTGCATGTACTAGCCAGGTGTTTTAGTGTTTGTAGATATTCACTGAGAGATTCACCGGTGTTCTGACGTCTTTGTCGTTAAACATGGCGTTCAGCAATTTCGGAGCGTTTTGGTTCAAGATGATCACCCACAATTTTTACTAATTCTCGAAATGATTTCTCTTCCGGATGATTAGGTGCACATAAATCACACATTAAGTCATATGTTGCGGCTCCAACCAACGTCACCAACGTTGCAACTTGTAACTCTGGTTTTATTTCGTTTAAGGTTATGAATTGTTCTACGCGTCTTATGTACGCCAGCCACTTTTTGCTTAAAAGATCAAATTCTTCAATTTTACCGATAGGCATCGTGAAATGCCACACTTAAACGATGTAAACCACACGAAAGTAACTTTTATCCTCGTCGCCAGTTGTATTTATTAAATATAATAACGGGAAGCGTGGAGTTAAACTGCGATTCCAAGTGATAACTGATTTATTTGCACATACCTACATACATTACTTATTAACATACCCTACAACAAGATATATTTTAAGAAAAATCCAAAAGATATTATATGGACAAAAGGTACTATCGTGTCAAAAACAAAATATCCAAGATCATACATTGTCAAAGATTGTAATAATACAACTTATCGTAGAAATAGTCAACATATTCGTTTTGATTATAAGTCGAATAGTCATAAGTCAAATCTGGATGTAGTACATAAACATGTCTCAAACAACAAAAATGTCAGGTTTGAAAAACCTAGTTCATCTCAACAAAATAATATTGTAAAGAATCAATGTCAAAAGTCAAAATCCTTCAAGGAAGAGGATGATAATTGTGTATTTATATTTACTCATGAGTCTTGTAATAATTCATATTCATCAGAACAAAATAATGATTCGGATTCTTTCATGTCAATAGAATCTAATCACTCAAATGATTCTGAATGTCAAACGGAATCACAAAGTCAGTCTAACAATGAAGATATAATAAAGTCTCCAATATTTGTCAATGTCGATGAAAGTATTGCATCACCTGAAAGTCTGCATGATTATAATGAATATCAAATGCAAAGTCCTATTCCTACTCAGTGTACGGACAGTGAAAACTTACCACAAAGTCCTATTGTATTAGAAAATAAGAAGATGTCACCTGTACAATGTAACGACGCTACTATTGCTGAAAGAAAATATAGTTCACGAGGTAGATTACTAAAGAAAACTAAACAATTTGATTTGTAATTATTTATAGCATAACTTTGATTAAGCAAAGATACCTATGTCATTATTGTCAATGTTATTTTTAAATGTCAGATGTCAAATGTCCGTTTGTCAAAAAAGGGGCATGTTGTAGTCTATGATTATTATATGTAAGGCAACACTAGCCACTTGTCTATGTATTAGGATTCGGCACGACATCGAAATAAATGGCTATTCTCAGTGCTCTCCAATAATATTGTTTTAATCAAGATCCATCAAAACGAACCCGCAACACCATCGACCGCACCACCCCCTGGTACAGTCGACGGCACGCCGAATTGGGCCCCCCCAGATTGGGGAGGAGCTGTCCGAGGACGGCTGCGGCGGGGCACAGCCGCGGAGCGAGGAGCCTGAAGTGCTCCTCGAAACTCCAGCGGGGATCCAGGATCAGGCCGAGGTATTTGATGTGCACCTCGACGGGAACCTGAACCCCCTCCACTCGGATACGGAGCCCCGATGGGGTTCTGCGTCGCGAGGCGTGGAAGGCCACGGCCCTCGTCTTCTCGACGGCCACTTCCAGCCCCAGGAGGCGGATGCGTCGGACGACCAGAGAGGTGCCGACCGACGCGAGGTGGACCGCCTCCTCCCACTCACGCGCCCTCACCACGACAAGAGTGTCATCCGCGAAGCAGACGACGTCCATCCGCGGCAAGAGCGCGCCACGCAGAACCCAAATGTACCCCAGGTTCCAGAGCAGGGGACCAAGCACTGATCCCTGGGGTACACCTACCTTTATGGTCCACGACTGGACGCGACCCTCTGCGTCCTCGTACAGGATCTTCCTCTCGCGAAGGTAGTCCAACACGAGGGCGCAGAGGTAGAGGGGCACTTCGTGGAACTTCAGTGCCACCTCTATGCATTCGTGGGGGAGGGCGCATCTGTATGTCTAACGACACCGCGACTACACCCTCACCCCTTGCTGTGGCTGCCTCAGTCCACCTCTTGAGGCGGGCCACCGCGTCCATCGTGGACCGGCCGGTCCGAAAGCCGTATTGGCAGTCAGCCAACTGCGGCCCCCTGCTTTCCAGGTGCTCCAGGATGCGAGCGGCGAGAATCCTCTCGAAGCATTTGCCGCTCTCATCCAGGAGCACGACTGGCCTGTAGCCCGACGGTGAGTCGGGGGGACGCCCGCCCTTGCGAAGAAGGCACAGCCTGCCCACCCTCCACCTCCTGGGGTAGCGGCCCGTCGCGATGCATGTATCCATGACTGCGCGGAACCGATCCCCCAAGTGTTCCATGGCTAGTGTCACCACCTTCGCAGGGACGCCGTACGGGCCCGGAGTCTTGTTTTTGGCTCGGAGCCTCTTCCTGACGGAGTCCAACTCACCGTCGGATACGGGAGGCCCATCAGTCCACACCTCCAGTGTGGATGATCTGGAGGCGACTCACCTACCGTAGCACTTTGACAACGTGTGACTGCGGTTTTCCAAATATGAAAATTTTAGTTTTAGTTTTTTCACTTTTTACTATTAGATAACAGAAAGTGAAAAAATGATGTGGTACGATTTGTTATTGTGTAAAGTTTCATCAATTTCGTTTATTTCGATCTGCTGCATACGAGGTTATCAAACCGTGCAAATTGGAAAAACACAAGAATTTATTAATGTATTTGAGAACATTAAAAGTTGAAGCCGGTTAGGTTCTAAAGCGGCGCGGGTACGTCGTGCTAGGTATTAAAGCGCGCTATTTAGCTTGGCGGGTTATTAAAATTTGGCAAAACAACATGCCGTAATCTGCCGCTCATTTGCCGCTCCAGCGCGTCACCCAATGCGCCTTTCCTGCCTCTCCCGCGCCCGCTGCTGCCTCATTACTGATACATTTTGCCGAACGATTGCATGCTAAATGATGAGGAATATTATAATTAAACGATTGGACGCAATCTTATCAACCGTAACGAACTTGTTGAAATTGCTTATGTAATACTTAGTATGGGTAGAGTATAGGAGTTGTATGCGGAGGCCGTCGAGTGGTGCACGTGACGTCGCGGTAAGTAACTGATTGATGATCGTGGGCCGACACCCGCACCTGGTGCACGCTTCTTAGACTCAGTTTTTGTTGTGAAGAGATTTATAACGAGCGCTCAGGCGTGGCGAGCCCCACAGCTTCCAGCAAAGTGCGAAGATTTAAGCGCTTAAAACTTTTTATTAAGCGGTGTATCGCATTTTCTTATCGTGAAGTTGTTGTTGGTGGTTGTCCTTACGCTTACGACGAGTTTCGTGAGCGTCCACCAACTTCTATACACTGTTGTGTATTATTTTTTACCTGTTCAACGGCACACGTCCAAGTAATAATAAGGCTGCGGGCACACAAGTGGGGGGTTGCCTCTCGGTGCGCACTGAATATTCATGCGCGGGTCCTTAGCGCGGGAGAGTGCCTTCTTTGTGTTTCGCCTTTACTACGGAAATGACTTTATCAAGGACTGTTTAAAAAGTTATGATTGCTAACCGCCGGATAATTAAAGTTTAGTCATTACTAAACTTATTTCGCAAGAGCTCCCGTGACGGGGCACAGAGAGAGGCCCAGCATTCATCTGTTATATGAATTATGTGTTGCCGGCGAACCATGACATATGTGTTTATAATTACAAAATATGAATATGGAATTATAATAAATCGCCATCATTTTATTGGAATCAATTGTAACATCACATACCTACTTAGGACCCATTAACTTAATCAAATTTTATTCCGTGATGCTTGGCAATCTGGGCTTCTCCCAGTTGCAATAATGTCCCTTTGTGCCGATTGGCCTAGTTCTCTTCTGTCTCCTGCTTGTTATGGAGGGAAGTGGATAAAATTTCTTTTTTCTTACTCCTCCGCTATTCTTTTCTGATTAATTTTGTTGCGGGACCCAAAACAGTTGAATCGTTTCTCCGGGACTCGTCGAGCTTCATTGCTCGGCGTTTTTCTGGCGGTCTCCACTGTTGATTCTGCCTTTCAGGAGTTGCAGTGGGTTGGGAAATGTGGGGCGGGATTTGTCCCAAAAAAAAAATATGGCCATCAACCCCGGGCATAATTTTAGTTGAGACAATCTGTATTTAATGGGACACGACAACGAACACTTGTGATGTTTCGAATAGATGGATGTTCCCTGACCTATGGTCGCCGTTGTGCGGACCATAGACTCAAAACGTAGATGGTCATTGAAGTGGCAAGTGAGAGTTAACGGACAAGCATGCCGTGCGATAACACAACAATATACAGTCGCTCGATACAAAAAGTTATCTTATTTAAAGCGTGTTATCTTAATAGTGTAGGCGACAACTTGACCGAGGGCTATTAATTGCGGGGTTCCGCCCCCGCCGACTCCCGCCAGCGGGATAATGGACTCCGTCACTCTACTAGCCACGCGATATAAAACTGTATACTCTATCAATGCCTCCGAAACGGTCATTTTGGTGTCGACGCCAGATCTGCGCCTACCTCGGTGTGTGTGATGTTTTAAAACAGATGTAACGTGCACACATTATAACTACGAAAACGCTATGTCCTATGTCGGCTCGTCAGATGCATGTGTGGTCAACACTAAATAAAGATACCATACTACCTATTACTTACTATACTCATTTATTTCCTAAATTGTATACCTATTTAAAAACAATACTAACTCGAATTAAAAGTTATAAGCAACGGCAGGTTCGCCAAGAGCCAGGCGCTGTTATTGTATATACTTAGTGGAGAAGGTTCGAACTCCGTTTGCAGTTTTCGTTCTTATTGTTTTTTTGTCAGAGTTTAAAGTATCGAGTGTTGTTATGTAATGACAGTACATATAGGGTATATAGGATAAACATAAAATATAACGATCGGTCTGCGCCCCTTCTTACAGCGGGCATTTTCATAAAGTAACTTCTTAAAAACTTTAAAGACACCCAGGAATGTAACGTACCTACGCGAAGCAGTATTTTCGCAAAATTTTGTGCATTTTGATAGCTGGTTTGTCATCATTGCAAAGGCAAAAAGGATCTACCTATACAACATAAATAATATATTTGGTGATAGGTTGCTTAATGAAAATAAAATTAAATCCATATGGTATATAATAAACGAAATAGAGAATAAATCGGTAAGATCGGCCAAGAGCGTGTCGACCGCGCCATCTCTCGGGAAAATGGGTTACTAATTTATACAAACTGACAATAAATTTAATGACATTTTGGATTTTCGGTGGTAATTTTGGATTGCCTGAAACAATTTTAATAATTCATTTTTATTTGGAAGTAGGTACGTTCAAAAATATATAAAAGCTTGCATATGCGGTAAAACTGTAAACTTTGTTCAGAAATTATTATCTCCGTCAAATTCAAAATAATTTTCAACTTTTGAGATTTCTTTATATTTTTTAAACTTATGGTTCAAAAGCTAAGGGAGAGGGACAAACTTTTTTTTACCTTTGGAACGATAATTTTGAAATAGTTATCCAAAAATATATCACACGTTAGGGTGGAAGTGTTGACAGCCTCTGTGGCGTAGCGGTAGCGAACGCGGCCGTTGCGCAAGGAGGCGCGGGTTCGATCCCCCCACAGTGCAAATATTTGTATGCATGAATATGAATATTTGCACTGGTCTGGTCGTGCCTCGGAAAGCACGTTAAGCCGTTGGTCCCAGTTGCCATACGAACATCTAGTGGCAGTCGTTACGTGTTGTTGGAGCCCTCAAAAGTCTAGCAAATGGTCTAACTGCAATGCTTAGAAATCGCCTTCGGGTTGTGGAGGTCAGACGGCAGTCGCTTCACGGAAAATATCGAAGTTTAGCCAAAATCAGCAGTTAAACTGGTAAAGCGGACCCCAGACTCCAAAGCTGAAAGCTACGGATGCGACTGGGATTAACGCTGAGATGATGATGGAGGGAAGCCACCATAATAAAATATTTATTCCCAGTTTTCATTTTACCACTAATTGCGTAATTAATATACAATTTATTGGTCGTAATTAATATACATATTGACCAAATTTCAGCTTTCTAGTACTGACGGTCAATTTAATGATCAAATCAAAAATCAAAATTGTTTATTTCAAATGAACCATCTGTTGGTGCTTCTGAATAGTCAATGTCGGTCAGTCCAAGAAAACTAAAGCTAAATTGCACGTTCCAAAGCGTAGGTAGATCTCTATGGAGAAGAACGTGCAAGAAACTCCATGGACACTCTTTTAAAATCATAATATATGGGTTACATTTCTTCGTTACATATTGTCGGTGGTAGGCCATAACATCGGTTGCCGGCAGAAGTTACCACCCACCAGACAAAGTCTTGCCGCCAAGCGATTCGTCGTGTTCCGGCATGATGTCTGGTGAAGCCGTAGGTACGGAGGACGGGTCTGGGCAGTTGTGTTGCGTTATGTGGCGGGTACGATGCACCAACTGTTGTTGTGTCAGGAGTTTGGTCGTGGAGGGTCTCCAGACCAGTCTTCCTCTGGCGCAGCATCGTTTGGTCGTGTTGGTCTTGGGTTTAACATTGCATCACCTCGCTCAACTGCCGTCATCCTTCCTATTCCTAAGTTTTTTGAGTGAATAGGCTTAATAAACTAGTGCGCTTTGCCATCAACGATTGCATCATTGCTTGCCATCGGGCGGGATTGCAGTCAAGCACTAGTTTATAAATATTACAAAAAATAAAAAATATTTCTGTTGCTTCTATCATGTGAGCACAATGTATAAATATAAAAATTAATTAAAAGATAGAAAATGAATTAAACCCACTGGCAGCTAAGAGATGACCAGTCCCCACTGACTGCCCCCGTTCACGAGAATGACGCACGCATCAGCCCCACTTAGCTCAACCATTTTGAAGGGAACCAAATGACCCAACAACACGCGCCACCATCAGCAAGACATTTGAGTGAGCATGACAAACTCTCAACTGCCATGCTCGTAATGTTAAACAAGATATTCATATAAAAAAAAACAAACTTAGTCCATGGTGCCTCACATTCACAAGTTTGAAAAGTGCTTTTACATTATACAATACTATATTACTTGCAAAATCATGGTAGCAAAATCTTATGCATAATTGAAATAAACAAATAAAAATAAAAAAGGGATATTTGGAAAACAACAAAAAGGGGGAATGGTATCTCTTCCAAACCTACAAAATTGTCTGTGGCTGTGGAGCAGGACTGGCACTTATCCAAGCATTTTTGTTCCAGAAATTATGAATTTGCAACGCGCGCTTCTACTCGCGGGGCGATTTGTAAATAACCGCGCGCGTCATTGGCCTGTGTCGGCGTTCGGTTTGAACGAGTAGTGTGCACAGTGAGCCGTGTCCGCAAACATCGCCTGTCTTCTTCTAATCTATTTAATCTGACCTTTATATAACCTCCGACCGATGACGTTCCCGATGATTCTTTCTAATTAATCTTACCCTCCTATGTACTCATAATCTTCTCCGATATTTTTACTTCATAATGGGTTTTTTGCTAAATGAATAGTGACTTATTTCCCAGTAGATAAACAGGTGCATGATGTATCTACTGTCGGTGGATTCATATCATACGCTTGTCGATACCGAATTACTTAATCGGGCTTCCTGAACTATATTTGCATCCTAAATTAAAATATTAACTATTAATTATATAATCCATCAAATTACGGATTCATTTACTATTTTGGCAAGATGATGCAACGCTAAGCATGATACTATAGTCTTGGTATCGATTCCCAGTACATAAAGTCCACAACAGTCTAGAAGACAGGTCGCAAACTAGGTATAATAGTATTAATCTTGATTTTATTATTGATCTTTTTAATAAGATAAGTGACAGGCACAATTTTAATACTAGGAATAGAGACAACTTAGATCAACCTCGGTTCAGACTGGCTAAAGTAAATAGTTCTTTTATGGGATACTGTGTAAAATTTTATAATAAAATACCGCTAGCGATTCAACAACTCAATGAGTCTAAATTTAAAACATACATTAAACGCACGCTGTGTAAACAAGCATGTTATAAACTAGAAGATTATATTCTTGATAAAAATGCTTGGCTAAATGCCAGTCCTGCTCCACAGCCACAGACAATTTTGTAGGTTTGGAAGAGATACCATTCCCCCTTTTTGTTGTTTTCTAAATATTCCTTTTTTATTTTTATTTGTTTATTTCAATTGTGCACGGGATTTTGCTGCCATGATTTTGCAAATAATATAGAATTGTATAATGTAAAAGCACTTTCCAAGTTTGTGAATGTGAGGCACCATATATATATATATATATATATATATATATATATATATATATATATATATATATATATATATATATATCCCTACCTACGCTTTGGAACGTGCAATTTAGCTTCACTTTTCTTGGAATGACCGACATTGACTATTCAAAAGCACCAACTGTTGGTTAATTTGAAATAAACAATTTTGATTTTGATTTTTTGATTTAACTCGTTTATAAGTTTTCAGTTGGCCTATCACCATCAACAAGTTCAATTCCGTGCTCTGGGTATTGAAATTGTAGATGTTGATAGGCTTTCATCGACTTAATGTTATCGAACGTCGATTGTAGCACATGACGCTGATCGGAGCTCCGTTCCACGGCGCGAGGAGCTAGTTCACATGAATGTTTTAATATTGGTTCTAAACGGATGCAGCTGAAACCGGGCGAGTAGCTAGTACTGTTATAATAATCATTTTATTTGAGAAGAATATCCCCCCTTTAGCAAATGACACCGCTACAAGAATATCAATATTATTAGTAAACATAAACCTTCATAACTATGTGGGTACGCATGCAGCTCGGACTAATATTATAGGAGGGACTTGAAATGACTCAACGTGAATGTTAGCAGGAACTTGCAATGACGCAATAAAAATGGCCAAGAGAAGTATCCAGTCTAACTGTACATGTGCGTTATCTACTCGATCATTTATTTCGTTTGTTTTAATTGGTCCTATAATATAAGTATAAATGTTATAAGGTTACAATATTCTCATTTTATCGTTTCGTAGTTGATAGTTGGTCGGGTTTATTATTAGGGCTCGCGAAGGTAGTGTGGCGAGTGTGCGCCGTTCCGCGATGTAGTCCGAGTCCATCAGTCACGTGCAATTGTTTTCCAATAGAAAGTCAGTGCCACACTCACCCCGCGCGGCCGTTGCACACGCTGCAGCGGCCCTATAATCCATACCTCGCGGTCGTAACATGCAGCAACGTGGTAATGCAATTCATAGGATTGTTCATTTATAAAAGTGCAGCTTCAAAGGTTGTCTGTAAGAGATCGCACTTAACGATAAGACCGCCCATTGTGTCACCCTTTGTAAAAACTTTATATTTATGTTCTGTAATCTATATGGTGTAAAGTCAAGACCAAAAGTCGAGTTACAATCTCACAAAACTATGCCCAAGCAATACTAGTTGTAGTTACGACCTTCTTCTATAATAAAGTTTGATACACATTGACAACTTACTGCCCGCTTATGATTGTTAGGTACTACTTACTAATTTCAACGTTCACAGTAAGTGTTCCAATAGCCTAGCGGTCCTCGCTTTGATAGGCATTCAAGGTGGTTCGAGTTCAAATCTAATAACTTACAAAATATTTTTGAAATGTTTATTGATGAATTATGAATTCTGACAACAAAAATATGTAAAAATACCGATCCGCAACTTAACGATGATATTTTATTTTAAGATTTTTCTATATTAGAGTCATTATAAAAAGTTGACGGTAGATTTGAAACAAACTGAACAAAAAATATTCCACTACCTACAATAACTATTATTAACTACAATGACTCAAATAATATTACTTAGCTGTTGTTGGTTGGTGAACATATATGTAGTTACGAGTTCGTGTTATTAGTTTCACTTTTTAATCATTAAGCAATAGGCATATGCAGCAATATATCTCAAATATCATATATGAAACCGGCTTTTGTGTAAGTTGTTTTTATTATTATTTGGGCAAGGTGCAAACCAATCGTTTGTTGTAAGTGTGTAATAAAATTATTATTGTTTTAGAGAAATACTGTAAGCCAAAGTCAAGAGGTTAGAAGGCGAAGGTGGCTTATGTGTCGAGACAAGTGGAACGATACAACAATATTTACCGTTGAATAAACTTTTAAATCATGCGAAGAAGGGAGGTTGCATTTGTGGTTTAAAAATAAACTGGCGAGACCGGTGGACACTTATCAAGCTAAACAAAAACAAAAAAAAAAAACAGTTTATAACAATCACAGTGCAGAAGTGTCCTACAGAGTGTTTTAAATAAAATTATATATCCTAATAACGGACTCTAAACCAACTCGTAAAGTAATTTAGCTAAGTGACAGTAATATGTTCGGTTGGCTTAATGGCTAACAGATGTCGCCTTTTGCAGTTTCAATACAAATTACTTTTGGTAAATTATAAAAACAATAATTTCGGAATTCGATAAGTAATAAGTTTGTTTACTTTTGAACTAAGAAAGCGCTTGAAGATTATAATCTCATGCCTTCAAACTCGGAAAAAAGGCACTGCAGGATGGCAGCCATGCTATACACGCAAAAAAATTGTAAATGTAATAAGCACTGTTTTGTGTTCTAAGTATAGATTATTTTATGATTGTAATAATATTCTGGTTAAGCTTCAATCCTCTTTTCTTTAAGAAAATGAATAATTAAGCTATAACCTCTTTAATGATAACATGTAATACTGTAACTTTCATATCTAAAAACCAAAAATGTTTTTTATATTTTTCACCATAATAATATCATAAGTTTGTCAAGGATTACTTTTATATAAAATGTTACAATGCTGCCATTTCAACGTTTGTTTCATTTATTAGTATAAGTATATCTATACCGAATAATATATAACTTTATAATATATTGCATTATAATATGCTTATTGTTTTATTTTTATATATTTTTTATTATATTACATCTATAGTAAACTAAAACATATAATAAAATCCTATTTTGGTATAAATATTCAGTAAATTTTCCTATTCGTTTAAATATTCTTTGCAAACATTTTTACTTTAAAATACAAATCAGTTATCATAATTTTAAATTATATGAAACAACAAAAAGATTTGCCATTATTAAGGATCGAACCCACAATCGCTCGCTTATGATAGAGCATTGTTAAGTGCGGCCGCTAACTTAACTTCAAATGAAGTAACGAAATTTTGCATTACTTTAAAGAAAGATGAAGACTGCGATAATAAAAATAATGCGTTAATGTGCGTGGCCGGTTAAGCGCAGGCGACAGTAGTCTTTAAGGTGGGAATGGACTTCTACAGCTGATTGTACATAATAAGGAGTATTCTATTCCATTCTAATCTTCTGTGTACAAAGTATCAAATAACAGTAGATAACGGTAATGGATGCATACAGTTGCCAATAACAGGTGAATAAGAGACATATCATTATGAGATCAGTCACTGACATTCATCCTTTAAGGCGTGAAAAAGTAACAGGAATCATGTACAGTTACTTTTGCATCCAAAGTTATGTATGTATCCCTAAATACTATGATATAGGCAGATAAATGGCTCTCATTAAAAAAAAAAAAGGTTTCATTTGAACAAGCTATAGCTTACACTTTATATTAATAACTTTCTAGTGGCAATTAAACATAAAATTACATTATTCGCGGATAGTACTATAACAATGCCGTGTAACCAAAAAACACACATGTACATTAAAGGAAACTATAGAATGGTTAGACAATAATAATTAAAAATAATTTAAATAAAACTCTAATTATGCATTTTAGCCACCGCGCGTTGACCTTTTCTAATCTTGATATAACATACAATGACGTTAATAATGACACAGTTGAAACAACTAAGTTTCTTAAATTGAAAGGTGCATGTAGAAGTTCTAACTAAAAGGGTTTTGGGTAGTGCGTACGCCTTGTATATCTTGTCACGCACTGTTAACAAAAGGGTTATGGGTAGTGCGTACGCCTTGTATATCTTGTCACGCACTGTTAACATGAATGTAGAAGTTCTAACTAAAAGGTTATGGGTAGTGCGTACGCCTTGTATATCTTGTCACGCACTGTTAATAAAAGGGTTATGGGTAGTGCGTACGCCTTGTATATCTTGTCACGCACTGTTAATAAAAGGGTTATGGGTAGTGCGTACGCCTTGTATATCTTGTCACGCACTGTTAACATGAATGCGTTACTAACTGCTTACTACGGGTTAACTGAATCTATTCTAAGATACGTCGTTATCTTTTAGGATAACTCAACTAATAAAGCAATCAATCATTTAAAGCACAAAAGAGATGTATCAGAGCCATGTTTAAAATAAACACCATCGATAGTTGTAAGCTCTACTTTATTCGATATAACATTTTGACAGTCACATCACTTCGATATTCTGGAAACAGTAATATTTGTAAGAAATAATTTTAATTTATTTTCGCGAATGGCAGATAAGTTTCCAAGAAACAGGCGTGATCAAAGCAGCTTTGTCTGCATGCGAGCAGGACAGCACTTATGCGTAAAAGTATTTTTTGCATGGCTCCGATTATTTATAACAAGTTACCTAAAAGTTGGAGGGAGCTAAATAATGTACATTTGAAATGTCGATTAAAGTCATATTTTTTTGACAAAGCTTATTATTATATAATTGAATTTTTGACAGAATCGACCCGGAATATTTGCGGCCTGGTGTATTAAGTTTATAAGAGAGATGAGCGTGTTGGAAATCACCAGCTTGCCATTAATCACCCGTGAGTTCCCTCTTGAGTTCACTGCATGTACATTGATCATCAATGTATTCGTACGCGCATCTTGAAGCATCAGTCAAGTGTAATAGGACGCGTCCGAGGTCAACGAGGCGAGCACGTACAGGCGACTAAGATGCCGATGGTCAGCTGGAGGCCAATATAAATTCCACTGCCCGGCGCCCGACTGGCAATCGGGTGGCGGCCGGGCCGCACGCGTACCGTTCGCGTGCCGCTCGCGTCGTCAGAACAATGCTAATAAGCGAGACTTGCATTCTCAATAGCCGTGCTCGTAGCTTTCAAATTAGCATAACGCGCATCGAGTTATCGTTTGATCCCTGAATAAAGTGGAGTAATTACGCTGCATTGCTGAGATACTGAACTTTCCAAAGCAGAAATTTAATTTTAGAAAAAGTATTTGAAAAAACCGGGTATTACTAGCTGCTAATATTGGACACTCAGTGTATTAACGATGTAATAATAATGACCATAATTACGTACCGGGTGATACGTAATTATGTTAATAGCCCCTAGACTTGTCTATTTGATGCCGTTTCATGTAGCATGTATTATCGTCGTAGTATGCAACGTCGTAGCTGTGTGTGCTACGCGTATTGCATGCTACGACGCTACACGTAGGATGCGCTACGCCTCTCGTAGAGCTAGTAGGGCTCTGAGAATGGTGGACTAATTATTGTTTATTATAATAATTATTTATGTATATATTCAATATGAATTCATAGTATATTTTTATGTGTGTTAATTTTACTGCACGGTTAGCGCAGTAGTCAAGCAATTGATTGCTGCCCTGCGTGTCGCGGGTTCGAGTCCCGCTGGAACAAATATTTGTATGACCTACTAGTAGTTGTTCCGGGTGTTTGTGTTTGTAATGTTTGTAAACACTCCCACAATACAGGAGAAATTTCTAGTGGGGGGCAAAAAATCGCGAAAAAGCTATACATGCTGAATGATGTTTAAATACTTTTAACGTTAAAATAATTATAATAATTGATTTTTGGTGAAGGCGGGCCTTACTACAGTAGTCACTTTGAGTGTTCGTAGTCTGTAAACGTTCCATTCATTTGTTAAATAGAATGGAATGTTAAGCGACTTAACTCACACTGAGTTAAGTCGCTATTTTTATTTTATTCTCTCACTTCACTCACAACACACCTGACATCCAGCTTGCTCCATAATGCAGTAATGCTAATAATATAGGCAGTCTATATAACAGTTGTTTATCTAAAAAACTAAATGAATTTTGATGCAGTTTTACCTAAATTTGGACAAAATATTATTGAAGGTTAGAAGGTTAAAATTGAAAAAAAGAAAAAAACGATCTGATGATCTCGATTTTGTCAAGTAGTAAACACCGTGCTACAGGCCGGCTCGCTTTGTTACTCTTGTTAATGAAAATTTATTTATTTATCCATTTATTTCAGGCATCAAGGCCCATATAAACATATAAAATACTATATTAACACAATAACTTAAAATACTATAAATATATATAATATAACATTAACTAAAACTACTGCACGCGGATCATCGGCGTCGTGTTTCGCTGACTGGTGTCACGCAGCCGGCCACGAAACCGGCGGTACACAACACCCTTCGGCCATAGCTCTTCTCTCAGGAACTTGTCGAGATCATGCGTCGGAACACGTACCACGAACGACTTGAAGTACGTGCTGTGGCGCGGCTCGAACACCTCGACCGTCACAGTGCATTTAGACTTGTCGCGCAGATACTCAACTATCTCCTCAGCCTTCATGGAGTGATGCAGATGAAAAGGTGTACAGGTGACCTTTGCCCAGCAGTGGGACAGTTACCATACGTTGTTACCATACAAACGATTACCTATACCGTCTACTCGGAGCAGTCGGTGTCAGTCTGGCGCGGCTTGGTCCCGGCCGGCTTGGTACCGCCCGGCGCGGTCCCGAGCTGGCTCGTCTAGTTAGTAGTGAGGGCTACTCGGAGTGGCTCTCACCACACGATGCTTGATAATCTCTCATTAGACTAATATTTGAAGATTCGAATTTTTTTTAAAATGTTATGGTTAATTAAGGCAATTTTATGGTAATTTATTGTTGTATGGTTTATTAAGTCGTGGTGGCCTAGTGGTTGAAACACCTGCCTCTCAAGTATGAGTGCGCGGGTTCAATCCCAGGTACGGCAAGTACCAATGTAACTTTTCTAAAGTTATATGTACTTTCTAAGTATATCTTGGACACCATTGCCTGAAGGTGAAGGAAAACATTTTGAGGAAACTTGGACTTTAAGTCTGAAATCGCCAACCCGCATTGAGCAAGCGTGGTGATTACGCTCAATCCTTCTCTGTACGAGAAGAGACCTGTTCCCAGCAGTGGGACGATAAAAAAGGTTGATGATGATGATGATGATGGTTAATTTTGAACTAGATAGCTCTTGTATCTACCAACTCTCTCGCTCTTCTACTGCCGGACAGGCTTGTATCCACTTATCGACTCGCGCGCAGGTTGTAACGCATTCGGAGTGTTTCGCTATTTGAATGAAGGTGTATTTGAACTGATACGTGTACATAAAATATGTTTTCAAGTATAAAGTTTAATTAACGGCACGATATTGATTCTCAACACACACACACGCAGGTTGCTCGGCACTTCTCTTTTAAATCCGATTTTAATAGCTGAAGAGTCATTGTTTTGTTTTGTTACATAAATGTAATAGCAAATCTAATATTTCATATTTCTTACTAGTCTGGTATTCGTAACTACATAGTTAACTACTATTTCGATTTTTCATGATGAGTGTTCTATGTATTTGGAAGTGGGGTTTTTGTTTCATACTTCTGAGAAGTGTATCGGTATACCCGCACACCACGGGTACACGTTTTATTAATTAATTTTCTAAACTAGTGCTTGATGGTAAGGAAAGATGCAATGGTTAATGGTATAGCGCGCTAGTTTAATAGAGCTTATTCACTCAAAAAATCTGAGTGAATAGGAAGGAAGACGGCAGTTGAGCGAGGTGATGCAATGTTAAACCATTGCATCACCACAATACTATTCTGAAGTATGCAATATTCACTATGTAGAGATAAATTTTCATGTTTGGGAAACCGCAGTCACACGTTGTCAAAGTGCTACGGTAGGTAGGTATATGTAACGTGTGACTACGGCTTCAAACACGAAAATTCCAAACATGGAAATACGGTTCCAAGCATGAAAATTGATATCTACATAGTGAATATTGCATACTTCAGAATAGTATTGTATGACATTATTGTCAATTTACAACGAAAGCATCTTGGTAGAGTCTACTGTGTCCATTTACTTGCAACTACATTAGCAACTTTGTTCAGTTCAGCATTCTAAAAATTTTGTTTAATACTTTTTCAGCGTCGTTTTTTGTCGTAGTTGGGTTTCAGTTTTTTTACTTTTTATTATTTGTACTATTTTGATGTTAAAGTGTATTTGTGGCGCATAATATAAACAAAAGTTAAATTGATGAACTAAACAAGATCAGACTTATATGCAATCAGCCCATGCATACAAGTAAAGTCACAAGCAAATGCTAGTAATATATATTCAAAATGTACAAATAAAGCGCTTTCAAATGATACCAAACATCTATTATCTTAACTTTATTTTTTTACTCTGTATGTTTTGTCCGCTACAGGGCGCCACATGAGATTTTGTGAAACCCCATATAGCCCATAACCAGCGGAAAATTAAGTCGCTTCTAACGATATATCATTTGTCGAATTCTGATAAGTAGTTTAGAAGTTACGAGGGAACAGATGAACATACATATATACCTACATAGCCTGTCAAAATCATAACCCTCCGTTTGCTTTGCCGTAGTCGGGTAATAAACTAGCGCGCTTTAGAATCAACGATTCCATCACTGCTTACCATCAGGCGGAATTGCAGTCAAGCATTGTTTTATAATTACAAAAAAAGATGGCTCACACTTAGTAGTACATTATTAACACGCCAATCAAGAGAGTGCAGAAAGCTCACTCCGAACATTAGGGCAGCCAGTTTATTGACAACGATGTAAATGTTAACTCTAAGGAGACTAGACTACTTGCGTTCAGGTTCACTACAGTGACTAAGTCTCTGGGTAGTGTTCTCGGGAGCCTTCGGTAGTAAACACTACGTGCACATGTGAGAGTGAGCTGCCATGCGGTATCACATACAGCACAGTAGCCGGCTGTAACATTATCATTACTTCGGTAGTAAACACTACGTGCACATGTGAGAGTGAGCTGCCATGCGGTATCACATACAGCACAGTAGCCGGCTGTAACATTATCATTACTTCGGTAGTAAACACTACGTGCACATGTGAGAGTGAGCTGCCATGCGGTATCACATACAGCACAGTAGCCGGCTGTAACATTATCATTACTTCGGTAGTAAACACTACGTGCACATGTGAGAGTGAGCTGCCATGCGGTATCACATACAGCACAGTAGCCGGCTGTAACATTATCATTACTTCGGTAGTAAACACTACGTGCACATGTGAGAGTGAGCTGCCATGCGGTATCACATACAGCACAGTAGCCGGCTGTAACATTATCATTACAGCATCCTCTATGTACTAACTGAATATAGTGCTTTCTTTTTCTTGTCAGCTTGTAGTGATGTCACGGATATATGGCTGATAAGAACTTTCAATGTTAAGTAGCATCTGCACGTGACGTGCTATAGGGGGACTGACGTCATTGTTACCCACTTGTTATAACTAACAGCAATCAACAGAATTTATTAAAATAATCTATTCAAACTGTTCATTTTCTTGACCAAAATAAGATTGATACTAAACCTCAATTTATTATCATTCCATTATTAAATGTTAAATATTTCTTTTTACTGTTTTTAAATAATTATAAACTAGTGCTTGACTGCAATCCCGCCTGTTGGTAAGCAGTGATGCAATCGTTGATGGTAAAGCGCACTAGTTTATTAAGCCTATTTACTTAAAAAACATAGGAATAGGAAGGATGACGGCAGTTGAGCGAGGTGATGCAATGTTAAACCCAAGATCAACACGACCAAACGATGCTGCGCTAGAGGGAGATTGATCTGGGGACTCTCCACGACCAAACTCCCGACAGAACAACATTTGGCGCATCGTACCCGGCACGCATCGCAACACAATCGCTCAGACCCGTCCTCCGTACGGCTTCACCAGACATCATGCCGGAACACGACGAATCGCTTGGCGGCAAGACTTTGTCTGACGGGTGGTAACTTCTGCCGGCAGCCGATGTTATGGTCTACCACCGAGAAAATCTCGTTACCTATATTAACAATATTACCTATTTTACCTATATTAAATATTTTTAAATTAAAAATAAATAAAAGGTTAAATATATTATAGAAATATGGTGTCGTGGACTTTATTTTAGAACTATATAGGGCGGACCAGATTGACACTGTTTTTAGTTATATTCAACTGTTTAGGCAGTCTGTGCATGCAAATATTCTTCAAATAATTTTAGAGGTATTCCTTTCAGACTTACTCGAAAATGTATAGTGAACTAGCTGCGCCCCGCAGTCTCACCCGCTTAATTTCCGTTCCTGTGAGAATATCGGGATAGAAAGTGTGTAAAATATATCCTGTGCGTGTGTGTGTACTGGTTACAAAACGTCTGTGTGCCAAATTTCATCCAAATCCATTTAGCTGTTTAGGCGTGAAAGTGGAACAAAGAAACAAACTCAGTTTGACATTTATAATATTAGTAAGGATAACACTCGCATATAATGTAGCTTTAACCAGAAAAAACACTTTTAGGATCAGATCACGAACCCCCCATTAATATGCATTAAAAACAAATAATTTTACGTCTTTATAATAATATTATTATTATTTCCTCATTTCCATATTTTACGAGTTCATGACAGTGTAATTCTGTAGCCTGACACTAGCACACAGGAATGCTACGCACGTAGCAATAACGTAGCGCTGTCGTAGCAGTCGCGTAGCTCTAGCTAGCTAGATTGAATGCAATTTGGAGCGATCCGTCGGCGGTGCTTTTTGTGGTCCTTTGAGGTTAGCTCCAATCGCAGGTTTTTGTGCGCTTTATCAGGAGTGATTTGAACGCTGTGACGGGCTCCGGGGGACAGGGAACTTCTACCCCCCCATGCGCGTTCACATCCTGCGCCCACTGGCCTGCGGCTCCGTATCTTATATCTATGGCAACGAACAGTTTAGATTGTAACACGCTTATATATGAAATATTTCTAAATTGAACACTTATGATGACGGGATTGCTGTAACCATAGAGTTCTTGGATGCAACTGAACATAAAACCCCTTGCTATAAGTACCGTTCAGCCATTGTGAAATGTAATAGATTATAATTAATGTAAATAGGTTTGTCTATTTTATTTTCAAACTAGCTGTGCCCCGCGGTTTCACCCGCGTAAGCTTCGAACCGAAAGAGCTCAGTTGATATAAAATAAGCGCCTGTTAAAATAATGGGAGCAATATGTACGTTCGCATTTCCTCCTGTTTTCGCAACATTTTTTATTCCTGTTCTGCTCCTATTGGTCATAGCGGGATGTTTAATAGCCTATGTCCTTTTTTAGGCTCTAGACTATCTGTGTACCAAATGTCATTACAATCGGTTCAGTAGTTTTGGCGTGAAAGCCAGACAGACAGACAGATAGAGATACTTTCGCATTTATAATATTAGTATGGATTATTACTTTTAGTGTTAAAGTGGTTAGTTATTGTCCGCAAAAGTTACGTGATTTATGATGTACATATGAAACTGTTCGGATGGTGTTGGCGGTGAAGTTGTTCAAGCCAGTCTGGTGGTCAGCTCGTTTGCACGACGCTGTCACTAAGTCATTGATTTGTCATTGACATATGATGTGTCTTTAACGTAGACTTTATTCATATAGTATGCTGTTATAATAATAAGGACACGTTTGATGAAGTTTTTGAACTTTGTATCGCTAAGTTTTGTAGCCGGCTTTGACAACTTGTTATAAGGGCGGATGCTGATTATAAATGACTCGCTAGTTTTGGTTCATCTAAATTTAGGTCTCACAATTTAATTTTTACTGTATGCATTTATATTATGGAAATCAGTTATTTAAAAAAAAGTCCAACTTCGAGAAAGAGGTGTCTCGTCGAATCCAGCTCGGCTGGGCAGCGTTCAGGAAGCTACGCTACATCTTCTCGTCGTACAAGATACCACAGTGTCTCAAGACTAAAGTCTTTGACCAGTGTGTGTTGCCAGTGATGACTTACGGAACTGAAACGTGGTCGCTCACAATGGGCCTCATACGGAGGCTCAGAGTCACACAAAGGGCAATGGAAAGAGGTATGCTCGGAGTTTCTCTGCGTGATCGAATCAGAAATGAGGAGATCCGCAGAAGAACCAAAGTCACCGACATAGCTCTGCGAGTCGCTAAACTTAAGTGGCAGTGGGCAGGGCACATTGCTCGTAGAACCGATGGCCGATGGGGCAGTAAGGTTCTGGAGTGGCGGCCACGTACTGGAAGACGCAGCGTAGGGAGGCCCCCAACAAGGTGGACCGATGACCTGGTGAAGGTCGCGGGAAGCCGATGGATGCGGGCAGCAAAAGACCGGACAGCGTGGAAAGCTTTGGGGGAGGCCTTTGTCCAGCAGTGGACATCTATAGGCAGAAGAAGAAGAAGAAAAAAAGTTTTGTGAACATACAAAATATTTTCTAAGATATAATGAAAAGAAGACATAGTCTAACAATTTCTTTGAATTTGTTTCTAAGAGACCCGCGAGGACCCATTTTATAGATAGTATGGGTTGACCTCTTTTGTAAGATGTTGGTTGAATCATGGTTGTGGATCACATTGAACTTCAACATTTGTACCACTGTAAACTGAGGTCAAAAATTACGTTTTCTGAATCATTAAACAACATATCATAAAATGTAAAGATTGGTCATCATAATGCTGCGCCGGGCCGCAGGGCATTGCATTGTATACGATATCGGAGCGGTATGCAGTTGGCGTGCGGGTGGTTGTACAACATGTACTAACGCTTGATGTGTGCTCTGCTGCGCGCCGTCGGCACTCGGCGATAAGTGCAGCGCATGTTCTGTGGTGTGTGTGGTGAGTGTGATGTGCTGCCAAATGTCATCCGACGTCGCACAAGTATCATCATAACAATTTTTAAGTGCTACAATAAAGCCAATAGTCAATTATCGCTATTCTCCACCACAACCTAGTGCTAAACTAGCCTACTAGGCTTTCATGAAAACCTATTGAAATTGTTCACTGACAAGGTATTAGTAACCCTATACTTCGACTGTCAAATAACGTGTGACAACGTAGTCGTGAGTCTGTTCGTCACCGCCACAACAAGAATGATCGTTATACTTAACATATAACAAACTTGACGCAACCTACTTTTAAACACAATTTGGAAGTCAAAGTTTCTTACAAACGCGAAGCAATTCAAGTCTTCAAATGATATAAAAAGGTTATTACAGTGACGTGAACGTAGGCGGTGCGGGCCGCCCGTGGACGTGCTCTTACTCAGTATTCTTTCCAACTTGTGGGTATTGTAAATAATGCGTCTGCGGTGCAGTGCTGGCGCGGCGTGGAGTGGTCGTGGTGTGGCGACTGTGGCGAGGCAGCGCGGCGGCGGCACGTGGCCGGGTGTTGTCGTTGAGAACACAAACGCGACAAGTTGGCCCATTCACTTGCGGCCCCCAAACACGAGATAAAATCATGCAAGCCTTCTGATAGTGTGCTCCTAGTATGCCTGTAAGTAAGTCGTGTGGGTATATGTGAGCCGTATAGTTTAAACGGTTTCACCAAACCGCTTCTCTTATATTATTAAATATAAAGATTACAGATACTTCTTAAGAGAAAAGTTACATGAATAATTTTTTTTTTTTAATAATTATATACTAGTGCTTGACTACAATCCCGCCTGATGGTAAGCAGTGATGCAATCGTTGATGGTAAAGTGCACAAGTTTATTAAGCCTATTCACCTAAAAATCTTAGTGAGTAGGAAGGAAGACGGCAGTTGAGCGAGGTGATGCAATGTTAAACCCAACAACACGACCAACGCTGCTGCACCAGAGGGAGATTAATCTGGAGATCCTCCACGATCAAACTATTGACACAATAACATTTGGCGCTTCGTAGCCGGCACACATCGCAATACAACTGCTCAAATCCGTCCTCCGTACGGCTTCACCAGACATCATGCCGGAACACGACGAATCGCTTGGCGGCAAGACTTTGTCTGGTGGAATTATCATTACAATAAGTATATATTTATTATATTATAATATATATTACAAGATTAATTCTTCTGAGAAGCGACGTAGTTATCATCAGAATTGTTAAATAGGTACCTACTTACTATACCGAAGAAAAAATATTTATGTAAGTTTCTTCGACTTTTCCAAAACGTTAGAACAGGTCTCATATAATATCTTGTGGAAGAAGATGAGGTCATCTCAGATACTGTGTGAACTTATTAACATTTTTAATTATTGGTACGGGAACTAGGTTAAAATTGTGAAGTGAGCGGGCACGTTGTAAAGTGCTAGAAATGCCACCCATAAAATTGAATCGCTCATCCTTGGAAATATATTTTTTAGTACTTGGGACCTTTCCTGACTCCTACCTTGAGGGTTGCAAGTTTGCACACCGCTATAAAGATGTTAATATTTCGCTTTTTACGGCCTATTACACTACGGACTATACACCCTTCGTGTACAATTAATCAACGCGTTCATGATATTGGTGTTCCCCGCTATTGCAACGCAAAATCAAAATCAAAAGTCATTTATTCAAATTAGGATGAGAGTCAGCACTTTTTGAACGTCAATATTACTTAAGACAGTCCCCCAAAACGCCTACCCATCGACACTTCCTAAGTGCTTTCGCTGGGAAGAAGAAGTGGCGGAAGAAACTCCTCAGCAGCACAGCTGTCTGTTCATTTAAAAAAAAACACAATAGTTTATAATATAATACTATGTAGGTATAGTAATACAAGAGAAAAAATAATAAAATTATACAAATATGGCAGCTAGCCACGCCAAAATACCAGAAAAGCAAAACAAAAAATAAAATATCACTGAAATGTAAAAAGTTCCGCAAAAAAAAAAAAAAAGAAAAAAAATTCCGCAGCAGCAAAGCTGTCTGTTCATTTAAAAAAACACATAATAATAATAATAATAATACAGGTTATATCGCACCTCCTCTACATGGATGACCTGAAACTTTTTGCTCACACCGATTCACAACTGAAGGAGCTACTGAAAATTACTGAAACTTTCAGTAGCTCCATCAGGATGGAATTTGGTGTGGACAAATGTGCGGTCATGCATGTAAAGCGAGGAGAGATTATGGAATCCATGGGAACCCAACTCACGAGTTCCATAAACCTTAGAGCCCTCTCCGCTCCGAAACCTATAAGTATTTGGGTATGTCGGAAGTGTTGGGTATCAATGTTACTGACATGAAGCAATCGTTGAAGGAACGCTTCTTTGGCCGCCTGAAAAAAGTATTTAATAGTCTTCTATCAGGCGGAAACAGGGTGCGCGCTTTCAACGGTCGGGTCATATACACACATCAAAAGTATCTAGGGATCAACATATATTTTTGCAATAACTTTTCTCCTGATTGATATTAATTAAAATTTTCTTTAAGGATTCATCAAATAAAGTGTTTTCGTTTGTCACAGTAACGATAAACCAAGTCACCTTTGCATTAATAAAGAAATTTGCCATTTTCCTAATAAAGGGATATTTGACATTTGAACCACTAACACAAAAGTTCGAAAAAAAGACTGAAATAACAGTTTTCTCTAAAATTTTATTGGGTAACTTAAACAATTAATAATCCGTGTTTCTACCGCGAACACTAACAACACAAGAACATCGGTTTGGCATACTCAAAATGAGTTCATCAAATCACGCTGTGGAATGGCCGCCCATGTTCGTTGCAACAACAAAAAAAGGTCTTCTTGCGACTGGATACCCTCCATATTCGGCAGAGCTCTTCTCTGTAGCATATCCCATGCATGCTCAATCGGGTTCAAGTCTGGCGACTGAGCAGGCCAGGGCAGGACATTGATGTTAGCTGCGGCGAGAGTCTGTCTTACAACTCTTGCGGTGTGCGGTCGTGCATTATCATGCATTAACTGAAATAAGGGACCGATTTGCACTTGTAGAGGAACGATGACGTCTGATACAATCGTTTCAGCATAAATTTGAGCGTTGAGGTTGCCTCTGATCCAAATCAACTCAGTTCTTCCGCCGATCCAAATACCCGCCCATACCATGATGGTTCCACCACTATAAGGATGGACTTCCTGGCAGGATTTTAATCGCTGTTGGCGTCCAGGGGTTCTCCAGTGTCGTATACGTCTTGTATCCGGTCTCATACCAAAACGAGACTCATCAGAAAAGCACACGAAACGCCATTGTTCTTCTGCCCAATTTCTGTGTTCAAGAGCCCATTGATATCGAATCCTACGATTGTGCATTGC
Organism: Sesamia nonagrioides; assembly: GCA_017933935.1. Taxonomy (NCBI): domain Eukaryota; kingdom Metazoa; phylum Arthropoda; class Insecta; order Lepidoptera; family Noctuidae; genus Sesamia; species Sesamia nonagrioides. Next base: position 260,911 of record JADWQK010000907.1, on the reverse strand, counting down.
TATAGGTGGTACCCGTAGCGGTCTTCGGGAATGAAGGTTCACTTCATGCAAGCGGTTTCTGACTGTTTGGTCGCTAATTAAGTTCCCTGAAGAGTGATGAAGCCTCACGGCTAACATCATGGCGGTTATTGTTGGAGCTCTTCGAGTTAAGATTTGAATGTATCGGTCTTGTCTCCGTGTGGTGCAGCGATACCGTCCTCCATGGCGCTCAGCCACGGTACCAGTGCTTCGGTAACGTGTCCAAAGTCGACTGATAACACTCTGACTTGTATTCAGAGCTAAAGCCACAGTACGTTGCCGGGAACCAGCTTCTATCATTCCCACGGCTCTGAGCATTTCTTCCCTGCTTAAATGACGTCGCCGCTCCATAATAACGTTGGTTTTAATCAGTAGTAGGGAAACAGTAGCACTAATAATGTCTTCAATGCGTTGTATGTTTTTATAGGGAAAATATTGACAGCTGATTTTCATCTTTTACTCGAATTTGATTCACAGTTCCTGATTCAAATTATGAAATGCACCAAAAAGGATCCATATAAATTTATAAAATCATAAATTTATTACAAAGCCACATCTCAATCTCAAGAAATCCGCATAAAAATGCTTGATCCCTAGACACTTTTGATGTGTGTATTATATGAATAATGGTTGGGTCATATTGGGTATTGATGTACTCTTTCGGCATACTCAAATGGACTCAAACCGAATTCGACGCCCTGGATAGGAGAGTCCGTACATTGCTGACTGCAAATCGATTGCATCACCCACGGTCATCGGTTATGAGGCTGTATATCCCGCGAAAATGTGGAGGTCGAGGCTTTTTAAACGCTAAGACTCTCCACAATCGTGAGATATGCAGTCTCAGAGAATATTTCCTAACAACTGACGTGGGAATGCATCGAGATGTGGTCGCAGTTGACAAGGGCCTCACTCCGCTCTCCTTGGCAAAAGAGAACTGGCGCAAACCAGTAGTGCTTGACACCAATGATCGCATGGAGGTATGGAAGAGCAAGGAGCTTCACGGACGCTTTTTCAAAGCCCTACACGGGCCTGATGTAGACTTACAAGCGTCCGTGGCCTGGCTACGATTCGGTGACCTTTTTTTGGGAAACCGAAGGTTTTGTATGTGCAATTATGGACGAAGTTATGATGACGAACAATTACCGGAGATTTATTGTGAAAGACGGCACAGTTGACATCCGTCGGGCATGTCACCGGCCTGGGGAATCAATAAGGCATATTATCTCCGGGTGTTCTCGTCTAGCTAACGGAGAGTACTTGCATAGACACAACCTTGTAGCCAGGATCATTCATCAGCAACTTGCTCTTAAATACAACCTTGTGGAATCGGAGGTGCTGTACTACAGGTATACGCCCGACCCAGTTCTCGAAAATGACCATATCACATTGTACTGGGATCGATCCATCATCACTGACAGGACTATTATTGCCAATAAGCCTGATATAGTGCTGGTGTATCGATCAGAGCGGCGTGCAATGATTGTTGACATAACCATCCCACATGATGAGAACCTCGTGAAAGCTGAGAAAGATAAACAAACCAAGTATCTTGATTTGGCTCACGAGGTTATCAACATGTGGGAAGTGGATTCAGCAATCATTGTACTGATAGTCGTGACAGCCAATGGCTTAATAGCCAAGAGCCTCGACCAACGCCTCAGGAGGCTCTCGTTAGGCAGCTGGATCAAGGGCTTGATTCAGAAAGCGGTACTGCTGGACACGGCTCGCATCGTCAGGAAGTTCCTCTCTCTGGAGCCCTGACCGCCGGTAGCTTGGACCCTGTTCCCGATACCGGTGGGCTACTATTTTTTATATTTTTAAATGTTTTTTATATAAATTTTTGTTATGTAGAAATATTTAAAAATATAATTTATAAGTTTATTTAATGAAATAAAGGGATAATAATAAGTTTATTTCATATAAAATTGTCTTACATTACATGTCAAGGAGTCTCCATTTAGGCATAGAGATGCCTGTAGTTGAAGGCTCCGTTAATTGTAAATATGAAAGTAACAAAAAGGGAAACGAGAAAGATAACAATAAATAACAAAATGCTAGTAATTGTATGAGTGCGTGCGTGTGGAAGGAGTGTGTGTGTGTGTGTGTGTGAGAGAGAGAGAGTGAGTGAGTATTTGCGTGCGTGAATAAATAAAAGAAATGTTTCTGTTCAATTTAATGACACTATTAGGTCACTGGTTGCAAAAGTCCCTCTGTAGCATCGTAACTTAAATTATGTAGCCAGATTGTTAATTCTTTTTTGCATTGCAATATTTTTTTATCATAGATATATATGACTTTATTAATCTTATTATATAAAAAGGATGAGCGTTTTTTGAATTGCCTGCTAGCAAATTCGGTATTAATTTTGGGAACCTTTAGTATGCAGTATTTATTTCTTTTTTTTTAGTATCTTAGCATCGCATGGTGTCTTTTTGTGCGTTTTGAGCATAATATGTAGAATGTATAATTTTCTCACTGATAGGTAGTAGATTACATAATTCGTAAAGCTTTTTAGTAGAAAATATTCTTTTTTTGAAGTACATCACTTTAATTATCGCTCTCTGGGCTCGTTCTAATTCAAGAAATCTAGATTTCACTGCTCCTCCCCATATAGATATGCAATATATCAAAACAGACTGGACCAACGATACATAAATTTCATTTAATAAATTTCTTTGATTGTCATTATTTTTATTTTCATTTATTCTCCCTGGTACAACACATCTCAACTCTCTGAATATCCAGATCAGTTTGCGTACTCTGGTTATGACCTGTTCTAGTTGAGGATGCCATGAAAGACGCTGGTCAATGATAACTCCTAGATACTTTGTTTGGTTAACTTGTTGGATAATAGGGCAATTGGTGCAAGTTTCTGTAGTAGTTTCACACATATGGATTCTTAAATTAAATTCTTTTTCTGGTTGAAATTGATTATAAATATTAAAACAAATGTAGTTGGTTTTGCTAGTGTTCAAAGTGAGAAGGTTTTTTTTTTAACCAGGTTGTAATAAGAACTAAACCTTCTTCTGCACAGTTTTTAACTTCATCCCATGTTTTACCTGAGAAGACGACAGTTGTATCATCGGCGTATGAGAATACTTTAGCATTATGAATCTTCATGTTGCAGAGGTCATTAATGTAAATTAAAAAAAGTGTGGGTCCCAGTACACTTCCTTGGGGTACGCCGTATGACACATCCACATCCTCACTGACAGTTTTATTAAGTTTCACTTTTTGCATTCTACCGGAAAGATAATCCTTAAAAAGTGCAAGTGGTATTTCACGAATTCCAATTGCTTCAAGTTTTTGTAGAATAATGGAAGTAGAGACGGTGTCAAAAGCTTTTTTTAGATCCTGAAAGGCAGCCATACATTTGTTTCCTTGGTCAAGTTGTTCGGTTACTAAAGCAGTTAATGCTATTACAGCATCTTCAGTTGACTGTTTTTGTCCAAATCCAAATTGGGAAGGTGACAGAATATCAAATTTATTTAAATACTACAAGAGACGGGTATTTAACAGTTTTTCTATAATTTTAGAAATTGCAGGTAAAACGGAAATAGGCCTATAAATGTTGACATCGTCTCTATCGCCACTCTTATACACAGGTGTTATAATGGATTTTTTTAATGGGGCTGGAAAAACACCTTTTTGAAAGCATAAATTGGCTAGATGCGTGATAATTGGTACAATTTCATTTTTAGCTAGTTTCAAAAAACCAGTTGGTATATTGTCCGTGTCAGTGTCCGGGTGCACTGTCAGATCGTAAGCTCATTAGCGTAGTACAAACTTCGTGTGGATCGGTATCTAGAAGAACCATTGAGCTTGATAGCGATGGCGTTTTATTAAGGAGTTTACCAGATAAGTTAGAGCCAGATGCGATGTTTTGGGCCAGATTTCTGCCTATACTCGCAAAACATTTATTTATAAAATTAGCAGACTCCATGAGAGATGATTTAACCTGTAACAATTCCAAGCACTCTTTTCGTGGTTTATTAGTATAAGTGATGTTTTTTATATTTTTCCAAAGAAGTCTATTGTTTTTGATAGCACTACTTATTTGTTCCACATGACTTTATACAATACAATGTATAGTGATGAACACAAGAAAATCAATAACAATGAAATTATTGACCATATGCCAGCTACCACGCCAAAATACCAGCAAAGCAAAACAAAATATCTTTTATATAATTCTGCTGTACGTGTGTATATCATTGAACTCCTCCTAAACGGCTTGACCGATTTAAATGATTTTTTCTGCATGCGTTTGAGTGGCGCCCTGGATGGTATAGATTCACAAATCAGCCCGGCAGATAGCTTCGATTGCTTGAAAAAGTGTGTGATCTCGGAAACGGTGTTTCGGCTTCTCCTACACTTTTATGCTACCCTGGTACCTTGCACCTCCCTCCACAAAGTAGGCAAAATAAAACGTCTTCCATGTATTAGATTCCAACATACGTTATCAGCACGTAGCTCTGTATATTTTACAATCAAATTTAAAAGGAGATTGGTGGTGGAAAATATACCTAGTAACCATGTCTGCTGCAGTTTCTGGTATGTCCCTAAATGGTATTCCGATGCTTTGTAATAGAGAAGGATACACAGATTCCAACATTAAAATTATTATTATAAAACATTATTTTTCAAGAACGGCTGAATCGAGCTAAGAACTGGGAGAAGGACATAGGATACATTTTATCCCGTTCCCGTCGTTCCTGCGGGAATGAATGACCTTCATTGTTTCGACTTCTCCTACAGTTTTGTGCTACCCTGGTACCTTGCACCTTTACCAACTAGGCACAATAAAAGTTCTTTCATGCAATTGTTATGGTTTAATGATGAATTAGCTTTATTGTTTCGACTTCTCGTACAGTTTTGTGCTACCCTGGTACCTTGCACCTCTACAAACTAGACACAATAAAACTTCTTCCATTTAATTATTATTGTTTAATGATGAATGAGCTTTCATTGTTTCGGCTTCCCCTACACTTTTGTGCTACTCTGGTACCTTGCACCTCCACAAAGTAGAGAAAATGAAATTTCTTCTATATATTATTGGGATTTAATGATATAATGTTACAAAGTCGAAGGTGAAAAAATCTTAAGGAAACTTGGACTTTAAGTCTCAAATCGCCAACCCGCATTGAGCAAGCGTGGTGATTACGCTCAGTCCTTCTCCATATGAGAGGAGAGCAGGGGGACGATAAAAAAGGTTGATGATGATGTGCGTCATAGTTTCAACTTCTCCTACACTTTTGTGCTACCCCAATTATCCTAATATTAAAAGTAAAAAATAAGATCATGTGATATTGCCTTTAAGGCGGAACAAAGTTTGCCGGGACAGCTAGTATATGTATATATATATATATATACATATAAATGAAAATAACTAAAAACTTATTACTTCAATAAAAGACTCGCATCGGCTAAGTTTGTGTAAGCGCACGTGGATTGGTTCCACGCCACTATGCACAAGAAGTGCGTCTCTGATGCAGCGAGTGCGGAGGAGCGCAACATCAAGCTGGCTGCGCTCGCGGTGAGGCTGAACTGCTCTGTTACATCCCGCTGTAGTAAGTGACTTGTTGATGAGACTAACCAAAAGTATTTTGTGTACCTTAATTGTAGACCTAATTGCGTTTTTTTTTTGTGTTTTGACTTTTTGAATTAGTTAACCAGGTTAAATAAAGTAAATTATTGTGACCTTTTGAGTGTTGCATATGTAGTATGCTTACGAGTGTATTTACTTCTAAAAATGGTACGTAAAATGAAATAAAATGATTATTTTTAATGTTTGAGTTATCTACAAATGAAGTTTTCATTCTAAAATTAGATACAAATTTCATATAATCTACATTTGTTAGACTACTTTGTTATTGAGCCAATATTCCATAAAACAGTTTAATATAAATTACAAAATATTTAAGAGTTTATGACATCTTCGCGGCATCAGTTAAACCAGTGAAATTGAACATTGAAGTAGTTGAGCGCCCGCGCATGCGGCTACAGGCTGCAGGGCGGGCGGCTGCGGTGTCGCGCACGCAGTGGCCTCATAGCCTCATACTCGCACAGTGCACATTGTTTTTTTGCTGAGCGGCGGGCGTCGTGTGTGTTGTGGCGCGTTATTGTGCAAGTTTTCCTATTAGTGCTACAGTGGCATCTACTCACACGCTGACGTTATGTCCTGCGCTGGAATATAAGTTTGAGTAGCGTAGTTACTACGACGTGATCATGGTACGTATAACCATTTTGTAAATTCATATTTTGTTATCTTTAACAGTTTAGTATATGTTAGTATATGTAGGTCACAAGGAACTAAGTTTTTTGAACAGCAATCCATTCAGCAGACGGCATCACATGACACCTTCACACGTCGGCTTACCGTGCCCAATCCTGATGGAGTGCGTGCCGCAAGCTTTGAGTGCAGGATGGGTCGCCTGGCCGGGCTGTGCTAATTTCTGACTCACATGCGACTTTGTCAGGATGAAGATGATGGATATATTATGCTTGCCCTGGCTAGTATTATGATTCATTTTAAGCTCGATTATAAGGACTTAAGAATAAATAAGAATCGAATGATTATGGCATGAAAATTATTAGGCAATCAAATCTAAAAAAGTCTTGAAAATATTAGATTGTAACACGAAAGTGGGACGATGGATGTCGAAAGCGGTCGGCCAAAAACTCAAACTTGTCATCGTAGGACGAGAAATAGTCGCTTTTATTTAAAATATTTTTTTTATATATTGCAAGTGTTTTATTATGAACTAGCTGCCCCGACAGACTTCGTTCCGTCGAAAGTTATTTATTTGTCGATTCCACACACACCAACAAGTAGTTGGTGTGTGTGGGTAAAGGAGATAAGTGATGTTTTGTCTATTTATCGAGAAGCCTTTCCATATGAGATGGATCAGTTTAGGATTGCTAGAAGCCTTTCCATATGGGATGGATCAGTTTAGGATTTCTAGAAGCCTTTCCATATGGGATGGATCAGTTTAGGATTTCTAGAAGCCTTTCCATGTGAAATGGATCAGTTTAGGATTTCTAAAAGCCTTTCCCTATGGGATGGATCAGTTTAGGATTTCTAGAAGCCTTTCCCTATGGGATGGATCAGTTTAGGATTTCTAGAAGCCTTTCCATGTGAAATGGATCAGTTTAGGATTTCTAAAGCCTTTCCCTATGGGATGGATCAGTTTAGGATTTCTAGAAGCCTTTCCCTATGGGATGGATCAGTTTAGGATTTCTAGAAGCCTTTCCATGTGAAATGGATCAGTTTAGGATTTCTAGAAGCCTTTCCCTATGGGATGGATCAGTTTAGGATTTCTAGAAGCCTTTCCCTATGGGATGGATCAGTTTAGGATTTCTAGAAGCCTTTCCATATGGAATGGATCAGTTTAGGATTTCGTAGTTTCTAGAAGCCTTTCCATATGGAATGGATCAGTTTAGGAGTTCGTAGTTTCCCGCCAGTCACAATAATTAGAGTCCGCACGTAAGAGTTAAAAAATGAGCTATAAGTTACATAATTGTTGTACAATTCTCTTGTTCGAAGCAAACTCGAATCTAGTGCCTGTATCTGGCACCCCTATAACGCAACCCAAACACTAATGCTGGAAAAGGTACAGAAAATTTTCCTTAGATACCTCTTCCAGAGGTTATACCATTTTTTCCCCTTTATGTACCCCACCAACTATCTCTTAGGGATGTTGGGATTTAACTCTTTAGAAGTGAGAAGAGGCTTTGACCAGCTTACCGTAGCTTGTAAGACATTACGGGGACGTATAGACTGCCCAGAGCTCCATGGTTTTTTCTGCCGACTATTTGTGCCTGACAAATATGTCGGACATCGTCAAAGCCGCAGGCACAATCTTTTTGCCCAACTCCCCGCAAAAACGGTAGCCAGAGCTGAATCCCCGGTCTGTCGTACCCTAAAAGTGCTGAATGCCCTTCTGATGGCCAACCCTGAATGTGATGTGTTTGCGGATGAATGGAAGAAACTTATGCGTGTATGTTTGGTCTTCTGTGAAAGAAAGTATGCGAGAGAGTCCACTATTCCATATTAGTTTTAGTGGTAGTTTTTTAAGTTAATTAATGTATTTGTTTGTCTCTATGTTAGTTAATGTAATTGGTTTTGTACCGTTTTAGCTAACTATAAAATAAAAAAAAAAAAAAATAAAGAAAATTGAGTTGATAAACTCGTACATACAAGTACATAATCCTAAAAACGGGCCCACGAACAACGGCGATAACTAAAGAAAGAGCTATAGATTCCAACTACGCATGGACAGTTCGCAAAAATGCTGTCATTTGAACTCCACCATACTACACCATAACTAGGCAAGGCAACTCCAAGTCTCCACTGCTAAATAAATGTCGCATGTCACTGTCTGCGGATCGGTTACTGTGTCCTGCAAGTGGTGTACATTAAGGACACTGAACAAATTTCAATGACAACGAGACACCAACCGATCAATTCGGTAATTTAATAGCTCGTATCCGTCCCGAGCCCATCAATTCAAGAAAAATCTTAACAGCGTTAAGTAGCCCAAAGTACAGCGCGATCTCTCGGGGAATTGGGTTACTTGGATTTTCGGTGGTAATTTTGGATTACATGAACCGATTTTAATAATTTGTTTTTTATTTGAAGGAAGATACGTTCAGGGTAATAAAATATGTAAACTAAAATAAAAAATGTTTGCGTATAGATACGGTTAAAGTACAAACTTAGTCTAGAAATTATTTTGTAAAATTTTTCAAAAACTATGCATCCCATGAAATTTAGAATCATTTTCGTAGAAAGGCTTTGTAAACTTCTTCTTTCGATATTTTATAAACTTTTGGTTCAAAAGTAAGAGGCGGAAATATTCTTTTTACTTGTGGAGCGATTTCCGAAAATATTAACATTATGCAAAAATAATTTCAGTAACCCCTATCCATATCATAAATCTCATTCACAAAAAGAAAAAGAAAATTTCCCCCACTTTAGGTGTATAGGAAAACAAAAACTGTAAAAAAATATTTTAATAGGGGGCTATTAACATATTTATTTACACTTTTTATTTTATCACTTTGTCGTCGTGATTGATTTAAACATCGTACTAAACAGCCTTCTAGTGCTAACGGTTACTGAGATTATCCGCGAACGGAGAGACAGGCAGAATTGTCCAAACTATAAGGGTTCCTAGATTACTAATAAACACAAAAAAAAAAAAACAAAAATTAGCAGAGTCACTTTCGAGAATTTCTAATTTTTGATTCGGCCAAATTATAAAACTATTGATTAGAGTTAAGTTTATATCGATATTTTTTTTTTATTATGAGTAAGTAGTTTCTCGGTGGTAGGCAACAACATCAGCCGCCGGCATAAGTTACCACACACCATACAAAGTCTTACCGCCAAGCGATCCGTCGTGTTCCGGCATAATGTCTGGTGAAGCCGTACGGAGGACGGGTCTGAGCAGTTGTGTTGCTATGTGTGCCGGGTACGATGTGCCTAATGTTGTTGTGTCGGGAGTTTGGTCGTGGAGGGTCTCCAGATCATCCTCTGGCGCAGCATCGTTGGTCGTGTTGTTGGGTTAAACATTGCATCACCTCGCTCAACTGCCGTCTTCCTTCTTATTCACTCAGTTTTTTTTGAGTGAATGGGCTTAATAAGCTAGTGCGCTTTACCATCAATGATTGCATCACTGCTTACGGGCGGGATTGCAGTCAAGCACTAGTTTATAACTAATAAAAAAATAAAAAAATAGTAATGTTTCAAAATTTTAAGTGATCGCTGGGCACGGCGGCATCTAGTTCAATATCTGACTAGGTCCCCGATTTAATTAGGAAAATACTAGCTGGTTGATGATGATGACAGATAGGTAAGCGTGGAGTAGCCTATTGATGTTCTATAGGATGCCTTTTGGAGGGGTGCCCTCTGTCTGGCAGAAACTTGTTGCTTCGAAACCTATTTGGCAAACTCACTTGGCATAAACTTTTTCAAACGAAAATTGTTAAGGTATAAAAAATATTTAATATAATTGTTTTTCGGCCTTATGTTTTTATGTCCGAATTTAAAATGGGATACTTTTAAGATGGCAGAATTGTATTGGGCATATTTAACTTTATCAGAGTTACAATTTTGCATAATTTCATTTAGCATAACGTTTATTTAGAGCGCCGATTATTTGGCATAATTTGACTTAGCATATTATGAAGATCACAGAATTTCAATACAAATAATTCTATTATTCATATTGAAAACAAACGTATTGTTTTAAAGATCACTAGGTATGGTGTACAAAAGAAAAAAAAATGGTGTGCTACAAAAGTTAGTGACACAAATGCCGACTTCACGTAGTCTTGCATGCTTGTTGCATGTTTGCTGCGTGCCTGCTGCATGTTTCATGCTTGCATGCTGCATGCTTCCTGCTTGCCTGCTGCATGTTGCATGCTTACTACATGCTTATAATTAAAAATATAGCAATTAACATTTCCGTCGTAATGTGGTGTTTTCTAAATTTATAATGGATATGAAATGCATGCCAAAAGATGATTTTGGCTGTGAATTTTCTGGGATTTGATGGTTCTACTTTTGATTATTATGGATATAAAATATGGCATATATTTTATATCCTGATAAAAGATGATTCTGGTTGTGAACTTTCTACGATATGATGGTTATACTTATTGATTACTGTGTCCTGTGTGTGCTGTGCCCCGCGGTTTTACCCACGTAAGCTTCGAACCGAAATAGCTCAGTTGATATAAAATAATCGCCTGTTAAAATAATGGGAGCAATATAATGTACCTACGTCCGCGTTTGCTCCCGTTTTCGCAACATTTTTTGTTACTGCTCTGCTCCTATTGGTCATAGCGGGATGTTATATAGCCTATGTCCTTTTTCAGGCTCTACACTGTGTACCAAATTTTATTATAATCGGTTCAGTAGTTTTGGCGTGAAAGCCGGACAGACAGACAGACAGACAGAGATACTTTCGTATTATTATATTAGTATGGATTATGGATATGAAATTTATGCGTAAAGATGATTCTGCCTTACAAATTTATGGGTTACGGTGTATGGTAAATGAGTGTATGCCAAATGATTTTCTGTGAAAAGAGGTTTATGTTATCCGTTGCTATGCAAAATAAAATTATGACGTAAAAAGTTCTGCCATAAAGGGTGGACCCCTTTTGGAGAGTGTGAGTGTTTTTGACACCACTACGATCCGGACGAAGTGTTTCGCCTCGTCTTTTGTACCACGTACATCGAGGAACTGGAAACATTTGCCTGGCGGTCGTTCCGTCTGACAAAAATTTAAGTGTCTTCAAGGCTAGAGTGAATAGGCTCTTCTCTCTTTCATAATAAACTAGCGCGCTTCACCATCAACGATTGAATCAAAAATTTATATACTTTAAAAAACATCAAAAGATTGGGCACCGCGCTTTTACTTTTGTCCGATCATATCGATGGCAGCCTCTTGTTGGGCACACGCGCCGGCCGCCGCGCCGCCCGCGGCTGTATTTCTGCTCATACATATTATTGATAGCGGCTCATAAAGCCGCCGCTCGTATCGCCGACGTCGCTCGATGTGATGTCATCGTTGCTATGCACTACGCTGTGTCACGAGTGCAGTTATTGCAACCAGATTTTATTGGGATTGTTCTACCGTAGTCTTATGTAGGGTCGCTATAAAGTACATGGTAGGATACACAATATAGGCAAACATAAGATGAACGATGATCAACAAAACTTACAGACGGCAACTGAATTGACTTCCTGTGTGTGCGTTGCCTAAATGAGTAGCGCCATAACAATATATCAAGTAGACTGATGTCATTATAAGCCATTCGTTCTAAAACAATCCTCTATTACCTAGGCCGCTCAAAGTGGCTCTCGGTGTGGACACCGCCGCCAACAGTACCGCACACATAGCGCACACAGAACTATACTTGAGCCAAATTCGATAAAGGATGGAAGGTAACACCTAAAAAGCAGATGTTAACGATCTTTTCTAGAGAGATGATTTTGTAAAAAGTTTGTTTATATTTAGATGTTTACGATTTGCAAAGAACGCTTAATGAAATATGTATGACACAAATGTAAGCTAATTTCCTAATAGCTTAAATTCTTGATACGTGTACAATATGTAAAGAAAACCCTGTCCGATCCGTGAAGGTATTGTTAGGTATCGATAACTGATTCTACGAATGCCTACAAAGCCGGGCTAAAGATAAAAAAAACCCAAAGAAAATAAATATTATTTCACAAAAGGAGGTAAATTAATACATGCGCAGGCGAAAGGGGGCAGGGCACGAGACACGTGGTCGCATCGCTATTCGCTCGTCAAAAATGGTGTTGTCACTTATTAAAAAAAATACCAAATTTTGGGGAAGTTGGAATTACTTTGCGAAAAAAAGATCATTTCTAAAATCATTAGTATTGTTACTATGATTATTATGTAAAATTTCATATTTTATTTGGTCATGTGTTTACTTAACCTTTATTATGCTTATAGGTCGGACGGGGGTTTTCTTTACATATTGTATATTCTTCAATAAAACAAAACAAAATGCAAGCCTCCTAAACTTGGAAGTATTATAATGTGTTATGCGATTGATTTGAAAAGTAGGTAGTTAAAATATGCAAAATTGTATTGAAAAAATAGTATAGATACAAATGAGTATCGCGAATCGGCCAGCAGCTGTTGCCGAGCGCACCCTTGGTACTTCAGAATTCAGATTTAATCTGCTGTGACTTTTAATATTCATATTATTTGACGACCTCCGTAGCCCAGCGGTCAACACGCCTACCTACGACGTGGAGGCCCCGGGTTCGATCCCCGGCCAGGTCATGACGGAAAACGATCTTTTCCTGATTGGCCTGGTTCTTGGATGTTTATCTATGTAAGTATTTATTATAAATATAGTGTCGTTGAGATAGTATCCCATAACACAAGTCTCGAACTTACTTTGGGGCTAGCTCAATCTGTGTGATTTGTCCGTGTATGTTTATTTATTTATATTCTAAGGAGTAAAGATTTTGTAGTTTGTTGGCATTAGAAAGGCTCCGAAACTAAAGAACCGATTTGAAAAATTCTTTCACCTTTACAATCCTACATTATCTCTAATGAATATACGCTGCAAAATATTTTCATAAAACATAGGATGAAAAAACCTTATATCCTCAGCATACATGGCATATAAGGTTATTGGGATATAAGGAGTACCTGACAATAAAGCAAACTGATGTAGGTACTATAGTTTTGTAGAGAATATTAGTAGTTACAAAAAGTCCGGATAACATATCAATATTATAGGTATCATCATCAACCTTTATATTGTCCCACTGCTGGGCACAGGTCTCCTCTCATACAGAGAAGGATTGAGCGTAATCACCACGCTTGCTCAATGCGGGATGGCGATTTCAGACTTATAAAGTCCAGCCCCCTAATCGGCGAATACATTTTTGCCAAATGATTGCAACTAGTTGGGATCACTTGGACCGTACGGACCAATGGGCGGCCCGAACGATACCAATTGATCCCAACTAGTCGCAATCATCTGACAAAAATCTGTTCGCCGAATAGGGGGCAGGTTTGGTCAAGATGTTTTCCTTCACCTTCAGTCACTGGTGTCCAAGATATACTTAGAAAGTACATATAACTTTAGAAAAGTTATATTGGTACTTGCCTGACCTGGAATCGAACCCGCGCATTCATACTTGAGAGGCTGGTGTTTTAACCACTAGGCCACCACGGCTTATAGGTATGTATATTGTATATTATAGGTATGTCACACCATCACGGACCGTGCGGGCGTACCGCACGGTCAGCCATGGGGCTGCCTGCGTGCTCGCGGGCACGCCGCCGTGGGAGGTCGATGCCCTGGTTCTGTCCCAGGTGCATCGACACCGTGTCGCGGCCCGGGAACGGGGGGAACGACCCGCCTTCGAGGAGGTAAGGCGGGTCCGAATAGCGGCTCAGGGGGAGGCCCTGAGTCGGTGGAGGGAGGCACTCCGCACACCAGCTGCCGGCCACCGGACGATTGGAGCGATTCGTCTGGTGTTGGAGGGATGGGTTGGGCGCCGGCATGGCAGCCTCACCTACCGCTTGGTGCAGGTACTGACCGGACATGGGTGCTTCGGTCACTACCTGCACCGTGTCGCCCGTCGGGAGGAGTCACCGCAGTGTCACCACTGTGACTCTCTCGACGACACGGCCGAGCACACCTTGGTGGAGTGCCCGGCCTGGCGAAACGAGCGCCGTGATCTCGTTGCGGCGCTCGGAGGCGGAAGCCTCTCCCTGGCAACCATGGTGCGAGCCATGGTTGAAAGAGAGAGTGCATGGGAGGCTGTCGCCTCCTTCTGCGAGACCGTCCTCTTGCAGAAGGAGGCAGCGGAGAGGGAGCGGGAAGAGAATGCTCTTGCCGCTCCCATCCGGCGTAGACGGGCGGGGCAAAGAAGGCGGGGGACGAACCCCCGTCTCCTTTAGCCCCCGAGTGTGACCAGCGTGTGTGGGTAGCTCCCGCACGCGCATTGCACTGGTCACCACGTCTGGGGATTATCCATTCCCGGGTAATCCTCCCTAGGCGGGGAAACCGGCCTACATTAGGCCGGTAAGCCCTGAGAGTGGCCCGGAGTTAGATCTTCGGGCCGAGCCCGGGTCACTTTCAACGCAAGGCTCGAGGGGAAAAAAAAAAAAAAAAATGTCACACCATAACTACTGCTTTACGGTTGCTAAAAGGTAGTTATAGTAAAAGTTGATAGATATGCTCATCAAATTCAAACAATGTTATGCATATCTACCTTTGTATTAAGTACTTAAATTTATATTCAAATAATTACATTATATCTGTTGATTACTTTTTAAATTACTGAAATCGGACATTCCATGCAAAAGCTATTAAGAAATTAAAAACCTCAATATAAATAAAAAAATACAAGCCACGGCGCGCTATGGCTTCACGCAGCTCAGCGAATAACGTGTAGGTATTCATCAAAAGTTCTTTTAAAAATCACCTCTTGAAACCCTTCTTGACTAATATTTTTTAAATCTTAATTTATTTCTATTGTCAAGTGTGTTTTGGAAAATAAAAGAAGAAAAGAAGGTTGCAACTATTTAAACATAGTTCCAATCGTCATATCGTATTGCGAGTGTGAGAGAGTCGTAATCGTGGGCCAGAGAATCTGGCGCCGGACGTTAGACCATAGAATAAAGAGGGGAAGTAGGTTATCTCCGACCCAATCCGCGATTTAATTGCCTACTGTCTTAGGGTTGACGACTGTCCGCGCTTCGTCGGTTACGGTTGTCGCCCAAACCGCTAACAAATATTTATAGACTAAGAGTTTATGTTTAAATTATTTGCTTAGTATTTAGTTTACATATACTAGTCAGCTTTTTTAGTAATTTTTATTTTTAGTTTTGTACACATAAAGAACCATATTTATTTTTATTTTTAATTACTTAATACAAATATAAATAATACAAACATAATATCTATTGAATCACACATTTAATACTTACAAAATTACAAATTAGCTGCAGAAAAATACCTACTTTCTTCGGTTTCGACTATTACGAAATGCGTTGTTATTAAACTTTAATGTGTAATATATCCGTGTCCTTGTAAATAACTTTTAGAAATATAATTTGAAAAATATAAATCTTTTATTTGTTAATAAATAGACATCCCAACTTTGCAGTTTATGTGATCATTTTTAAATACTTTTTGGAACATCTGCTCCATCCTCTTAATAATATTTTCTACAAAGTCGTCTGGTGGAACCACTAATAAAATTTGGTTTATAGAATAATTTTTGTAGTGAAGATACCTAGATTCTGCACTTAAATTGCAAACTTGCTGATTAGCATTTAAATACGATTTAAGTTGTTCGCAATCCTCGTGACGATCCATGCATTTTTTAACAAGACCATGTGACGCGCGAACCTTGTCCAGTGCTAGCCGCGACTGGCGCACTGATAGCACTCTAATATTGTGTTTAGGTGTGCGTGCGGCGACGCGTAGATACTAAGGCGCACGCATACAAGCCGGGTGCGGTCCGTTTGTATGAAGATAACCTACTCTGTCCCTCTTTATACTCTGGTTAGACCGTCTTGTAGAACAGAATGCGAGATGGTCACAGCTCTAAGCACGGCAGTAAAGCGCCGAGCAACTTATGGTTTATCATAGACATACATTAAAACCTTATAACAGCAAGCATTGGATCAGATCAGGGGATCCGACCGGAATATTTCAGACGTTACCAAATTTACATGAGAACGATGTTTCAATAATCTTTTACGTGATTTAAGTTTACAATGTTTCCAGTAGAAGTGCTCTGTGAGGTGCCTCACAAGGTAACTGAACACAATATAGCGAAAGAAAAATTCGCGCTATTTAATAGTGGCGGGTGGAGAAGGGGGTATCCCTTTGTAAACGCACGCGCCTCACACCACACCAGTGACCAGCGGTAACACGAGGTATATCCTGCAGCAGCCCTACTAGTACTTATTCATTCTTTAGCTAATAAGCCGATTTTTATGCTTCAGACGTCACAATACAAATATAATCCATCTCCTTCAGAGTGCAAAGGCAACAACATAATAAAGAAACGATCATAGTGAACGTTTGTTTATTTACATATACTTTGTGATAAAAATGGAGTTAGTTACTGGTACAAAGAAAATTGGATTTATGTACGTCTATGGAGCAGTGGATTAGCAATATGCTTCATAATGATTGAATTTTGGAGTACTAGTATGTTACACAATTTGACATTGAATTTGGCGGGTGCAAATATTTGTATGCATGAATATGAATATTTGCACTAGTCTGGTCGTGCCTCGGAAAGCAAGTTAAGCCGTTGGTCCCGGTTGCTATACGAACATCTAGTGGCAGTCGTTACGGGTTGTTGGTGCGCTCAAAAGTCCAACAATTGGTCTAACTGCAATGCTTCGATGTATGTCGCCTTCGGGTTGCGGAGGTCAGATGGCAGTCGCTTCACGGAAAATATCGAAGTTTAGCCAAAATCAGCAGTTAGACTGGTAAAAGCTGACCCCAGACTCCAAAGCTGAAAAAGCTGCGGATGCGACTGGGATTAACGCTAAGATGATGATGACAAAAGAAAATTGGATCCATCCGTACGTCCATCATAGGCAGGGTGTGTTTAAATGTATGGTTATAATATTTATATTAACATAGGCATGCATTAACAATGTATCTGTACTAGCTTTCCGCCGGCGGCTTCGCCCGCGTAAATTTCGGTTATATCGCGCTTTTTAGATTTCCCTCGGGAACATCAAATTTTTCCGGGATAAACGGTAGCCTATGTCCTTTCTCGGGGTCTAAAGATTGTGTGCTTTCCGCCCGCGTCTTCGTCCGCGTGGTGTTCGGTTATATCGCGCTTTTTAGATTTCCCTCGGGAATATCAAATTTTTCCGGGATAACAGGTAGCCTATGTTTTTTCTCAGGGTCCAAAGATTGTCTGTGCAAAATTTCATCAAAATCGGTTGAGAGGTTTAGGCGGGAAAGCGTAACAGACAGACAGACAGACAGACAGACAGACAGACAGACAGACAGACAGAGTTACTTTCGCATTTATAATATTAGTATGGATTATTTATATTAACATAGGCAGGGTGTCTTTAAATGTATGGTTATAATATTTATATGACCCTCCCGTCCACAATGTTTACTTTTAGTCGTAAACTTAGTTCATTCTGAAAATATTATTAATTGATTCTGTGTCTATATTACTTTGTGATGTACACATGTACGCTCCGTAACGCTTGCTCTGTTTGTTAGCATCTGCATGCGAGGTATGCCCCGACTGGTGGCGAGTATTTGTGCTGTTTGCTAGTCGGTGCTAGCTCGTATTGTCCTTCGCTTTTAATATGTACCAAGTCAAATATGAACGCGCAAGATTTGTATTAAAAAAACATTTAATTTAAATATACAGGTCTGCTCAGCATGAGCTTTAGTATAATAATAAACAAATGAACGCTTAAATTTAGGTTACATGTGCTTATATACTAATTGGAGGCTTTACATGTGTGTGTCTGTGGCGGGACCTCACAGTTGGCCAGCAACAGCGATCTGTCAAACTAATCTCTTAATTATATTGGTTATCATTAATTTTATAATAATTGAACATTTGATACATCAGCCAAGTGGCTATCTGGAGTAGCTGGGTGGTATGACGTGATGTTAGTGAAGCTTTCGGCTGGTAAGGATACTATATATACGTATATGTAGTATCCTTACCTACCGAAAGTTTCACTAACATCACAGATGAACGACTAGTTTTCTAATCAATTCCTGAAAAGCCTAAATTGAATTAAATGTCTGGCCCTGTCTATCTGTGCTTTACTTCATAAAAACACACGTGTGTTAGGTTGATTCAATGTATAAAAGAAGTATATGTACCTATTATATTTCCTAACTAAAAATTTTGTATATAAAAATAGCCACTAGTTTTTTACTGTGCATGAATTTGTTTTTATGAATATGCCTTGTAGGGAAAGGATTTTATGAAGTAAAGCACAGATAGACAGGGCGACACATTTAATTTAATTTTGGCTTTTCAGGAATTGATTAGAAAACTATTCGTTCATTCGCAGAACCTATGAGTAACCTAACAATGTCCTAATCATGGGAAAAAACGGATAAGAACTCCCTTCACACACAGAACAGACTTCGTGACTGACGGTATTGAAAGCGTTCGAAAAATCGATTAGAACTAATACAGAGACTTTAGTGTCTTCCATGACCCCGCCTTATATCGTCAGTCACATTAAGCAAAGCAGAAACAGTGCTGTGGCCGCGCCTGAACCCGGATCGGAAAGGACTAATGAGGGAGTTTAGCTGAATGAAGTGGGAGAATCGCTTATGGACACAGGCCTCAAGCACTTTAGACAAAAAGGGAAGGATAGAGATGGGACGGAAATGGCTAAGAAGGGTGGGATTGGGAACTTTAGGTAGAGGACAAACATGAGCTTACCTCCATAACGAAGGGAAGTCACCAGTAAATAGGGAGAAGTTAATAACATGGGAAATTGCAGGAAGGAGCGGGTCGAGAGCCGTCACTATCATGTAGCGACTGATGTTGTCACACCCCGCGGCTTTAGATTTAATGGATAGGATAATATTCTTCATCTCATCCGGGTCAACTGGGTTGAAGACAAAGGGGGTTATATTGGGGCGCGTCAGACTAGTAAGGTAGTGAATAGTTTGACATTTAGTATGGCTATCAAGAGTTGGGACAGTGGCAAAATGACAGTTTAGATCGTCCAAACCAAATTTATTAGGAAGATCTGAATGCCGCGTTATGCCAATACCTAGAGTTCTAAGGAATTTCCAAATATCGGCAGGAGAAGAGGAATTAAATGATATTATCAAGAATGTGGCGGCGTTTAGCGTTGCGTATCATCCGGTTATAACGGTTGCAGTTTTGAAGAGAGTCCAGTTATCCTCCGGCCTATCCCTAAAAAAATATAAATACCACAAAAAAAAAAAAACAAGTACAGCGTTTGCATTACTGCACCACCCGCCCGCTAACAATCATAATACGATAAAAAAAACTTTAATCAATGTATTCAGAACGCACCCTTCATTAAACAACAATATTGACATCGTGAAAGTATCCGAACACAAAAACATTTGACATCAGACATCACATAACATAATTTATTAGGCATTGTAAAATGAAGGTTATGATTTAATTTATCGAAATAAGAAAAAAAGGAAAACTTAATGAGGGTAAACAGACTATTCAGATCTAAAAATTGTAAAATGTAAACATAGAGACAAGAAATTAAGGGATAACAAAGATAGGGCACGCCGTCATAGCGGCGGTAAGACCCTGCATGGAAGAGTGGATCGACCGGAAACGGCATGGGGCGCTCACCTTCCGTGCGACGCAGGTGCTGACCGGACACGGGTGTTTCGGCAGTTACCTATATCGTATCGGTCGAGAGCCGACACCGGCGTGCCATCACTGCGGTGGCGAGGCAGAGGACACGGCGCGGCACACCCTAGAGGAGTGTCCAGCGTGGGACGAGCAGCGCCGTGCGCTCACCGCAGGGATCGGCGGAAACGACCTCTCGCTGCCGGCCGTGGTCAGAGCCATGATCGACAGCGAAGAGTCATGGGACGCGGTCGTCTCCTTCTGCGAGGAGGTAATCTCCGCGAAGGAGACGGCCGAACGGGAGAGGGAGGCACTGAGCACTCTCCCGTCCCGCCGACGGCGCGCTGGCCGGAGGAGGAGGGAAGCCGAGGTCGATCCGCTTCCTCCATAACGAGAGACCGACGGGCCGAGGACCGGGAGAGTCCGACGCCCGTCGCTAGGGCCGGAGTAGGCGTGTAGTGGCTGTTCCTACACGCCTTCCTGATGGAAGGAGGGGGGAAGAGGAACCCGCCGATCTCGCGCGCGGCGGGTCAAGGCCTGCCGGGGATGCGGCGTTATGGCAAACTAGAACCCGCACCCCTGGCCATAGGCAAGAAGAGGAACGCTCCAGTGGTTTTAGCCGGTGAGAGCCCGGTACACCCTCCGTCGACCCCCAGACGGAGGACGGTCTGGTAGAGATTTCCACTGGGTGAACAAAAAACAAGGGATAACTAAGATTGTGACATATCAATAACGTATTATGTAGACTGAATAAGGTAATTAAATAGCCTACAGAATGTAGGAATTGGTATGTTGTGAAATACAATATCTATACTAATATATAAAGCTGAAGAGTTTGTTTGTTTGTTTGTATGTATGTTTGTTTGTATGTATGTTTGTTTGTTTGTTTGTTCGCGCTAATCCCGGGAACTACTGGTCCGATTTGAAAAATTCTTTTTGCGTTGGATAGTCCATTAATCCAGGAAGGCTTTAGGCTATATAACATCACGCTGCGACCAATGGGAGCGGAGCATAACTAACTCCACGCGAACGAAGTCGCTGGCGGCCGCTAGTAATTTATAAAACCCATAATAATTTTAGCAAATTTAACGTGCTTTGTCTTTCAGGTTACCTCCAGACGTCTGAACTTTTGGATACTTCTCCAGCAGTGGACTCAGTTCTTCCAATGTTGTAATTTTGTGATTACTTTCATCGGGGGCCTTAACAACAATCACGCCATCCTGAGTGCAACACGACCGCACCGTAAAGTGGAGCCGCGCCTTCCCAAATACAGGTTGACGGGTCTTTGTCAGGAATTCCTTGATTGAAATGGAAGAACCCTTAAGTCCAGTCTTCGCTCTCCAAACTGCAGCCTTGGCATCCTAGCTGGAGGACTTAACGAGGATGGGTCTGTGGTGATCTATTGACTATACCTAGTCTGTGGCAGACCTTGATGGAAGATGCAGTAACAGTATTGAGAGCCAGCTTCTTTTGTATAACATCCAGAATGACTGACTGTGCTGCTAACCTCCCCATCAACCTCGGCAACTCCCTGGAAAGTCAGAGCTTTTCTACGTTGCCTGGACTTCAAACTGTCGACTTGCCGAGCAGAGCAGTTGAAAATCAGTTCTCTGAATGTGCGGAATTCATCAGCGACCCTAGCTACAATATCCTTCGCTGGTCCTGCGCTCTGGATTTGTGCTTCGGTTGGACGCGGTGTGCATCCAGCGCTTCCCTGCGGTTTTGGTCAGGTCATCCAACCACCTAGTCGGTGGGCGACTTTTCAAGACTTTTCAAGTTTGTGAATGTGAGGCACCATGGACGATGGTTTGTTTTTTTTTTATATATATAACTTGTTTGACATTACGAGCATGGCAGTTGAGAGTTTGATATGCTCACTCACATGTCTTGCTGATGGTGGCGCGTGTTGTTGGGCCATTTGGTTCCCTTCAAAATGGTTGACCCAAGTGGGACTGATGCGCGCGTCATGCTCGTAAATGGGGGCCGTCAGTGGAGACTGGTCATCTCTTAGCTGCCAGTGGGCTTAATTAATTTTCTATCTTTTCGTTATTTTTTATAATTATACATTGTACTCACATGATAGAAGCAACAGAAATATGTAACGAAGACATGTAATCCATATTATATGATTTTAAAAGAGTGTCCATGGAGTTTCTTGCACGTTCTTCTCCATAGAGATCTACGCTTTGGAACGTGCAATTTAGCTTCAATTTTCTTGGACTGACGACTATAAAAGCACCAACTGTTGGTTAATTTGAAATAAACAATTTTGATTTGATTTGGTGTCCGAAGCTGCGCTTGCCGGTACGTGGTCACCATTCAAGAGCCTTTCTGCCACATTGGTTATAGGTTCTACGTACTATGTGCCCCACCCACTGCCACTTGAAAGAGCTAATCCGCTGTGCTATACCGGCGACTTTCGTTAAAACTGTTGACAGTCAAATTATACACTTCTTGCCTCGTATACGTGACGGATATCATTATCTACCGAACAATATTCTAATAATATAATTATGTATCAACAAGAAACATGTAACAGTTGCAATGTAGGTTTTAAAACCTATCTGTTATCATTTTGAACGCCATCCGCGCTTATCTGACCTTCCAATTTAATAATGAGCCTTATTGGTATAGGATGTCGTGTTTGTATCACATGTAATGTGAACAAAGTGCTGCTCGTGGTGGTTGTGACGAGTACCTCCTGGTATTGTTGCACAGTTGCACTAGTTCTGTAGTTCCGCTTGTTGTTTGTGCTCCGCCTTTACACCACACACAGCACATTCCCTAATTGCAACTCTTTTGTCAACGCTTACTTTCAGAACCACTATTATTGTCATACTTCCTGGAAACAGCCTTTTAAAAAAATTCTCTTCATAATACTATCTATAAAAACACTAAGTAATTGAAGGTTATGATGGTTAGCGATAATACTGAAATTTATATCCAAGAAATGTTAGCGGAAAATAAAAAAAATCTCTCCTAAATATGGGAGGTTTTATATGTGGAACAATTTCAGAGGGTGTACTATCACAGGGAAGTAATTGGGCGGGTATGAGTTTGTTGAGAGTATAATTTGCGAAATGAAGTTTGGAGTACGTCCCTCGGCGAGGTATGTGGGGAGGGGGACTAAGGGGGAGTAGCGACGCCGGACCGTCGAAGACCGTCGGCGCCCGAACAGACGCCATGTGTGTATTTTTATTTTTGACTTTCAGTTTTCCAAGCCCATCTTTCTTATTGTTGCGTACATTAAATTAATCATTCTTGATCATTTTACATAAAGTTTAGTTTTGTTGAGGCAGTAGCATTTCATTTGGAATTCAGCTAATATAAAATTTTGCCACTAGGATTGTTAATGTTAATCTTATGGCCAGATATTGATTTTTTTTTATCAGATGTCATGTTAAAGCATGCAACCATTCTTATATCAAACATATCCAAATTTCCCAGTTCCTTCCCACCCATCAACTGTTTATTCACTTGACAACATTAAGTTTGTCGCTCAATATATTTCTGGCTTAAAGGCCTAGAAATCAAGCCAAAAAAATACAAAAAAAAAAACAATATCTCTTCAACAACATCGAGAAAAAAAGCGAGGCTTCCGTCGACTGGGACCGCAATTAACTCGGACAGCGGTCCCAGTCGCCGGATTCATAAAAAAATAAATAATTTTCTTCCGGCGACTGGGACTACTCATAGGTGACTTAAAAAAAGTCAACTATACATGCCGAAATCGGTACAGTCAAACGAATTAACCATCTAAATTATTGATATCAATAGGAATATCATTGACTCGTTCTAGATGATGTTCATGATTTTATCCTATGCGCTTATAAATTGACCTAGCCCGTTTTTATATAATTCACACATTCAGGTAAACACACACAAAGGCAATAGCATTGTATGATAGTATATTACTATCTCGTAAAATTATTCATACAAAATATTTACGTAGTTCGTATCGAGTATCGACGAATACTATTGCTTTAGGGCTATATTTGACCGGACACTTTAGAAAAAAAAAGAAGGATGTTATAAAATTATAACATTATTTTTAAATATTAACACAGTTAATACTGATTTTATGTGAAGCCATAACGGCCATTTTTATGGTTCCGTAGCCAAATGGCAAAAAACGGAACCCTTATAGATTCGTCATGTCTGTCTGTCCGTCTGTCCGTCCGTATGTCACAGCCATTTTTTTCCGAAACTATAAGAGCTATAGGTACTGTTGAAACTTAGTAGGTAGATGTATTCTGTGAACCGCATTAAGATTTTGATGCAAAAATAATAATAAATATTGAGGGGCGGGCCCCCTTCCTAAGAACTGAAACTCAATTTTTTTTTTCGTCAAACACATACGTGTGGAGTATCTATAGATAGCTCTTCAAAAATAATATCGACTTTTTTAAAATATTTTTTTTCTAAACCGAATACTTTGCGTGACAGACGCTTCCAAAGTGGAAAAAAGTTGGTCCACCCCCCCTCCCCCAAATTTTAAAATAAGAAAATGAAAAATCTAAAAAAGCATATGATGTACATTACTATAAAAACTACAAACGAACATTGTTTTGAAAGAGATCTAGTAAGTATGTTTTTTTTTAATACCCCGTAAATCGTAAACCGCTTATTACCGCGTAATCTTTCATACAAATAACTTAAATCCTTTAATTTCATAATCAATGGTACAGAATGTACTAGTCGCCTCTACGATTTTTGAAAGCTCCCCTTGATTTCCCTGGTCTTCCATCATCAGATCCTGACCTGGTGACTATGGGACCACCTGGAAAGTATACACTTTCGAAAAAAAAAGAGAATTCTGCACATCGGTCTTAGAGTGATCGGTGAACATATGTAAAAAAAAAGATTACGAAGAATTGAGAACCTCCTCCTTTTTTTGGAGTCGGTTAAAAAAAGATTTTTACTCAATTATTACTTTGTCGTTTGACTGTACATTATTTGATTTCAGTTATCATTTATGAGTGGTCCCAGTCGCCGGAAGAAAATTATTTAATTTTTATGAATCCGGCGACTGGGACCGCGGTCCGAGTTAATTGCGGTCCCAGTCGACGGAAGCCTCAAAAAGCATTATGGGGCGCCGGACGGCCATCATAAAAAATCTATAAACCTATAATTATCCCTTGAAACCAACAACAAAGTGACCAAGTGAACATCTGTGGAGGCCTCCTTCACAACCCGGAGAGTGCAGCGCTGAGAATCCCGTAACTCCACCCTTTTCTCATTTGTCTATGCTTGCATGTAATTTCCCAGAAGACGAGCCTAAGGAACGCAGTCCAGCCAGGGGCGTGCACAGAGATTTCGGGTAGGGTATGCATACATACACTTCCGAAATCTCTGTGCTTATACAACGTTATTTTTTGTTTATGCGAAACCTGAATATAGTTTGTTCAGAATAGAAAATAGCAACTGAATCGATTCCAATCATTTTTACACTATGTTATATTTTTTCCCAAATACATTTAGGCATTGTTGCACCATGGTTACCTAGCGCGCACGGTAGAACATAGTATTGTATAGTATATAACAGCTGACGCCAGAGGTCAACGCCCCGCGCGCCCGTTTGGTCGAAGCTGTCCAGTCTGTGACCGGGTCTAGGATAACAAGTTCATAGCTGTGTGGTTTTTCATGACATCTTTTTGAAATTTTGTACATACCTAGATTCTTTACTTAAAAATACTGGATACATGTTTCAGGTTTCGCATAAACAAAAAATATGGTAAAACTTAAAAAACGTAAACTTACCAGTTTTAATTCAGCTTAATCGCGTACTTTTAGTGTGACTTTTCAACATGTCAACATTGAATTGATGTTTGTGCGAGGCCACAATGAACATCCACATATGTGATTGATGGTAAGAACAAGTCACATAAATGATATCCAAAGTGGCCTTGTAGTTGCACTACAAGGCCGTGAGATGTGTAGTAATTTTTTTTTTCGCAAATGAATAAAAAGAAATGTTATTACCAACTAAACTTTTAATAATAAGTAATAATTTATTTTACAAACAGACAAAATATTATTTTACTGTCTATAAATTAAATGAACGCGCCTGTCTTTTTTTAAATAACTCTGCAAAACGTCCTCGTAAAAATTAGAAGACCGTTTTAAAATCGTTAAAAGCTTTTTTCCATAGAAATCATAGACAAATCTGTGAGTCTGCTCTGGCCCTGTGTGTTTCGTAAATATGTATGGATTCTTTTTAGGCACGAAAATGATCGTTCAGCTGATGCACTACTCACGGGAATCGTAACTATTAATTTTGCTAATTTGTAAACTTCAGGAAATATGGTTGTTAGGTTATTTGCATGTAAATTTTGAATAAGATCAAATATTCCTAACGTTTTAAATTTGTCTGATTTTTATAGGCATCGGAGCTCGTTCCTAAGACGATCCATGTTAAAAAAAATGGCCATGCGAATTCATGAGCTCGATGACCGATTCCTCGCGAAAATTATTACAATATGAACAGTATTTAAGTATTCAAAAGCAAGTAGTCTCACTTAGTCTTTTTTGCATTTAGTACTAAATTATTAGCGGTAAACCAATTTTGGACTTGCTGTAAACTATTGTTTACGTCCTCAAGGTTTGAGCAACGTCTATTGATTTTAAAAATTAACGAAGTATCATCAGCAAACAATACAATATGTGGTAGTTTTTTTTTTATAACCTCCTTTTTGAAATCGGTTAAAAACTAGGATAATCGAAGATCTGGAGTGTCTAGTGAAACCCTGATTAGAAAATAAAAGTGCTCAACAAAACTATTAGAGATTGACGTACCACCGTTACAAAAAATACTCATCTTGTACGGCCGCTTCATTTACCGTCTTATTATTCGTAATCTTATATTTTTATTTGTTTTATGTATGTTCACCGATTACTCTAAGACGGACCCCCGGCCGGACCTATTTGCAAAATATTATTTTTGTTTGAAACGGTTTACTTTCCAGGTGGTCCCATAGTTACCAAGTCAGGAACTGGTAATGGAAGACCAGAGAAATCAAGTGGAACTTTCACAAATCGTAGGGGTAACTAGTGTATTTCTAAGTATTTTCATTAAGTATGTTAAAACACTACAACTTAATAAAGGTACGGAGTAGATCTGATGATGGAGCTGACAGTCGAGGGAACTCCTCAACGTTTCACAGCAGCTACCTTGTGTTTGCGCTTTTTAATTTGTATTGATAAGAGCTTCACACCTAGATAAACTGTCATTGTCTTAAGGGGTCTGTTGGGGTTTTTCGCCGTTGACGATACCCCAGAGTTGTTGTAGGTAATTAATGAGTAACACTAAAACCACCAGTATTGAGCCGCACTTGTTTTATTTACACCTGACCGCGTGACGGAGGTGTATTTACGACTGAATTACATTGTGTTCAAGTTCATTCATTATACAATAGCATTTTGCTATATGAGCATTATTGGCTCGTACATGGTCTTATGATGAAGACGAAAGACAGTTATGGGAACTCTTCAATGGTTTACAGTAGTTACCTTGTGTTTGGACTTAATTAATTTAAATTGATGAGAATATTGCACCTACATGAGTTAAAATGATGGTCGGCAGGTAATCTGATGATGGAGACCATAGGCAGTTGAAGGAAGTCCTTAAAAAATTACAGCATTGATTTTTTTCATAGGACAACCATTACCTACTCGTCATGCTTATGCAACAATCAATTAAAATCAAGAGACTGCATTTAAGTTGCGCAATCGCGTCGCGTCTAGCAATGCTTAAAATTTCATTTTGGTCCAATAGGTATGTTATACAACTTTTATCAAAACCAACATTACGGGTAAACAATTAAAAAGGCATTATAAAATTAAAAGTCTCAATATAAACAAAAAATACATGTCACAGCTCTGATGAGACTTAACACTGTCCAGCGAGTCGTTGCTTCCCGTTGGAAGTTGTTTACTGTCTTTATTTAGAACATTTGGACAAATTGAATCAGGTATTTTTTAACTATTGTCGCATACTTATAGCTTAAAATAGAATATGATTCACCTATTTATAACAAAACAATATTTAAAAAATCCACACGTGCGAAGCCGATACGGTCCGTTAGTATTTAATCATCGTCATTAACCTTTTTATCGTCTCACTGCTGGGCACAGGTCTCCTCTCATACTCCGCTCAGTCTTCGCTGACTGAGCGTAATCACCACGCTTGCTCAATGCAACCCGCATCCGATTTCAGACTTAGGTCCGTATTCCAGAAGGAAACTCAAGTATTGATCTCTGATTAAGCATTACTTAAGACTAGTTTCAACCAATCAAAAGGCTTCAAACGAGACTTAAGTAGAGCCATTAGACCACCACGATTAGTGTTTAAATAATAAACATTAATTCATCAATAACTCATTAGTTCCAAGAAGCGTTCAGTTGATGTGATGTGTTCGAGCGACATAACTTATATCATAATATCATAGTGAGTGTCGTAATCGCGTTACTACACAAAGGCACAGGCCCGAGACTCGCTGGAGAAGCGCGACTTACAGCGCCGCGCCGCCGTAGAGTTGCGTCGGCTTATCGTCTGATACACCCAACCCTTTGAATGTATCTTCTGGAGAGGCTTCTGTCGATACACAAATAGTGTTTGATGGGATTATGTGTCTATGAGCCCAGACGTCGTAGATATGGTTAGGAACTGAATTGTTGCTCATTGGGTGTTAGGGTACGTTATTCTCTGGGATGTGCTTTGTGCTTTGGAGAAAAGAGCTTAGTAGAGGCAAGACGATGCTGCCGGAGTACGCGAGAGTGTGGTTGTGTGTACGTCTGCCGTGCTACTTCTTATTCAGAAGTGAGCCACTAGCTTGTACCCAAGCACTACCACTAACTTGTAACAAGTAGTTTGAAGAATATTCGGGTGCTCCTAGTGAGTGCAGATGCTTGCTACTGATACTATTAGCTACGAACAGATATCTCTGTGCAATCTGTGAGCGCGAATTTTCTTATTAGCGTAAAAGGCAGCTCTATCTAATGACCACCGCCGCGGGGTCCGCTCCAAAAATCGGTGGACATATCGCGAAAAATTGATGTAATATATATGTACTTACTAGATTACTTGTAGAACTGCTGTCTATAACGGTCTCTCTTGATGGTATACTTACCTGTCTTAATATTGTAGTAATATAGTAATTGTCCGCCGTACAAATAGAACTAAAAAGCTCTCGGACTACACTCTCGAGCTCATGGACGATAGACGTGAGATGGTTTTACGTTCGTCAAGTAATGCTTGCAGATACCGGCAGCTCAATAAGCAGATCTCAAAGTCTCTGAAGCGAGACCTACATCGGTATAATACCGAGCGTATAACGGAGGCTATGGAGCGAAACAGAGGCTCTAAAGTTTTCGCTAGGGATCTGACTATTGGGCATAGCCGGCTAAGCAAGCTGAAGACTGATGCCGGCAAAATCATAACGTCCGGGCCCGAGCTTTTGAGGGAAGTCGAGAATTTCTATGGACAGCTCTACACTTCGACGACAAAACCCGCATTAAATCTTGCTGAAGATTCTTGTTCTTTTTTTTTTCCGGTGTGGAAATCCTCAATGGATGTCTGCCGCCCTGGGGTGGGCGACAGGGTCTGTCAGACTCTTACTGACTAAAACCACCCCGGTGTCTCTTCTATCACGAGCGCGCGTGGGGCCGCGGGAGTCTAAATTCTTCCACGGCCCCACAACCTCGTGCTGGCCCGGTCTGTCCGGGCCTCGTCTCCTGCACGGGGTAGTGGGGTGTCAAACTACCCCGTGCATCGCCTCAGAGGCACGCGCCGACATTCAAGCGCCTCCGTCTCGGGGTCCATCGAATAGGGGGCGGGGACTTCTCCATGTCCCTCGCCCCTGGACCCATTCATGGGGGGCGGAAGAGGGCGTTATCCGCCCTTCTTCGGCACCCGGTGCGTCTTCTGCGGCCCGGGAAGGGAGTTCAGATCTCCCTCTCCCGTTCCGCAGCTTCCTTCTGCGACATCACGTCCTCGCAGAAGGACACCACTGCGTCCCACGACTCTGCGCTACCGACCATCCTCCGCACTCCTGCCGGCAGCGTCAGGTCGCCTCCTACTTCATTTGTGAGGACACGGCGCTGCTCCTCCCAAGCTACACACTCGGAGAGCGTGTGCTGCACCGTGTCCTCCCCGCATTGGACGCAGTGGTGGCACCGAGCGTCCGGCCCCCTGCCTAAGCGACGCAGGTACTTGCCGAAGCAGCCGTGCCCCGACAGTACCTGCGTCACCCTAAACGACAGGGAGCCGTGCCTTCTCCCGAGCCAGTCGTCGAGTACTGGCCGGATCGCCTCGACGGTAGCGAGGCCGGCGGTAGGGCGCATAAGCCTCTGCCGCCAGTCCGCCACCAGGGCCTGACGGAGCTCCCCTCGGCGCAGCTCGATCTGCCGCTGCGCCGGACTGGAGCCCCGTGTCCGCTCTTCCTCGCGCCATCGGTACAATGACGCGAGTATTTTCGCCTCTAGGTCCCAGGGCGGGGATCCGGCCAGGACGCAAGCCGCCTCGTAGGAAATCGTGCGATACCCGCGGACGACCCTGACGGCCATCGCCCTCTGTGGCTTATGCAGAATGGCGAGTGTTCCGGCCGTCAGATCCATTGCCCACACAGGGGCCCCATATAGGGCCATGGACCGCACGATTCCCACGTATAACCGCCTAGAGGCGGCGCTCGGGCCCCCCATGTTGGGAAGCAGCGTTTATAGCGCGCCTGCTGCACCCATCAGCTTGGGCGCCAGCCGCCGGAAGTGGGGCCCGAATTCCCATCGGCTGTCGAGCACCAATCCCAGGTACTTCATGGTGGACTCGACATCCGGGCCCCATTGACCACGATATGTGAACCCGGCGCTGGCGCACGCCGGGGGCCATCGAAAACCATGGCCTCCGAATTGTCAAGGGCCACCTCCAGGCCCAGGCGCCGGATGCGGTTCACCACCTGTGACACCGCAGCCGTTGCTATCAACGTCGCTTCCCTGTGCGAGCTCCCCCGGGCAGTGATAAGTGTGTTCCACAGGAGTGGCCCCAATAACGGTCCCTGTGGGACACCGCACGACATTTGGTGCCGACGGGCACCGTCACGTCCCCGATAAATGACGCATCTATCCTCTAGATAAGCCCCTACTATACGGCGGAGGTAGGGAGGCACCCGATGGTATTTCAGGGCCTCCCTAATACAACTCCAGGGTAGGGTGTTGAAGGCGTTGAAAATGTCTAAAGACACTGCCAACACCACCCCACCCCGGGACACCGTATCCTCCACCAGGGCTCTCACGCGCATGATGGCGTCTATGGTGGAGCGCCCCCGACGAAAACCAAACTGGTTGTCGTCCAGGTTCGGCCTCTCTCTGCACAAGTAGCTGACGAGGCGATCTGCGATAGTCCGCTCGAACAGTTTGCCCGCCTCATCAAGCAGCACTATGGGCCGATACACGGACGGCGAGTCCGCGGAGCGCCCCTCCTTCCTGAGCAGGACCAGCTTCCCCTCCTTCCACACACTGGGAAACTGACCCCGCTCGAGGCATGCCGTGAAGAGCCCCCTCAGCTGGGGCTCTAACTCCTTCAGAGCCAGGACGAGAGCTCGGCCAGGAATTCCGTCGGGTCCGGGCGCTTTGTTCTTGGCGCTACTGAAGCTACTGAAGGCGGGTGGTGAATCCATCCTTAGTGCCCTTCAGAAGTTATTTAATTCCGTCATAGTCGAGGGAAAAACGCCACAGGCATGGCACAGCAGTGTGATGGTGCTCTTTTTCAAAAAGGGTGACAACACCCTTTTGAAAAACTACAGACCTATCTCACTTCTGAGTCATGTCTATAAGTTGTTTTCGAGAGTCCTCACGAATCGTCTCTTCTGCAGGTTTGACGACTTCCACCCTCCCGAACAAGCCGGTTTCCGAAAGGGCTTCAGCACAGTAGACCACATACATACGCTGCGGCAGGTTATACAGAAGGCCGAGGAGTATAACCTACCCCTTTGCTTGGCGTTTGTGGACTACGAAAAAGCCTTTGATTTGATCGAGACCTGGGCTGTACTGCAGTCTCTGCAGCGGTGTCAAGTAGACTATCGGTATATTGAAGCGCTGAAGGATTTGTACGAAAACGCCACCATGTCAGTCCGAATACAGGACCAGACCTCGAAACCAATACCTCTGCAGCGTGGTGTCAGACAGGGAGATGTTATCTCCCCGAAACTGTTCACCGCTGCATTGGAGGATGTCTTCAAGGTTCTGGACTGGAAAGGACTGGGTATCAACATCAATGGCAAGTACGTGACATACCTTCGGTTTGCTGATGATATCGTAGTCATGGCTGAGACCGCGGAGAACCTGAGTACAATGCTCGAAGACCTCAGTAGAGCCTCCGAGCGAGTCGGTCTTGAAATGAACATGGACAAGACGAAAGTCATGTCTAATGCCCATGTTGTACCGCAGTATCTCAAGACAAAAGTCTTCGACCAGTATGTGTTGCCAGTGATGACTTATGGAATTGAGACGTGGTCGCTAACAATGGGCCTTGTAAGAAGGCTCAAAGTCTCTCAAAGGGCAATGGAGAGGGCTATGCTTGGGGTTTCACTGCGCGATCGAATCAGGAATGAGGAGATCCGCAGAAGAACGAGAGTAACCGACATAGGCCGAAGAATTGCAATACTGAAGTGGTAGTGGGCTGGACACATTGCCCGTAGGACCGATGCCCGATGGGGTCGACGGGTTCTCGAGTGGCGACCAATCACCGGAAGGTGTAGCGTGGGTAGGCCCCCGACAAGGTGGACCGACGACCTGGTGAAGGTCGCGGGAAACCGCTGAATGCTGGAGGCGCAGGACCGGTCGTCGTGGAGAACCTTGAGGGAGGCTTATGTCCAGCAGTGGACGTCTTTCGGCTGAAATGAATGAACAGTAATTGTATTAATGATACCTATAGATAGATGCTGTGCTGTCATAGTCAAATCATTTTCTTAGAAGTCATTATTGTCCCACTACTGGGCAAAGGTGAAGGTCGCGGGAAACCGCTGGATACGGGAGGCGCAGGACCGGTCGTTTTGAAGATCCTTGGCTATCCTATGTCCGGCAGTAGACGTCTTTCGGCTAAAAGATAATAACGACTGAGCAAAGGCCTCCCTACTTATTTCATTCTATTATATTATACTCGCCCATATTACCCATGCAAGGAGTCTCCGTGAGGCGATAGGAAGCCCAAGGCAGAGAAATCAATTAGCGGCGTTCGCTCGATGTTTACCGGCGGTAGACACCAATGATGCCAGTCGTCGGTGACGTCACGCCGTACAAACACTGTGCAGATAGCTCATGTGTGTTCCCACGTTTGAGCACATAGAGCATCCCAATATAAGCTCGCAATATGAGCGTCGCGGTAAACAACCGCGTGTGCTAGCATTGTGTACAGAATAATAACGGTAGAGCGCTGATTGACATGTTGGGCTCGTGAGGTCCTATTGTGCTGCCTGGGACATCCTTTTTTTTCGGAGTGGAAAATTCTCATGGATGTCCGCCGTCCTGGAACGGGCAGCAGGGTTTGTCAGATTGTTACTGACTAAAAATAAAATTGGTGTCCTCGGGTAACGTGAGAAGGGCGGCGGATCATGTATTTGACTAATATTCATAACTAGTATAGGATAACGATAACCTATTTCAAGTAGAATTTCTCGGCGAGTGGTCCTTGAGTTTTGTGATCAATCCTTTTTTTTTTTTTTTCTTGAATTGAAGTAAAATTTGTTGACAAGAAAACTAAACTAGAAAATAAAAAAGGTTTTGAAATCAATTTAGAGTAAGTATATGACAATGAGGTGATGGAGGTGTTTCTTGATGAATACGGCATGGAGACAGTTGGAATATGTACAGATAGTGGGTGACCAGCTGGGTGACTGACAGGTACGGCGCGGAATAGGCACGGTACAGATCAGGGTGGTGGGCTAATGGAGCTATCCATTAGCCCTCTGAAAGATAAGGAATGGGCTAAAGAAAAGCAGTGGATCAGCGTCCATGCAGGCAGCAGGGAGTCTCCTTATAGGAGTACGCCTCAGCCTCGCCTAGCGATGGACTCAGGCAGCAGCACTGGTTCAGCAAGCAAGAGAGAGAACCTTTGGTTAGACTCAGGTAGCAGCAATGGTTCAGCAAGCAGATGAAGGAACATTGGATAAGCTCAGGCAGTAGCAGTGGTTTAGCAAGTGGAAGAGGGCAGCCTTGGATGAGCCAATAGCATTGTCAAGGTGATATAAAAACACATTGTTTTTTTTAATATAAATTATAAACTAGCGCCTGACCGCAATCCCGCCTCCATCAGGCGGGATTGCGGTCAACAAACAACAATACAACAATGTAAACAACATCTCATGTGATTAGGTATCACATTTTTTTTTTAATATAAATTATAAACCAGTGCTTGACCGCAATCCCGCCTGATGGTAAGCAGTGATGCGATGGTTGATAGTAAAGCGCACTAGTTTATTAAGAGCCTATTCTCTCTAGCCTTGAAGACACTTGTGATGTTTGTGAGTACTTTGTATAGTTAATAATGGATTACTGTTAGATGGTGGGTAGATTAAGAACTTTTGTAAATATACCAGTCTGTTACTAACTCCGGTCTTTATTGACACTACATTGGCGACGAGGCAGTTTTCTTGTTAATTTTATGTGATCCACGTGTGCGATAAAATGCCGATCGTTAAAACAGAACCATTCAACCTAAATTCTAAGCAGTGGCTCGCATATATCGACGCTTGAAAAGCAATCATATCTAAGCGATAAAAATTTGTAAATTGTGTTGTATGCACCATTCGAACCGCCAGATTTTTCTGCGTCGTTTGGTGTATATAACTCAATTTACGAATTTTTGTCGCTTAGATATGATTGCTTTTCAAGCGTCGATATAAGTCGGGTTAATCAGTATATTAAGCTAAACGACATCAGTAACGATTTAAAAGTACCAATGTTAATTACGGTTGTAGGTGACGAAACATATTCGCTTATGTGTGATCTATGCTCACCGTCATTTCCTGAAAATAAAACATATAAGGAATTAGTGAAACTAGTAACGAATCATTTAGAACCACAGCGGTCTGAAATCGCCGAACGACACGTGTTTAGATTGCGTCGGCAGCGTGTCGGAGAATCGCTGACATTCGAATCGCTGATTACCTGCAGGCATTAAAACATTTAGCGGCCACGTGTGACTTCGGGAAGTGTAATTCGTGTTCGACGCTAGAAGAAAATTTGAGGGACCAGTTCGCTTCCGGTCCCGCGCACGACGCCATGAGAACACGAATTTTTGCGGAAATGAAAATTCAATATAAGGAGGCAATCGAACTGGCGCTAGCATTAGAAGCATTGGGCGGGGCACATTGCTGGTAGAACCGATAGTCGATGGGACAGTCAGGTTCTGGAGTGGCGCCGCGTAGCGGAAGACGCAGCGTGGGGAGGCCCCCGACAAGGTGGACCGATGACCTGGTGAAAGTCGCGGGAAGCCGATGGATGCAGGCAGCACAAGACCGGTCATCGTGGAAAGCCTTGGGGGAGGTGTTTGTCCAGCAGTGGACCTCTATAGGCTGATGAAAAAAAAAGAACGTTTTATAATTCGAAGGAACCGGCTGCACGCACGAAAAAACATGACGCATGCGGCGTTACCTCCTTCTGAGGCGTTCCATTTAAGACTTGAAGTGCAAGTGAGAGCGCGGAACGTGCGACAAAGAGGCACAATCGGCCTCCGCGTTCGGCAGCGTTCGACATCTGTCTCTCTCCTACTTGAGTGAGCGATGCGTCCGCGTGGACAGCTGCTGTACATTAATTTTAAATTGAAAAATGCAACCATTCCATCAGTACTTTCTTATGACGTTGTCACGTTTAACTATCGTCAGAGAACCGACTTTACAGACAACCGACTGTTTTTATTGTAACTATATTTTAATCAAATAATTTTCATTCTACGTCTGAGTAGTTCTTCTGGAATGGTATTCTAGTAGGACTCTTTTTACCCGACTACGGCAAAGCAAAAGGAGGGTTATGATTTTGACAGGCTATGTATGTATGTATGTATGTATGTATGTATGTATGTATGTATGTATATGTATGTATGTATGTATGTATGTATGTATGTATGTTCATCTGTTCCCTCGTAACTTCTAAACTACTTATTCGAATTCGATAAATGACATA
Source organism: Sesamia nonagrioides (assembly GCA_017933935.1). Classification (NCBI taxonomy): domain Eukaryota; kingdom Metazoa; phylum Arthropoda; class Insecta; order Lepidoptera; family Noctuidae; genus Sesamia; species Sesamia nonagrioides. Next base: position 224,835 of record JADWQK010000907.1, on the reverse strand, counting down.
TCATTAGAAGCGTCTAAATTGTCTGCTGGTTATAGGCTATATGGAGTTTCACAAAATCTAACGTGGCGCCCTCTAGCGGACAAAATATACAGAGTAAAAAAAAAAAGTTAAGATAAATATGCCGTGTTTGGTATCATTTGAAAGGGCTTAACTTGTACATTTTGAATATATATATATATTACTAGCATTTGCTTGTGACTTTACCTGTATTCATCGGCTGATTGCATATAAATCACATCTTTTCGTTCATAGATAGCTTCTTTACTACTTATCAGAATAAGACCACTGCAGAACCATTAGAAGGGCCTTGATATTCTGTTGGTTATGAGCTTTAGAGCTTGTCACCAAATTTAGTATTACGCCCTCTAGCGGACAAAAAGTTCTATGTTAATACAAAATTAAAATAAATATACCGTATTTGGTATCATCTAAAAGAGCTTCACGAGTACTTTATGTTTGGACATAATCCCTAGTAATGCTTCGTAGAAATTTGAATGTAAACCAGGGTTTGGTAAACGGAGCGATGGGAGTGGTGCAGGCCTTCGAATGGCCTGCTCTTCGGCGCGATCAGTTGGAACAGGAGAACAGCCAAGCGCTGTTCTCATACAATTTGACGACGCATCCATAAAAGCAGATACTAACGGACTTATCAAAATCGAGCCTTGCCTCACTGAATTTGACGGCTTGAGGGGTTCTGGGCAAATTCAGCGTAAAATGCTCCCGCTGATTCTTTCTTGGGGTTGTACTGTACATAAATTAGAAGGTTGTACTCTAGATAAAAAGTTACAGATCTAGGAAAGTCATTGTTTGCTAAAGGACAGGCCTATGTCGCTCTCAGTAGAGTTAAAACCATAGAGGGATTATTTATAAGTGCCTTGGATCATAATAAATTACTTAAAAATCCACAAGACAGTCGATCGTTAGCAGATTGGAAAGATAGATAGATTAAGAAATCTTCCCAGGTCCTCTTAATATAAGTTTTTTTTTTTTTTAATAATTATAAACTAGCGCTTGACTGCAATCCCGCCTGATGGTAAGCAGTGACGCAATCCTTGATGCCTGCGCACTAGTTTATTAAGCCTATTCACTTAAAAAACTTAGGAATAGCAAGGATGACGGCAGTTGAGCCAGGTGATGCAATGTTAAATCCAAGACCAACACGACCAACCATGCTGCGCCAGAGGGAGATTGATCTGGAGACTCTCCACGACCAAACTCCCGACACAACAACATTTGGCGCATCGTACTCGCCACACAACGCAACACAAAGTGCTCAGACGCGTCCTCTGTACGGCTTCACCAGACATCATGCTGGAACACGACGAATCGCTAGGCGGCAAGACTTTGTCTGGTGGGTGGTAACTTCTGCTGGCAGCCGATGTTATGGCCTACCACCGTTAGAAAAACATCCAATCTATTTATACTAACGGCCTCATCCACTAATTCATGACCCATTCGGTGCCATCGACGCAAATGTGCGTCGCTACTACGAAAAACCGGGAGCTTCATGCGGGAAAACCGTTGCTATACGCGCTACGCTCCAAGCGCTACGAAATAGTAAAATAGGACATCTCTACATATTACTATACGCCGATACATAAGTCAAAAGAGATGTCGTATGTTAACTACCTAGTTTTTAGTTCGTCAATTTAACTTTTATTAATATTACGCGCCACAAATACACTTTATCACCAAAATAGTACAAATAATAAAAAGTTAAAAAACTAAAACCCAACTACGACAAAAAACGACGCTGAAAAAGTATAAAACAAGATTTTCAGAATACTGAACTGAACAAAGTTGCTAATATAGTTGCAAGTAAATGGACACAGTAGACTCTACCAAGATGCCTTCGTTGTAAATTGACAATAATGTCGATACTACGTATACTAGGGCGTAGTCACACGTTACATATACCTACCGTAGCACTTTCATAACGTGTGACTGCGGTTTTCCAAACATGAAAATTTATCTCTAAATAGTGAATATTGCATACTTCAGAATAGTATCGTAAGACATTATTGTCAATTTACAACGAAGGCATCTTGGTAGAGTCTACTGTGTCCATTTACTTGCAACTACATTAGCAACTTTGTTCAGTTCAGTATTCTGAAAATCTTGTTTTATACTTTTTCAGCGTCGTTTTTTGTCGTAGTTGGGTTTTAGTTTTTTAACTTTTTATTATTATCTTATTTAAATATTGTTAACATGCAGCTAGCGTAATGGGCTGCAATTTTGTTATATTATAGTAGCCGGCCCAGCTTCGCACAGGTGCAATGCTGATACTAAATAAGTAAATACACTACAGAAAAACTGTGAACGTTGTATAAAAAACATAGCTCCCGCTGGCCCGGCCGGTCAGTACCGCCGCAAACGCGATGCCCCGCATTTTTTAAATCTGTAATATGTTCGAAAATATTAATTTAAATCATATGATGTAAAGGGCGATAAAGATCCATATTAAGTCAACTATTTATTTAAGGTTACGTATTAAATTGTATAGGGATTATTATTGTATTGGTTAAAATCGCTTCGAAAATTAGCCAATATGAATAATATATATATATATTTTTAATCATTATAAACTAGTGTTTGACTGCAATGCCACCTGATGGTAAGCAGTAATGCAATCGTTGATGATAAAGCGCGCTAGTTAATCAGAAATATTTTATTTGTGATACATAGGTACAGTGGTTATTCAGATTCAAGGATAACTTGCGCCATGATGAGCCTATTATATGCAAACAAATACAAATAATAAAATATAACTAAATAAATGATTACATAGGAATAATAAAGTCAAAAGGTCATAATAATTTCTTAGGTTAGCGTCAAAATCATTCTGATTTAAATAAAATATTGTCAAATAAGTAAATCACATAACATTATCAAAAATGAAGTCAAAACAATTAGTTAAATAAATGTCAAAATAATTTGAATTAATACAAAGTCAAAGAAAATATAATTACACAATTACACCAAAAATTACAATTATACAATGTCAAGATTTATCCAATAAAAAGTCCGATACTCTATAATAACATTTGACACAGCATGCTTCTTAGTTTTAGTTTAAACGAATTAACAGGCAAAGGAGATGTTTCAGAAATGTATGGAGCCTGGGCCAGCACATTGTACACTTAATGCTAGGTATAGTTACGCTATAGTTAACTGTTTTAATGTTAATTTCCTATATTTTGGCCTAGTTTTTATACAGATTCAATTTAACTCGGCCAAGGAGTGCAACAGAATTACTAATAAATATGGTGGTCGGCAACAAGCGAAATAAGATTTTGACAATGACATTTGATTGAAGTGTCATGTATCTAAGGCTATCGTATCTATATAATCGACCATATGACTGCGAAAAAAACAAAACATGAATTCCGAAAATACGGTCCATTAAATAAACACAATCAACTCAAATCAACACTCGACACGAACACAACGGGAAAATAGAACTGTCAAAGTCGCCAATCAAACAAAATCAAAATTGTTTATTTCAAATTAACCAACAGTTGGTGCTTTTGAATAGTCAATGTCGGTCAGTCCAAGAAAAGTGCAGCTAAATGGCACGTTCCAAAGAGTCTACTCTTCTCGTCTTCGTCTCGTAGATTTCTAAATCTATGGAGAAGAACGTCCAAGAAACTCCATGGACACTCTTTTAAAATCATAATAAGGATTACATGTCTTCATTACATATTTCTGTTGCTTCTATCATGTGAGCACAATGTATAATTATAAAAAATAACGAAAGGATAGAAAATTAATTACGCCCACTGGCAGCTAAGAGATGACCACTCTCCACTGGCGGCCCCCGTTCACGAGTATGACGCGCGCATCAGCCCCACTTAGCTCAACCATTTTGAAGGGAACCAAATGACCCAACAACACGCGCCACCATCAGCAAGACATGTGAGTGAGCCTGACAAACTCAACTGCCATGCTCGTAATGTCAAACAAGTTATATATAAAAAAAAAAAAACCATAGTCCATGGTGCCTCACATTCACAAACTTGAAAAGTGCTTTTATGTTATACAATACTATATTACTTGCAAAATCATGGTAGCAAAATCTTGTGCACAATTGAAATAAACAAATAAAAATAAAAAAGGAATATTTGGAAAACAACAAAAAGGGGGAATGGTATCTCTTCCAAACCTACAAAATTGTCTGTGGCTGTGGAGCAAGACTGGCATTTAGCCAAGCATTTTTATCAAGAATATAATCTTCCAGTTTATAATATGCTTGTTTACACAGCGTGCGTTTAATGCATTTGTTTTAAATTTAGACTCATTGAGTTGTTGAATCGCTAGCGGTATTTTATTATAAAATTTTACATAAAAGAACTATTTACTTTAGCCAGTCTGCACCGAGATTGATCTAAGTTGTCTCTATTCCTAGTATTAAAATTGTGCCTGTCACTTATCTTATTAAAAAGATCAATATTTTTCCGAACATACATAATGTTTTCGTAAATGTATTGACAAGGGACCGTAAGGATGTTTATTTCTTTAAATAGTTCCCTAAGAGAATCGCGTCTGCGGAGATTATATATGGCTCTTATAGCTCTTTTCTGCAGAATAAAAATAGACTCTATGTCTGCAGCCCGTCCCCAAAGCAAAATACCGTATGACATGATACTATGAAAGTAGCTAAAATAGACTAGTCTCGCAGTATCTACATCAGTAAATTGACGGATTTTTCTGACAGCGTATGCTGCTGAACTAAGCCGTCCTGCCAGAGATGTTAAATAAGGACCCGAAAACCGTGTTTTCGACGAATTCGAGTTTCTCCTTGTTCAATACAATATCGGAGTAAGTACTTTTAACATTTGGTAACGCAAATCTTATACACTTTGTCTTTTTTTCATTTAGTACTAAATTATTATTTTGGACTTGCTGTAAAGCATTGTTTACGTCCTCAAGGTTTGAGCAACGTCTATTGATTTTAAAAATTAACGAAGTAACATCAGCAAACAATACAATATGTGGTTGTTTTTTTAATAGATGCGGTAGATCATTTATGTATGCCAAAAAGAGGAAAGGACCCAAAATTGAGCCTTGCGGTACACCCATTTTGACATTCAAACCCGGAGAATTGACACCATTTATCTGAACTTGCTGTTGTCTATCAATTAAATAAGATTTTACCAAGCTGAGTGCAAGTTTACCCAGCCCATAATGTTCAAGCTTTAAAAGTAAGGTTTCATGATTGACACAATCAAAAGCCTTTGAGAGGTCACAAAAAATCCCTATCGCATCTTGGGCTTCTTCCCACGCTGCAAATATATGTTTTAATAAAGTGACACCAGCGTCAGTCGTACAACGTCCTCTGGTGAAACCATACTGTTGATCGTGGAAGATTGTATTGCTGTTAAAATGATAAAGCATTTGATTAAGCATAACTTTTTCAAACACCTTACTGAAAACAGGCAATACCGATACGGGTCTGTATTTATTGGTGTCCTTATGGTCACCGGATTTAAAAAGTGGTATTACCTTACTGTATTTCATTATATCTGGGAAGACGCCTTGATCCACACACAAATTAAATATGAAAGCTAAGTATGTTGCTATGGTCTCAATTATAGATGTGAAAGAAAGAAAGAAAGAAAGAAAAAACGTTTATTTGCATTAAACATGACGCAAGCGTTTACAAGAACATAAAAATAAGAAATTGTTGAGGGAAACATGCGTCATATCCACGCAAAACGGCTGTCGCTCAGCATTATGCTGCGACTCTATGCAAAAAACAGAGCCCAGCGCTGGTTTTCAGCGACAGCTGGCATGTGCATACTTTAACAGTCATTCCCCATAGGTCTTCGGTTATTTTGACCTTTATTTGCCGGAAAGCCTTTATGAATGTCATATCTATACTAATATATAAAGCTGGAGTGTTTGTTTGTATGTTTGTATGTTTGTTTGTGCGCGCTAAACTCGGAAACTACTGGTCCGATTTGAAAAATTCTTTTTGCGTTAGATAGCCCATTAATCCAGGAAGACTTTAGGCTATATAACATCATGCTGCGGCCAATAGGAGCGGAGCATAACTAAACCACGCGAACGACGTCGCTGGCGGCCGCTAGTGGTTTATATGTTTGAATTGAAATTCAACCGGACAGCCTGGCAAGTTTGTTTTTAATAAATTAATCGAGGCTTCTGGGGAGGAATTTAGAGCTTCCGTTGTCCTAAGAGGTATATTGGTGAAATAATTCACAAACTCTTGGGCTACCTCTACGTTAGAGCTTTTGGGACCATGTGGAGTCTCTAATAAATATTCAGTACTGCGTAATTTATTCCTACCAGTTTCACTATTAATAACTTTCCACACAGTCGTCATAAATAGTGTCATGGCTACCTTTAAAAAGGGTTATCTCATTATAAACGTTTCAAATAATTAATTATTATATACTTGTATTTTTATTCAAATTAATTTTGTAGTATTTTTATGCAAATCTATTATTTTTTTCCTTTTTTTTATATACTGTACATAGTGGTGGCCCAAAATGAAACATCTCCTTTTTTAGCTCTCTTGGCAATTCCGCGGCCGGCGGCCTCCGTGGCGCAGCGGTCAACACGCCTGCCTGCGACGTGGAGACCCCGGGTTCGATCCCCGGCCAAGTCATGATGGAAAACGATCTTTTCCTGATTGACTTGGGTCTTGGATGTTTATCTATATATGTATCTATTATAAATATAGTATCGTTGAGTTAGTATCCCGAAACACAAGTCTCGAACTTACTTTGGGGCTAGCTCAATCTGTGTGATTTGTCCGTATATATTTATTATTTATTTTATTTTATAATTTATTATATATAACTGGCGCCATGTGAAACAGACTTTTATACATTAAACAGTATTCGTTTTTGGAATACACAGACGACTTTCGTCCCTTTGGGTCCGATTGAAAGCTACAGATGCTAAAGTTTATAAATGTGGATTTTGTTTAACGAAAACTGCTACTTCAAATAAATATAGTGACGGTAGTGGTAGAATGTTGTTCTTTTTAAAGAAAGGCACACAGCTCTCTGTTGACTATAAACCAAACATAGCTCGAATGCAACGTTTTTGTGCTTTAAATGCAATATCTTTGTTGGTGGAATTCCCCCAAAAAATTATGCCATATCTGAGAACAGATGCCACCAGCCCATGATACGCAATTATAACTGGAGTGTATTTTATATGCAAGTGTATGTAGAGCATAAGCAGATTCACTAAGTCGTTTGCATAGTTGTTGAACATGTGGCTTCCAGGTCATTTTGTCATCAATATATAGGCCTAAAAATTTACAATTGTCTACTTCCTCTATTTTTTGCATGTCATAATTTATATTTAGGTTATTTGGTGCTGGTAAACGTTGTCTAAAGTACATTAATTTAGTTTTGCTTAAGTTGGTTTTAAGGTTACCAATTCATGACTGAGCTCAACGTGTTGTTTATATCATCTTCAAAAGTATTTATGTCTTTACACTTAACGGTTACTGTACTGTCATCCGCAAAAAGAGTTACAGGATTATCAGTGGCATTGGGTAAGTCATTGATATACAATATAAAAAATAGTGGCCCCAAAACGGTTCCTTGAGGAACAACGTAATTTGGTTAACGTTCACATGATCTGAAAGTTTCTTCTTTTCTTGTTATGATATTCACTCTAGTCAATTCAGTGTATTGGCGACGGCCTAAGATTCAATTTTTTTTTTTAACAATATAAACTAGCACTTGACCGCAATCCCGCCTGATGGTAAGCAGTGACGCAATCGTTGATGGTAAAGCGCACTAGTTTATTAAGAGCCTATTCACTCTAGCCTTGAAGACACTCAAATTGTAGTCCGACGGAAAAACCGCCGCTGGCAAATTGTTCCAGTCCCGCGATGTACGCGGTATAAAGGAGGAGGCGAAACGCTTCGTCCGGATCGTAGTGGTGTTAACAACGTAAGGGTGGAAACTAGCCATACAACGGGTCGTCCGATGTTGGAACGGAGACGGGGGAATTAAATCATGCAATTCCCTCGCACACTCCCCAAAATGCATCCTATAAAACACCGAAAGGCTGGCTACTCTACGCCTATGCTCTAGGCTTTGGAGACCATCTCGAGTGAAGGTGAGGAAGGTGCCCAATTTTAAGACATTGCCTCTTATTCCATATTCATTAAGTCTACGCAACAATAAATTATGTTCAACATAGTCGAAAGCTTAGCTATCCATAAAGATAGAGCAGATAGGTATTCTTTGGTCAACATTAACCATAACAAAATTCAGAAAGTCATATATGGCCATATTTATTGATTTATTTTGTCTGAAACCTTTTGTTCTTTTGCCAGAATATTGTTACTCTCTCAATAGTTATTCAGTTCTTTGTAAATGTGCTCCTCAAAAATTTTTTTTTGGATATAACTGGAACCATGGCAATAGGTCTGTAGTTTTCTAGACATTCACTATTATCTTTTTTGAAGATTGGTTTTATGATAGATGTTTTTAATTTGTCGGGGTAAATTGTAGTTTCAATAGATATATTTATCAGATAGGAAAGATGAGCAGAAATATTCGTAGCAATATACTTCAAGACTTTAGTTGATATCCCATCATAACCTACAGTGTTCGTATTTTTTAAACTTCTAATAATCTAAAATAAATACATCATGTAGTAAGCATGGCTTCAAAAACATAGACTTTTGCTTAGTAGACTTTATAAAGTGAGTGAGTGGTGAGTGAAATTTTATCTATGAAATAATTATAAAAGCATTAGATATTTCAAAAGGGTGAGTTGTTATTACCACCAATAAAAAAAAAGCATCTTAGAGACGGAGCCATCATCTTATCGACCACTGACGGGAATCGTTACAGCCACCACCTGACGCGCGTCCTAGTTACTGCCTGCTGCGTAAGTCCAAAGCACGCAAGCACAGAACATGCCGGGTGTCAAGTGTGGAGGTTGCGGTCGGTTTGCTTCGGCGCTGGAGGGCGCTAAGTGTGGTGAGTGCCGGGGATTATATCACAGAGCATGTGTGGGGATCCCTAACAAGGCAAATGTTAGCATTAACTGGCGTTGTCCTGATTGTAAGAAGAATATTGTTCGTAACAATAGGGCGGAGACTCCGGTCAGGGGTCCCGTGCAAAGCCCTCCCACCGAAGAAAAAGGGACTCCAGGGTTTGCAGGCTCCAGTACGCCAAATAGTCCTGTGAAAAGTTCAAACTGTGAACTCACGCAGACCGTTAGTGTTGCCTCGACGCCCCCGCCGCATGAGACCCCAACTACTTATGTCACCGCCAAGCAATTATCGTCCGTATCTGGAACGGACTTACGGGTCATTATCGAGGAACTGAGGATGGCGCGTGCAGAGATCCAGGCGTTCAGAAGGGAGATGGAGGTGGAAATGGCGGAGCTGAAATCCACCTTAAATACCTGCAGCACGCGCATCGACGGTCTGGAGGCCAGGGTTGACGCGCTGGAGCAACGCGCTGCTTCGGGGTCCACGAACTCGGCCAGTGTGGACAGGGTGGTAGAGGAATTGAGGAGAGAGCTTAACGACAGGGACCAGGAGCTCCTCGCTAATGACATAGAGGTGTCAAATTTGCCGGAGGGAAAAGCGGAAAACCCCATGCATATAATAAAGCTCATTGCCCACAAGCTGGGGGTCAGCCTTGACGATCGTGACATTGTCAGCGCGGAACGTGTTGGAGGAAGGCACCTCAATGTGACGAGCTCAGCTGGTCCGACTGAGTCTCGTCCGCGGCCGATTGTTGTACGCTTTGCTCGCCGGGACTTGCGCGACCAGCTTCTGGCAAGCGCGCGTGTGCGACGCGGAGTGACCACGGCCGACCTCGACATGTCAGTTCCATCGCAGCGATTCTTCCTCAACGAGCGGCTGACGAAAGCCAATCGCTTGTTGTTTCGTAGGGCGCGGGATGCGGCCGGCCGCCTTGATTGGAAATTCGTATGGACCAAGCAGGGCCGAATACTCGTCAGAAAGATGCCTGGAGACAAGGCGCAGAGGATCCGCACTGACGAGGACTTGTCTCGTGTCTTCGGGACTGAAAAGGAGAAAGCATAATTTTTTTTGTGTTTATTTGAATGTGCATGGTTTTATTAATCATGTTTGTGGTATGCATCGTAGCCGTTTCCATGGTGTGCTCAGTCTTGGATTGGAGTTGTATGGAGTTTGTGTCAACATATCAGCCTATTTTAATTTATTTTATTTCATGCTCATGCTCTGTTTATTTATATTATATGTGCAAAGTCTATTTTCAGCTAGTCTATTCAAATCAAATTGTGTATTTCTTGTTCTTATATGTGTCTTACGTATTTACTCTTACTGTAGTGCCCAACTTCACGTCCATAGAACACCTTCATATACTCATTCTTGTCTGACACTTCCACATCTGAAACCTATGGCTTTTAGCACTGATGGCTCCCAGTAAACATATTAAGTTCGGTCTACTAAATGCGGGCTCTCTAGGGACAAATCAGGATGAGTTTTTGATTGCCATGGGTAACCACTCTGTGGACATCATGGCTATCAACGAAACCTGGTTACGCAAGGGGGAAGAGGACCGGGCACCTAGGGTACCTGGGTACAAATTCAGGCACGTACCTCGACCTGTGACTACCCGAGGTGGACGTGGCGGGGGAGTTGCCTTTTATATAAGGAGTGGCATTAACGCGCGCGTAAAGACCCATCCTGACCACCCTGAAGTGGAGCAGCTCTGGCTGGGCTTGAACATCAGCAGAAGAAAGCTTCTTATTGGGACCGCATACCGCCCGCATTGGCAGGACCTGGAGCTTTTCCTTGACGCCATAACTGCCAGTATTAGTGCACTAGCCCCATATGATAATTTGGTACTGTTGGGTGACCTAAATGTGAATCTTTTAGATGCACACAGCTCAAAATCAAAGCAGCTTGCCGACTTTTTTAATTGCTTGAACCTTTCTCAATTGGTTCAGTCAGCGACACACTTCGTGGGTAACAGTAGTTCGCTTATCGATATCGTATGTACTGATGCTACTACAACGCGAAATGTTAGGGTGAACTATATCAGTGAACTCAGTCACCACTCATTCATTACATATGAGTCTATTTTTAAGAAACCCAAGGCTAAATCTAGGGTGATTGAGTTTCGCTCTTTTTCGGACATCATTTTGGATCAATTCCAAAAGGATCTGAACATGATACCATGGTCTACTGTGGGAGATTCACGTGATGTTGATACTATGGTGCATACCTTTAATGCATGCCTGCTTCAGCTTTTTGATCTTCATGCTCCCGTCAAGAAAAAGACCTTCTATAAGCGACCTACACCTTGGATCACTGACAATATTCGTCTCATGTTCAGGCTGCGGGATGAAGCCAGGGACAGATGTCGTCAAACCAAAGAACCGCACCATAAGCAGTACTACCTAGATCTTAAACGTGAGGCTGCCGCCGCATTGGTGAGGGAAAAAACCGCTTATTTCGCAAAAAAATCAATGATCAAAGTCAGGACCCCAAACTTTTGTGGCGTAATCTAAAGTCAGATGTACTTCCCGACCACAAAGAAAGGCTGTTGCCAAGCCATTTTGACAATCCAAACAATATCAATGTGGCATTTTTGGATGTTCCAGGAAATAGTAACGATAATGTCTCGTTGATATCCAACTTCCATTCACGCAGGTATAGTCCAGCCGAGTTCTCGCTCTCTGCAACCAACCAGGACACAATTCTAAAGATAGTCAGAGGTCTTCGATCAAATGCCCGGGGTGTTGATGGTATCAGCTTGGAAATGTTAACACTCACATTGCCAACTACCTTGCAGGTCATCACTGATATCATAAACAGGTCTATAGAATCGAGTACATTCCCTGACTTCTGGCGGCGCGCAAGTGTTCGCCCTATCCCTAAAATTAGCGATCCAGCCACTTTGAAAGACCTGAGGCCAATAAGTATACTGCCCTGCATGTCAAAGATTCTGGAGCGTGTAGTGTATCTGCAGGTGGTTGAGTACTTGGAGGATAACGACATTCTCCCTGAACTTCAGTCGGGTTTCCGTAAAGGAAGAGGCACTGCAACAGCTCTGATGGACGTAGTAGGAAACATCCTAGAGGCACGTGATAGGGGTGAGGGGTCGATCCTGGTCCTGCTGGACTTCTCTCGGGCTTTCGACGCTATTAATACTAATCTACTGTTGTCAAAGCTAACATACTATGGCTTTGACTGTGGCACTGTGGAATGGTTTAGCAGCTATTTAACTGGAAGGACACAGTACGTGCAGATCAACAAAGGGGACGGAACCATTGTTTCATCCCCTCCACTCCAGGTAACCAGAGGGGTCCCGCAGGGATCGATTTTAGGCCCATTGTTGTACATACTCTACAGTGCTGATGTTGCTGGATCTTTTGTCAACTGCAAATATCACATGTATGCTGATGACATCCAGTTGTACATGTCCTGCAAAGGAGATGATGCGGCGTTGGCGGTGCAAAGAGTGAATGAGGACCTACATAGAGTGGCAGCCTGGTCTGAAGAGAACTCTCTGGTTTTGAACCCACTGAAGTCCAAGTTCTTGGTGCTGGGGACTAAGAAACAAGTTGCTGCAATTCTATCTGTCAAACCAGAGATTGTGATTAAGGGGGAGAGAATTGAGCGAGTGGAGCAGGCATGTAGTCTGGGTCTAATACTGGAACCAGAGTTGCGTTTTCAGGCTTATTTGAGGAAGGTTCTAGGAAGTTGTTTTTATAGGCTTAAGGTATTATACGGTATACGTAAATTTCTTAGCTTACCACTTAGGAAACTACTGGTTGATAGTCTGATTTTATCTAAGCTCAACTACTGCGACACCGTCTATGGACCCTGCTTGCTAGGTAGGACGGAGAGGTTGATCCAGCGAATTCAGAATGCCTGTGTTCGTTTCTGCATTCATGTCCCTCCCAGGCATCATGTGACACCATACTTAAACGAACTCAATACTTTGAAAATGGCAGCCAGGCGGAAACTTCACTTAGCAAGTTTAATGTTCGGTATTGTCACAACTCATAAGCCGCACTATTTATATGAAAAGCTCACCTGGCGACAATCTCTCTACAAATACGGTCTTCGTTCTGTGGTGGGCCCACTAAACATGGCGCAGCATAGAACAGCAGCATTCAGAGGCAGTTTCAAGTTTGCAGCCACACGCTGCTGGAATGATCTTCCACCACCAATGCGAGGCCTAAAAACAATAGGATCTTTTAAATGTCAATTAAAGAAGCTATTATTACAGGCACAAATATCAGATAAATAAATGAATAATATGATTTTTCTACACTCACCTCATATGTTTATGGCCGGCGGTGCTTGGTATCTGATGGCCACTGATCATTCGAAAATGTGCAGCGCTGTGGCATGGCATTCGGCCTATTGCTTGCTGGGACTACTGGCAGCATTGCTCCTGTCCACATTCTGTGCATGTTGATAACCTCATCAACATTTTCCTGTCCCATACAAATTTATTAGTTGACATTCTATTTATTAAACACATTTTCATAGTCTCTTATAATTACAAATAAAATTCCAATAATCGTATTATCTAGGTACCTATTTAAGTTGTGTTGTTCTTATATTAATATAATTTTTGTTTATTTTTTGACCGTATTTCTATTCGGACGTCCGTATCATACCTTCGTGTGTTTTGGAGCCCCAAAGCTCCTTGTATGATGTAGCATGTCGGGTCACCCTCCAGTTTCCAGTCCCAGGGTTTCGTCTCTCACAAATTACTCACTGATGCACAGATAAAACACCGACACATAACTTAGCGTAACTTTATACATAAGGGCATTTTGTAGCTCAACTGTGTGGTAATAATTATTGTTAATAGAAATGGTAATAGCAATAATAATAACGGTATCAAGCAATGTAAACAATAATGCATGTTGTAAGCGCGTAGCCGCGTGCGACAAACCACTTACCACAGACTATGTTAAAAAATACTGTCAAATCGGAACCGGACGCTTCTTAATATTGCCACTATATGAAACGTGTCATTTCTGAGGATGATATTCTCGTAGTTTTTATATATTCTGTTTTTAATTTTTAAAATCCTGTTTGTGTTTATTGAAGCTGTTCTCTCACCATTTTTACTGTACTACCGTCTCGATGCCAATTTAATTGTTTGTATGTTTGTATTTTTTGTTGTACTTTTATGTTTTTATTGTTACTGTACTACCGTCTCGATGCCACTTTTAATTGTTTGTTGCACCGGGTGACGTCTTTACGTCGGCGCCGGTTGTCGCTGAAAACCAGCGCTGGGCTCTGTTTTGCATAGAGTCTCAGCATAATGCTGAGCGACAGCCGTTTTGCGTGGATGTGACGCATGTTTCCCTCAATTATGTCTTATTTTTAGTGTTTTTGTAAACTTTTGCGTCATGTTTACTGCAAATAAACGTTTTTTCTTTCTTTCTTTCTTTCTTATTATTTTATCATTTAATTTAATGCTAGATATAGTATCATTTGGTAGATTTTGTTTAGATTCATTTATGATTTTCCATGCTGATCTACTTTTATTATCTGACGCGCTAATCAAATGACTATTTTGTGCGCGCTGTGTTAATTTGATTACTTTTTTATATCTTTTAGAAAAATCGTAGTTGAGCGAGGTGATGCAATGTTAAACCAAATAGCACGACCAACGATGCTGCACCAGAGGGAGACTGATCTGGGTCTCCAGATCAGTCTCCCTCTAGTGCAGCATCGACGACCAAACTCCCGACACAATAACATTTGGTGCATCGTACCCAGCACACATCGTAACACAATCGCTCAGACCAGTCCTCCGTACGGCTTCACCAGACATCATGTCGGAACACGACGAATCGCTTGGCGGCAAAACTTTGTCTGATGGGTGGGAACTTCTGCCGGCGGTCGATATTATGGCCTACCACCGAGATAATTCAAAAATAAAGAACCGATGTAAAAAGTAAATGACAAAAAAAATTTTATTGTGGGATATACATAAGAGATAGATATATGTATGTGTATAGTATATATGTGTGTATGTATGTATGCCATCGCGGACTTTTCTGTAGACCTTTTCAATGTGTAAAATATTTAGAACATTATTTTTATAAAATTCGTAGGGTTCAGCTTGCGTTTCACTGCAAACGCGAAAAAAATAATTAATTACGGATTCACACTAGAAACCGCAAAAATAATAGTATTTCTCCAGAATTTAATGAATGTTTTTCGACATATAAAGCTTTTTTTTAAACACTCTATTAAAAAAACCGCATCAAAATCTGTTGCCTGGTAGAAAGAGAAAGCGACTTTGCCTTATACTATATAGTGATGATTATAATTTGTAAACAGTTTATGGAATAACCGTATGTCCATTCTTCTTCTTCAGCCTATAGAGGTCCATTGCTAGACAAAGGCCTCCCCCTATATGTATATTATCTATAACAAATAACAATTAAAACCGTCGAAGGAACTGACCTCTAATGTAAATAAAGATTACTATAATCAAGTCTGCCTTGCTGTCCTAAACCGACAAATCTAGGAATTGTAATGATCAGGAAACTTTCTTCGTAAGGGTCACATTCAATTAAGCTGTGTTTGTATGGTTGTAAATCAGTTCAACTCTTGAAAAACCATTTGAATGTTTTAACATAAGATGAGCTCAGTATCGGCTGGTAGGTCAACGTATTACCACAGTATAAAAATCATACAGTAGGTCGACGCTTTTGATCTCGTGTAAAATGCCGACATCGTCTAGACAGTAACACATCGGCCAGGGTGGTCACAATTAAACAATATTTATGAAATTATTTATTTATTGCAGATCAACATCGATAGCTGTATTATATTTGATTAATTAGCTATTTTTACTAAGGAAACAACTCGACACAGATTTAAGTTATTTAGATGGCATTTTCGTAACCAGCACCCCAATTCACCCCGGAATTAACACTAATATCATATTAATATACATTTAAATTGGCGCCCGCCATCTTGGATTTTAAAAAGGGTGGCTTTTTCGTAACAAGCACCCCAATTATACTCAAAATTGACACTCATATCAAATTATAAAAAAAATGACGTCCGCCATTTTGGATGTCAAAAAGGATGGCTTTTTCGTAACAAGCACCCCAATTATACTCAAAATTGACACTCATATCAAATTGTAAAACAAACAAATAAAAAAACAAACACGCGTTAGCCCTTAATGATAGATACCGAGCTACGAACATCGTTTTGTTCGTAGCTCGGTTGCCGCTTACCCGCGTCTCGCCCCTTACACCCCGCACGATTGCTCTGTCTAGACGTCTTCGTCGGACGACTGTATGATTTTTAGACTGTGGTATTACTATATCGGCTGGTAGGTCAACGTATTACTATCAGGTATAGATGAAAGGATATGACAAATTAGTGGTTAGTAGATGGTGGTTAGTGGCGTGTTAGTGTAGTGTGGGACACAGGCAGCAGAACGTATATTCACAAGGCTGTGGTGAAACTGACATAAAACAGCGGGTTCGAGAAGATGCTCGCTATAAACATTTGCCTACGTTAATAGAATACGGTTCGATATACACCTACTGGGTCTGGAAGAAGATACTGATTATCATGTACGGTCGCTAACCCAGATAAGTACCTAATATACCAGTGTACTCGGTTGACATACTTATCTTGGCTCTCCGACTGTACCTACGACTCCAAAGAAAAAGAACAAACATAGCCATATTCTTATGTAGGCAGAAGTGCGGTGCAATATGACACAGCAATAACGATTTATGGTTCATAATTAACTGCCAACCTCATCATTCTCCTGCCCTTGTCCCAATTTATTTGGGGTCGGCGCAACATGTCTTTTTCTTCCATACATCCCTATCAGAAGCCATCTCGGCAGTCACCCCTTCTTAGCCATATCATCCTTCATACATTCCATCCATCGTTTCTTTGGTCTTCCCCTACTCTTATAGCCATCAACATTCATAATTAAAACTCTCCTCACGACATTCTCCTCATTTCTCCGTAACACATGCCCGTACCATGACAACCGATTTCCACACAACTTTTCAGCTACCGGTGCCACTTTCAGACTTCCTCTTATGTACTCATTTCTTATTCTATCCATTCGTGTAACACCACACATCCCTCTTAGCATTCTCATCTCGGCTGCATGCAATTGCCTTTCATTCATCCCTTTCGTAGCCCAACATTCTGATCCATACAAGACAGCAGGTCGGATCATGGTTTTATATATTTTCCCCTTCAGTTTAAGGGGAATGCGGGAGTCGCAGATTGTTCCCGTGACCTGCCGCCATTTCATCCACCCAGTGTTAATTCTGTGCTTAACCGTCCGATCTATTTTGCCATCGCTTTGCACGAGTGAACGGAGATACCGAAAGTCGGAGCAGATAGGGAGAAGTGCGCCATCAAGCGCTATGGCTCCAGAAGTGGAGAGACCGCCGAAATCGCAGAACATATATTCGGTTTTGGTTCTGCTGATTTTCAAGCCAACATTCTCCAGCTTCTGTTGCCATTTCTCCAATCTGCTCTGGATCTCAGGTCCATCTTCACCGACGAGAACAATGTCATCGGCGAACAGCATGCACCAGGGTGCCTCCTCCTGGATGTCCGACGACCGAATTACCTGCTACGAATTAACTGCCAACCTATTTATATATATATCTAAGTGCGTCGTCTATTCGTCACAGAGTGTTGTATGAAATGGACCTTCATATATGATTGTCGTATGTTCATCGCACGAGGTAGGCCCCGGGTAGTCTCTCAACTGGTACCGGATTCCGGTCGAACTCGGAATTGTTGGAAAGTTTTGTGCCTCAACAGGCGTGTGTTCCCGTATTCGTCACTCTTAGTGTTGTTGCTCCTAAATATGTGTGAATACGATAACGCGGGAGGTATTCGACGGATGATAACGAACAACATCACATATGAATCTTGCCTAATTATATCGAATTGATCGTTTTATACTTATTAATTCAAAATGTAAGTAAAAGTTACATGTATACTTATAAAAAAAAACATTTTCGATAAATGGCACTGTATAATAATAATCTCTGCTACCATATAATGCCTGTAAAGCCCGATGCTTTTCTATTTTTAACACCGAAGCCAAATAGGAAAATTACTATTACCTATTACAACCTAGGAAAATTCTCAAAGTACGGATCCAACCTACAAAATTAAGTGCTTGGCCAGACTGAAAACGCGGCGCAAGGCGCGACGCGGGAGCGGTGACGCGCGCGATTTTTCTGTCCGCAGTCAAGCGCGGTGTCTACGCGCGCGGTCAGTATGGAATGGTTTGATATCCCCGCTCACCGCGCGGTTTCTCGTTTGCCGCCCGCGCACTCACTGCGGATACTTTCATGAACGAACTATGGTTTGAGTTGCACGCGTACTCCTCGTGTTAAGTCGCCCGTGTCTCTCGCCGCGCCCGCGTGATCACTATTGACGCTTAAATTAAGTTTCATATGTTTGAGTACGAGGCACCACGCCCGCCCCGCGCCCGCTTTTGCAGTCTGGCGAAGCACTAAGAATTCAAGAAAGACTTACCGAAATCGGTGAATGGTGTCACCACGTCCTTTGTTTAGTGTTATAATATGATGAGTTCTACATGTGCCCTACTGAGTACCATACAAATATATAGCATACATATAATAATTGAGGTGTGGCATATGTGTAGGCTAACTTCCAACTTTTTTCCTTCCGCATTTAAGCGGCCGAATCTACTCTGCTTTGTAATGCACCTTTTTCCTTTTAATATTGCACTGTATACCGTATGCCGTACGCCCGTTGCGATAGCCGCTTTTAACTGAATATGTTTTCGAAATACAATTACTCGTCTAACATCGCCCAAATTTCTTCTCCAGTGACATTGACAAGTGACGCGTTTAGTTTTACTAATGACGCGTTTCAACATCTGTTTCGTTCTGGACTCCGGTCTTTTATCCTAAACAGGTACGTTCCTGCGTTTGCGGAAGTTCGGGTTCTACTTGACCCCAGATAATAATCGCTTGTTGAGCAGCTTTACAGGTTGTTCACTAGTACTTTAACTCATAATCTCAGATATATTATAGAAACAGAGGACCAGCCGTTTGCCGTGTGCCATGACTTTAGCAAAATGTGGCACACTCAGTGCTAATAATGTTCGTGAAGTTATGTTGTGTGCTATGCGTTGTGTGGTGTGCTGCGTCATTGACGATGGACCACTGCTCACCGCACGCCATGACGTCACGAGCGCCGCGGCCGACGGATCCCACATTATAACTTCAGGAATGTTTAATTAAACTCACCCGAATGCAGCACCGTGCGACGGCGTTAAATTTAAATTTAAGTTAAGTTAAATTTAATTAAATATATCTAAGGAAACATACATATATCACTTAGTATAAAGAGGAGTCTTCATTTCTTCAACCCACGATGCAGCGCTGCTGAACGGCGGGCCACTGTCGGTACGTAGCGATAGTTAGTGGGAAGTATTTCAATCAGCGTCGTCCCTCGAGCCCTGGCTAAGTATTATTGCCTGATTCTTCTGTGATTAAAGTCCGCTGCGCGATATTAAACGGAGCGGGCCTCGCCAGCAGATAATTGAAAATGTATCCGGAGACCGGCGGCCCCGCCTGCGAGCGAACGCAGAACACCCAGTATGTGTAGTAGTGCATCTTGAGATACTTATGACAAATGTAAACGCTCCACTCACATGTAGTAGTGTATCATGAGACACCTTTAACACATGCAGCAGGTCAACTCACGTGTAAGTAGTAGTGCATCTTGAGATACTTACATATGACAAATGAGCAGTTGTTACTGTATTAACCACGAAGTTCCAATGTACTTACAAATATTCAATTGTAGGCTACTGAAGTGTTCTGTGACTCGACGAAGTCAACATTTCTCTGGCAGTGACCTTCTGTACAGTTTTGTTCCACCTCACTCGGTAGTCGGCTGCTCTCCTATACCTCACGCCCCATCCACACACTAGCCATCATTTGATAAAAATTTGTTCTCGATTGGATTAAGGAATCCAATGTAGCGGTGAAGGCACTACAGCATTATTTCTATTAATTTGGAGACCTGGTGAAATAGATGAGCGATACCTCAGTAGCGGTGCCTACGACGCGAACAACACGCTGCTCCTCATACCAATCGACTTGTACTATATCTGGTCTTGAGTCCAAATGAATGAAAATGTTCTTCTGTTGGTAATAGGATACGTTTGAGCTCGTAATGCTTATGAGGTTCGAGTAGCCTGTTATCTGAAACTGTAACAGCGTTCTAAATGGCGATGGGCTTTTTCCCATCCCATTACAACTTAATACTATTATACCAGGAAACTTTTTGTTTACTATAAAACTGGGAAGAAGTGTGCCATATGTCAGTGAGCATTGAAACATTTAATATGTATTTAGAATAACCGCAGCACCTTATCAATAGTTTTGTTTCAATCTGTGGTGTATGGAATGTAAATAATATGCACGGAACAATATGTCCCACGCATTGAAAATGCTATTGTGACGTTCAAATAACTCATTGGGTGCTCAAAACGTAGCGAATTGAATTGCGAATAGGCGTCTGAGTGTGAGCCTTTCACTAGCGGTGACTGTCACACATCGTGTCGCGCCACACGCGGGTCACTCGTGTACATTGTGTCGCGCCGCACTGTGGGGAGTGCGCGGGTCACTCGTGTACACTCGTGCTCTGTCTCAGTCCCGACTCATTGTCTCGTATGACTGTGCATTGAATCGTCACCAATAGGTACTAACTGTTCAGAACTCTCGACCGCGTTGAGTGCATTTCGATGTCGATGTTTAAATAGTTTCTGGTGCACTCTCAACTTATAACATTCTTAAGGGTTCACGAATGACGACTGAATTTGGAAACATAATTCAGTGATAAAGCTCTTTACCAAATGAAGTACAGTTGTCAAGGAAATTACTGTAGCTTTAGAGAGACACTGGTTACCGTTGATAAAGCCGATCAACGCAACTTCAAATGAAGCAGCAATTAGAAAACCTTCATTGACAAAGCCTTAGCGAGTAAACGAATAAAAGTATCGAGTTGTGTAATTGGTTTTTATCAGTTGGAACATGTCTGTGATTACGTGCAGTTTATCGAGAGCGCAATATCGACGGACGACCGAAATAGCGTTTACTGTTGCAACTCGCGGTGCTTAACCCAATTACCACCTGACGGGAATAAGAGGGCCGCCCGTGGGCAGGGGGAGGGGAAGGGTACAGGTCAAAGTTCAGTGACAATTTTTGGATGTTTCTTATTCATATTTAATTAGCGGCGGTTGGTCTACCTGTTTGTTGTGCCTTTTTTTTTTCACTGAATGGCGTTTTTCAGTGCCGCACGAGAACCGAATTGCTCTCACAGTGATTGTGAGATAGAAGCGCGAAGTGCCTCTCCAGACATGTTTGTGGCGTCAAATTGTATTTATCCTGAACATTGCGATTACTGCGATACGTTGACGTAAAGTGTATTTGAGTGAAGTTGAACGTGGAAATTCAACCGAGTTACGAGCTACCTACGCCAATCGTTCACGATTCAGTAAGTCAGCCATCTTATTGACTTACGTGGGTTCGTCCTCGCTAGACCTCAGCGTGTGAGTACAAAATGTAGGGCTGAGAGAGATTTGTATCTCTGGGTCGGCCGTGATCGGATACTGTGTCAGTAGTGTCTCAATGGCACAGTCAATGAAATTTGGTTTTCTTAAACTTGTTTATGACCATAGATTTGCCACTATGTTGTCACTGAAAGGAGTTGTCCTCTGTATTGATGCGCTTGCATCGCTCCTCATTTAGGACTATGGGTATAGTGCCTAAGTCCTGGAAGCTTGCCAATGCGCAACCCGTGTCCAAAAAAGGTAGTCGTGAAAAGAAAACACGTCGTGTAAAGACTATCGGCCGATTTTAATAATCACCATAATATGCAAAATTATGGAGCGTGTATTGAACTCGGGCCTCTTGGCTTACCTGAAAGGTAACGATCTCCTAATTGACCAACAGTACCTACGGATTTCGCCGCAATTAGACAATTGGGGACCTACTAGTGTAAGCCAATCACTTGTGGGGCGAGCTCATCGAGAAAAATGGTAAATCAATTACCGTCTCTCGTTCTCGTCAATTATCGTCACGTCCCTTGATGTCTCGAAGGCCGGATATGGCACGCTGGCCTTTTGAGTAAGCTTTCAGCTTACGGCATTTCCCCTGGCCTGACTGGCTGGTTAAAAGACTTCCTGACTGAATGGTCCCTTCGAGTTGTTGTCGATGGATTCTCATCGGAGCCCGTGTATAATGCCGATGTTCCTCAGTGGTCTGTTCTTTCTGTAACTCTGTGTACCTGCCGGGTGCCAAATAAAAAAATCGGGACGTCAGGACGTGGGACCGAAGTTTAGGTTTTTTTTTTTTATGGTGCATTAAGGTGCGTACTAGCTTTGATGGTAAGCAGCGATGCAATCGTTGATGGTAAAGCGCGCTAGTTTATTAAGAGCCTATCCACCCTAGGCTTGAAGACACTTAAATTGTAATTGTGTAGTTAAAAAACTTTTTTAAAAAAAACAACCGACTTCCAAAAACCACTACAAAGTGAAAAATAACTAAATTTCGGAAGCCGGTGTCTTTGGTTTGTGTATTTTCGTTTTTGACACCGACTTCCGAAATTAGTTATTTTTCACTTTGTAGTGGTTTTTGGAAGTCGGTTGTTTTTTTTTTTGTAAAAAAGCTGACGCAAATATGATTGGGAAACGACGTTATTTTGTTTACTTTAATTTTTACCCGTAGTTATTCCCTCCACTGCCTATGGTCTTCATCATCAAATTTACTGCAGACCATTATTTTAACCCAATGGGTGCAAAGGTCTCATTTATATAAATGAATTAAGTCCAAACACAAAGTAACTACTATAAACCGTTGAGGAGTTCCGGGAACTGGCCTTTGTCTTGATCATCAGAGCTCTTAAGACAGTCACAGCCCATCTAGGGGTAAAGTTCTTATCAATACAAATTAATAGAGCCAAAACACAAGGTAACTGCTGTGAATTGTTGAGGAGTTCCCTTGACTATCCCCCGGCTTCATCATCAGATCTACTTCAGACCTTTATTAAATTGTATTGCTTTAAAATACGTAATGAGAATACTAAGAAATGCACTAGTCGCCCCTGCAATTTTTGAAAGTTGCCCTTGTTTTCTCTGGTCTTCCATCATCAAACCCTGATATCCTTATCATGGGACCACCTTGGTAATGTCTTCTTTCCAACAGAAAAAGAATTATCAAAATCGGTTCATAAACGACGAAGTTATGCGCGAACAAACATAAAAAATATATATATATATACGGTCGAATTGAGTAACCTCCTCCTTTTTAACCGACTTCAAAAAGGAGGAGAATACTCAATTCGACCATAATTATATATGCTTTTTTTATGTTTGTTCGCGCATAACTTCGTGGTCCCATGATAAGGATATCAGGGTTTGTTGGTGGAAGACCAGAGAAAATAAGGGAACTTTCAAAAATTGCAAGGGCGACTTGTGCATTTCTTAGCATTTACATTAAGTATTTTAAAGCACTACAATTTAATAAAGGTCTGGAGTAGATCTGATGATGGAGCCGGAAGACAGTCGAAGGAACTCCTCAACAATTCACAGCAGCTACCTTGTGTTTGTGCTTGAATAATTTGTATTGACAAGAACCTTACACCTAGATGGGTGGTGACTGTCATTAGGGAGCTGATGATGATGACAAAGGTCAGTTCAGGGAACTCCTAAACGATTTACAGTAGCTACCTTGTATTTGGACTCAATTCATTTATAATGAGGTTGGGTTAAAATAATGGTCTGTAGTAAATTTGATGATGAAGACCATAGGCAGTTGAGGGAATCAACATATATTATTTCTCCAAGGGTCTGAAACCGTTTTCTCCCTTTTTCTCTCTTTCTATCGAACTAATCTGAACGTCCGACCCACCAATCGACAGATATTCGTCCCTGGTACTATGGAATACTATTTAATATAGTGCGAATTTTTCGCACGGGTCAGCTAGTACCTACTTACGGGTAAAAATTAAAGTAAACAAAATTACGTCGTTTCCCAACTATATTTGCGTCAGCTTCCAGTCTGACCGGATACAACTGAATACATAGTACTTTTAACAACAAAAAAGTGTAAAATAAAAACTTTTTTACAAAAAAACAACTGACTTCCAAAAACCACTACAAAGTGAAAAATAACTAATTTCGGAAGTCGGTGGCAAATATGAATGTTCATTGGTCATGGTGCCTTTGGTTTTGTATATTCATTTTTGCCACCGACTTCTGAAATTAGTTATTTTTCACTTTGTAGTGGTTTTTGGAAGTCGGTTGTTTTTTTTGAAGTCGGTTAAAAAGGAAACACCGCCGCTAGCAGATTGCTCCAATCTCTCGATGTACGCGCTATAAAAGACGAGGCGAGGCGACGCTTTGTCGGATCGTAGCGGTGTCAACTACGTAAGGGTGGAAACTCGACGTACGATGGGTCGTCCGATTATGGATCTGTTCATCATCGGACGACCCGTCGTACGGCGAGGGAAGACTCCACCATTATGGCGCTTAAGCGAATGGCCGCTCGTCGTGGTATGACTCATCTGCGTGGCGCCGACACGGAACTGAAACGTAGCATGGCTGACCTAGACCAGGAGGCAGTGCGCGAAGCTGGAGCCATACGTGGAGTAGACTGGAAATTTATTCCCCCTGGAGCACCTGAGATGGGTGGCGCTTGGGAGCGCATGATCCGCACCGTCAAGTGGTCCCTAAAGGTAATATTGAAAGAGCGTGCTCCACATCCTGACACGTTGTTGACATTGATGGCTGAAGTTGAAGTACTAGTTAACAGTCGCCCCATAACGCACGTGTCTGACGACCCGTCCTACCCAGAGGCGCTCACGCCCAATCATTTTTTGATCGGCTCGTCATCTGCTAGCCCACAGTTTGGTAAATATGATAATTCTGACTTATTACTTAGGAAGCGTTGGCGGGTAGCACAGCGACTGGCCGATATGTTTTGGTCACGTTGGGTAAAAGAATACTTACCTATTTTGATACCTCGTCAGAAATGGACGTCAGAGTCTGAGGGTTTACAGGTTGGCGATTACGTGGTGCTCGTTCAGCCCAACTTGGAGCGCAGATGCTGGCGACACGGAGTGGTGAGTGAGACCCATGCAGGTAGAGATGGCCGCGTCCGCGTAGTAGACGTGCGCACTCGCACCGGCTTGTTGCGCAGGCCTGTAACTCGCGTCGCTCTACTTACACCTAGGGTTAGTAATAGTGCTAACTAGTTAGCACTAAGGAGGCAGATTGTAGGCGACGCATCACACATTGATACTTACCTGAAAGGTGTACCTACTTAATTAGGCTAATAAACTTATAACTACTCTTAGAACCTAAAGCCAAATAACCTAAATTAATGTGTCGTAATACTAAGTACTTACCCTGTATGTCGCCCATGCCATGCCTATATCATGTATTTATGTGTTATGTAAATAAATTGAAGCGTCTCATTCGCATAAGTGCATTCGGTCCGTGACGCGCGACCCTTCCCCCGCAGTGAGGCGATAGTTGCCAACCCGCGCACACGCACCAACGCGAAGGACACTCGCCCGCCGTCTGTGAATGAATTTATAAATTGCATGCAATCTATTAATGAGAGATGACATTACTGTATTTGGTACTTACTTATTGACTTGACTTGTTTTAATTATTATCCGACATCTATATAAATTCGTAATTGACCAGTCCATAATAATATTTTTGACATTTATTATTTTTATGACCTTTTCATATCTTTTTTATTTTGTTTTGAATGAATCTATATTTATGTGATTATTAGTTGTGTATATTCAATTGTAAGTAGAGACAAACGCCAAGTAAAATTGCATACCTTCAGGCGGATTATGGAGATGCCAAATGCCAAACTATTTTTACCCGACTACGGCAAAGCAAAAGGAGGGTTATGATTTTGACAGGCTATGTATGTATGTATGTATGTATGTTCATCTGTTCCCTCGTAACTTCTAAACTAATTATCAGAATTCGACAAATGACATATCATTAGAAGCGTCTTAATTGTCCGCTGGTTATAGGCTATATAGGGTTTCACAAAATCTAATGTGGCGCCCTCTATCGGACAAAACATACAGAGTAAAAAAATAAAGTTAAGATAAATACGCCGTGTTTGGTATCATTTTAAAGCGTTTTACTTGTACATTTTGAATATATGTATATATTACCAGTATTTGCTTGTGACTTTACCTGTATTCATGGGCTGATTGTGTATAATTCACATCTTTTCGTTCATAGCTTCTTTACTACTTATCAGAATAAGACCACCGCTGAACCATTAGAAGGGTCTTGATATTCTGTTGGTTATGAGCTATAAAGCTTGTCACCAAATTTAGTATTGCGCCCTCTAGCGGACAAAAAGTTCAATGTAAATATAAAATTAAAATAAATATACCGTGTTTGGTATCAATTGAAAGAGATTCACGAGTACTTTATGTTAGTACATAATTACAAGAATGCTTTTTAGTTCATCAATTTAACTTTAATTTGTTAATATTATGGGCCATAAATACACTTTAACACCAAAATAGTACAAATAATAAAAAGTAAAAAAACTAAAACCCAACTACGATAAAAAACGACGTTGAGAAGGTATAAAACAAGATTTTCAGAATACTGAACTAAACAAAGTTGCTAATGTACTTGCAAGTAAATGGACACAGTAGACTCTACCAAGATGCCTTCGTTGTAAATTGACAATAATGTCATACAATACTATTCTGAAGTATGCAATATTCACTATTTAGAGATAAATTTTCATGTTTGGAAAGGCGTAGTCACACGTTACATATACCTACCTACCGTAGCACTTTGACAACGTGTGACTGCGGTAGTTTTTTTACTTTTTATTATATCTATCGATGTGAATTATGTCAATTACCCATTATCGCAATAAATGAGTTTCGAGTTTTGGCGGGACGTAACGTAGACCATTTTTTTTATAAAACATTTGTATCCTATGTTCTCAAAATTAATAAATGAATTTGAATATGTATCTACATGTATATATGTATGTGTATTATAGTAAAATAGATTTCTCGTAGAGCGACGAAAACTTATTAGTGTGTGTTATCTGTTTAATTTTTAGACACATAGTTAAAGGAAAGAAGGAGATATCTCCTGCTTTTCTTCCTGACAAAGGGCACATACTCTTTATTTATATTTCTATGTTGAGAGTTGAGACATCACACATATAGCTATACCCGTTAGAATGGCACTGGAGTTTTGAGTGTTTACTGTACGTGCAAAAATGATATTTTATTGTGTGAGAACATATGGAAGAACGTTTCACAAACTGTATCGATATTTCAGTTTGGCGTCCGAGAACTGTGATCGCAACATGTGGACTTTGTGTGCGTCTATTTCAATTTCCTTGTATATAAATACCGCTGGGAGGACTTGGGCCGTCGTAGCCCGTCGGTGGAGGCGTCTGGTCACGGTCGCAGGTACGGACGCCGCGCGCCGCCTGGTTGTTCAGCACATTGTATTACGCGCCACGTTCTTCCCCCTATCGCCGTCTTATTGCATTTCCCGGATATTTGCCCTTATAACATTGTCGGGATTCCCGGAGTTTTCCTCTTCTCGAACTAATAACAGACGGCAGTATTTTTTCGTTTAGTTTCAGTCTATTGAGTGCGGTCTTTTGTGTTCGTCATTATCCGTCGTAAGCGGCTTGTGTGCGGCTGCGTACATTACCTGTTCGGCTCACACTATAATACCCACAAAGGGTATTTATCGGCTTCTGGTAATGAGACTGGATACGAGCTAGTGATCGGCGTATTGCGGACTTGCGGTTCGTGTAACGGGGTGATTACCAACAAATCTGGTACACAGTACTGTTGTTCGTTTGGGTTTCGTATAAATATTTAATGTAAATACGTTTATAGAAGTATATATTTACTAGGTTATTTAATTATCAAATAGGTTTATTTTAGATCATATACTTTTGTTACAAAGGGTGCCAACGGAACCCTATAATTAAGGCTCGTATGTCGTCTATCTCTGTGTTGTCTGCCAGTACAGACATGGTCTCTTTTGAACCGAATTAGGTCAGCAGTAACTTGTAATGTTGTGTGTGTGATTACTATTAATATCCTCTGGTGAACTACTATTAATATCCTCTATAGTGATAAAAAATAAAAACTTGACAGATAGAGGATACCTATCACAAGAAAAGTGTATTTAGGAGTATAATATGCTGACTGTTATGCCGCCCTTCGTGTGCTGATTCCGATTCGCTCTTGGCCACTCTTAAGTTTTGTACAATTTTACGGAGGTGTGTTGTTCGCGTGATTCGCTCGATACGACCGTCTCTGAGAACATTTGCACCAAATCCTTTGGATAACCATGTCATTCACAAAGAAGTTCTTAGAACTTACTTAGTATACAAGTAATTTGGTGCAAATATTTAGACAAACACACGTAAGTTCATATCGTCGGCGCGGGCCAACTCTCGCCACCACGGTGGCGAGAGTTGGCCCGCGATAAGTAAGCGTGTACTGACTGCAAACGGCGCGCGGCGGGCTAGCAGTCACTCCGCAGGACTACCACAGCAGGAATTAGTGCAATATCACATACTTCAGGACCACCATAGTGGGAGTTATGCGATGTCGACTACAAAGACTCGGAGATGTCTTGCGGCTGTCGCCCTCCGATATCAGGATTACAAGACAATATCAGGACCCGATGTGGCAGCGAGAAGAGTTCCACGCGCACATCTCCTAGACATCGCGGGGGGATTTAAAACCTCACTCCCCCGCTCCCTGCCCCGAGGAGGGCCAACGCCAGTTGGATTTTGCGCTAGAACCACTCGTTCCTGCGACCCCCGGCGTAGGTGTGAGGTAGAACACCGAGGTGGTTTTTAGCAAGTAAGAGTCTGACAGACCCCGCCGTCTATTTTAGGGCGGCAGACAGGTATGAGAATTCTTCAGCCTGAAAAAAAAGGGTATCGTACTCGACTTATGAGCAATGCAGGCGTTTGTCTTCCTACTACAAAATTGTGTCAGGTTTCATTGACTCTAGGAAATATCGGTTCTAGGATATAGTCCCTGTAGGTACCTATGTAGCGAGTTGGGCAGGCTGCGCTCACCTGTGTATTGGCTATAACAGCGTCGCGTGGTTATTAATCACGCGGGCGCCACGAGTTCGGACGAGCGTCATAAATCTCGCGCAGACGCCTGATGTACCTACATTTTATAATTTTAAAACTATTTTGAAAGAGACAATCCCGCTTCCACTATTACCCCCACCGCGGTGTTGCTAGGTATTATTTTTTTCCTTTCGTTTCCTTCAGGATTTGGTATTTCATGTTCGCCAGGATGATGTCAAGAAGATTATATTTATTGAGTAAGACGTGCGTACACATATGTAAGACATACATTCTAGTATGTAAGTACCCTTCCACGGGTTAAAATATTATTTGATACCTAAAAACATTAAACATTAATTTATTATTCGCTACAGAGAGACAGAGAGAGACGTGACGATACGCGGTAGACGCGATCATTTGTCGGTCGGTTTGACGTGCGACTGGATTACTTTCGCGGTCGCATCAGATCGCTCGCTCGAACAATGCCATTCGGCACAATACCGCATTACTGTTATGGTACTCTCACAACACAGATCCGCTTAAATTGTACTTATTCCATACGAAAAAGTACGCTTGTAAAAGTATAAAGGCCCACTTTTTAGGATGGAAGAAAGTAAGCACGTTTTGATATTATTCGAATCGTTTCTTGTTATAAATATGTATATTTGTTTTCGATTGTCGAGACACTTGTCTAACGCGTGTATGCTCCGGTCGGTGCAATGCTCGTTCGGTTCATAGTCGGTAATTAATGTGACAAATAGTGCTAAGTATCGATAGGCTAAGGACGTCATAAATTAATGACACTCTCGTAGTTTGGAGTTGTTTTAAATGAAAAGATATGAAATACTTTTTAATTTTGTGTACCTAGTAAGAAAAAAATAAAATATAACCGTTAACCTAAAATTTTACTGTTGATAAGAAGGTATTTTTCTTTCGGACTATGTTTCAATAACATGTGAAATTTATAAACAGCAACCCATTTTATTCTAATTAAGTACTTATCTATATGACATAATAATGCTATCATCACTCGAAGCCTCATTGCGCTGTGTTCGAGCATAATGACGTCACATTAGCATCTAATGTGATGTCCGAGGCTCATTGATGTCCGCGCTAATTGTACACGTGTGAACCGAGCGTAATGTATGCAGCTTGTGTAAGCGCCATCTTGCGAGATTTCATTAAGAGTTAATGTAAATATGCATAGTAGATAACGAAGTGTTTTGTGCACGGGACTGTAGTTGCACTAGTTAAGGAATTCAGGGCTCGCAGAGCGGAATTTTTAATTATTTAATGTCTCCAAAACATTAAAAGTAAAATAAGTAACGGTACGCGCGCGTAAAAAGTAGTGCATGGGAACACAGAACCTTACATATCTATTAATTCCTCGCATGGGACGCAGCGCGCGGAGCGGTGCTATATGACGTGACTTTGTTGAAACGAATTACAACTTCTGGTACATAACGTTATTTTTTCTTTATACAAAACCTAAAAACCTAAATATAGTGATTTCAGAATAAATAAGCAACTGAATGGATTCCTTTTATTTCATATAAAATATTAAATAAAAATACTTAGGCTTTCCCAAATTCGTTGGAGTTGCATATTCAAGCCAACCAACCTCGGTTGCTGAGTGCCTACTCGTCAAGACGAGTCAGACGAGCCTAAACTCGATGGGGTTGCGTCGTTTTATTATGGAGTTCTTATAGCCACCTTCCAGCTCAATCATCAGATCCTGGTTACCATATGGTTTCAGAGTATTTGCCAAGATGAATTAAACGGGCCCAAACTTGATATGGTTACCCCGTTTGATTAGGGAGTACCATCTTCCAGCTCCATCATCATTTCAGCTCCTTGTCATAATAATACTTTTTGCATTTTTATTCGACTTATACAAAATATCGTTCGTTGAATTGATAAAAATGATTGATGCTTTAATTACACAGGAGTCTGAAGTTATATATACTTATGCAACGTGTAACATAAAGGGTATATACATAACAAAGGCATGGCATCTTTACATGATATCAAACGATATTGGAATGGTTTTTTAATCCTATCTCTTTATGTTAGGAAGTTATGAGGAAAAACACCGCCTGTGATAGGCTACTATCATACTAGTCGTACAGAGATATTGAAGACATTTATCGGATTTTGGCAAGTAACGTGACGGGTAATGAGTACTTATTAACGTATGTAGTGTGCTGCCACGTTTGTTATTTGATTTTAAGAAACACACGAAACTGAAAATTTGGTACCAATTTTTTGAGTATATTATTTTGAGTTGAAACACTTCCGATATCGTTTGATATCATCTAAAGATGCCATGCCCTTGTTATGTATATACCCTTTATGTTACACGTTGTATAACTTCACATACACGCTGGAATTTTAATGGCAGTTTTCCCGCGGCACAACGATTTGCTTTAAGGAGTACTTTCGATGAATAGAGTAAAAGACAAAAATAAAATGTTTGTTTTATAAAATCATTATAATAAAAAAAAAAAAACGTCACCTCGAAAAAGTGAGAAAAGTTAGTTACGCTAGATACAACTTGTAGGTACTACTCGGAACGGACATGAAACGGCCTTAAAGGAAAGCAATGCATTTAATGTTCAAACCATAAGAAGCTCCCGCGCGTAGTGATAAGGCATAAAACAGCTTGCAGGCTGCTGAATCCGAAAATTCACCGCCATGGCGACAAAAGTTCAAACCAATAAAATCTGTCATGTACGTTAATAAAGTATAAAATAACTTAAATGTACCTAAATACAAAAAACTACCGCTCATACTAGCATTCAAAAAAACTAGCGTTCAAAGACGAAGCCGCTTTATAAATGTTCAAAGTAAAATAAGCTCTCGACACGACATAAAGTAGTCTGCGCGCAAAAATTACAAACAATTAACTTATATAATAATTTTATTTTCGTGTTCAGTAAATTGCAGCTAAAAAGTATGAGATGGTCTTAAGCCCGTAAAAGTAATTATGGATAATAGTTGAAGCACGCTGGTCAATGGCTCCGCGCCATTCAGCTGTAGATTATCAGGAGTTTACTATTAGTTCGTGCTCACTTTCGAGTATTTTTTTTATCACTATGTTAAATTTGCTATTTCATGTTTCTAATATTATATTTTTTGATGAAACGATTGTATTACTAAGACAAAACCGTTTCGCTGCGGGAAAACAACCATTAAAATTCCACGCTGTATACAAACATTACCTATATACAATTTAAAACAGGCAACAACAACATTTTAAACTGATGAAGTTTTTTTAATTGACCTTCACCAGGTTATCGGTCCACCTTGTTGGGGGCCTCCCTATGCCTCGTCTTCCAGCACGTGCCCGCCACTCCAGAACCTTACTGCCCCATCGGCTATCGGTTCTACGAGCAATGTGCCCTGCCCACTGCCACTTAAGTTTAGTGACTCGCAGAGCTATGTCGGTGACTTTGGTTCTTCTGCGGATCTCCTCATTTCTGATTCGATCACGCAAAGAAACTCCTAGCATAGCTCTTTCCATTGCCCTTTGTGTGACTCTGACAATGCTACAGATCGCTGCTTGAGACTCTCCCATACTATTAGATTATCGCCTAATGTAAAAAGCATTCCTGTAAAGGACTTTCGACCGAATGATCCCCCCCAATCAGCGTCAACGTACCCGCGCATCTCTAAGTTATCGGATTTTCGGAAGACAAGCACAAAATCAGATGTCCCCTTTATGTATCGCAACACCCGTTTAGCACAATTGAGGTGCGTCTCGTCGTAGTTTACAAACTTTGTTTTCCTGACCTTTGGCTATAGCGCCCTCTGGCTGAAGCATGTAAATGTCTTCCTTCAATTTTCCGTACAGGAAAGCAGTGGTAACATCCCACTGGTCAATGGTCCACTCGTATTCTGCAGCTAGTGAGAATAACAAGCGAAGCGTAGAGTGCCTCACGACGGAAGAATAGGTTTCATTATAATCAATTCCATATACCCGTGTAAATCATTTAGCTACTAACCTCGCCTTGTATTTCAATATGTTACCATCACTATCTCGTTTGATCTTGAATACCCATTTGTTCTGTTTAAGCTTCTTATCGCGCGGTAGATTAACTAACGTCCAAGTTTGGTTCTCCTTCAACGAGTTGAGCTCATCGTTCATGGCCTTCTGCCATAGCCCACGATCAGGCCTTGACATTGCCCAATCCATTGTCGTTGGATCGCCATCAATATCTGCGTTAGCTTTTCTTTCGGCTTCGGCTTTCGCACATGTGCAGCTGTAGTCCACATTATTCCTTGGACGTAAGTTATATCTTGGCGGGTTCTCACAATCGTTGTTTTTAGATTGTAATGTAGGTTTGGTACTTGCTTCTTGAGCTTCCTGTCTTATTTCATCAACAGTTTCTTTAAAAATATCTTCATTGCTTCCTCTATTAACGCTGTGAATTTCCTCATCTGCAACCTCAGGTTCAACACAGTCCTCCTCTGTTGAAATAGGAACGACTGAGTTCTTCGTCACTTTCGTATCGTCTCCAGGAAAAATATTATCTAAAAATTGGACGTCTCTCACAATTGAAAATTTTCCAGGCTTTGGTCTACCAGTTTGTAACTTTTCGTAGTCTCGCAGTAGCCAACAAATATCAGAGCTTCAGTTTTCATGTCCAGCTTCTTTCTCTTTTGTTTTAGTTTCAGAGCGTATGCCAAACATCCGAATACTCTCAGATGACTCAGATCTACTTTCTTACCAGACCAGAGTTCCTGTGGTACTTTTCCAGTGACAGCCTTTGTAGGGCTTAGGTTTTTAAATATACAACTGTTCCGACTGCTTCTGCCCAAATTGGCTTCAAGAAGTAATATTCGCGCTTTCTCAATGACTGTTCTATTCGCTTTCTCAGCCGCGTCATTCTGCTTCGGTGTGTATGGAACTGTCTTTTGATGTTTTATACCAGCTAACTTCAAATGCTTGTTGAAGGCATCGTTGCAAAATTCTTTGCCTTTGTCCGATCTCAAGCACTTGATCATCTTCCCAGTCACATTTTCTACTTCCACCTTATACTAACGAACACTTGAGACAGTGACTTTTGTTTTTCAAGAAATAGACATGCGTCTTTCGGGAGAAATCATCAATAAATAAAAGCATATACAGCGAACCAGCTAAAGATGGCTCTTCCATTGGGCCGCACAAATTTGTGCGCACAATTTTCAATAAATCATTTTCAATTCTATTCCAGATACCATGTTTTTTAGGGTGATCATGTACTTTTGTCCTAGATAAGCTAGTCTCCTGTGCCATAGATTCTACAAAACTTCATTCGACGTTGTTAAATTAACCATAATATTGTTGTTTTCAATCAGCTTGAAAATTCCACCAACTTCTTTGCAAGTGGCAACTTTGCGGTCATTTTTATCCTTAATCAAACATCTATGCTTGTCAAACTCAACTTTGTACTCGTCTCTTACGAGATCACTCACTGAGATTAGGTTCATCGACAATTTGGGAACATGAAGGACATTATTCAATTTGAGTTTCTCATTTTTACTCACAATCGGTGCTGCATTGCCCTTTTCAACTACTGCTAATCTCTACACCGCTAGCAACTTTAATCTTACAGTCGCCTTTCTGTGCCTTATATTGCACTAGTTTGTTTGCATCATTCGTCATATGGGTAGAACAGCCACTATCAATATACCAGGCGTTTTTATTTATGTTATCAGCAGTACCGATGCAAACTTTCTCTCGGTGGTAGGCCTCAACATCAGCCGCCGGCGTAAGTTACCACCCACCAGACAAAGTCGTGCCGCCAAGCGATTCGTCGTGTTCCGGCATGATGTCTGGTGAAGCCGTACGGAGGGCGGGTCTGAGCAGTTGTGTTGCGATGTGTGCCGGGTACGATGCGCCAATCGTTGTTGTGTCGGGTGGTTGGTCCTGGAGGGTAGCGGGATCCGAAGCACGGTGCTCCGCTGGCCGACCGCAGGTAGTTGGGGGCCCAAGTAGTGTGCCAGCCACATACGAAAGGCTGCCCCGCCAACTGCGAAAAATCCCAGGGTGGCCCCATCGTGCCGGTTGGCGACCGGACGAGAGGACCCGATGGCGATCCCTGGGGGGGTTCGGGCGTCCCCGCAGTCTCCAGATCAATCTCCCTCTGGCGCGGCATCGTTGGTAGTGTTGTTGGGTTTAACATTGCTTCACCTCGCTCAACTGCCGTCTTCCTTCCTATTCACTCAATTTAAAATTTAAATGAAAGGTACAAATAAGAAAAGTAGGTGTGCACAGCGGGCGCACGTCCTCTCTTTTAAAGTGCACCTCTGTAATATTAGAGGTCTGCACTCCAATCTCTTAGCAGTTCACTATCACCTTGAGACTGAGAAGCCGCATCTACTTTTCTTGACGGAGACCCAGATCAGATGTCCGCCTGATGCGGCATACCTCGGCTACCCGGGATACTCTTTGGAGCATCATTTCCTGCAGCGTGCCGGGGTCTGTGTGTATGTTCGCAATGACATCTGTTGCCGGCGTCTCCGTCACCTCGAGGACCCTCATTTTTCGTCCTTATGGCTGTTGGTTGAGACCGGTGTGGACAAAATTGTCTACACCTGTGTCTACCGATCGCACAGCGGTGATCAGGAGACAACTCGGTTATTTGACCATCTCAGTGAGGCTGCTGACAATGCGCTGCATCGGCACCCTGACGCTCAGTTCGTCGCTCTGGGGGACTTCAACGCCTGCCACCAGGACTGGCTCTTCCCATACCAGAGGACCGACCACGCTGGGAGAGAAGCGCGAAACTTCGCGCTTTCTATGGGCCTTTCCCAGCTGGTAGAGCAAGCGACTAGGGTGCCTGATGTAGATGGCCATATTGCCAACTGTTTGGACCTTCTGCTGACCACTGATCCGGACAGATGTGTTGTAACAGTTTCCTCACCGTTGGGAACTTCAGACCACTGTCTGGTGAAGTCTGTGTCGTCCTTCTTCCCGCCAGAACACGACTCTCGTGGTGAACGGCGATTGTGGCGATACAGGTCAGCGGATTGGGATGAGATGCGCCACTTCTTTGCGTCTTATCCTTGGCAGCAGGTCTGCTTCTCTTCTGACGATCCGTCGAGCTGTACGGACGCTATAACCGATGTGGTGCGTCAAGCTATGGAGTATTTTATCCCATTCAATGAGGTGCCCGTCGGTGGCTCGGCTCGCCCATGGTTCAATGCCGATTGTGTCCAAGCTGAACAGCGTAAGCACACGGCATTTCTCGCCTAGGTTGACGCTCGTGACCGCGGAGCTCCGGATCTAAGCTCAAAGAAGAGAGCCTTTAACCGTGCTGCCAAGTCCTACAAGAAGGCGCTCAAGAAGGCTCGCTTCGACCGCATCACCCATATTGGCAACAAGTTATCTGCGCAGCCATCCGGTAGCAGATCTTTTTGGTCCCTTGCCAAATCGGTTGAGGCGAACTTCTGTCGGCCCTCACTGCCTCCGCTGGTTAGGCCTGATGGAACACTGGCTCATACGGCGAGAGAGAAAGCAGGTCTCTTTGCTTCTCTCTTTGCCCATAATTCGCGTCTTGATACTGGCAGTGCTACTCCACCTAATTTACCTCATTGCGGAGCCTCAATGCCTGAGGTTCGCATTAGGAACAAGGAGGTTCTGAGAGTACTGTGTCGTCTGGACGTGAATAAGGCTAGTGGTCCGGATGGTATACAGCGATTGTTCTTAAGGCTTGTGCGCCCGAGTTGTCTCCTGTATTGACGCGCTTGTATCGCCTCTCATTCAGGACTGGTATTGTGCCCAAGTCCTGGAAGCTTGCTTACGTGCAGCCCGTGCCCAAGAAGGGTAGTCGTGCCGATCCTGCCAACTATCGGCCGATTTCGATCACCTCCATACTTTGCAAAATTATGGAGCGCGTATTGAACTCGCGCCTCTTGGCATACCTGGAAGGTAACGATCTCCTCAGTGACCGACAGTACGGGTTTCGCCGCAATCGGTCAACTGGGGACCTACTAGTGTATGCCACTCACTTGTGGGGCGAGGCCCTCGAGAAGAATGGGGAAGCGATTGCTGTCTCCCTTGATGTCTCGAAGGCCTTCGACCGGGTATGGCACGCTGGCCTTTTGAGTAAGCTTCCAGCGTACGGCATTTCCCCTAGCCTGACTGACTGGGTAAAAGACTTCCTGACTGAACGGTCCCTCCGAGTTGTTGTCGATGGATACTCTTCTGAGCCCATGTCAACTAATGCCGGTGTTCCTCAGGGGTCTGTTCTCTCTGCAACTCTGTTCCTGCTGCATATTAACGATCTGCTGATGCCTGGTATCTATGGGTATGCAGATGACAGCACAGTTGTAGAGAGATACCTGCCGGGTGCTCGGGCTAGTAGGGAATCAATCCGGTCCGAAAGAGAGGCCATGGTTGAGCGAACGAGTGTTGCGCTGCAGGCAGTCTCCGAATGGGGCAATGCCAATCTTGTAGCATTCAATGCCGCCAAAACACAGGCGTGTCTTTTCACCGCCAAAAGGAGCCCGTTCACCTTGGCTCCTACTTTTCGGAATGTGTCCTTGGAGTGTTCCGACCGCCTTCAGCTTTTGGGAGTTGAGATTTCCTCGGACCTTAACTTTGGGCGGTTCATTGAGTCCAAGGCTAAGGTGGCTGCCAGGAAACTTGGCGTTATCGCAAAGGTCCGGCAGTACTTCACACCTGGGCAGCTTCTAATGTTATACAAAGCACAAGTCCGTTCGTGTGTGGAGTACTGCAGCCACATTTGGGCTGGTGCTGCCAAGTGTCACCTGGCCACTTTGGATTCAGTGGAGAGACGTGCAAAGAGGCTGATTGGTGACACTGATCTAACTCGAGTTGGTCTCCAAAGCCTAGAGCACAGGCGTAGAGTAGCCAGCCTTTCGGTGTTCTATAGGATGCATTTCGGAGAGTGTGCGATGGAATTGCATGATTTAATTCCCCCATCTCTGTTCCACCAGCGGACGACCCGTCGTACGGCTGGTTTCCACCCTTACGTTGTTAACACCTCTACGATCCGGACGAAGCGTTTCGCCTCCTCCTTTATACCGCGTACATCGAGGGACTGGAATAATTTGCCAGCGGCGGTGTTTCCGTCGGACTACAATTTGAGTGTCTTCAAGGCTAGAGTGAATAGGCTCTTAATAAACTAGTGCGCTTTACCGTCAACGATTGCGTCACTGCTTACCATCAGGCAGGATTGCGGTCAAGCGCTAGTTTATAATTTATATAAAAAAAAAAAAAAAAACATTTGGAGTTTTCTTGATGCCTTTGCATTCTGATGCTTTGTGTCCAAATTTGTGACACTTAAAACATTTGTATGTCGCTGGTTTCCGAGCAGTGTTATTGTTGATCTTCCTGTTTTGAGTGGTAAAAGCTTGCTCACCAGCCCCATTACTCACTTCGGCTTGTCTGTTCCCTTCTTGTAGTAATTTGGTCTTTTCATGCTCTAGTGTTATCTCTTTTCCACTATTATCGATGGCCATCACGAACGGGTTGTACTCGCTCGTTAAGCCAGCCAATAGTATCGAAATGAGCCAATCGTCTGATACTTTTGCGTCTATATCATTAAGCTGCTGTGCCAGGTGTACTATAACGCAGATGTATTTTTACATATTTGAATAATTTTCCAAACGACACTGCCATAGTTTTCGTTGCAGCAAAATTCGCCTGCCCCAGCCTTGATCCTCGTAGGCTCTGCACAAGTTTTGCTATACTTTACGTGCAGTTTTGCTTGGTACACGTGCGCAAAACATTTAGGCCCAATAAGCAGACATAGAGTTGATCGTGCCTTCCTATCACTGTTTTTTTGTAAATCACTGATATTTTCTCTTTCCATAGCATCCCACAAGGTTTAGATTCGAGGAGGTTTTTCACAATGAATTTCCACGATGTAAAATCATTCGCTCCTTGCAGTTTTTTAATTCCGCAATAGGAACCAGAAACAGAATTTTATCACACATTTTTTCACTTTTTGACAGTATTATTTTTTTGAGTATCAACAATGTGACAATCAGTATTTTTTTAGGAAATATTTTTTACGATCACTTTTTAATAATATTTACTCAGGTACGGACTGGACCCATAACCTCTTAGAAATTAACGAATCCAGCATTAAGCGCATTCCCTGAGTAGATACATTATTTACTAAAATATAGACCGTATCAGCTTCACACCATTTATTTTTTATAGTTCTGTCATGACGACAGACATCTGCATCATGTGTTAGTTGCCAAGGTAGGTATACAATCTCCAACAGTTTTGAATATTGTGATCCTTTTTGTATCAGTATCAACTGTCCGTAAATTACTATTTTTTGAAGTCGTTTAATCGATCGGTATTCGGATAAATTATGATTTTTTTAAGAGAGCGGGTAACTCCCGACTGGTGTAGCGTTTGTCATAGCGAGAGACCGTTAGCGCGGGCATTTTTAGCTTAATTAAACTGCGATCGAGTGTGTTGGTCATACTTAAACCCAATGGCTCTTCTCTGTTTTAACCTAAGATTATCATTGTAATCCCCTAATATTAAATTGATCTAAGTGTCTGTACAAGTAAAATAATAAGAATCGTACTTGACACTATAGTTATTTTTCAAGGTTTGCTCGAAATACCACGATGGATGCTCATACAGATGAGAATACACCTCAACTATTCGGGACTTCAGCCCCTCTTCCTGACGTTCCTCGAAATACTATAAATAAATAAATAACAAAAAAATGACAACAATATTATAGAAGATATCAATATCTACATAAAGTATATGAGTCCATGTGTTCAAATGCTCTATTATTGTAATTAGGTACTTTACTTTCATTAACTACTTTTTTACATTTTAAAAGTTGATAAAAATGCTGATGAAAATCAGACCATACTACCTTTGTATCAATTCTTATCTAAATAAATTTCGTATTTAAGACTGTTTCAATACCTGTTGATAAAGAGAACTAAGAGCCTGGGAATTAAGATACAAAGTGATAGTAGTAACTACCGGCCTTCCTATTCGCGTCAGTGTAGTTTGTTACGCTGACGACATGCTAGTTCTGGCACAAGGGCGGTCGCACCAGGCGGTTGCGACAATTGTCGAGAGGATCCAGCAATTGGGAGAGGGTCATTGCCGTTCGGCTGATCCGGGGATACCGCACGGACTCCGCGTGGCGAGCCTCCTTGCCGGATTGCCGCCATTGGATCTGGAGGTTAAAGCCCCCGTTCACATGTGAAAAATAGTAGTAAATATCACCACAGTCACATTCCGCGGTCTCTGACGATACCTACGGATTTGCCCATATCTTTAAAAGGTTACAGTTTTCTATAAAGGTATAATTTGCCCTTACAATAAATATATCTCGGACACAAACTTATTCGATAGTGGTACAACCTAAGGAAAAAGTGCTTTTCTCGTGGGTAATTGTATGTTGCTCTTTCCCGAGTAATTCTACTCTTGAGATTAAATGTTTTTTGTGACCAACAAATACCACTTCCACCATAGTGTGCAGTGAAGCTCTGCTAAAAATATTTTACGCCATGTCATATTTTTTCCCAATTATATTTAAAAAGTATTGCAGTGTGGTTACCGAGCGCAACAATATAGTTCACAGCGGTTCGTAGTGACCAAGGGCTGCCTAACTAGCTCCGAGGTTGATGCTCATAACGTGTTACCGTGTATCGTACCTAACACCACCTGATGTACATCATCATCATCAACCTTTTTATCATCCCACTGCTGCGCACAGGTCTCCTCTCACACAGAGAAGGATTGAGCGTAATCACCACGCTTGGTGATTTCAGACTTGAAGTCCAGGTTTCCTCAAAATGTTTTCCTTCACCTTATAGTCAATCATTTGTGTCCAAGATATATTTAGAAAATATATATAACTTGGAAAAGTTACATTAGTACTTGCCTGACCTGGAATCGAACCCGCACACTCGTACTTGAGTGGCTCGTTTTAAAACACTAGGCCACCACGTTTTCCTGATGTACCTTTCTATGTACATAAAAAGGTGTAAAGTACTCGCAGCGAATAGAGAAACAGATAAATGTGATACAGATAAACTAATTTGAGATCACAACAAGGTTA
Organism: Sesamia nonagrioides; assembly: GCA_017933935.1. Lineage (NCBI taxonomy): Eukaryota > Metazoa > Arthropoda > Insecta > Lepidoptera > Noctuidae > Sesamia > Sesamia nonagrioides. The sequence continues at coordinate 183,622 of JADWQK010000907.1, read as the reverse complement.
GCTATCCGTGGAACTATTAAATTGGGCGAGAGGGCGAGATGGCGAGAGGGCGAGATGGCGAGAGCGCCAGAGGATGCGACGAGCGGAACAAAGTGCGTGAGGGCGGGACATTAATAACGCGCTAAGAACGATATGTCACAGTGTTTGTGATCTCACCCTCGCCATGCCCGTTTGTGCTGGCCCGTGCCGATATGTGAGGGCCTGTGCCTGAATGCGGGCCGTACGGTGAGATGGCATGGGCATCTCGTAACAATGACCATAAGGAAAGTACCCAGCCAAAAAGTAAGTTTTGTGGTAAAATAGCTATTAATCTATTTTAAATAAGTCAATTGGGCACTGTTCTTTTTTTTTCTATTGAAGCAGGACTAATTATTCATCCACAAACAGCTCACAGATACAGCCATCAACTTTAATACTAAGTTTCGTTGGCTTAGTGACTCCTCAGCTTTTTCTAAACTCCAACAAGCATTTCAACTTGTGACTTTCATTTGAAACTCTTTGGCAAATATATCATCTCCTATAATTTACACTCTTCACTTATTTAAACACATCACAATATTTCATAAAAATAAAAACATAGGTACTATATTTTCTACTACCTAACTTTACCTTTTTAAAATGTAAAACAACATTTATACAGCTTGAGAGCGACCGGACCAAGGTGTGACTGATACGCACTTACTGGATGATGACACCATGTGTCCATTCTAGCGCACCATCTGGTCGATGCCTGTCAGTCACAGTTAAGGGTTCGGGATTTCAAGCGAGACTGCGATACAATACCTGAAATGTATTATAGGTGTGGATAGAAAATCATCAAATGACCTCTCTCACTCTGGGCGAAGCAGAAGGGCATGTCAAACTTTTACCCACCCGTATTTCTTTACTTGGCTATGCACGGTACCTCTTTCGAACAATCCGCAGCCATCAGTCTTCGTGGACTGCGTCACGATGTGCTGACATCTCCTTAAGGCGAGCGTGGAACGCAACGCGCCGTCGACCCGGGCTTAGTCTTTACCGCAGAGCAACGGGCAGCTCGCGGCCCGCCAGCGGTGGCCGGGAGTTCAATGTTGTCATCCGACCAAGGCGTCTCCTGCGTCCTGCGGCGGCTAGAAGCATGAGGCCGCTTAGATTTCCGCTCCGTCACGCGCTCCGCCTCCTCCTTTGACAGAATCACTGCTTCCCAGAAGGACTGCCATGCACTCTTGCTCCGAAGCTACCATGGCCTGAACAAGGGCCGAACGCGAGAAACGGCAATATTTTTAATCTCGCCAGACTGCCGGCGTACGGCACGTACGGCCGGCGGGCGAGGCCACCCGGGCGGATAATCTTCCATAGGGATGGAATGAGAATATTTTTTACTGGTGGTGAGACAATATGGTCAAGTGATTGAGTACATCTGTGAATTTCTTTGTGAATGGAATCTCTTGGTGGTGCAAAAAGTAGATGGATATAATTTACCTAGAAAGTTTTTAGATTTCGCTTTGCCATTTTTCGAGAAAGGAATATGTTTTCAAGAAAATAGATGATGAATGAGAGAATAATAAGCATTGTGAATGGAAATAAAGTGTTTTTTTAACTGAAGTCATGGATCTATTGATGATGCCTTGATAACTTGAATGTTCCTTCGAATGTGCTTTATAGGTGTACCACCCCTTGACATACCCGCCGAACATCCCGCGGAGCTAGTGTGCCAGCATACCAGCCCGCAAGAATTCAGAGAAGCGCGACTCCAAAATGGGGGTGTACCGGTCAATAATTAATTAATAATGTCAAGTATCTTGATTCGTCGAGTATCTTAAAAACTTTCCGAATCTCTGAGAACAATCCAGAGCGGAACATATTTTACAATAAAGAATTACTTTTGTAATTATAAGAAACTTCTCTGATTAGATGAATGTATAAGAATTTCCCATAAAACTTGAGTTGTGACATTTCGCCACGAGCCGACGTTACACTTCGCTGAATTAACTACTGAAAGGCGAACCTACTTACAATAGCGCACAGCAGGAATATAGAGTAATCTCACTTTGTACAATAAACTTGTACGTTGATCGTATGTTTGACACTTTTGTTTTTACCCGACTACGGCAAAGCAAAAGGAGGGTTATGATTTTGACAGGCTATGTATGTATGTATGTATGTATGTATGTATGTATGTATGTATGTATGTATGTATGTATGTATGTTCATCTGTTCCCTCGTAACTTCTAAACTACTTATCAGAATTCAAAAAATGATATATCATTAGAAGCGTCTTAATTGTCCGCTGGTTATAGGCTATATGGGGTTTCACAAAATCTACTGTGGCGCCCTCTAGCGGACAAAACATACAGAGTAAAAAATAAAGTTAAGATAAATATGCCGTGTTTGGTATCATTTGAAAGCCCTTCACTTGTACATTTTGAATATATATATATTGCTAGCATTTGCGTGTGACTTTACCTGTATTCATGGGCTGGTTGCATATAATTCACATCTTTTCGTTCATAGCTTCTTTACTACTTATTAAATCAGAATAAGACCACTGCAGTACCATTAGAAGGGCCTTGATAATCTGTTAGTTATGAGCTATAAAGCTTGTCACCAAATTTAGTATTGTGCCCTCTAGCGGACAAAAAGTTCTATCCATACTAATATTATAAATGCGAAAGTAACTCTGTCTGTCTGTCTGTCTGTCTATCTGTCTGTCTGTCTGTCTGTCTGTTACGCTTTCCCGCCTAAACCTCTCAACTGATTTTGATGAAATTTGGCACAAACAATCTTTAGACCCTGAGAAAAATCATAGGCTAGCTTTTATCCCGGAAAAAAAAAGATATTCCCGAGGGAAATCTAAAAAGCGCGATATAACCGAACTCCACGCGGGCAAAGCCGCGGGCGGAAAGCTAGTGTTAATATAAAATTAAAATAAATATACCGTGTTTGGTATCACGTGAAAGAGCTTCACGAGTGCTTTATGCTTGTACATAATTACAAGAATGCTTTAATGATGTTAAATATGAGCGATAAGAGTAAAGCGCGGATCACGGGAACTGTGAATCGCTTTATGCAATGTAGAGCAGTGTGAACATTATTAGAATATGTAATGCACTAATGAAAACGACATAAGCTGGGAGTAACTCCACGCGGTGAAGGCGGAAACAGTTTGATAACTGGCTAAATCTCCCATAAAAAGGCCTCTGCACTATATGCCTTCGGGCTTATGTTGTTATATGTGCGTGTAGATGTAATATGTCAAGTACCTAGTTTTTAGTTCATCAGTTTAACTTTTGTTAATAATATGCGCCACAAATACACTTTAACACCAAAATAGTACAAATAAAAAAAAAGTTAAAAAACTAAAACCCAACTACGACAAAAAACGAGCTGAAAAAGTATAAAGGTTTGGAAAGGCGTAGTCACACGTTGTCAAGTGCTACGGTAGGTAGGTATATGTAACGTGTGACTACGCCTTTCCAAACATGAAAATTTATCTCTACATAGTGAATATTGCATACTTCAGAATAGTATTGTATGACATTACTACTGTGTCCATTTACTTGCAACTACATTAGCAACTTTGTTCAGTTCAGTATTCTGAAAATCTTGTTTTATACTTTTTCAGCGTCGTTTTTTGTCGTAGTTGGGTTTTAGTTTTTTAACTTTTTTTATCCTTACTAATATTATCTTTAAATCGGAAAGAGAGTTTGATTGTTTGATTGTTCCGCGTTCACGCCGTAACTACTGAACCGATTGCTTTAAAATTTTGCAGACGTAAAGTTGGAAGACCGGATTAACTAATATGGTACTTTTTATCGCAAAAAAAAATTGATATTCCACATTAGAAGTCCACACGGGCGAAGCCGCGGACGGAAAGCTAGTAATATATAAACTAATGCTTGACCGCTATCCCACCTGATGGTAAGTAGTGATGTAAATGATGGTAAAAAAAGTTTAATAAGAGTCTATTCACCCTGGGCTTGAAAACACTTAAATAGTAGTCCGACGGGAACACCGTCGCTAGCAAACTGTTCCAGGCCCTCGGTGCACGCGGTATAAAATAAGAGGCAAAACGTTTCGTTCGGATCATTGTGGTGTCAACAATGTAAGGTTGGAAACTCGCCGTAAGACGGACGGGTCGTCCGATGATGGAACGGAGATGGGGGAATTAAATCATGCACTTTCTTCGCATACTCTCAAAAATGCATCCTATATAACACCGACAGGCTGGCTACTCTTCGCCTGTGCTCCAAGCTTTGGAGACCTTCTAAGAAGCACAGAATTCGATCGTGTACCCCGTATTAACTGGACTGCACCTTCTGTGCACACACATACTGTGCAACAGCCCATGTTTTCTCTGATATAATAAAGACGGCGGATACGTTCTTAAGAGAGTAGAGTATTTGTAAACATTTCATGTCATAAGCTCCAATATTTTCCAGCTACTAACAGTACTTGTACTTATATTGAAAGAAAACACAAGAGGCAGGCATTTTGTTCAGGAAACATTCTACAACCAACGATAACAAGAGAGCTTTGTACGTCCGCTTCAAGTTGTTTACTCAACCAACAACTGGTTGTTGTTTCTGACAACGATTACTGCCAAGTAGAGTCGCAAGCAGCAGGCAGTGGCGACGCGTTCGGAAGTACCACTGGCGCTCCGCGTGTCTGTTACAATATCGACTCGCTGCCACTTCTTGATTACTCACTACTATTAATAATAGGCCAATAGAGATCTCTAATTAACTTTAAAGAATAATTCCCTTGTTTATCTAATAAGGTTTACAACTGCCAGTATCTGTAATACGTTAGGCCTCGTTCTCAGAAGAGAATATAATATTTCGTTCGCTCGGTTCCCTCGAGTTTCGTTCAGTTATCGATAAATTTTGATGAGCGCGCGGCGGAGGACGACGCTAGAACACTTCCTGCGCTTTCAGATAAAACGAATTTCATCAACGAGCTTACGCTTTGTAGCAGTTTGTAAACAAAAAGAAATTCGTGTACGCAGCTTGATAATAAATACACAATAACTGCTATTAACAAAAATCAAATGCTCCACTAACACAGTGATGGAATGATATTTTTGGTCCAATGCGTTAAATTGGACCTGCTGAAGGCAGTCGGTGCACTGCAAAGATACATTCTGAAAACTAGGAGCCAAGGTGAACGGGCTTTTTTTGGCAGTGATAGACACGTTTGTATTTTGTCGGCGTTGAATGCTACAAGATTGGCTTTGCCCCATTCAGAGACTGCCTGTCTTTCGGACCGGATTGATTCCCTACTAACCCGAGCTTCCGGCAGGTTTCTCTCCACAACCGTGCTGTCACCTGCATACCCATAGATATAAGGTGGTCGTTAATATGCAGCAGAAACAGAGTTCTGATACCGGAATGCCTCCCTGATGCAATTCTTTTCAGGTATCTCTTTCTTCTCTTCTTTTTAATTTTTTTCTGTATCACTAGATGTATGTATTTGTACAGTGTCCTTCCTATTCATCATATACATTTTCTGTTATTGATTCTTCAAAAGTGTCATTTAGTATTTCACTAAATTTTCTTCCTTTTTATGTGACTTAAAATAACATCTATCTTTATGTCTATTGTGGCTGAATCAGGAAAACATATCAAAAAACAACCCTTTATGATATTAGGTGCGTATTACAGAACGTCACTCACAACTCAAGCTCTACTTAAGTGTCGTTTCAAGCCATTTGATTGGTTGAAACTAGTTTTAAGTAATGCTTAAGCAAAGATCAATGCTTGAGTTTCCTTCTGGAATACGGACCTTAGAATCCCACTTTCTTCTTAGATTTTTCGGTATATGCATATACACATTTTGACCAGATTCTTTTAAGTTATCGAAATTTGTATAAGCCCTATTAAACCGTAATTGAAAAGGCGATTTGCCTTTCTCATGACTGTGTCTTGTTCAGTTATGAATATAGACTGGAGTGTTGACTCCCAGCCCACAACTCTTTGAGTAATTTTGCACTTACATATTATCATAGCTGGAGCTGCCTCCACCACTGTCCTATTGTGTGTGAGCATTAACTATCCTAATAATTTATCCATGCATTTCCATTATCCATCCTTGTTGCGTCAACGACGATAAAAATAAACTTGGCTGTATGGCGTGCTATGCCTTCGCCTTTTCCATTTGGGCGAACGGAAGAAAAAGAAGTAGTACGAAAAAAAGATGGCGATCTCAGCTCATTCGACACCGCGTGTACTCTAAATAAAATCGAATATCTGACTTCCTAAGAGCTTCGCTGGCCTAATAAACCCTCAGTTTCCATATTGGTGGTGTGTCTGTGCTTGACGAGTGTAGGCAGTGAACAAACAGCATCAAGTCCACGAAAAAGCAGCAAGCTAACCAACTGGCACCTGACTCGTCGTTGGTAACTCCGCTCCTGTCCAACTGGATCCAGGTTAGTGTTTTGCATGTTTGTTTCCCTGCTTTGAGACCCTGGGGTTGATAGGAGAATGCAGCGACTCTTCCAGGAAGCGTCAACATTAATTATGGTGCCTCCTGTGAGGATCTTCCTCGCGTAATTATTTCAAAAATACCTACTATCGGAAATTAAATTCTTCCATTCTCGTTATTACGTTAAATACGTAATCCCAATTCTAATTTATTCGTATACTTACCTACTTAAGGCAATTTCAATTTGCCTTTCAAGTTCTAAGTGTCTAAATAAAACCTAGGTCATCCCATGATACCTAGTTATTGTTTCTTATTTGAGACCGGTTGACTATTCAATCGTACATTCATACCTCGTTAATTCCCGTTTTTCGTTTATTTGTATTAAATAACAAATTGCATAAATTACTTTTAAAAAACGTGAGTTCGAAGTTTCTCGAATTTAGTACCGAGGTACCGACACTCGTCGTACTTATCTCCGGCGGGAGAAATTAGCTTTGACCTACCTCAAAGTCAAAACTTATATTCTAACAAATAACCTTGAGACGTGTGTGCGTGTATTTCATTAATACGTTCGCGCGTGCATTACTGCCGACCTACCGGCTGACGTTCTTTCCGTTTTACCTACTTTTATAACTTTTATCTTTTTGAGCGTGCGGATATCGTATTCCACGTGAACTATGGGCGAGGTGGAATTAATAACCGCTATTAAAAGGCGGGAATATGAGTATACAAGTATGCAGATACTTTACGATTTAGCCAATACAGTTAAAGAAACTAAAACTAAATTTGCAGCTTTTCGAGCTAGGTACAAAAAGATTGATGAAATTCGTAATAGATTTTTGGAATGCAACGAGGATGTTAACCGGTTGCAATTAAAGCTTAAACCTTCGTTTGTTATCGATCATAAAGTGTTACTGTCATTCGATGAATTGTATTACTGTGTTATCGAGTTTGCGGATTCTCTCGATACGAGCGCGGGTAGCGACTGTCGCCCCGAATTAGGTCAAGGTCACGTGCGTTCGCAGGTGAAGTTACCGAAGCTAGAACTCCCAAAGTTTGATGGTAATCTAGAGAAGTGGCAAACATTTAAAGATAGTTATACAGCACTTGTTCATAATAATAGCTCATTATCCGACACTGAGAAATTTCACTATTTGCTGTCATGTTTATCTGGCTATGCACTGACATTAGCCAAGGGCGTGCCTGTGACATCGGCAAATTATTCAGTGGTTTTTGCAACTTTACTGGACAGATATGACAACAAGCGTATTCTTGCAACAACTTATTTAGATAAAATAATTAAAATTAATCCCATACAAAAACCATCATTATCTAACTTATCTGAGTTATCTAACACACTTTATGAATGCGTTAGTGCCTTGCGCGGTTTGTGTATTGATGATTTATGCGAATTTATTTTATTCTACATTGCGTCTAGACCTCTAGATACAGAAACAAAAAAAAGGTTTGAATTACAAAACACTGAAGAAATTCCTAAATTTAATAACTTCATTACTTATTTACAAAATTACCTAAAAGTATTAGAAGTTAGCCAACCAGTTAATATTCCATCATCAAATTCTACAAGTAAACAAAATAGGCCTAATACAAATAAAGATTATTCATCGCGTCAACCAAATTCATCTCTAATTTCTTCCAACAATAATAATAAAGTTAATCAGTTTGTTTGTGTGTGTTGTAATGAAAATCATTCAATCTACCGTTGTAGTAAATTGCATTCTATGAATATGACACAGCGACAACAATTAGTTAAGGATTTAAAATTATGTCAAAACTGCTTAAGGCCGGGTCACACTGTTACCGATTGTAAATCTAAGTCAACATGTTTCATTTGTAATGCAAGGCATAATACTTTGTTACATGAAGAGCATAAGAGTTTACTGTCTCATACTAGTGAACTGGATTCATCCCAGCATCCCGATATGAACACTACTCTAACTAGTGCTACCCAGTCAAACATTTCGAATCAACCTATTAGCAAAAAAATCCTTGGTACAGCAGTAGTTCGTGTGAAGCGAGCGGATGGTTCGTGGCAGTATGTCCGCACAATTATTGACAGTGGCTCGATGGATTCATTTATTACAAGTAGCTGTGCGCGACAATTAGGTTTACATATCAAGAAATGTAAATTAAATGTAAGTGGCATCGGTCAAAATTATGGGTGTAGCATTAAAGGTCACACCTTCGGTTCCATAAGACCTCGATTGAGTGACACTCCTCAGTTTGATATTCAATTAGTGGTTCTACCTAAAATCACATCCCTGACTCCTTCGATGTCGTTGCCGACAATCGTCAAGGATAAGTTTACACATCTAGATCTCGCCGACCAGGACTTTGATAAATCCGGTCCGATCGATCTGTTGTTAGGAGTAGACTGTTTTGACCAGATATATACTGGCTCACGTTTCAGTCCAGGCCCGGGCTTTCCATGCGCACTCTCTAGTGTATTCGGCTGGGTGATAAGTGGTCAGTTTCTTCAAAACGTGGTAGCTAAAACTCCGGCTACACCCGTTACGCTCCTCGTCGCGTCTTCTAGTGCGCCCGACGAGATCGTTCAACGGTTTCAGGAGTCCGAGGAGCCGCCGAAATGTAAAATTTCCGGCCCCGAGGATGAAAAATGCGAACAAAAATATAAAGAAGGCACGCATCGCACCTCCGATGGGCGTTATGTTGTCCCAATTATGCTTAAAGATGATGCTCCAGCCTTAGGAAAATCATATCAACAAGCGTTTAATCGTTTTCTAAATTGGAAAAAAAGACTTGCTAGTCAAAATAGGTCAATTTTAACTTATTGAGAAATAATATTTTAAAACCAAAGCATATTTTAAGAGGATAATAACATTTTATTTATTATATATTCTGAAATTGTGATAATAGTACAAAATTATTTAACAATTATTATTATACAATTATTGAATTAAATTCATAAAAGTTTTATGACGGAAGATAATTATTTACTTAATGTTTTATGTCATGTTATAAGTACGAGATCTATCAGTAATAAAATAATAATCAATGTAACCATGACCAGTTTGTTAATAGGGAAATCGATCGCGACTGCTAGTCCAGTCGATCGCGACTGCTAGTCCAGTCGATCGCGACTGCTAGTCCAGTCGATCGCGACTGCTAGTCCAGTCGATCGCGACTGCTAGTCCAGTCGATCGCGACTGCTAGTCCAGTCGATCGCGACTGCTAGTCCAGTCGATCGCGACTGCTAGTCCAGTCGATCGCGACTGCTAGATTGCGACTGCTAGTCCAGTCGATCTTAAAACTACACTGTTGAACTTAATGTCTAAACATTATTCATTTACAAAAATTCAAAGAATGATAGCATGGTGTAATCGTTCTGTTTCTAACTCTAAAACGGCCAGGCAAGACCGAAATCTCTCTCCTCTTAGTGGTGCTGAGCTTGAAAAAGCAACGAAAGTGCTGGTTAAATTCCGTCAAGATAATTACATGACTTCGGAAGTTGACCGGGTGCGTAAAAACGAACCTAATACTCCGCCGATGTTTTGGAAAATGGCTCGTATCGTGCAAGTGCATGCAGGTTCAGACCAGGTAGTTAGTCGTTACTCTCCAAACTGCTAACGGAAAGACGTTTCGTAGGCCGGTGGTAAAGGTTTGTCCCTTACCAAATAATTAGTTTATTTTCCTTTTATATACCTAACTAGAGTATAAGTACACACTGTCTTTAGGTTATTTAAAATAAACCACCAATTATTTACCCTTATTAACTAGAATTCTATGCATTTTTTCGGCAGTAGCTCATAGTCCAGCTATTGCTGATTTCACTCTTAATTTTTCGCATTCTTCTTGAAACCCTTGTGGATTTCAGGTGGGGGGAAATGTGTGAGCATTAACTATCCTAATAATTTATCCATGCATTTCCATTATCCATCCTTGTTGCGTCAACGACGATAAAAATAAACTTGGCTGTATGGCGTGCTATGCCTTCGCCTTTTCCATTTGGGCGAACGGAAGAAAAAGAAGTAGTACGAAAAAAGATGGCGATCTCAGCTCATTCGACACCGCGTGTACTCTAAATAAAATCGAATATCTGACTTCCTAAGAGCTTCGCTGGCCTAATAAACCCTCAGTTTCCATATTGGTGGTGTGTCTGTGCTTGACGAGTGTAGGCAGTGAACAAACAGCATCAAGTCCACGAAAAAGGAGCAAGCTAACCGACTGGCACCTGACTCGTCGTTGGTAACTCCTCTCCTGTCCAACTGGATCCAGGTTAGTGTTTTGCATGTTTGTTTCCCTGCTTTGAGACCCTGGGGTTGATAGGAGAATGCAGCGACTCTTCCAGGAAGCGTCAACATATTGTTTCTTTCTATTTTGCCATTTTGTTCCGGCGTGTATGCAGCAGATGTCTGGTAACTTATGCCTTTTTTCTAAATAACTCTTGAACTGTTGCATAATATTTATATATTATTTTTATTATTATTAATAATTATTCATTTCCATTATCAGTTCTTACAACTTTCCCTTCTCATTTGTATCTTCATCATCAACCTTTTCATCCGTCCCACTGCTGGGCGCAGGTCTCCTCTCATACCGAGGAGGATTGAGCGTAATCAGCACGCTTGCTCAATGCGGGTTGGCGATTTCAGACTTATAAAGTCCAGGTTTCCTCAAGATGTTTTCCTTCACCTTCAGTCATTGATGTCCAAGATATACTTAGAAAGTACATATCACTTTAGAAAAGTTACATTAGTACTTGCCTGACCTAGGATCGAACCCGCGCCCTCATACTTGAGAGGCTGGTGTTTTAACCACTAGGCCACCACTTCTTATATATTTTTCAGCCAAATTTATAAACTCTTTAATTTTGCCAGGGGTTTTTTTTTTGTTCTGGATGATAAATCATCAAATGACCTCTCCCGCTCTGGGCGAAGCGGAAGGGCAGACTATTATTGACTAAAACCCACCTGTGTTTCTTCACTTGCCTGTGCGCCTGGGACACGGTTTCTATTTAACCAACCCGCAACCCTGACCCAGGAGGCATAGGTCTTTGTGGACCTCGTCACGATGTGCTGACATCTCTTTGAGAAACACAACGCGCCGTCGATCCGCGCCTGTTGCTTACCGAGCATCAGGCGTGGCCTGTATGCCCGCGCCTACGGTGACCAGGAGTTAGGCGATCGATGTTGCCTTTGCCAGCATCACTGCTTCGCAAAAGGAGCCATGCACTCTCGCTCCGAATCATGGCCTGGAGCAGGGCTGAACTCGAGAGATCGCCGCCGATTGCCGCCACGAGGACACGATGGTGCTTTACCCAAGCCGGGCTGATCTCCACTGTATAGGTATACTCCACCGTGTCCTCAGAGTAAAACCCTGGCGTTTCCTCCCGCCTTATCCGGAACAGAAACCTACCGAAACAGCCCTGTCTGGTGAGGACCTGCGTCGGCCGGAAGGTGTGGGCGCCATGGTGTCTCTCTAGCCACTCCTCGAAGAAGAGACTTACCGACGCTATTTTGTCGTGTCCAGCACTGGATTGTGACAATCGCACTCAGAGATCCTGCCGGAGCTCTGTCCGCCATACTGCGATTTCTCGTGTCAGCGGAGTTATGCCCCGGCGTCTTACTTTCTCTTACCAGATCCCATAGCAGCAATCTGACAAGAATGATCGCCGCCTCAGCTGATACCGCTGCCGCATCAGCTGAACGGCCATGACCCTCTGGGACGCTATCAGGCATCGGGCTGGTCGCTTCCTTAGAGACCCACACCGGTGCCCCGTAAAGCTATAGACCGTACGGCACCTGCATAGAGCCTCTGGTAGGAGGCGTTTGATCCCCCTAGATTGCGGAAGAGCAGCCTCAGGGCAGCCCCGGCCTGTTCCAGTCTGGGTGCCATACATCGGCAGTGCTTCTCGAAGATCCACCGGCTGTCGGGGACGAGTCCTAGGTACTTCATCGTCGACCAGACGCCGATGTAAACCTCTCGTGGGAATCCGAGGGTGGCGCGTGCCGAGGACCATGATAAGCATTGGACTTGCCAGCAGGGCCACCTCGAGTCCCAATTGCCGGATCCTCTTGACGATTTTCCCAACCCCCAGGGTCACTACATCGACCGCCTCCTAGTGCGACCTTCCTTGTGCCAGAACAAGCGTGTCGTCAGCATAACAAGCTACGCTGAACCCATATCTGTGGAACACCGCACGACATCTTTCACCGGTTCTGCACTCTTTGGTGACCGGAGTAAATGATGGGACGGTCCGTCAGATAGACCTCGATCACTTGACAGAGATAGGTCGGCATCCGGTGATACCGGAATGGCTCCCTGGTGAAACTCCAGGGTAGGGTGTTGAAGGCGTTGGCGATGTCTAGAGATATCCAAAATATCCCCACCCCAGGCCACAGCATCCCCTGTTGTGCGGGCTCCCCGCTCATTATGGAGTTCACCGGTTCACCGTAGAGCACCCTCTGCGGAAGCTATACTGGCTTTCGGCCAATCAGGACTCACTCGCCTGAGTCACCCGATCGGTCTACAATAACCTTTTCAGAGAGCTTGCCCACCTCGTCGAGCAGCACGATGGGCCGATAAGTGGACGGAGAGTCAAATCAAATCAAAAAAATTTATTTCAAATTAACCAACAGTTGGTGCTTTTGAATAGTCAATGTCGGTCAGTCCAAGAAAAGTGAAGCTAAATTGCACGTTCCAAAGCGTAGATCTCTATGGAGAAGAACGTGCAAGAAACTCCATGGACACTCTTTTAAAATCATAATATGTATTACATGTCTTCGTTACATATTTCTGTTGCTTCTATCATGTGGTCAGCCCCACTTAGCTCAATCATTTTGAAGGCAACCAAATGACCCAACAACACGCGCCACCATCAGCAAGACATGTGAGTGAGAATGACAAACTCTCAACTGCCATGCTCGTAATGTCAAACAAGTTATTTATATATAAAAAAAAAAACAAACAGTCCATGGTGCCTCACATTCACAAACTTGAAAAGTGCTTTTACATTATACAATACTATATTATTTGCAAAATCTTGGGCACAATTGAAATAATAAACAAATAAAAATAAAAAAGGAATATTTGGAAAACAATAAAAAGGGGGAATGGTATCTCTTCCAAACCTACAAAATTGTCTGTGGCTGTGGAGCAGGACTGGCAGTCCGCAGGGCTATCTGGCTTCTTTATGAGGACTTTCACTGAGTGAAGTGGGAACTGGCCCCTCTCCAAGCATGCCCTTAGTAGCCCCTTATCGAGGCCCGAGAGCCCCTAAGGCCAGAATCCGAGCTTTTCCTGGTAAGCCGTCGGGTCCTGGGGCGGTATTTTGGGTATTCAGTCTGAGTATCGCTGCTCTCAGCTCTGCCTCGGTTACCTCTGGAGTATCGTCGTCGTTGGTGTGGTCCGCATCAGGTTCTCTCTGTAACCTGTTGCCACAACTCTTCCTTCCATATTCTTTATCTCACAATGGTGCTTTTCAAATTCCATTTTATAGCCTCTGTCTATGACAATTCGCATGACAAAAAAAATAACTGTCAGTTTGGGAACATACAACACATTATGCAAAGTGGTACCAACCAACCTTGGGTAGTTTCTATGTTCTTCAAAATAATTGTAAATGCATTTCTCTTTTTGTTTGACTCAGTACCTTTACTAACATTTCTGCTTTTCTCTTTATTTAGACGTAATCTGTAAATTTAAATAAAATGGCCACAATTCTTACAATAAAAACATTGCAACTTTGCACGACAATCCTTTTTATAAATTACCCATCTTGCCACAACCAAAACCCTTTATGTTGTTAAATTTATTAGTAGTAGTGCCAGTGCTACACAATGTGTATATGATTTAGTTTCAATAATTGTTAAAATTGTCATATTGCGTTCTTCCTCAATCAACAATCCTGCCATTAGTTATATTGGGTTTAGGTATGGAATCATCCAGATCCTCAAATAGGCCTTTAGAATAACCCTCATCTGAAATTTTCAGGTGCACCATGTTGCACTTCCATTTAACTTTCTTTCTGATTCATAGATTCATTTTCGTCCACTCTTACAATAACCGACGAATTCAACAACAAAACTGGCGTACGATGGCGTCTCAAAATCTCAATACGGACAACTTAGCCAGCGAAAATGTCTCACAGGATGTTTGCTCTTGCCGTAATTTACAACCACTCGTTCAGGGTGCTGATGGGGCTGCCGCGCTACTGTAGCGCATCGGGAATGTTTGCTGACGCACGTGTGGACGGATTCGCGGTGATAATGCGCAAAAGATCTACGTCCCAGATGCGTCGGGTGCGCGACAGCTCCAACAGTTACTTGCAGCTCATTGCTGAGAGGTTGAACTCAGACTGTATTTTTATGAAACACTGGACAAGGGCGTATATTGTGTTCTCTTGACTGGTGGGCTCCGTCTAGCTTTTATTATTAATTTACCTACCTAGTTTGAATTTGACATTTTATTTTATTTTTAAATTTGACATTTTATTTTATTTTTGATTTTGGCATTTTAGGTATTTTATTTTTAAATTTGACATTTTATTTTTTAATGATTCTGACATAACAAAATTCTCAAAAGTATTTTCAGGTGCACCATGTTGCACTTCCATTTAACTTTCTTTCTGATTCATAGATTCATTTTCGTCCACTCTTACAATAACCGACGAATTCAACAACAAAACTGGCGTCTCAAAATCTCAATACGGACAACATAGCTAGCGAAAATTTCTCACAGGATGTTTGCTCTTGCCGTAATTTACAACCACAACTTTTTCAGTCTAATTTTGTTTTATTTTGGAATGTTATAATATGTATATTTTTAACTAGCTGTTGCCCGCAACTTCGTCCGCGTAGACTTCAGTTTACAGCGCGCGGTGGTTCCCGTTTCCGGGGGAATGCCAAGATAAATTCTTACATTACTGCAAGGTTTCAAGCATCCTTACACATTTTCGCGTTTATATTATTAGTAGGATTACCTATAAAGATACATAAGGTCTATAGCAACGCTAATTTTACCGGGTTAAAAGGTTTAGCAAAGGAAAGAAACATCAAATATCATACTTCTAATTATTTTGCGTTGGTTGGTGTTTTGGATATGCTTAGGATATTATGAAATAAGGGTTAAAATTATTACGCTTGATAAAATATGAGCACATTTAAGTAGGTAAGTACGGTTTTATAAAAAACTTTTTTGTTTTGCTGTGTTTTGCCAAAATATAAAGGTTTTCTGGATTTGATACACGTGAGCATGCCGCATAGAGTTTCCCATGAGAAAAACATGTTGTTTCTAAATGAACTCCGGCAACTTTAAGCATCTGTCGGCTTTGTTATTGTTATAGCAAATGCTGCTTTCAGAAGGAACTGTACTCTTACAGGAATTGTACTCTCTCTTCTCTGTCTTCTTACTCTTTAAATTCAAATGGCAAATCAGTTGGGACGATGAGAATACGGGGAATTAAGATATTTTGTCCTTTTGCCATTCCAGCCATGATTGTAGCCTTTACAATGTTGTGACCCAAATGTGTTATTTATAACCGAGTACCATTACATAGCTTTGAAGCGTCAAGATTCCTCATTAAGAGGACTGGAATACCAACTTTTAGCATCAACTTATGGGGTGGCAATCCTGATAATTCTAAAGAAATGAAAAATTCTATAGGGTATGATGTAACTTGTTCAGTGTCCGTAATATTGTCCACTGAGAGGTATGCGATAACATTTCCCTGAACGTTTTACATGATTTGTTCATTTATTATTATATTATTATTATATTTAGCCATTCTCGGTTGGCCATATTTGTGTGAAGATCCGGATAGAATTATTTAATAGGTCATCTGAGCTAACTTGACAAAACTCACGACTCACTCTAATCATGCCGTTACTGTTAGTTGGCATGCGATTTACTCCGATTTTTAAAAGAGTAGCTGCATATTGCATATACCCGGCTTGAGAATCGTGATGAAGTTGCCCTCGCATATTCGTGGTGAGACAATACTTTTTCACGCGAACTCATAATGCAGATGCTTTCAAAGAGGCATTTATTTCATCTGCCGGCGCCATACCCCTAGTAATCACCGGAAGGTTCTGCCTAAAGTCACCAGCTAAAAGTACCACCGTCCCTCCCATGATATCTTGGTTGCCTTTGATGTCCCCCATTGTGCGATCTAGCGTTTTTATCGTCATATTCATCCCAAACTAACAACTTACACTGCTGTAACATGCTTCCGCACTCACTGCTTTTACTAATATTGCATTTCCTCATGAGCTAAGTTCAATGGTAACTGAGTGCACTGTTCGTCCCGTTCTGAAATAAATTAAAAAGAGCCGAGTTGATATAAAATAAGCGCCTGTTAAAATAATGGAAGCAATATGTACGTCTGCGTTAGCTCCCGTTTTCGCAACATTTTTTGTTACTGCTCTGCTCCTATTGGTCATAGCGAGATGTTATATAGCCTAAAGCCTTCCTGGATTAATAGGCTATCCAATGCAAAAAGATTTTTTCAAATCGGACCTGAGATTAGCGCGCACAAACAAACAAACAAACAAACTCTTCAGCTTTATATATTAGTATAGATTAGTATAGATAGTTCATAAATAATTTAAATATATTTTGTGTATGTGTTTTTATGAAAAACTATGGACAATTGTCTGATGTAAATAAAAATTAGTTAATTTATGCAGTGTAGTATTCTGGGCCCATAACCTGTGATGAGGTTTGGGCTTACAGAATGTCTGTGATGTTATAATATAATAAAACTCGCTGGAGAAAATAATCACGTTGTACTCTTTAATGATGTTATAAACGTAATAAACAATCATAGACATTTGACATAGACAAGAGATATTGTGCCATAGATAATAACTAATTTTTATATTTATTGGAATCTATACTTCACAGTGTGGTGATATCGATTCATTCGATACACATCACTAACAACTGAACTCTTAAACCGTCATCCTCCTCAGGCAGCCGGAATATATATTATCTGAAGTTGTAACTCACTGCAGGTTGTTCGAAACAATACTGTGGCTACCATATCCATACTAATATTATAAATGCGAAAGTAGCTTTGTCTGTCTGTTACGCTTTCCCGCTTAAACCTCTCAACCGATTTTGTTGAAATTTGGCACAGACAACCCATCTGACCCTGACCCTGACCCTGAGAAAGGACATAGACACCTTTTATCCCGAAAAAAATTGATGTTCCCGAGGGAAATCTAAAAAGCGCGATATAACCGAATTCCACGCGGGCGATTTATAATATTTGCGAGTTATTTATAAAACTGGAAGTAAAATTAATAATTTATAAAACAATGAATTTTGTTTTGTCTTACTCTGGGTAACCTCTGTACGTTCAAAGAGCATGTGCAGAATGGGCTATCCGTTCTGCTTTTGACTATGATAAATAAATTGGGGACCCTAAATGAGCCTATACTTATTATTTGTGTATTCCACTTGTAAATGAAGCCCAAGTGACAAAATAAAGTCAAATTAATATGTTGCACCTCACGTCAAGCATTTACAGTTCAAAGCGGATGGTAAGTATTAAACATCGCACTAGGTACTTCATTTCCGCTGGATATAGGTAGAAATAATTACCTTCTACAAATAACCATCGTGGCGCGTGAATTCTAAGCCACACTGACACTGACGACTGTGCGTTTTCGTTCAAAGCCACTCAACATCATTCTTTACAATTATTTTATTGATTATTAACCGCTATGACACTATAATGTTCATTTACAAACGATAGGTATCACAAGTGGCCGCGCGCGGGATAGCTTTACGTAATAAACTGGAACGTGAGGGACACCGGACACGCACGTAGGTATTATCTGTTGCATTCGGCCGACTGAAGCTCAACTGTTTTACCCCCGCCCGCGATGATCTGTGTTTCGTGCATATGGTATCAAATAATGGTGTCCATCTTGTAACCATTTGTAGGAATAAATATAACATGGTATAAAAATTATTGGAATCAATTCAGTTGCTTATTCTGAACAAATTATTAAGGTTCCGTCTAAAGAAAAAATAACGTTGTATGTTATTAATATTGTTACTTCTACAACAAAATAAATTAAGTTGTAAATATCAACTCACTAACAAAAAAACAAACCAAGATGAAGCTAAACACATGACTCCTAAGATTAAGTAGATAACCTGCAGACCGAAGTTTTTCATACACACCACGCACACACGCACACATATACAAAATTATTGAACGTAATGTATTTCCAGCTGTGGTACCAAGCTGGAAATACATTAATAATAATAAAGCTTTATTTGTTCCATAAAATTTTACATTTCAAATGTTTGTTAGTAGGTTAGTGTTAGTTAACTTTATAGCTATTTCTAGTATTAGTACAATTAGTTTACTTATTCGGATCCCTTTCGGGTAAAAGCCTCCTCCATTTTTTTCCATTTTTATATATAGGAAATACATTACGTTCACTAATTTTCCATATTCGAATTAATTTAATTGAAAATGTCGGGTGATATCGACATACGGAAATTAGAATTCCCATTAGACAAAGTGTGTGCTAGAGATGTCATAGAGAGGAGCTTATATTCCGCTCGAGCTCCGCATCTCGCGTCCCGCGTCCCGCGTCCCGGGACTCCGGGACTGTAGCGCTGCAATGAGTAGCGCCGGCTTACCCTCGGGATTCATTTGTAAGCGTTTAAATTGTCTCTCCGACGTACAACGGTGTTACACAGCCATTATTAAAAACTCAACGATTTATTTAAAAGACTTTGATGCATGCCGTTCGCTCAAAACTCACGGGATTAGTTCATCTCTTGGAGGCAA
Source organism: Sesamia nonagrioides (assembly GCA_017933935.1). Lineage (NCBI taxonomy): Eukaryota > Metazoa > Arthropoda > Insecta > Lepidoptera > Noctuidae > Sesamia > Sesamia nonagrioides. The sequence goes on along the minus strand of JADWQK010000907.1, from coordinate 164,427 downwards.
GTCGCAATACTTTTGTTATTAATTCATTGCCATTTTGTTTTGTAAGTTTGTAGTTGGAATTCTGGACTTATATTTAAAATATAAGGCGTGCGTTCATGGTTCCCTAACCTTCCAAATTAATTAAAAACGCACAACGTGAATGTTCAAATGTTCACTTCTGCCAACCCCCGGTGGTGTAGAATTGAAACTTTGCTTTTTTGTATAAAAATAGCAGGTAAATTTATAAGACATGTTACTGGGATTTATATGTATATCATCTTTATTTATATATCTCTTGAGTGGTCATGTATATACAATATCCTAAAAACTGAAGAAATGTTATAATGTAATTTTTTTAAAATTAATATATCATATTTGTACGTTTGAATATTTGTTTACGGTGAAATATGTTACATCATAACATTATTTTTAAGACCTTAACGTAACGTTTTGAGGCGGATTTGCACTGACATATGTGGTGTCGTCGCCGTACACCCAGTCACATGAGGTGACTCAGTGAGTACATCACTTGCCGGCAGCAAGCAATGCCGGGCGACGTCGTTAGTGTGTGGCGGCGGTGTACCGCGCATTAGTCCTTAGGACGTGCCCCATATATAGCACGTCACGCAGGCGTAAGCCCCACATTATCTACACCACCAGCTAATACGTCTACATGACGTGTCAATCCTCGATCGTTACAGCTTGCCTGCATACGAGGCAGGTGAATGTTCGGCTCTGAACGGCTTACCTCAAGCTCTCGTAGTTCAGACTTCGATGTATTAAGCCTCTTTTACAAAGGTGCTTTCCATTTTTTGTTTTATTCCTGATTCTATCATAGGATATAGTACCTATTTAATTTAATTTAGTTGCACTGATAGCACCCTTGGGGGAGCTCATCATCGTCATCAGGAAAGTAGATAAAGTGTATTTTCTTCGTAACTAAGAGTTTCCATAGTGATTACTGCGACCAAATGTAAAACCAAATGTAAAGCAATTAGCCGGATTATTGATTGAAAGTAAACAGCTGTAGCATCGGTGCGAGCTCTGTAATGTTCCGGGGCTTGTCTCACCGGCCCTTGGGCACTTGCAAGGTAGTGTGATCGTGTTGCGGTCACTAAACAACACGTAGAAGGAACTAAGCTGATGTTTCGGTGTGGGGAAAATGTTAACTTCAAATTGTTGTCTAGGGCCCTATTTCTCTATATTAGTTTACTACAAACCAGTTTTCCGACACTAGGGCTCTACACCAGTATATGAGTGTAGGTACATATTCGCACGAGACATCTCGGTATATATATATATAGATATGTATCACCTTTTTCAACATGTAGTCAGGCTGAACGATATGAAACCGTTCAGGGGGCCTAGACAAAATCCAAGCGTTTTCCGTTCAAACGTTTTCCTTTCGAGTTAAGGAGTTAACGTTAGCGTGTGAAAAATGGTAGACAAGTGACATATAAAACGTCGAACGCCCATTCCGCAGTGTTAGCCGAAACACTCTATAATTAGTCTATGGAATACTGTGTAGCAAATGTCGGAGTGACACTAATGCGTTTATTTTTTCACTGTCAAACGCAATTTTTTTATAAGTTTTTAGCTCGGTTACTAGGCCTTTAAGCCAACCTTATATTCAAGAATGTTGTGTGCGTTGAAAGTAATTGAATAGTGTTTTATCACAAAGAAAGCAAGTAAACGGCTTAAGTTAATGTAAGGATTGTGATTAAATTGTTATATTTGAAATCATTGAATATTAATATTGTTAACAGATCAATTATTCCTATTGCGATGAGTAATCATTACATTTTATTTTAGATGGAATCTAGACTTCGTACGAGTCCCGGCCAATTTAATTTCCTGATAGAATTTATGGAAAGGAAAGTTTTTTCGATGTTCTACCATTTATTTCAAATTCCTATCCCATTTTAAACTACTATCGGAACTACTTACTTAAGGTTATGGAATGCATAACGTAAACAAACTCAAGTGGTTCACTTAAATGATTGTGGTGCTTACGTTTGTTATTTCTATAAACATAAACTCTATTGTAAACCTTAAAACTTGTTTGTTAGATGCGGTATTAGAATGCTGGTAACAAACTTTCCCCCTTATTCATAAACGTTGTTTAAAGTTATCTTTACACATCGTTTATGAACAAACCCCTTAAACACTGGTGTGTTTATTCATAAACGATGATTAAATTTGAGTGACGAACATAAAAACTCTTTAATTTTAATCTTAATATTGCTTTAACCTTAATTTTGAGCTCTTGATACAATACTTTTACAAATCACTTAAATACCATGATATATTAAAAACTAAGAAAGAATATAACATACAAACATATTTTAAAGAACATAAAAACTCTTTAATTTTAACATTGCTTCAACTTTTAATATTTTGGAAATGAGCTATTGTTATATCACTTTTATAAATCGATTCAATACTGCAATAAATAAAAAACTAAGAAAGGATATAAAATAGAAACATATTTTAAAGAACATTAAACTTTTCATGTTGATATACCTTCATTTTGAAAATGAGCTTCTAATTTGTGGAAGCAATGTAATATAACAAACACTGCATTCACAAATTACTTAACATACACATTAATAACTAAGAAAGACTGACTAGGTACTAAAATTACGACTCTTAGTCATATTTTTAGTTGTCAGTTACAATTCTGGATAAAACCTTATTCAGTGCAGCCCTGCCTTGGAGTAGGCACTCTGACTACTAGAGGCACTAACACCTCTTCTACTTCCATAACAGCTGGAGGAGGTAAACTGGCCTCTAAAGTTTAAAGCAATATTGTGTAACACAACAGGCAACTACTATTTACATAAAATATTTTAATACAAGGTCCTGTGTCTTAATAAACACCACCAACGTGACTTGAGCAATCCAAAATAGCGCTCTACACAATTCCTTGCTTGTACATATCGCTGGGTATAGTTATCTTCGACAGAGCCAGGAACTGCAAATCATCAGCCAATTCCGTTGAGGATATCCAGAATCACCGAAAAATACATAAATAAATATTAGCAGTATTATGTAATAAATATTAGCAGTATTATGTAATAATTGTTGGGAACACAACTAATTATTTGTACATGATTGTTTTGGAAATAAAATGGGTGTTTTAAATGACACAAATATCAGTCATTAAGATAAAAAGGTAGGGCAGGGTACATCGATGTGCTCAAATATAAATAACATAGAAAAAGTTAACCTACCTAATAATCATTTTGGTGCAGTTCTTGCATAAAAATTTCCATTCTGCTAGATGCCCCTATGAACGAGTCATGGTTGGCTCCACCAAACTTCAAATTGAAATTAATAATTTTTAAATTACTATCGCACACCTGTAGACAAAGGAAAAAGATATATGGAACATGACATAATAATCCTATAAAATATGTTTCTATAAGCATTTATAGCAATAATAATATTATACATAGTTTAACCACAAACACATGTATACTTACCAATTGTACATTCAATGAATCAACGTTAATGGTAACCTTTCCGATTAAAAAATAAACGCTCTTCTTCTGATGTTTGACAATCGCCACATGAGTATATTCTATGCATCCAACTATACCTGGGAGTCTAAACCGCCTCTGAAACCTGTTGTTTTGGGAATATAATAATGTTTTGTTTATTATGGTAGACAGATTTATTACTACTACTTGGAAGTGTGTATATATTCCATTTTCTAAGTACCTATTGTCATTAAAGAAGGTATATTGTTTCATATGAATTACTTAGGAATATGTTACTAATAAAAATTATTAGTTATCATACATTAACTTACTCAAGTCTTATTTGGGATCCTTGTACTTGCGACCTTGGAAACACGATCCATTTATTTACAATAGCAGGATGGCACAATGCTTCAACAACTTGGCGTATACACCTAGTAACTGTTCTTTGGACTTTGATATGAAGCCGTAGCCAATGTACACAAAACCTAAAATATGATGAATTAATTGAGAAAGACAATTAGGGCACTTTTATCTTAGGTTGGAAGTAAGTACACAACTTAGAACTTACCTTGATTTGAACACTAATTTGCGGTGATATTAAACGCCGAAGATCATCACAAAGACGCCAAAAACTTTGTTTATTCAGCCTAAAACCATGAATAAATTCCAATTCCGACATCTCAACAATTTGCTCCAGGTTACGGCGATTTAATCTTCTTTGACGCCTTCACAAAGCTGCTTCATTATTAGCCGCCCATAATAGTCTCAAAGTATGCATTTTTACTAATTAATTTGAATGAAATTACCAACAAAAATTACTATTTATAAGGTTAACGTGAGCGTCCTAGCTCCCGCTAATGTAACGTGCCGCGGAAACGTTGAAATATCATATGCGTTTGTCAAAAATGGCTTTTGTCTACCATTTTGATGAACAATTATGACTTGTATCTGTCACGCTCGCTTCGACGTTCCTTTCCACATAACAAATAGTGACTTGTCTACCAATTTAGCAGCAGGCACGTGACCTCTGGTAAGCAAACGTCAACTCCATACATTTTGACTTTTGCGTTGACGTTAACGCTTACAGAAAAAGGATTTTGTCTAGGGCCCCAGTTGTAGCTATTTCACCGTTGTCTCTGTTTGTGACAGTGGTCTCAAAAACCGAATAGGACAAACGATAGCCATTTGCAAACGTATTTGACATGCCTACGTGTATTTGTGTGTGTGTGTGTGTACACACACAAGCATCGCTGTCAACCCGATCAAATGGATTTCAATCGACAATGGCTCATATTCCCATCTTAGTTTTGCTATATAAGATATTTCAGTTGTGATTTAAATAAAAGTGAATAGATATTTTTGATCGTAGTTCGAACTATGAATCAATACTTAAATGACTTGTTTGCCACTGGTAGTTGTGTCTCATTACAATTAATATACTGATTCTAGGTCGCTGACCCCTTTGACTGGTTTCAGCTTCTCGGTACCAATTTCCTCCTTGCTAACGCATGGCTATTTCCGCGAGGAAATTACTTACATCCATCAGATAATATGTAGATAATATCCGAAACATGTTCTTTCCTCACGGACTCGCTACTCGTACACCTATCCTATACTACTCTCCTATCCTATCGTACCTTCTATAAATGTGAAGGTTTCTAGGTTGTGGGTATGGATAGATGTTTATTACTCTATCACGCAAAGACTGCTAAACGGATTTGGATGACATTTGGCACACAGATGATTTATAAACATGACATAAGCCGCTATTGTCGTAATTTAAAACATTCAAAATAAAGTCGCAGAGTCGCAGTCTTATCTCGATGACAAACAAATTACACGTACTTGTCCAAGTGTTGGGAGATTAGAGGTATTTGTTGAGATTGAGACTGAGAACAGACTGTGAACGTCGTTAGTAGAATTAGCCTTTTTGTACAAGTATTGCTCTAGACTCGCGACAGTACACGTTAGAAACAAAACAAATATCATGTGTAGTGCGTTCGTGGCGCGCAACATACTGCCACAATATATGTACAGTGGAGAGTAGAACGCAAGGAAATTCTATCCAAACAGGAATATGAACTTTCATAAGTCTTTTATTTAAAAGAAGACTCTATCGCAAGAGCAATAAGGTCGATCGGAAATAAAACTTTATTTGTAGAGAACACGGTCCGGGTGAGAAAGCGTCTCAGTAGCCCTCTGTCTCTTTCTAAGTGTTACCCGTATTTATTTTTTTATAATTTTGTTTGAAACCAACAATTTCGATTAGAAAAAATATGGTGAAAAAGGATGCCATTAATGTCTGCAGTAGTGAGTCATACTCTGGATGCGAAATATCATTCTTTAAGGCGCTGTGCTCAGTAAAAATAGGCTTTAAAAACAGTTTTTTAGCCAAATGTATACATTTCAGAGCAGCCAAAAATTTATATGTTAATCTTGATAATATGTAGCAGGAAACCATTGTTTTCAAAACACGTTTTAGATTAATTTTCTCGATAGAAAAAACTCCTAAAGTAACCACTAAAATTGAATTTATAACCGTTGTAACTGTATTATTAATCATCAAATCTTGATAAAATTGAGAAGAGCGATGTAAATATAATAGTAAATGAAACCATTGTTTTTGTTTATCGATTTAACTAAGGTATTCTAAAATAAATAATGTATTTAATGATAAATAACGTGAACGAAACGTCGCTCCATCGCGGCGTCCATTGCTTTCTCTTTCACTTTTATGCTTAGCGACAATGACCGCTGAGGCGCGCTGCTTGACGGACCTATGTCAGTTTTTGCACCCCGCACAGAAAATAATTATATTTACGTGTCTGTTTGTTGATGAATAAACATATTTGTCCGGGTTCAAACCCCAGGTTTATATTATATGCTTTTTGTAGGTTTTAATTGAAAGAAATGCTTTTTAATTTACTGTTGTATTTTTGCCGATATTTTATTTGATTTTTTCTGTAATTATTCTTTTTTTCAGGTTCAAACCTGAGCTTTACGTTGTATGCTTTTTGTTGGATTTCTTATTTGCAATAGTTTTTTTTTAATTATTATTAATTTAGCCGATTTTCTGTATTTTTTGTAGTAATTGTTTCATCTTTTGAAAAATATATTCTTTTTGTAACAATTATAATGCAAACTAATATTTAAAATCAATTCGTTATAATTTTCTTTCTACAAATTTCTAGAAATTAATAGTAAATAATAATAATAAGCCTTTATTTAACCATGAATTTCTTAGTTCATAATATAATTTAACAAAAGGAAAACAATAAAAATAACAGTTAATTTGATAATAGTTGATAATAGTAAATTTAGATTTCATTTCGTTGCATTATTCATGGCCCCTTTCGGTATAGGCCTCCTCCAAGTGCCTCCATCTATTTCTATCTTTTTGTGTTATGTCCTTTTTTCATGAAACTGTTAGTTTTCATCAATCAAAGCACTAGTACAAACCCGACTTCGATAAGAGCTGCAGTTTTGAAGAAAAAATCTTTTATTTTTTTTTAAATATCGGAATATGTATTTTTTTTAACTGTTACTCTAAACATCTGTTTATAAATAGTAATTTCTAGAAATGAAGTATATATCATTTCTAGAAATTACTATTTATAAACAGCTGTTTAGAGTAACTGTTAAAAAAAATCGCATATTTAAAAAAAATAAAAGAGTTTTTCTTAAAAATTGCAACTCTTATCGAAGTCGGGTTTGTACTAGTGCTTAGAATGATGTAAGCTAACAGTTTCATGAAAAAAGGACATAACACAAAAAAGTTAAGCAGAACGGACAAAGCGCATTATAAAAATAAAAAAGAAAACAAAAGTAATAATGAAAAATGAAAATATGTAAAAAATATACATTTTCGAAAATCGCAAGGTAAAGTAAACGTATGTGGGATTCGAACCTGGTGCTCGCCGCGGATGTCTAATGCGAACCGGGACTGTGACGAACAGAGCCAATCATGCTTCGCGTTTGGGTTGTGAAATTACGCTTCTAAATGTAGATGGAATAGAGAATGGTTGGTATAGATTTAATAGAACGTGCGTATTTCTCGATGCACGACGCTTCACACATCGATGTACTCGCGCGGAGCGCCCCGAAGTGGGCGGGGCTAGTCGTGTCCCACTTCGTCTGCTTCACCCCCTGAAATACCTAAAAGTTGTCTATTCACCGCGTCTTAAGGAAGGTTTTTGCGGGAATCATATTCAAGTTATTTTGTTTGTATGTAGGGTGACCATAAATTTCGGAATAATTAATAAATGTGCACTTAGTCACTGTGTGCATAATAAGTATGTGACTTTTATTGGGTATTTACAATGACATTAAATTCTGCTTTCTTCTAGATATTTTATTTACTTAAAGGTACAGTTTCGGATAGATTCACCTGCTGTCGTCCGTACATCATCAATTTATTCATCCATTTTTAAAATTCAATAATGAAATTAAAAAGTTCGCATCCATGCCTAAATGTTCATTAAAACTCAAGCAATATAAGTGAAAAAAAAAAAAATTACGTACATTCCTTATAAATTCCATTATAATAGTCACCCTACACAACAAGGACAGAGGGCTACGAGAAGCTATCTCCCTCGGACCGCGTTTTGATGGATAGTTCACACTCCAATTTAGATAGAAGTTCCTTGATAGAACGATATTCTTTGACACTTGTGTACAATGCATTCTGTTGATTAAAAAAGTTTTTACTAACCTTTAGCCCGGATGAACGAAACTATGTGCCTACTAGTACTAATTAAGTATACATGATAGCACAATAAATTTCGCGGGCCGCAACAGGATTCCCGTCCCTCGAAGACGTCGCCAAGAGACAGGAATACGCCGCGCTCTGTTCGGGGAGATAGTACTTGTCGGGGTCTATTTCTCCCCGAACAGACCTCTCGCAGACTTCAAGGCATTCCCTTCGTCGGTCACCACTGGTGGAGGTGGTCCACGCTGGGCGTTGAAAAAGTAGAGTCGGGAAGTGCTCCAAGGAGCCGCCATCGTTCAGGCCTAAACGTCTGCCCCGGACAGGTCTGCCGAAGTCGACGAGGAGGCAGAGTGGTTCTCGAGGTCGATTACAGGCAATGTCGCGATGTAGAGGCAACGCGCAACACCGAACGCGAACACCCCTGTCAGCGATGCAGTTCAGTAACGTACAAAAACACAAACGTAACATTGATGTTAATGCCCCGACCCTGCCAATCCAGCGTCCTAAACGAGGGCATTGGATAACAACTTGGGGGAAATAACGTCCCCTTGTCTCACTCCTCGCTTAAGAGGGATATGTTTAGTCCGCAGGTTCTGGACTTGGATGGATATTGTGGTATACTTTACTGTCAACAAGTTCGAGAATAGAGTCTACAATCTTTATAGGAGTCGGTTCAACATGGGCATTAATTAGACATGACTTTCGTTTAGTCAACAATCATCTCACTTTTTCTCTCTCAGTGCTCAACCAATGTAACAGTGATTTATATTAAATTAAAAAACGTAGTGATAAGTAGGAAAAATTAATACCATCCAGCGTAGGTACGGATTTGAACGCTGAGATGTCACTAAGTCGTCCAATGTTAGCGTTAAAGTTGAGGGCTGAGTCCGTGAGATAATGGTGGATGAATAATGTGTCCTGGTTTAATGTAAAATAATTAGAACAGCGCCTAATAGTTGTAAAACACGTACCTATTTTGACTTGTAGGAATGAATCGAAAAAGTATGAGTGTAAATAATACGTGTGAGTATATGTATATAATATTGTTCTCCATTGCTGCTGCTGACTTCTGACCCCTGTTGTTGTATCTGTTTTCTGTATTTTTTTTTCCTATCACCTCATACTTAATTAATTTTTTTTTATACACTTATTTTTGTTGTGTATAAATTTTTATACGACAACACCTGACTAGACATCCGTCGTATTGGTATATTGATATGATTATGTCATTGGACTTTGTTCGTCCGTCGGCAGTCTTTTAGTCGGAAGGTTATCAGTGAAGCGCTGTCGTGAGCGGTGCCGTGCAGTACCTTACGGCCTGCTACTGTTCCTCTGTCGTCTGCGTAGGCGCCGTGCGTGTGATACGTACGTTAAGCAATACATAAATTATTTTCTGTCTCTCGCAACACTGGGAGCCGAGTTCGACACTTTGGGCTATTAGAAAATATTAGGATGAAGTGAATATTTTATAGATTTGTTACATCTAATTCCTAAATAAAATAATAAATATTTACGTAAGTCAGTAATTCCATATTTTATGTAAATAATTCGAAAGTACCTACATAAATAACCCAGTAATTGTAAACCAATAGCTGAAGTAACAGTAGATATTAATATCGGTACATTACAATAACTGAAGTAACTGTGTTCATTTATGTCGGTACGTTACAATTTGTATGGTAATTACAAGAGTGCTACACCATTACACCACTCAGACTCAACTGCCGAGCCCGCGTTTTTCTTACCTATAGTTGTATTGTTATTGTTGCTTGCTAACTTTTAATTTTATTTGCAATATCATGGTTGGACACTTTATTAAATTAAAACTTGAATTCAATAATACTGTGATGAAAATCAAAATCAAAAGTCATTTATTCAAATTTAGCTCAGAAGAGAATCAGCATCTTTTGAACGCCAATAACATAATATAGTTACATGTTCATAAGACAGTCCCCCAAAACGACCACCCTTCGCCACTTCCTAGTGCTTTCACTGGGAAAAAGAAGTGGCGAAACAAACTCCCCAGCAGCACAGCTATCTGTTCATTAAAAAAAAAAAAAAAACACTTGACTGTATACAATACTATGTATAGTAATGAACACAAGAAAATATTTACCATAATTATGCCAGCTAGCCACGCAAAACTACCCAAATAGTGCAAAAAATAAAAAAAAATATCATTAAAATGGAAATGTAAATAAGTAAAAAATTATTACACAAATAAAAGCCCCAGGTGTAAAGGGTGTGACAGCTCACATATTTATGCATTGTATGAAAGAAAGTAATTATATGAACTCATATAACGTGTCAGTAAGCTAATTCATCAGAGCGATCAGCTATTCTTATCATTTAATTATTAGTCGTTTACAGAATAACATGCCTTTAAATATAAATACAATATGTAAGGAAAACCCTGTCCGACCTATAAGAATAATAAAGGTTAGGTAAACACATGAACAAATATAATATTAAATTTTACGTAATCATCATAGTAATAATACTAATGAGTTTTGAAATAATCTTTTTTTCTCGCGATTTAATTCCAATTTCCCAATTTATAAATAGTAATTTTTAAAAAGTGACGACACCATTTTGTCGGTATTATTATAAGCGATGCGACCACGTGCTGCATGCCCTATCCCCCGTCACCCGCTGAAGGGTAGCCTAGCGCACATGTATTAAGTTACCTCTTCTTGCGAATTGATATTTATTTTTTAGGGGGATTTTTTTTAAGTTTAGTTCGGATTTGTATCCATTAGTAGAATCAGTTATACCTAACAATACCTTCACGGATTGGACAGGGTTTTCTTTACATATTGTATATGACGGCGCGTGACTGGTTACTGATTGGTGGAATTCTGAATATTGTGATCTGTATTATCGTATCAGACCGTAATTGTAATTGACCGTAAATTACTCTACTATTTTTTGAAGTCGATTAATCGGTCGGTATTCGGGTAAATTATGATTATTATTAAGAGCGGGTAACACCATGGAGTGTATGTTAGCCCCGACTGGAGTTGCGTTTGACATAGCGATCGACGGTGGGCGCTGGGCATTCTTTGCTCAAGCTTCGATCGAGTGGGTTGGTCATATTCAGACTCAGTGGCTCTTATCTGTTTTAATCTGAGAATATCATAGTAATCCATTCATATTAAAGTGATCTAAGTGTTTGAACAGTTAAAATAATAAGAATCGAACCGCCCACAATGGATGCTCATGCGGATGAGAAACACCTCAACTATCCGGAACTTCGGCCCCACTTTCCTGACGGTTTACCCCTTCATTTATAAATATCAGGCGCTTTACTTTGTGTAAATAACTTCATCACCCCTGCTCTCGAAACGATGAAGGAAAACATCGGGGCGAAGCCGGCATGTACGGGAGTCAAACACTTCGAAGACATCTGACAACCCGCACAGAGCCAGCGTGGTACATTACGATCCATTCCCTCTCACCAGTAGGTGTCCTGTGTCCCAATAGTAGGAACATTCTAGGCTAATTATCTAATTGTTTATATATATAGTATACATTTGATATTTATATAATACTAGCTTTCCGCCCGCGGCTTCGCCTGCATGGAGGTCGGTTATATCGCGCTTTTTAGATTTCCCTCGGGAATATCAAATTTTTCCGGGATAAAAGGTAGCCTATGTTCTTTCTCAGGGTCTAAAGATTGTTTGCGCCAAATTTCATCAAAATCAGTTGAGAGGTTTAAGCGGGAAAGCGTAACAGACAGACAGACAGACAGAGTTACTTTCGTATTTATAATATTAGTATGGGTATAATGAGTTTATTTCTGAGGCTACCGTCTTAGTGATTCTCGGTATAATATAACCGGAGTGGTCATTGATGATGACTTCTATTTCGATGACATGCGATGACGGCGGGTGATGGTGCTGGCGGCGCAGGCGGCACTACGAAGGATGCTGATAAATCCATCGCCTTGTTAATTCAGTCCTGTTTCACTCTGTTACAAATATTTGTCAAGTTTCTAGGTATGAGTACTGTTGGTCGGTGAATTGTTTAATTATTTCATTACTTAGTTTAATTATTCTGAAGCACAGAAAGTTCTCTTGAAGCCAGAGAACCATTTTGTTTTTGCTGTTTGTTCGGGTTCTTGAAGTTCGTTGAATTGTGTATTGTGTAGACAATCAGGTGGCCGGCCACTCACAGTTATGTGCGAGTTTAGTTCATTGCGGCGCACTCGGGTACACTTTAAACACCAAATAATTTTCTGTTGTAACTTGACAATATTTTATTTCCAACAAATATTGTTTTCCTAGAATGTTCTTTGAAACCAGAGTGCTATGTTGGATTTTTGCTATGAACTGTTTCCAGGAGCACGTGTGGTGCTTATAAGGGTATAATTACAAGTTATTCTAATGAATCAATCAATTGTACACTGTGAACCATAACTATTGAACCACATATTCTACGGATTTACTAACAAGTCAGCCCAAAATCCGTGCCGTACGTGATATATTTTATTGCAGTGTTACACAGCCCCAGTTCGAGTGTGGACTCATCGTCCTAATACATATATTTCTTTTTAATTTTAAACTCGTGTTCAATATCGCACGCTTGGGATGAGACGTCTTCCGCAACCCGCCAGCATACGACGTGATGTCTTATAATCATTATCTTGTCATGGCTACCGTGTGTCTGGGCCTTATTCTTTAAGAGTCTTATTTATTACTGTTTTTTTTTAAAAGTTAGTTCATGTGGTGGGATAGTAATGTAGGTATCTCTCGGAGGTAGATTATTATGATACTTCTTTAAACTATAAAGATACATACCAATCACATCACTCAGACAATGAGGCTTGGAATCGAAAACGTAAGTGATACGAGAATTTTATTAAGAAAGATCATTTCTAAAAAGTGTTTTATTGAGCACCCAAACCTTCATAAACTGCCGGAGAAACGGCGGATTTGGTTAAAAGAAAGATACGTATTTAAATTGGTGAAACCTATCAAAGTAGGGTGCTGAAAGTATAGTCTGCATTCTAGTTTCAAAAGGCAACAATGAGTAGCGTATGTGGTCGTTCCTTAGAAGTTCCCGTTTCTTGTCGTTCGTTTAGCGATACCTTTAAATTCCAGGTCATCCGGTAGGTATCGCGCTACAAAATGATTGTATATATAGTATAGTAGGTCTTAGTTTGCAGGACCATATTATTACGGAGCAGATCTGCTTGGGGAAGTCTCGTATTTATTACAATACGATGTGCAGTGGACATATAAAATGATAAAGTAAGGAAGCAACGCTCATTTTCTTCCTGTACTTTAATTTTCCAGTCCATATGCTACACCCACGTTCCTCCGGAGACAGGGGGGAGGAGGGGTGACCGTGTCCCGGTGTCCTCATTATACATGGGGAATGCTGTTTGCTTTCACATCACATTAAAGGCCACATTTAGTGAAGGTCCCCGTTTGTTATACGACACTTTACAAAGGGATCTTACTCGTGGTGATACAAATGATGTATTATTTAGTTGTACTACACAGCACTGAAGGTTTCATTACTGCTACGCATTTCCTTAGTTTAGTTCCGCACTTCACTGTGGAGTCCGTGTTATTTGTATACAATGTAATATAATAATATATTTTTTATTACTCACGTCGGCGACTGTCGCCAGTAAGCGCCGGATGAGGGCGGACGACTCACGGTTTCCACAAATTTCTGAGTTGATAATGAGGAATATTCTCTCATTTTTCAAACAGTGTTTCTTTTAGTTCAGGAAGCGTGGTTGGAGGGTAAGGTAAAGTCAAATAACGTCCTCTTTTTATAAAAAAAAAGTGAAAATAAAGTGTTTTCACTTTATTTTATTAATATACCCGGGGAAGTTATGAATAAAACATCAAATTTAAATTAAAACTAGCTGAACCGTGCGAAAAATTCGCACTATATTAATAATTTGAAAATAGTATTCCATGGTACCAGGGACGAATATCTGTCGATTGGTGGGTCGGACGTTCAGATTGGTTCGATAGAAAGAGAGAAAAAGGGAGAAAACGGTTTCAGACCCTTGGAGAAATAATATATGGCGATACATATTTATATATTATTTAGAACAGTCAGAAACTTCTTACTTTTTCAACAAAAATAGCTTTAACAAAAAACTATTATAAGTTTTGCGCATCTTATCCATTTCCATATATTGTATCGTGAGGAAACCATTTCTAACATCCTGCTTTCCGCGTCATCGTTGTCACTATCTTAATCGTCAGTAGAAACTAAAACTGGAGGGTCTTCTGCAGACGTGTCCTCGTCAGAAGATTGATTCTTACGTTTTTTATTGCTTTTCTTTTTATTTTTTCTTATAGTATTTTTCTTTATTGTTTACAACTCCTGTTTTCATTATTCTTTTTGTTCTTTTCTCATTTCTGTATTTATTATTTTCTATTTATGGGGTGAAGCCGTAACTATATTGGGATTGCCTGCCCTAGTTGAAATTGAAGGAGGCTTAACAACTGGGTTATGGGGATCTCATAGCTTTCTCTTCAGCATCTAAAAATAAGATTTAAAAGCAGTAAGAAATGTACACCTAACGACAGATGAAGTGGCCAAAATATCGCCCCCATGTCGTATTAGGCTCATGTGTGGTTCATATTAAGAATTTGTTACGGTTTTAGATGTCATCCATTAAACCAAAAGCACATTTGCGTGCTCCTAATGCAAAAATGCATTTAACCTAAATAAAATCTACGAAATAATAACACATTTTGTCAAATTTTTCATTACAATATCTCAAATATGTTCATATTTAAATAGTAATCATAACATTCTAGTTGAAAACTTAACTTGGGCAGTTTTTTTCTTTTATGTAATATGTTACACCAGGAGCTACGTTACATCGTCAATTTTTTCCCATGGTGGACTAACATAACTAACTTAAGGTTTGACCTCCTCTTTTATACCGCGTACATCGAGGGACTGGAACAATTTTCCAGCGGCGGTGTTTCCGTCGGATTAAAATTTGAGTGTCTTCAAGGCTATAGTGAATAGCCTCTTAATAGACTAGTGCGCTTTACCATCAACGATTGCATCGCTGCTTACCATCAGGCGGAATTGCGGTCAAGTGCTAGTTTATATTTATATTTAAACAAAAATTTGATTTATTTAGAAAAAGTTACACCAATAGGGACGAAATTAAGCTCGGGGAACAAATTTGAAGGGGATGGAATTTAGCGACTGTACCCATGAATTCGCTGATGTACGCTTTACGCCAATTCGTTGGGGCCATTCTCATTGGAATTTAAGTCTGGACTGTGTGCTGACCACTCCATGCGACACAATATCACGTTGCGATATCTTCAAGGTAGACAATTATCAATATTTGTCTGTATGGGGATGAGCGTTATCTTGCATAAACGTCAAAAAACGAATATACAAAACCAAAGACACCGACTTCCGAAATTAGTTATTTTTCACTTTGTAGTGGTTTTTGAAAGTCGGTTGTTTTTTTGTAAAAAAGTTTTTATTTTACACTTTTTAGTTGTTAAAAGTAGGTACTATGTATTCAGTTGCATCCGGTCAGACTGGAAGCTGACGCAAATATAGTTGGGAAACGACGTAATTTTGTTTACTTTAATTTTTACCCGTACCTTAGTATTCCCTCAACTGCCTGTGGTCTTCATTATCAAATTTACTGCAGACCAGTATTTTAACCCAATGGGTGCAAAGGTCTCATCAATATAAATGAATGAAGTCCAACTACAAAGTAGCTACTGTAAACCGTTGAGGAGTTCCCGGAACTGGCCTTTGTCTTCATCATGAGAGCTCTTATGACAGTCACAACCCATCTAGGTGTAAAGTTCTTATCAATACAAATTAATCGAGCCCAAACACAAGGTAGCTGCTGTGAATTGTTGAGGAGTTCCTTCGACTGTCTCCCGGCTCCATCATCAGATCTACTCCAGACCTTTATTAAATTGTAGTGCTTTAAAATACTTAATGAAAATGCTAAGAAATGCACTAGCCGCCCCTGCAATTTTTGAAAGTTTCCCTTGTTTTCTCTGGTCTTCCACCATCAAACCCTGATATCCTTATCATGGGACCACCTTGGGAACGTCTTCTTTCCAACAGAAAAAGAATTATCAAAATCGGTTCATAAACGACGAAGTTATGCGCGAACAAACAAAGAAAAAAAAAAAGCATATATACGGTCGAATTGAGTAACCTCCTCCTTTTTGAAGTCGGTTAAAAAAGTCCCATGGCTAGAAAAACTTTTCTTATTATTTATTGTAATTGCATATTTTTTAAATACGTGATGTAGATTCATCTATCTAGCGCGCTTTACCATCAACGATCGCATCACTGCTTACCATCAGGCGGGATTGCGGTCAAGCGCTGGTTTATAATTTATATAAAAAAAATGTGATAAGCTACTCGGCATACTGTATAGTATGAGGCACCACTTGTGGCTTGTAGTCCTGTCTCACGACCGCACTCTTCAATACAATAACTCACAAGTGCCCAGAGCAGAGCGCGCCGCTCCTCACCACTCATAAAACGTAAAACTAACGCACCTACATGTTTGCTTGTCGGCGACATTATTCTGTTCAATCCGGCGCCGAAGGGCGCACTGAAATAAAACGTCGTCGTAGTACATAACGGGACCAACTTACCGTGGCACGGATAATATGCGCAAATCCCCGCGACGTCGACAACCTGCGACACTCACTCACACTCATTCTTTCACTCACGCGCGAATCTCGCGATACGAAAAATAGAAATTCGATCTATCTCTGCCACCACGACACTTGTGTTTGAATACGGATTAGCTTTTGACTGCGATGTGTTTCACAGGATGAGTTCCTTCATCACTGAAGGTTATGTTCTGTTTGTACATTGTGCGTGTTGTACCTGTGTCAGTTAGCTGTTGTAGCTACTTATTTGGTGGCACGGTCCGGGCGGCACCGTGACGGCCTATGGAGCGTCACAACATTACCCGCCGCCCCGGCCGCCCGGCAAATGAAACCGTTCCACCAAATGAGACAGCCCGGGCTATTGCATTCTATTACCTGCACTGCCAACGGTGTTTTTACTAACACCCTTACATACGTACTTTGGATGCGAAATATTTGTTTTATTTGCATTCTTCTTTTGCTTCTATTTTGAAAAAAATACGAAATTTTCAGCATTATTTTTATTTTGTTATATCACTTACGTGTTTACGACATGAGTGTTACTGTAGTACTATTGCTGTAGTAGTTTCAATTATTTTGTGCTGAGTACACATGCTTCTCGTCCGGTGTCAAGCGAGGCGGACGCGTTGTGTGTGCGGGGTCACATCTGTAGCATTTGTCTACGGCGGTCGCTACGCTGCTACGGCCCGCTACGAGATCGCTCGACCGACTAACTGGATGCTACGAAGCGAAGACTGCTTCTGACTATAAGTTTTAGGAGTGGGAGTTTTTTTTTCTTTATATTTATCGCGTGTTCCACGTTCAGGAAGTTTTACTTGAAATGAGTTTGCATTATGATGAGAAAGCCCCGAATAGAAATATGTTATTAAATATTTTTGAATAATTAAGGTATATTTATAAACTTTACGAAGAGCTCTTTTGAAATATAAATCTGCAGCGCTTTCATAGTTTAACATTCTATAAGATTTGTGTTGTGAATATATTAGCATGATGCAGTTCGTAATTTATAATTTAATTCCTATCAAGTTCGTGAGAAAGTATAAATTTAAAGTGGGAGCATGAAGCTTTAATTAAACAAGTTACAGTTAGTATTTAGAATTGCTAAGCGCGCTGCACGTTAAACGCGGACGAGCATCGCTCGCGCCACGTCGCCGCCGCGCTGCAGCCCCGTCACTGCCCCGCACTTGCCATTTGCCACCTACCACCGACTGTTTCTTTCTATTTGCATTTACACGCGTTTAAAGCAAGAAAGTACATTATGTTCACCCGAAGCAATTTATTTGTTGTGACGCTTCTATTTAAGTTGTAAGGTTACACGCAATTTATTTGGTAAGCTATTGCCCGGAGTTTTAACGTTGTGACATGAAACATAAAGTAACACCTTTATGTTTCATGTCCAAACCTTAAGGCGGCTCCAGAGGAAAAACACACCGCAGGCCGTTTTTATGTAGTTTTTCGGAGCTATCTACTCTTTATCCAAAAGAAATATCAACTTATTAAAAATACATAAATTTTCTCCATAATCTTGGCTCCAAAATTGTAGATTTTTTTTTTGTTTACTAAACATAATGTTTAAATAATTCCTTCACAACGAAACCTCTGACAAGAGAAATAATTATCAAAAAAGTGCATCTCCTCGGAAAGTAAGCATTATTTAGTTTGCGTTCTTACACTAATGGATAGGTAATTTCATGACGAACATTATTGTAGAAATATTTTTTTAAAACGACCAAAATCAAAATTTTATTCAACAATCTGAGCGCATTCGCCATCATTTCTGTTGCCCGGGCTATTGAGATTCAGTATGCCACAAGCTCTCGAAGGGGGAACCCGTGTCGTTCGTCATCGCGCGCTCCGCTAGCATAAGCGGGCGGCGTGTGAGCGAGAAAGCATCTGCTTGCTCGCTCCCGCACCGCATGTCGCATAGAGTATGATACTATCTTAGAGTGTCTCTGTTATTGATGTTTATTTTGGTGTTCGTTTTTTTAACCGATTTCAAAAAGGAGGAGGTTGCTCAATTATATGTTTTTTATGTTCAATTTTTAACCGACTTCAAAAAGGAGTAGGTTACTCAATTCGACCGTATATGCTTTTTTTTATGTTTGTTCGCGCATAACTTCGTCATTTATAAACCGATTTTGATAATTCTTTATCTGTTGGAAAGAAGACGTTCCCAAGGTGGTCCCATGATAAGGATATGAAGGTTTGATGGTGGAAGTCCAGAGAAAACAAGCGGAACTTTCTAAAATTGGGGGGCGACTAGTGCATTTCTTAGCATTTTCATTAAATATTTTAAAGCACTAATAATAAATCTGGAGTAGATCAATTGACAGCAGAAGGTGGCTACCTCGATTAATTTGTATTGATAAGAACTTTACACCTAGATGGGTTGCGACTCTCATAAGAGCTCTAATGATGAAGACAAAGGCCAGTTCCGGGAACTCCTCAACGGTTTCCAGTAGCTACTTTGGGGTTGGACTTCATTCATTTATATTAATAAGACCTTACTCCGATTAGGTTAAAATAATAGTCTACAGTAAATTTAATGATGAAGACCATAGGCAGTTGAGGGAATAGGTACTTACGGGTAAAAATTAAAGTAAACAAAAGTACGTCATTTCCCAACTATATTTGCGTCAGCTTCCAGTCTGACCGGATGCAACTGAATACATAGTACTTTTAACAACTAAAAAATGTAAAATAAAAGCTTTTTTAGAAAAAAACAACCGACTTCAAAAACCAAAGTAAAGTAAAGTGTAAAATAACTAATTTCGGAAGTCGGTGTCTAAAACGAATATACATAACCAAAGACACCAACTTCCGAAATTAGTTATTTTTCACTTTGTAGTGGTTTTTGAAGTCGGTTGTTTTTTTGTAAAAAGTTTTTATTTTTATGTTTGTTTGCGGATAACTTCGCCTAAAATTTGGTATTTCGATGAATTTTTGGGTATTTCGACATGGGTGTCGTGATAGGGGTTTTCGGGAGTGCAGATCACGAATATGACGTAATTTTTGAAATCCAAGATGGCCGACACCAATTTTATGATATTTTGACATGGGTGTCGTGAAAGGGGTTTTTGTGGGTGCTAATCACGAAAATGACGTCATTTTGGAAATCCAAGATGGCCGACACCAATTTTATGATATTTTGACATGGGTGTCGTGAAAGGGGTTTTTGTGGGTGCTAATCACGAAAATGACGTCATTTTGGAAATCCAAGATGGCCGACACCAATTTTATGATATTTTGACATGGGTGTCGTGAAAGGGGTTTTTGTGGGTGCTAATCACGAAATAGACATCATTTTGGAAATCCAAGATGGCCGACACCAATTTTATGATATTTTGACATGGGTGTCGTGACGGGGGTTTTCGGGGGTGCAGATCACGAAAATGACGTCATTTTTGAAATTCAAGATGGCTGACACCAATTTTATGATATTTTGACATGGGTGTCGTGACGGGGGTTTTCGGGGGTGCAGATCACGAAAATGACGTCATTTTTGAAATCCAAGATGGCTGACACCAATTTTATGATATTTTGACATGGGTGTCGTGACGGAGGTTTTTTGGGGGTGCAGATCACGAAAATGACGTCATTATTGAAATCCAAGATGGCTGACACCAATTTTATGATATTTTGACATGGGTGTCGTGACGGGGGTTTTCGGGGGTGCAGATCACGAAAATGACGTCATTTTTGAAATCCAAGATGGCTGACACCAATTTTATGATATTTTGACATGGGTGTCGTGAAAGGAGTTTTCGCGGGTGCTAATCACGAAAATGACGTCATTTTTGAAATCCAAGGTGGCCGAAATTATATTTCATGATATTTTGACTTGGGTATCGTGACGGGTTTTCGGTAAGCTGTGGCATAGCTTCTATTTCTTTATCAAAGTCAAAAATAAAACATCAAATATGGTTTAGTCGCTAAATCGCCACCATTTTTCGCACTCCTTCAATGACGTCACTGGTAAAAAATAAATAAACTACAAAAAAGAAAATACATACTTATACAAATGTATACGTTAATTGGCAAAAAAAAAATACTATGTCATAAATAACTAATAAAAAATGTCCTACTAACTACATACTGCGGAACTCGGTGTGCACACCTTTGCGATTTACCCCGCAGCCACGCGCAGGATTGCGTTTTTTATCTGCATTTTCATGCACATCTGCAGCCCTGCGCGTGAGCGCAGATTCAATGTATAGTACCATGCGTTTCTCCATACAAAATTTGGTACTAACGAACATCTATCTTATATATAAAATTCTCGTGTCACAGTTTTCGTTCCTATACTCCGCCGAAACGGCTTGACCGATTCTCATGAAATTTTGTGAGCGTATTGAGTAGGTCTGAGAATCGGCCAACATCTGTTTTTCATCCCCCTAAATGTTAGGGGTAGTCCACCCCTATTTGTTTTTTATTTTTACACAACATTTTTAGTTTCTATTTTTTTACAACATACAAAAATACATACAATCCTAAATTTTCACACTTCTACGATCAAGCCTTCAAAACTGATCAATCGTCATTTAATTAGTTATATTCCCATGGGAAATCTAAAAAACGCGATATAACCCAATTCCACGCGGGCGAAGCCGCGGGCGGAAAGCTAGTACTAATATGCCATGCCTTTCGTATGTATATACCCTTTTTGTTACACGTTGTATAAAGCTGAAGCGTTTGTTTGTTTGAACGCGCTAATCTCAGGAACTACGGGTCCGATTTGAAAAATTCTTTTTGCGTTGGATAGCTCATTAATCCAGAAAGGCTTAAGGCTATAAAACATCACGCTGCGACTAATAGGAGCAGAGCATCACTAACTCAACGCGAACGAAGTCGCTGGCGGCCGCTAGTATAAAATAGCTTTACCGCGGCAGCCCAGAGTGCCACATGTTTTTGTTTTATTAGAAAGACGATATCTTCAAGGTAGTCTCATGTTTAGGAAATTAGGGTCTGATGATGGAAGACTAGGTAAATCTAGAAGAAATTTAAAAAATCAAAGGGGCGTCTAGGGTTTCTAAGTCTTTTCATTAAGTGTTTTAACGCACTACAATTTAGTAAAGTTCGGAGTTGATGATGGAGCCGGGAGACAGCCGAGGGAACTCCTTAACGATTCACATCAGCTGCCTCGTGTTTGTGCTTAATAAATTTGTATTGATAAGAACTTTACACCTAAATGAGTTGTGATTATCATTAAAGCTCTGATGTTGAAGACAAAGGCCTGTTAAGGGAACTCCTTAAAGGTTTACAATAGTTACCTTATGTTTGGACTTATTTCATTTATATCGATGAAAACTTTACACCCATATAAGTAGGTTAAAATGAATGTCTGCAATAGATCTGATTATAGAGCCGAGAGAAATTCGAGGGAACTCCTCAACGATTCATAGCAGCTACCTTGTGTAATATCTTGATTAATTTGTATTGATAAGAGCTTTACACCTAGATGGATTGTTATGATCATTAGGAGTCTGATAATGAAGACGAAGGACAGTCTGTTGAGGGAACTCCTCAAAGGTTTACAGTACCTGCTTTGTGGTTGGACTTAATTCATTTATATTGATGAGAAATTTGCACCATATGGGTAAAAAT
Source organism: Sesamia nonagrioides (assembly GCA_017933935.1). NCBI lineage: Eukaryota > Metazoa > Arthropoda > Insecta > Lepidoptera > Noctuidae > Sesamia > Sesamia nonagrioides. The sequence continues at coordinate 142,000 of JADWQK010000907.1, read as the reverse complement.
TAAAGTAAAAAAAACCATGTTTTTTTTTGGGACCAGGCAAGACTGTGAAATTATATTATTATTCTCGTTTAACAAAACAAATACGTAAATTGTAAAAAATATAACTATCGTATATCAAAATAAATAACAAATACATATATACTATAATATTATTTACGCAAAGCTTCCTTTCGCAGAAAAATAATAAACATCCGACTAATACAATATCCGATCAGACTGGACGTTGACGGCAGCATATTTGGAAAAGGCCTGCAAGCAAACGACCTATTTCGTTTGCTTTAATTCCTTTAAGACCACAATGAAAGTATGAGCATTTCTAGAAATAACGCAATGAAATAACACAACTTAAATTCAGTCTCTTGATTTTAATTGATTTTTGCATAAGCATAACGAGTAGGTAGTGTTTGTATTATGTTCAAGTAGAGTGTTGTAAATTGTTGAGGAATTCCCTCGACTGTCTATGGTTTTCATCATCTGATGTAATTCAGACTTTAATTTTTACCCATATGGGTGCAAATTTCTCATCAATATAAATGAATTAAGTCCAACCACAAAGCAGCTACTGTAAACCTTTGAGGAGTTCCCTCAACAGACTGTCCTTCGTCTTCATTATCAGACTCCTAATGATCATAACAATCCATCTAGGTGTAAAGCTCTTATCAATACAAATTAATCAAGATATTACACAAGGTAGCTGCTGTGAATCGTTGAGGAGTTCCCACGAATTTCTCTCGGCTCTATCATCAGATCTATTGCAGACATTCATTTTAACCTACTTATATGGGTGTAAAGTTTTCATCAATATAAATGAACAGAAATAAGTCCAAACATAAGGTAACTATTGTAAACCTTTAAAGAGTTCCCTTAACTGGCCTTTGTCTCCAACATCAGAGCTTTAATGATAATCACAACTCATTTAGGTGTAAAGTTCTTATCAATACAAATTTATTAAGCACAAACACGAGGCAGCTGATGTGAATCGTTAAGGAGTTCCCTCGGCTGTCTCCCGGCTCCATCATCAACTCCGAACTTTATTAAATTGTAGTGTGTTAAAACACTTAATGAAAAAACTTAGAAAAGCCCTAGACGCCTCTTTGATTTTTTAAATTTCTTCTAGATTTACCTAGTCTTCCATCATCAGACCCTAATTTCCTAAACATGAGACTACCTTGAAGATATCGTCTTTCTAATAAAACAAAAACATGTGGCACTCGGGGCTGCCGCGGTAAAACTATTTTATACTAGCGGCCGCCAGCGACTTCGTTCGCGTTGAGTTAGTAATGCTCTGCTCCTATTAGTCGCAGCGTGATGTTTTATAGCCTTAAGCCTTTCTGGATTAATGAGCTATCCAACGCAAAAATAATTTTTCAAATCGGACCCGTAGTTCCTGAGATTAGCGCGTTCAAACAAACAAACTCTTCAGATTTATACAACGTGTAACAAAAAGGGTATATACGAGTACATACCAAGGGCATGGCATATTAGTACTAGCTTTCCGCCCGCGGCTTCGCCCGCGTGGAATTGGGTTATATCGCGTTTTTTAGATTTCCCATGGGAATATACCCTTTGTATATACATACCAAGGGCATGGCATCTTTAAATGATATCAAACGATATCGGAAGGGTTTCAACTCAAAATAAAATACTCAAAAAGTTGGTACCAAATTTTCGGTTTCGTGTGTTTCTTAAACTAAATTCATAACAAACGTGGCAGCACACTACATATTATGTTAATAACTACTCGTTACCCGTCACGTTACTTGCCAAAATCCGATAAATGTCTTCAATATCTCTGTGCGACTAGTATGATAGTAGCTTATCACAGGCGGTGTTTTTCCTCACAACTTCCTAACATAAAGTGATAGAATTAAAAAACCCTTCCAATATCGTTTGATATCATGTAAAGATGCCATGCCTTTATTATGTATATACCCTTTATGTTACACGTTGTATATTAGTACTAGCTTTCCGTCCGCGGCTTCGCCCGCGTGGAATTGGGTTATATCGCGTTTTTTAGATTTCCCATGGGAATAAAACTAATTAAATGACGATTGATCAGTTTTGAAGGCTTGATCGTAGAAGGGTGAAAATTTAGGATTGTATGTATTTTTGTATGTTGTAAAAAAATAGAAACTAAAAATGTTGTGTAAAAATAAAAAAACAAATAGGGATGGACTACCCCTAACATTTAGGGGGATGAAAAACAGATGTTGGCCGATTCTCAGACCTACTCACTACGCTCACAAAATTTCATGAGAATCGGTCAAGCCGTTTCGGAGCAGTATAGGAACGAAAACTGTGACACGAGAATTTTATATACAGCGTGTAACAAAAAGGGTATATACATCAAGAACCCCTGAAGATTATAGGTGGTATAGAAACTCTACACAAAGTTTCAGCTCAAAATAAATTACTCGAAGAATTGATACCAAATTCTTGGTATCCTTGGTATCGCATGATTCTTGAATTCAAATATTAACAAACGTGTAACAACACTACGGAGGGTCAACAACATTCCAAGTCACTTGCTAATATTACAAAACATTTCTTCTGTAATTCTGATCGCCTAGTACATATCTGCCTACCTATTGTTGAAACGCGCGGCTGCGACGCGCGCGTCCATGAGGTGCTGACAGTGGCCCGCCCGCTAGGTACTGTATACCTACCTGCCTACTTAAATTTTGCCTCAAAAATAGCTTAACATAGTCCGAACAATCAGCAAAATAAATATGAAAATTAAAAATAATAATTTAATTAACTTACATTTTTTAGAGATGTGGTTCGATGTGACGCCCTTGGTACTGTACACACAAGGTCGCTCGTTTGTGTATCGACACCTGGACATTCCGTAGCATGTCTGGTGTCACTGTCCTGAAAGCGGCTTCGATTCGCTCTCTCATTTGCTCTGCTGTGTCACACGGCATTGCATACACTATGTTTTTAATATACCCCCACAAAAAGAAGTCTAATGGAGTTAGGTCTGGAGATCGCGGTGGCCAAGGTACATGTCTGCTACCGCGCCCAATCCACTGACGAAAACGCATATTTAGATGCTCCCTAACATCACGTGCATAGTGTGCTGGAGCGCCATCGTGTTGGAAGATTAAATTGTTGCCCATCACGAGAATAGCGTAACCTAAAATTGATAGGCTTTCTGTGAGGGCATCGTCCAATTCGTTGGTTAAAAAATTTAAATAATTTTGACCGTTTAGGCTGTGCGGCAAAAAATTGGTCCTACGACAATTTCTCCCGCAATACCGGCCCACACGTTTAGTCGCCATTGGTGTTGAAACGACGATTCCGTAGAAGCATGCGGGTTAGCGTGAGACCAAACATGGTCATTGTGTATGTTGCTTATCCCAGCTCTTGTGAATGACGCTTCATCTGTCCACAGTACTCTTGAGCCAAAATCTGGCGAAGCTGCTACCTGACCGCAGTACCACTCGCAGAAGGTCACGCGAGGCAAAAAATCTGCAGGTGTCAGTTCCTGGGTGCGACGGAAGTGGTATGGGTGCTGACCGTCATTGTTCAACACTCGCCATACTTGCATATGGTTAGACGCACCCAGCGCTAATGCAGCTCGCCGAGTACTAGTACGTGGGTTATTTTCGAAATGTTCGAGTACGGCTTCCTCTAAATCTGGATCGGTAGTGTTCGGGCGACCCCCTAATCCAGGAGCGTGAAAAGAACCAGTTTGGTGCAGACGATGTACCATTCTATGGAAACATGCCACCGAAGGGAGCTGTCGACGCTCACCTTCTGCCCTACCATCGATAAATCGCTGACGATAAAGTTCGCGAGCAGCACGGATATTACCATCCTGTTTTCCGACACACAAGATCATCTCAAAATATTCACTATGGCTTAGGGCCATGATTGTACACACGTCACAAGTTCACAACAAAAAAATCGCAAAACGCGCACGCGACCGTAAAGTTCGATCCTTAGAACTGTACTGAACTAATAGGAATTATGAAAAATTGAGCTTTATTTATTTAGGTACTTAATTTCTCTTTCTATTTCGCCAAAGATAGTAGACAAATGGAACAAAACATTGTCACCTCTCTTAGAATATTCACGCAGACTGCGCGCGCGACCGAGACACAATATTTTATCATGTTCAACATGATTGCTTTCGGCGCGTTCTAAAGTCACTCACACAACAATAATATATGTGTGGAATAACGGATAAAAATAACGGAAATATTGTCATCTCTCTCACAAAATGCACGCTGTCGGCGTACGCGACTGAGAGATAATATTTTATCGTATTCAATTTCATATGTTTGAGCTAGGACATTCAATTAGGGTTCTGTGATTGCGGAACCGCTGTTTAATTTAGCGATAACAATCCTCGTATCTGTTGCACTCCTAGTACATTTGCGTATTTTTTATTTATTTTGAAAAGGTAAATTAAGACTGTACTGTACTATCTATCTACTGCTGAGTTTTAAGCTATAATATTTTTGCAAAAGGCAAAATCTTTTATGTCGTAGAAATAAATACGCAAAGACTAACTAAAATTTAATTTATCTACGGAACTCATAGGGACCTTTTTTGTACTAGGACACACATGAGTTGTTGAGAAATGATATTTTGGGTTCATTTGAACAGATATGAAATCCTTTTTCGTAGTCTCTTTCGCACGTTTATCTAAGTAATTAATTTTTCATAAACTAAGTACCTACCTATGTATGGCAAATGGCAACCGACATGAAAAGAATTAGTTACGTAAGGAAATTTATAGGAATGTAGTTAATAGATTGGGTATTATTTAGTGTGTTGTAGTTACCAACTCGATTCTCAAAAACTACTGAACTGATTTGGATACAATTTGGCAAAGATATGGTTTAACCAGGATTAACATAAAGGACACTTTTTATCTCGATATTCCCAGGGGATCGAAACTTACGCGGGGGAATCCGCAGGGAGCAGCTAGTATTTAAATGCGAAAATTTGTAAGAATGTATGTATGGATACATCCATCCATTCATCCAAACATTTTTACAAACTTTCGCATTTTATTAGTAGGAAGTAGGATTGAGTAGCTACTGAGTGAATTGCAGGTAGTTGACTGCACGATTGACGTAGTGGTTAAGCGATTGACTGTTGCACAGCGTGTCGCGGGTTCGATTCCCGCGCGGAACAAATATTTGTATGACCTACAAGTAGTTGTTCCAGCTTTGGGTGTTTGTGTGTGTATCCTCCGTGCTTCGGAAAACACGTTAGTTAAGCCGTTAGTCCCGGCTGTCATTCGTAGATCTGTGAGACAACCAGTCTTACCAAGGGATATCGTATTACCCAGTAACTGGATTGTGGAGGTTAGATGGCACTCGCTCCATGTAAAATACTGGTATTCAGCCGAACCCGGTTGGACTGGAGGCGGATCCCGGGCTCCAAAGCGAAAGCCGCGGATACAACCGGGAAATGCGCTTTAGATGAGAGAGAGTTACCAACTCGGTTCTATCGATTTGTTAGATAAGTTTACTCATTTATAAAATAAATTGCGTTTTTTTATTGTTTTACGTAGGTGACTAAAGCTGCTAGACGTTTTTCGATTTCCAGCGCACGCACTCGCCCTATTTTATGACTTGGTTTGTTGTTCACAAACATAAAGTTAGCTTTTGTAGAAAAAACTTATTTGTACGTAAAATTATTTTTCCGAAAAAAAAAATGTTAAGAAAAATAAACACCCGGAACCCTTTATCCACTGTTTAAAGAAATACCAGGGTAAGTAAGTAAGTAAGAGGTTTGTTTTTATTGATGAACTGTTCAATGACCCCGATCAGCTGGCTTTTTGCTAGTGTTGTATTGATTTCAGTTTGAAACTGCGGTTTCTGGTATCATATGTATTGGAATAATTCATAACTTCCTACCATGTAAACATAAGGTTAGAGAACCCTTCCCGTATCGTTTCTTATCTTATCAAGAGGCCGTCCACTTGGTATGTATATACCCTTTTTGTTACACGTTGTATAAGATAGATGTTCGCTAGTACCAAATTTTGTATGGAGAAACGCATGGTACTATACATTGAATCTGCGCTCACGCGCAGGGCTGCAGATGTGCATGAAAATGCAGATACAAAAAGCAATCCTGCGCGTGGCTGCGGGGTAAATCGCAAAGGTGTGCACACCGAGTTCCGCAGTATGTAGTTAGTAGGAAATTTTTTATTAGTTATTTATGACATAGTATTTTTTTTTATTTTGCCAATTAACGTATATGCGTATATATGCGTATGCGTATGTAATTAACGTATTTATGTATGTATTTTCTTTTTTGTAGTTTATTTATTTTTTACCAGTGACGTCATTGAAGGAGTGCGAAAAATGGTGGCGATTTAGCGACTAAACCATATTTGATGTTTTATTTTTGACTTTGATAAAGAAATAGAAGCTATGCCACAGCTTATAATTGACGTCATTTTCGTGATCAGCGCCCCGAAAACCCGTCACGATATCAAAGTCAAAATATCATGAAATATAATTTCGGCCACCTTGGATTTCAAAAATGACGTCATTTTCGTGATTAGCACCCGCGAAAACCCCTTTCACGACACCCATGTCAAAATATCATAAAATTGGTGTCAGCCATCTTGGATTTCAAAAATGACGTCATTTTCGTGATCTGCACCCCGAAAACCCCCGTCACGACACCCATGTCAAAATATCATAAAATTGGTGTCAGCCATCTTGGATTTCAAAAATGACGTCATTTTTGTGATCTGCACCCCCGAAAACCCCCGTCACGACACCCATGTCAAAATATCATAAAATTGGTGTCAGCCATCTTGGATTTCAAAAATGACGTCATTTTCGTGATCTGCACCCCCGAAAACCCCCGTCACGACACCCATGTCAAAATATCATAAAATTGGTGTCAGCCATCTTGGATTTCAAAAATGACGTCATTTTCGTGATCTGCACCCCCGAAAACCCCTTTCACGACACCCATGTCGAAATACCCAAAAATTCATCGAAATACCAAATTTTAGGCGAAGTTATCCGCAAACAAACATAAAAATAAAAACTTTTTACAAAAAAACAACCGACTTCAAAAACCACTACAAAGTGAAAAATAACTAATTTCGGAAGTTAATAATATAATTTCACAGTCTTGCCTGGTCCCAAAAACAAAACATTTTTTTTTTTTTGAAGATGTCAGTTCTGCAGAAATTTATTTGACCCTGATTACGTTTTCCCTTATAATGATAAATGAAACTTTATTATATTATTTTTCTATCCCTTTGTCCATCTGACTTAGCTAACTTTCAATCTACAAAACTAACTTCCAACCCTGAAGTTACAGTCATAACATATTTAGTTATAAAGGTCTAATCAATACACATTAAATAAGCCCAAACACGTGACAGTTGCTTCCGATGTGGATTCCCTTGATATTCTGTCATCTCCATCATCAGGTCAGGCCCAAATCTTCACGGTTTTATAGTATCAGCCGATATAAACACGAGTATCAAGTTGTCACCCGAAGCGTGCCTACAATTTTCGATAATTGGCCTAAATTTCTCAGAATTTCCATTATCGACACTGACGTGGTAACAATGGGATTACATAGGCAGCATATCCCTTCATATAAAAAAAGAATGGTCAAAATAGGTTAATTAACCATAAAGTTATCAGCGACAATAAACCGAACTGAGAACCACCTTTTTCTGAAGTCGGTTAAAAAATAAACACCGCAGAATTTTTATTATGAAGTATCGTCAACATTTGTTTGAGTACATAATAACCAAAAGTATTTGGGCGCACCAATAAACAAATAAAAGTGCTATGTCTGTTACTTCTGTGGTCTATGTTTCTAACTTGTATTTGTAAGTACTACGTCCGCCAGACGGCGCTAGTAAAATTTTACGAAGTATTGTAGAGGTGGGGCGCGGTGAAGAGGGAGCAAATGCTCGAGGTCATTTGGTGAGGGTACGACCTTAAAACTGCTACCTATAAAGTTTCAGTGTGAGCACAAACTGTTCTGTTCTGTCACAGATAACATTAGTACAGAAGGTCGAACTATTAAATATATATCAAATGTAATTTCTAAACTAACGCTATGGTCATAATTATCGCCTATGACATTCATGTTAGTGAGTGGCTAGGTACACCAAGAAATGGCTTTTGGAATGATTACAGTATACTTCTGACTCCTCTGATAGTGCTATGAAACAAGCAGTTCCGTCGTAGTTTGTAGAAGTATCCGCGCCCTCTTATATAATAACGGTCTGCCTCCTGCAGCACATCTCGCGATTTTGTTTTCACACACATGGCACATGTTGCGCTAACTTCTTATACAACAAGTTACGAAAGTTCGCGGGGCTGACGTTTATTTTTACTAATACTGTGTAGGTACTAGTAGAGAAGTGACAAGGAAGGTAGTTCAACTAATTTGCGTGAAGAAAAACTTGGTGTCGTTGTTTATTCAGCTAACACAGGCCTCTGGGTTATATGACCTGCTGGTGGATTGCCTTAGGGTAATACCTGACTAAAGTAATTTTTACACTTCTATACACAGTTTGATAAATGATTATGCAGAAAAAGTTTTCGTCATGAATACGTGTTGTGTGGTAAGACTTCGTTGCAAGTTCACTAAGAAGTCGCGGCTACAGCGCGGGTCTCGCAATGAGGCTCGTGCAGCAACTGGCTCGCAAGGAAGTACTTTAACATTCGCCTGTGTATTAAACTGATGTGTGCTATAACATAAGGAAGTACTTTAACATTCGTCTGTGTATTAAACTGATGTGTGCTATAACATAAGGAAGTACTTTAACATTCGCCTGTGTATTAAACTGATGTGTGCTATAACATAAGGAAGTACTTTAACATTCGCCTGTGTATTAAACTGATGTGTACTATAACTTAAGGAAGTACTTTAACATTCGCCTGTGTATTAAACTGATGTGTACTATAACTTAGGAAGTACTTTAACATTCGCCTGTGTATTAAACTGATGTATACTATAACTTAAGGAAGTACTTTAACATTCGCCTGTGTATTAAACTGATGTATATTATAACTTAAGGAAGTACTTTAACATTCGCCTGTGTATTAAACTGATGTGTACTATAACTTAGGAAGTACTTTAACATTCGCCTGTGTATTAAACTGATGTGTACTATAACTTAAGGAAGTACTTTAACATTCGCGTGTGTATTAAACTGATGTGTACTATAACTTAGGAAGTACTTTAACATTCGCCTGTGTATTAAACTGATGTGTACTATAACTTAAGGAAGTACTTTAACATTCGTCTGTGTATTAAACTGATGTGTACTATAACTTAAGGAAGTACTTTAACATTCGCCTGTGTATTAAACTGATGTGTACTATAACTTAGGAAGTACTTTAACATTCGCCTGTGTATTAAACTGATGTATACTATAACTTAAGGAAGTACTTTAAGATTCGCCTGTGTATTAAACTGATGTATATTATAACTTAAGGAAGTACTTTAACATTCGCCTGTGTATTAAACTGATGTGTACTATAACTTAGGAAGTACTTTAACATTCGCCTGTGTATTAAACTGATGTGTACTATAACTTAAGGAAGTACTTTAACATTCGCGTGTGTATTAAACTGATGTGTACTATAACTTAGGAAGTACTTTAACATTCGCCTGTGTATTAAACTGATGTGTACTATAACTTAAGGAAGTACTTTAACATTCGCCTGTGTATTAAACTGATGTGTACTATAACTTAGGAAGTACTTTAACATTCGCCTGTGTATTAAACTGATGTGTACTATAACTTAAGGAAGTACTTTAACATTCGCCTGTGTATTAAACTTATGTGTACTATAACTTAAGAAAGTACTTTAACATTCGCCTGTGTATTAAACTGATGTGTACTATAACTTAGGAAGTACTTTAACATTCGCCTGTGTATTAAACTGATGTGTACTATAACTTAAGGAAGTACTTTAACATTCGCCTGTGTGTTAAACTTATGTGTACTATAACTTAAGGAAGTACTTTAACATTCGCCTGTGTATTAAACTTATGTGTACTCTAACTTAAGAAAGTACTTTAACATTCGCCTGTGTATTAAACTGATGTGTACTATAACTTAGGAAGTACTTTAACATTCGCCTGTGTATTAAACTTATGTGTACTCTAACTTAAGAAAGTACTTTAACATTCGCCTGTGTATTAAACTGATGTATACTATAACTTAGGAAGTACTTTAACATTCGCCTGTGTGTTACACTGTTGTCTACTATAACTTAAGAAAGGCTCGAACTGGGCACGCCACATTAGCGTCGGTTAGTACCCACTTTGAGGAGTGGCTTGTGAGGCGCCACGGTGCCCTTACCTTCCGCCTAACGCAGGTCCTCACCGGACACGGTTGTTTCGGGAGGTTCCTGATCTGGATAAAGCGGGAAGAAACACCAGAGTGTCACTATTGTGTGGATTACCCAAAGGACACGGTGGAGGTCTGCTCGACTTGGGTAGAGCACCGCCGTGTCCTCATAGCGGCGACCGGCTGCGATCTGTCTGTTGCTTGGTGCAGGCCATGGTCCGGAGGGAGAGTGCATGGCACGCCTCACCTCCTTCTGCGAACCCGTGATGCTGGCAAAGGAGGAGGAGGAGGCAGCGGTAATCCCAGCGCCCTCACGCGACTAGCCACCGCAGGAGACGCCCTGGCCCTGACACCCTGGGACACAACATCGAAATCCCGGTCACCTTAGGCGCGGGCTCAAAGAGATGTCAGCACATCGGTTTTCGTGGACGCTCCACGCAACAAACTATCAAGTAAGTGCGTTCTTCCACAGCTCACACCCGGTGTGATACATTATCATTAATTTGTCATTATTTAAAAAAGGAAGGCTCGAACTAGCAACAAACTATCAAGTAAGTGCGTTCTTCCACAGCTCACACGTGGTGTGATACATTATCATTAATTTGTCATTATTTAAAAAAGTAAGGCTCGAACTAGCAACAAACTATCAAGTAAGTGCGTTCTTCCACAGCTCACACGCGGTGTGATACATTATCATTAATTTGTCATTATTTAAAAAAGTAAGGCTCGAACTAGCAACAAACTATCAAGTAAGTGCGTTCTTCCACAGCTCACACGCGGTGTGATACATTATCATTAATTTGTCATTATTTAAAAAAGTAAGGCTCGAACTAGCAACAAACTATCAAGTAAGTGCGTTCTTCCACAGCTCACACGCGGTGTGATACATTATCATTAATTTGTCATTATTTAAAAAAGTAAGGCTCGAACTAGCAACAAACTATCAAGTAAGTGCGTTCTTCCACAGCTCACACGTGGTGTGATACATTATCATTAATTTGTCATTATTTAAAAAAGTAAGGCTCGAACTAGCAACAAACTATCAAGTAAGTGCGTTCTTCCACAGCTCACACGCGGTGTGATACATTATCATTAATTTGTCATTATTTAAAAAAGTAAGGCTCGAACTAGCAACAAACTATCAAGTAAGTGCGTTCTTCCACAGCTCACACGCGGTGTGATACATTATCATTAATTTGTCATTATTTAAAAAAGTAAGGCTCGAACTAGCAACAAACTATCAAGTAAGTGCGTTCTTCCACAGCTCACACGCGGTGTGATACATTATCATTAATTTGTCATTATTTAAAAAAGTAAGGCTCGAACTAGCAACAAACTATCAAGTAAGTGCGTTCTTCCACAGCTCACACGTGGTGTGATACATTATCATTAATTTGTCATTATTTAAAAAAGTAAGGCTCGAACTAGCAACAAACTATCAAGTAAGTGCGTTCTTCCACAGCTCACACGCGGTGTGATACATTATCATTAATTTGTCTTTATTTCGTAACAAATTGTTTTTAGGGTTTTTCGTACCCAAAGGGTGCTAAAGGGTGCCAACGGGGCCTGATTTATAAGGCTCCGCTGTTATTCCATCTGTCTGTCACAAGTTTGTTACTTTTGAACCGCAATAGCAAGACACTTTAAATATACAGTGTGTACGGAGTGTATTACGTACGGAGTGTAGTGTGGGAGGAGTGTATCCGGAGTTGTTTATTATACGGACCTTGTAGAAACTAGAACTAATTTCCGTGCGTTCAGGCGCTTTTGCTATAGGTACCTATTATTGGAATCAATTGTAACAGCACATACCTACTTAGGACCCATTAACTTAATCAAATGTTATTCCGTGGTGCCTGGCAATCTGGGCTTCTCCCAGTTGCAATAATTTCCCTTTGTGCCGATTGGCCTAGTTCTGTTCTGTCTCCTGCTTATTATGGAGGGAAGTGGAAAAAATATCTTTTTTCTTACTCCTCCGCTATTCTTTTCTGATTAATTTCGTGGCGGGACCCAAGACAGTTGAATCGTTTCTCCGGGACTCGTCGAGCTTCATTGCTCGGCGTTTTTCTGGCGGTCTCCACTGTTGATTCTGGCTTTCAGGAGTTGCAGTGGGTTGGGAACAGTGTGGCGGGTTTTGTCCCATAAAAAAAATACAGTGTGTACGGTCAGCAACAGCGATTAACACGAAATTATTTGATAGTTCTTTTGGGGTTTTGTAATGGAAGTTGAGTTAAAGAGAGAGAGAGACAGAGACAAAGAGAGTATCCGAGTGCTATTCTATTGTGCCTTGGAGCCTTTTTTGCTCATGGGAAATCAACAAAAGACCTCTCTCGCTCTGGGTGGAGCGGAAGGCCGTGTCGTAATGTTACTGACTAAGACCCACCCGTATTTTATCACTAGCCTGTACACTAGTGCCACAGTGCACGGAAACGATGATCCTGTTGACTAATGTCCACATCAGTGAGGAGTATCTCCTTGGTACTGCGGAACCCGTTCCCACATCCATTTTGAGAGGCAGACATGATGGAGTTGCTGTCAATATGTTTGTTAATTTTAGCTTTCAAAATGAATGTAAGATCTTTATAGACCGTCGATAAACAAGTGATCGACCTATATTTTTTAGATTCAGCGATGCTACCTGATTTCTGGAGAAGGTGGATTATTCCAGTTGTTAGGACAACTGCGGTAGACTCTAAATCATTTTAGATGAGAACTGAGATACCAAGCGAGCGTGCGTGGGCTTTGCCTATACCGGCAAGGCCCATAGAATATGTGAATTTGTATAAATTGAATTTTATACAAATTAACCTTGAATAATTAAATAGGTTTAGCCTAGTGGTTTAAACACCAGCCACTCAAGCATGAGGGTGCCGGTTCGATTCCAGGTCAGGCCACGTCATACCAATGTAACTTTTCTAAATTATATGTACTTTCTAAGTATATCTTTGACACCAATTACTGATAACAAGGCGAAGAAAAACATCTACAGGAAACCTGGACTAAAGTCCACACACAGTCACAGTGACTTAAAAGTCTGAAATCGCAAACCCGCATTACGCTCAATCCTTCTCTGCATGAGAGGAGACCTGTGCCCAGCAGTGGGACGATAAGAAGGTTGATGATGATGAATTAAATAGTTATATCATACCATACAAATACGACCATCAAACTAGCACGTTTCGACTTTACAAAACAAGCGCCACCGCTTTAAATAAAAAAAGACGCAACAACTAAATAACAATAAAAATGAAAGTAATTATACAAATAAGTTGAAGCCCGCGGGACGTCGTTAGTTCAACAGTTTACAAAGAACCCACAGCGAAGGGTTGGTGAGGACGACGAGCGCCGTACGAGCGCCGGCGCCGGGCGGGCAGCGCGCCGCAATTACCATGGCTTTGTGGCAATTTGTCGTGTTCATAGTGAGAGGGAAATTAAAACGTGTTACAGACAAGTACTTGCCACAATGTGCACAAGATCAGAAGGCTCACTCGTGGAGAACCACCAACTGTGTCACTGGAGATAATAAACGTTATATTATTCTATCCAATACAAGTCAAAACAATAAAAAGTGATTTTCAGTTTTAAATACAAATACGTACTCATATCCCCAGTTATGTTCACGTCCTCTGTAATAGCAAGCAAGCTTATTGCCATCGATGGGGATAAATCCAGATTTGGTTTGTAACTGAGCAATGCAACCATGTATTTGAACAAATTATCTAGGTGCAAGTTTTGAGACTGATTAACTAAATTATAAAAGACATAGCTAAAGTGGCCCATGTAGTCCGCACATTCACAATAAACAAAACATTAAAATTACTTTACAAAGTAAATCTTCATGCCAATGTGTATACAAAGGTATGCCTTGAGAAGATACTAGAGAGCCGACAGTGTCGAACCTGATAATCATACAGATCGATAACGATTGTTACGACAATATAACCAGATATAGATACATTTTACTATCTCCAGTTTACTAGAACTGGTGATAGGTAATACGTATGGAAGAAAACTTCTGTATAGCGAGTGTTCAGCAGAGAACAAGCGGGACAGAGTGTTCAGGTAAAAGTAGTATTACTCTGTACATTGTAGAAAAATAATTGTGTGTGTAATGGACGTAAACAAGCGGCGACTAATCGATCTAATAGCCAGTATTAGATAAACATACAGAAAATATTGCGAAAAAAGTTTTTATGTTATTCTATTAGGTATATTTTTACATTTGTTTTAATTCCTCATTTATACAACATGTAGCAGGGTAATTACATAGCACACTATCAGTAGCAATTGGTTTAATTTTGACAGTTCAACAACATTCATTGGGTTATTTACGTTGTTGAGCAGACACACTTTCTGTACATATGGAGCAATGGTTTAGCAATTGGCTTCAGAATGATTCCAATTGATAGTAATGGAGTGTTACGCAATTCGGATGCCGGTCTGGTATATTCTATTTTGAAGACATAATTATTTATCAGTTAAAAGGATACGTTTTAATTTCAAAATATTCCTCCATTTTATGGGGCAAATAAAATTATCTTATCTCATCTGCACCGGGAACATTATCACGCTATGATTTTTTACAATTTCAAGCGTCGTCTCTAACCGGATGATTCGTACGCTGGACTTTAAATAGCATTTATGGATGAAGGCCCACTATCGTTGGTACAACGAATTCAAGCACGATCGTCTTAACTGAAGGGATGAAGAAAGAAGGGGTCGGTCTTTGACGGCTGTAACGGAAGAAAACGTGCTAGCAGTAAGAAATTTAATCCAAGATAATAGGCGAGTTACATATCAGAAATTTCAGCACATTCTACATATTGGACTAGGAATTCACGAGATTCTACATGTGCAGTGTGAGATGGATAGTTTTACGATGACCATACCAATGTGCAGCAAGCCCGGATGGAATGGTGCTCTGAGGTGATAAACTAATTTGAAGCAGGCTCACCTCGGCGTATTCAATCAGCTCAAAGGGATACGATTTTTGTCGCCAGAAGATGCGTTGTCAGCGTTCGAGCAGGCTATACACGAGGTGTCTGCAGCGAACTGGAAAAAGTGTTCCGAAAGCTCGTTAAGACGTATGAAAATTTTGCATAGAGGCTGGTGGAGAGTTCTTTGCTCAGATTTAATAAATAAAAAAGCTTTCTGAGTTCAGTCTTAGTACGTGGGGCACGTATACCTCCTATATAACAAATGCCACCACAGTATACTCCTGGTTACAATCAAGCGAGTGCAGTGCAACAGGTAGCAGTTCATTGCTGCTTGCAGATCATTTGACTCCTGACACATTCCCCAACTGTTCTGTATTGCATGTTGCTTGGATAACTAATCGTGTATGGCTTTGTAAGTCATTACATACACGACGAAACTCTCTGGGCAAATATGGTCTTGCTACATCTTCGGATACTTCACAATAAATTACAATGTTATTATTTTCCATATATTGCAATGGAAAATAATACGTTTACAAACTAATGTATTTAATTGCATCAATTCCTTGAATTCCAAGTCATTTGATTGTGCTTTAGCTACCTCTTCGTAGTTGATGCCTGAGTCTATAGATAATATCCGTGATAATGTATCCGCCACGATGTTATCTGCCCTGCTAATGTGTTCAATCGATGTGCAAAACTGCGTGAAGAAATCCAAATTCCTTAATCGTATGTGTATGTCTTTGTTGCTAACCGGGTTGGGGTTGTGGACTAAGGGTTTGTGATCGATATACACTGTTACCGGCCTCCCTTTCATAAGGTACCGGAAATGTTTCATTGCCATATGTATCGCCAATAGTTCGAGGTCATAGGTGCTGTATCGTTGTTGAGTTTCACTGAGGTTTGTTGAGAATAATCCTAAAGGTTTCCATGTGTCCCCCTTTCTCTGAAGTAGCACTGCCCCAGCGCACATGCTGGAACAGTCGGTCATTAGGGCCATAGGTGCATCACTTGACGGGAATGATAAAGTAACTGCCTTTAGCAGGCTTTGTTTGCTTTGTTCGAAGGCTTCGATACTCTCTTTTGTCCATGTAATCTGATACTGTCTATCAAATAGGCATTTAACTTAACAAAAATTTCTGCTGCGCGAAGAACTCATCGACTGTGTTTGGTCTTGGAAACTCAGCTATCACTGAAACTTGCTTGTCTGTAGGCCTCAAATCGTCCTTGTGTACATGAAACTCAGCTATCACTGAAACTTGCTTGTCTGTAGGCCTCAAATCGTCCTTGTGCACATGAAACTCAGCTATCACTGAAACTTGCTTGTCTGTAGGCCTCAAATCGTCCTTGTGCACATGAAACTCAGCTATCACTGAAACTTGCTTGTCTGTAGGCCTCAAATCGTCCTTGTGTACATGAAACTCAGCTATCACTGAAACTTGCTTGTCTGTAGGCCTCAAATCGTCCTTGTGCACATGAAACTCAGCTATCACTGAAACTTGCTTGTCTGTAGGCCTGAAATCGTCCTTGTGCACATGAAACTCAGCTATCACTGAAACTTGCTTGTCTGTAGGCCTGAAATCGTCCTTGTGCACATGAAACTCAGCTATCACTGAAACTTGCTTGTCTGTAGGCCTCAAATCGTCCTTGTGCACATGAAATCCTTACTAATATTATAAATCAGAAAGTGAGTTTGTTTGTTCCGCTTTAACACCGTAACTACTGAACCGATTGCATTGAAACTCAGCTATCACTGAAACTTGCTTGTCTGTAGGCCTCAAATCGTCCTTGTGCACATGAAATCCTTACTAATATTATAAATCAGAAAGTGAGTTTGTTTGTTCCGCTTTAACACCGTAACTACTGAACCGATTGCATTGAAACTTTGCAGACGTAAAGTTAGAAGTCCGGATTAAATAATAGGGTAGTTTTTATCCCTCTGATATTCCCGAAGGAAATCTTAAAAGCGCGATATCACCGAATTCCACGCGAGCGAAGCTGCGGGCGGAAAGCTAGTGTTAAATACTCTAGCTCCTTCTTCTCAAAGTCACCTGGTTAAGTTAATTGTTATGCCGAAATCGTTAAGACGTTATAGTACTTTTCTGAGTTAATGTGAATGTTTGCATCGTTTTCTGTGGCTATGATGACTGTGCCTATATATATATACATATAAGGTAAACCAGGCAAACATGCCCCAGTTTAATACGTGCCCCTAAATAAAATGTTTTTATGACTATATGAATTTGTTTTAAATTTCTATTTTCACGTTGATTAAGAGTATTTGCTCGATATAATTTCGTGTTTTTAATTTTTTTATTGATAACTAACCTTATTTAACTTTTGTTTACTTATGATTACGTTTCGAGATTCGTTATGAAAATCAGAATTATTTAAATGGGGCACATCGTCTAATGCGCCCCGATTTTTTTCGCCTAATGTGCCCCTTACGAAGATTATTCCTGAGTTTGTATTTCGATTTGTTTCTAATAAAAGTATGATTTTTTGAGGAAATGCGTTAAAGCTATTGATCCAAGAAAATGGACCGAAGAAACTTTTGCAGAAGACGGTGGCTCTAAAAATAGCAAAAAAACAAAAATTATAGCTAGAAAACAGAGCTGTTTTGTCTATATCCTGCTCTGCCTCATGTATGTTATGGAATGAACGTTGTGAATCTATGCGGTTAAATAGCGTTTTTTCTAGTATAGTTTATAATTATATAAATATACATAGGTATATATAAAAAAATGTGTCAGGAGTCAAATGATCTGCACACAAGTGTATGGAGATGGTGATGATGCTGATGATCTACTTAGTATGACACTGTTCAATTATAGGTGAAGGTAATATAATTATGTATATAGGGCCACAGACTGCATCATAATCACATGATGGTATAAGCTGTGATATCGTTTAAAAACACATTTCTAAGTCACCTTTACAGTATAGAAAGTAAAATCCGTCCATTAATCATAAGATGACGCTGTCATTAGTCTTCCTCAGCGCACGCTCTTCCAAAATACAAAATGAAGCCATCCATCTACTCATATCAAGCAACTCCATACTTTTAGTTTTAGTGCTTCTTCTAGTTCTAGTTCAGTCATCCACGTGGTTGAGCTGTCGGCGGTGGGCGCTAACAGACTCGTCGCCCTCGGACTTTACAAGAGTGAATATAATTATCTATGAGGAATAGGGAAGGTCTTTTAAGCGGCTTACGTTCGGTAGTGGAGACTGGAGGTACAGTGTCTACTTTGTAAGCGCCTCGATAAGTAGGCGGCAGGCGCACAATCGGCGTCGGTTTTTAATTTCCCCCGGGAATCGAACCTTAACGACCCAAACCCGACTACCCCAGACCCGAGCCGCTGAACCCTGGCAATATTGTTTCTAATGTACTATGTTCTTTTCAATAACGTCGTTGAGGTATCGTCGCGCATGATATATTACATGCATCGTTTAAAAAAATTAAATCGCGCTTTTGCTGGAGTTAGTTCAGAGACTCCACTCGTGATGCACAAGTTATTGCATAGAGACTGCAGTTTAAATGTTACGTAGCATAGCAGTTCTGAAACGACAGACTTAAACGATCATAGTCTAAGTACACGTACATCGTACTATCTTAATTAAAGTTCAACACAGGAGCCTCAACTGACCACCAGACAAAGTCTTGTGTCTGATGAAGACGTACGGAGGGGGCGTCTGAGCAGTTGTGTTGCGATGTGTGCCGGGTACGATGCGCCAAATGTTGTTGTGTCGGGATTTTGGTCGTCGAGGGTCCACAGATCAATCACCCTCTGGAGCAGCATTGTCGGTCGTGTTGTTGGGTTTAACATTGCATGATGATGGTTTTTTAAGTGAAAAGGCTTAATACATTAGCGCGCTTTACCATGAACGATTGCATCACTGCTTACCATCAGGCAGGATTTTGGTCAAGCACTATTTTATAATTTATTTAAAAAAAACACTAATACTTGTTTCCAAATCGTATCGTAAGTGTTTAAAAAAAAATAGTATATTTTTGTTACTGTTACCTTAAATACAACTGAAAATATTAAATGCATTTCGTTTAAGGTTAAAAAGGTTGGTATTTCTATTAATGTGATAGCTGACAGTGTGGCTCACCCTGGTGCGCGTTTTACGTAAATTGTGCTGTCTGTGTAAATCCAGAAGAGGCGCGTCGCGTGCGACTGCGACGAACGCGAGCGTCGCCCCGCCTCGACCTCCTCCCCCCACCATCCGTACGTCTCTCGGCTCTGCTATAAGCCGCTTTGCACTACCCATTTTCCACATCGCAATATTTCACACATTTCACCCCCGAGGAAATTTTTATTTACATATACTTACACGTCTTAGATTTTACATCTTGTGGTAATCCGAGAACCCTCTTCTTAAATAGCGCTTACAATATATTTTGTTGTAATATTATGGAGTCAAGTCGTACATTAGTCTGCAATATGCAGCCCAGCGACAATTCTCTGGGCTTTTAAATAAAACGTTTAATAAAAAGAGATGTAAAAAAGGCGTAGTCACACGTTACATATACCTACCTACCGTAGCACCTTGACAACGTGTGACTACGCCTTTCCAAACATGAAAATTTATCCCTACATAGTGAATATTGCATACTTCAGAATAGTACCTATTGTATGACATTACTACTGTGTCCATTTACTTGCAACTACATTAGCAACTTTGTTCAGTTCAGTATTCTGAAAATCTTGTTTTATACTTTCTCAGCGTCGTTTTTTGTCGTAGTTGGGTTTTAGTTTTTTAACTTTTTTTTATTTGTACTATTTTGGTGTTAAAGTGTATTTGTGGCGCATATTATTAACAAAAGTTAAACTGATGAACTAAAAACTAGGTACTTGATATATTACATCTACACGCACATATAACAACATAAGCCCGAAGGCATATAGTGCAGAGGCCTTTTTATGGGAGGTTTAGCCAGTTATCAAACTATTTCCGCCTTCACCGCGTGGAGTTACTCCCAGCTTATGTCGTTTTCATTAGTGCATTACATATTCTAATAATGTTCACAACTGCTCTACATTGCATAAAGCGATTCACAGTTCCCGTGAACCGCGCATTACTCTTATCGCTCATATTTAACATCATTAAAGCATTCTTGTAATTATGTACTAGCATAAAGCACTCGTGAAGCTCTTTCACGTGATACCAAACACGGTATATTTATTTTAATTTTATATTAACATAGAACTTTTTGTCCGCTAGAGGGCGCAATACTAAATTTGGTGACAAGCTTAATAGCTCATAACTAACAGAATATCAATGCCCTTCTAATGGTACTGCAGTGGTCTTATTCTGATAAGTAGTAAAGAAGCTATGAACGAAAAGATGTGAATTATATGCAACCAGCCCATGAATACAGGTAAAGTCACACGCAAATGCTAGCAATATATATATATTCAAAATGTACAAGTGAAGCGCTTTCAAATGATACCAAACACGGCATATTTATCTTAACTTTATTTTTTTACTCTGTATGTTTTGTCCGCTAGAGGGCGCCACAGTAGATTTTGTGAAACCCCATATAGCCTATAACCAGCGGACAATTAAGACGCTTCTAATGATATATCATTTGTCGAATTCTGATAAGTAGTTTAGAAGTTACGAGGGAACAGATGAACATACATACATACATACATACATACATACATACATACATAGCCTGTCAAAATCATAATCCTCCTTTTGCTTTGCCGTAGTCGGATAAATATAAAATGGGCCCGTTTTCGCCGATTTAGGTACCATGTATTGAAACTAGCAACAAATACAAAAGTGAACAAATGAAGACATTCGTTAGGGAGTTAGAATGAGGTAGTAAAACAAACTTGAGTAGTTAGCGGCTGTGTACCGTATTGTAAAATTAATTCTGTAAACTAATACACTAGGCGCTCGCTGGCAATTTTTCCCGGGAGTCTGAAGTTATCGCATAAATTACCTAAAGTTTCGCGACTAAATAAATACTTGGAGTTCTGAGTCTGTAAACGCCTCTGTTATTAACATGCCTCATAGATTTCGTTATGTTATGTTTGTAGTACTTGCTGATTACTGTGTAAATGCTAGTAAAAAAAAATCTGATGGTGTACTATACGACTGCTAGGTCTCGCGTAATGTCGCACATTGTGTAACACCGCAGACATGTGTTGATAGGTCCCGTGGTCGACCTCATGGGACAACCCATGCAAATGCCATGTAGACGTAAGTCACACTGGAGGCTTTGCGAATGCATGAATGTAAATAAAGTAAATATTCTGGCTACAGTCAGAATAGAATAAGGATGTATCCTAGGTATGAAAATCAAAAAAAATAATTAGGTCGTATTTTTTACTCTGTCGAAATTACCAAAAACTACTGAGATATAGGGTATTAAAGTTACGGAGTGGAGGCTAATTACGTGACACCGTGGTATATTATGTACCACGGCGTGACGTCATGCGACATTTCAAATCAATATATCTTCCTAAGTATTTGAATGAAAGAAACACTAAAAAAGACTTCCTCAATATTTTTTATAAATCTCTCTGGTGGACATTAAATTATTTTTTTGGATACGGGTTGTATCCATAATAAAGAAATGTGTAAATTGTTTTGTGTAGAATTGTGTTGTGAGTTACAACTCAATGTTTCTTCTATAAGAAAGTTCATAATTATACATATATTTATTGTTTGTCACAGGTGGATAGATAGTTTTTATAATTAGCATGATTATGAATGTGCAAGTCCATACTATGGGGTATGTTGTATCGAGTTACTTTCTACTAAAATTGTAACGAAGATAAAGGACCACGAGCACATATCGCACTGTGCTTAGCGTGCAGGAGTAGGACACGTCAGTCCGGGAGCTTTGGAAGTAGGCACTGCCAACCTTAATAAACGTATTACGTATCTACGCGTAAAAAATATTGTAATAAGTCAAGTGTGACATGTGAACAGTGATTATTTTCGTCTGCACTTGGACACCTGTTAATGATGCTAAACGTTCTGGTTACCCCACACCACGCTAAGCTGGGCTTCGTTCCGCTCAAACCGCACTTATACAGTTGTGATTAAGAGCCGGGTTAATTGTCGAAATTATGTCCCAGAACGAGTCATTCACAGGTGTACCCGCGATCACAGATACTTTGGAAACGGTTACAACCCCCTTATCTTGGTCTAGATGGTTTTTATTTATGAGCTTTGGTTTACATTAGATAGGTCTCATAAGAAAATTTATAATAATATATTCGCAACAGCATTAAAAAGAAGTTAATAAAGTAAATTTTTAGGGTACATTTTGTAAGAAAAGTACAATATTAACATAACTAATGCTTTGTAACAGTTATGTTTGATACTGAATTTATTATAATCAATTTACCAACTATTATACTTTTTTTTTGTTCACCCAGTGGAAATCTCTACCAGACCGTCCTCCGTCTGGGGGTCGACGGAGGGTGTGCCGGGCTCTCACCGGCTAAAACCACTGGAGCGTTCCTCCCCCCTTGCCTATGGCCGGGGGTGCGGGTTCTAGTTTGCCATAACGCCGCATCCCCGGCAGGCCTTGACCCGCCGCGCGCGAGATCGGCGGGTCTCTCTTCCTTCCCTCCTTCCATCAGGTAGGCGTGTAGGAACAACCACTACACGCCTACTCCGGCCCTAGCGACGGACGTCGGACTCCCCCGGTCCTCGGCCCGTCGGCCTCTCGTTATGGAGGAAGTGGATTGACCTCGGCTTCCCTCCTCCTCCGGCCAGCACGCCGTCGGCGGGACGGGAGAGTGCTCAGTACCTCCCTCTCCCGTTCGGCCGTCTTCTTCGCGGAGATTACCTCCTCGCAGAAGGAGACGACCGCATCCCATGACTCCTCGCTGTCGACCATGGCTCTGACCACGGCCGGCAGTGAGAGGTCGTTTCCGCCGATCGCTGCGGTGAGCGCACGGCGCTGCTCATCCCACGCGGGACACTCCTCTAGGGTGTAGAGCGCGGTGTCCTCTGCCCCGCCACTACAGTGATGGCACGCTGGTGTCGGCTCCCGACCGATACGACACAGATAACTGCCGAAACACCCGTGTCCGGTCAGCATCTGCGTCGCACGGAAGTTTAGCGCCCCATGCCGTTTCCGGTCGATCCACTCCTCCATGCAGTGTCTTACCGCCGCTATGACGGCGTGCCTCGCCCTGGGTTACGCAAGTCTCTCTCGCCACTCTGCCACCAAGACTTGGCGGAGCTTGGACCCTTTCGCCTCCATCGCTCTCGGCAGAAACGATCTTTCGCTCCGCTCTCGGGCCTCCCCGCGCCACTTGTAAAGCGACGCGAAGGCTCGGGCATCGAGATCCCATGGCGCCGATCCGGCTAGGAGGCAGGCCGCCTCGTAGGAGATCGTGCGGTATCCTCTTATCACGGCCCGTGTATGACCGCAAAGTTGCGAGGCGTCAGGTGATCCGCCCACACTGGGGGCCAACTGTTATACTTAAATCAACTCAATTGAACTTCTTAATAATATATATTATGAATGTATTATCTTCCGAATTTATTAGGCTTGTAATTAAATAAATTATTAACATTTATTAAAAACTAAAATATTTAGATGGTCAGTACCTGGAATGCTTTACATTTTACTAAAAATCTGCCAAATCTGAAATGTTTCCCAATCTGTTCATAAGTTGTGACAGCGTTTTTTTTTTTTATTTTTCCGGGGTTGTTTCCTAAACACGAAGCTGTCATTTACTTGTCAATACTTGAGAATGCTATTTTTACTTGTTTTTAGGGTTCCGTACCTCAAAAGGAAAAAACGGAACCCTTATAGGATCACTTTGTTGTCCGTCCGTCTGTCTGTCTGTCTGTCAAGACCCTTTATCTCAAGAACGCGTAAACGTATCAAGCTGAAATTGAAATACTCAGGTCTATTGTCCCTTTAAGCTGTGAAAATATCAAACTTCTAAGCCAAGCCAATCAAATGATACAGCCGATTATGTCGATATTTTCAACAAATTTTCGACACTCGCAAAGGAATCAAAACCTACAGGATACTTCCCGTAAACTCAGAATCTTAAAATCTGGCATGAAGCATTTTCATATAATGCAAATATAGGGAAAATTGAGAAAATCACATTTTTTTAGTTATATTATATAATAAAAATATTTTAATAAAATGAAACTTACTACCTTATTTCTCACGAAGGAATAAAGGTATCAAATTGAAATTTATAAGTCAAACTTCTAAGTTAACGCGATCAAAAGATACAGCAGTATTGTAAACGGCTACGTTTGTACGGCGGAACTAATTGTTATTAATAAATCCTGTGCCTATTATTTTCCTTATCTGTTATTATGATTTTTATTTTTTTTGTATTTTGTTTTTAACTTTATCTATCGAGTTGTCTCTTTTGTCTAAAGTTAACGCGAATGGAGTATAGGTAACTAGGAGCGTCAACACCAACTGGACTTTGATGATCGAGAGGATGAAGCTGCGATAAGAAACAAACTTCGAGTCGTTCGTAGGGGAGCTTCCCGACACATCATCTAGAGAAGTTCCTCAAAAAATTCTGGGCAAAACTTATTGTGTACCGCCAGTTTCGTGACCAGCTACGTGACACTAGTCAGCGGTACACGACGCCGACACTTCGTGTACTAATGCATTGTAGTTTATTATGCTGTAATATTTATATTTATAGTATTTTTATGTTAATATAGTATTGTATATGTTTATGCTTGATGTTCGAAATAAATGGAAATACGTCGTCAAGAAATAGATTTGAAAAATAGACCTTTATAATTCTCAAATAAAGTACATCGTGCAGGGAGTATAAAACCCGTCCGGATCATATGATATACATGTGATACGTGTGTGAGTGGTGGCCGATACGCGGCTCCTCTATTGACACCCCGCATTTACGAGCCGGGTCGTAAACCCGATCCCAATTCACAGGCAAATCTTTATTCAAAGTGTACATAAAATCGCTACAAAAATACGATCGTTGTTTTATGTGTTGTATCGCGACAATTACATTATCACGCTGTGTTAATGTTCCCGCAGCAATGGGCCGCGCTGAATGAGAGGTGGGACGGTCAATCAATCAATGGGACGATCTATACGATGATTTACTGTACTTAAGTAATGTGAAGTGTACATACAGGTACACTGTTCAGGATAAAAAGACAAGAGTCTAAACGAAATGAATGACAACACGTCACTAGTAAAAAAAACTAAACGTCAATCGTCAATGTCAGGACTTTAAGAGAGAAAATTTTGTCAGAGCACGCGTAATTATTATTCGGAACATTTTAAGTTATTAAAATCCATCGCACAGGGCGTTTGGTAAGATATTCGGAAAATATCATAGTGTTGACTTGCAAGGCAGTTTGAAGCGGCAACTGCGTGAAAGGAGATGTTTCAGAAATGTATGGAGCCTGGGCCAGCACATTGTACACTTAATGCTAGGTATAGTTACGCTATATTTAACTGTTTTTAATGTTATTTTCCTATATTTTGGCTTAGTTTTTATACAGATTCAATTCAACTCGGCCAAGGAGTGCAACACAACTACTAATAAATATGATGGTCAGCAATAAGCGAAATAAGATTTTGACAGTGACATTTGATTGAAGTGTCATGTATCTACGCCCTTCCGCTCCGCCCAGAGCGCGGAGCGGGAGAAGTCATTTGATGATTTACCATTTCAAAAAAAAAAAAAAAAAAAGACTAACTATATTATCTACCTTATGATTGCGAAAAATACAAAACATGAATTCGGCTCATTAAATAAACACAATCAACTCAAATCAGCAGTCGACACGAACACAACGGGAAAATAGAACTATCAAAGTCGCCAATAAAACGTCATAACCACTGTCATGGCTACCTTAATAAAGGGATATCTCACTAAAAAACGATTCAAATAATTAATTATATATACTTGTATTTTATTAAAATTAATTTAGTAGTATTTTTTATGAAAATCTTTTATTTTTTTCCTTTTTATCTATATAGGGTACATAGTGGTGGCCCAAAATGAAAGATCTCCTTTGGGGAAGTTACACATATCCAAGTATTTAATTGTATTTATTAGTATATTATAGCACACGGCAATACAACATTATACACCACACAACACAAACAAAAGACGAGGCAACGACGCTCAGAGACTCGGTAAGTTATAATTCAACACTTAATTCTCTAGGTTAGGTACCTACTTGGAAGATTCTTGTAGGTGGGTAAATTGTCGGCTTCGGTTCCAGGAGTAGGAAGGCACGGTTTCCTACCCATATGGTAGCATAGAGCACAGATTCTTAAACATACACTTTACACTTATCTTACTTATCGGTGATCTACTTCCAAAAGGAGTATAGGTAATAATACTCCTTTTGTAAGTAGACATAAAACTCGTGAATCGTGGCTTTGTGTATGATTCATCATCATCATTGGACGATGATGAATCATACACAAAGCCACGATTGCCAGTAGTATGAATCACTTTAAACGCAACTACACAGTCAGGAGCGGCATGTGGAACTACAGCAGACAGTTGGACTTACGCTGTCCAGGAAAGTCCTTTTTACTTGCGTTGGCACGATATTATCATTAATTCTACTAGCAATCGACATCTGCTGGGAAATAATTATCTTCAGTTCTGCTAGTAGTCGACAATTGCTAGGAAATTATTGCCTTCATTTCTACTAGCAGTCAACACCTCCTGGGAAATGATTATCATCAGTTCTACTATTAGTTGACACCTGCTGAGACCTGCACCTGCTCGTTTCTTTAGAGTTTATAGTGCGCCCTCGAACAGTTTGCGGTAAGGTTCACCTCACAGCTTGAGTTGAAGGATTATGTGGTTCCGACACGTCTCAGGTCACATACTGCGTGTATGGCAACTTAATGTGCATATTAGCGATAACTTACCTTATATCCAGCACCTGTGCCGCTCATAAAGAATCGTTTTAATTCCATTACGTTTGATTTAGTTGGACGCGTAAGGGATCATACGTCACGCTTTATTGAATACTTAGTGATCATGTAACAATCACACGTCATGCGTTACGAAATACTTAGTAATTATGTAACAATCACATGTCGCGCGTTATTGAATACTTAGTGATCATTTAACAGTCACACGTCACGGTTTATTCAATACTTAGTAATTATGTAACACTCACACGTCGGGCGTTATTGAATAATTAGAAATCATATAACGGTTCTTATCTTCACGCTTGGAAGGTTTACTGTTGCATTGTTCCATAATTATGTTTAAGATCCAAACCAAGAACCTAGGATGCGGTGTGGCGTCGTCCACGACGGCTTAAGGCTTAGCTACCTGTCAGTTTTGAACAAGAATTTTGATGATGGGTTATGATACTATCGGTGTGTTTTATAGCAAAAATATCATGCTTCGGTTAACTTAGTCCTGAGATTCATGTGAGTGGTGTGTTTCGCGACACCTCATCGATAAAACAATTCCAGCGCGCAGCGGGTGCAGGTGTGACTTATGAGTCCTCTCATATATTCGTCGAGATCAGTAAAATATCTTATACGTATGTAGATTGACTCCATTTCACGAATACTGATCCACCGCGGGTGAATGCGATCAGATTGAGATGAACCCTACAATAAAATAATCGTAACCACTTATTCATAGTGCTCGTCATGTCATCTTTTCTGCATGACCATCTTGGGCTTCTATTTCTGTCCGCTACTGAACTGTGTTACGTTTTGTGTACGTTACGTTCTTTGTTACAACTAAGCGTGCCAGTTAATTAAAGTGATCAACTTGGTGACAGCGTCATCATAGCATTGTGTAAGAACAGTGAAGGTTAATTATGATATATTTTAATGTAAACACGCAATACTCCGGGAACAACATAAATGTATAAATTATTTTTTATTAAAACATACTAATTTATTTCTGTCCTAATTAATACAGAAATAAGTAATAGTTAATTTATTTCTCTACAAGTGATTTGTAATCTTCAGAAATAAATGACATCAAACTGTAATAAATATGGTATTTAAAAGGTCTAAAATATCAATAGTTTCATATATTACACATATTACAAAAATACTACGCCTGCAGTTGCGTAGGTGCATCGGTAGCCTATGATATTCTTAAACTAATTTATTGATTTAACAAAGACATAGGAATATCTTGCAATGGTTTCCAGCATATACCTACAGGGTAACGGAGCAACGAGGAGGCTGACCGACTGTCGAGACAGGCACTTGAGGTGGGCAATGTTACGCCATATATGTACGATTACTGGGATTATTTCTCCAGGTTTAATTAAGGGCGAATACTTCGACAAATAGAAAAACTGGTTCAATGAAATATCCAAAGAAGCGCATTTGGTATAAAGTTATTCTTGTTATGTTTAAGTAGGAATTATATTAAAATAGTGGCCAAGGCTTCGTTTCGGCCGGGCACGCCACAATAGCGGTGGTAAGTCCCCTCTTTGAGGATTGGCTAGAGAGGCGCCACGGCGCCCTCACCTTCCGCCTGACGCAGATCCTCACCGGACAGGGCTGTTTCGGGAGGTTCCTGTTCCGTACAAGGCGGGAGGAAACGCCAGTGTGTTATCATTGTGGGGATCGCCCTGAGGACATGGTGGAGTATACGGTAGAGGTCTGCCCGGCTTGGGTAGAGCCGTCGTGTTCTTGTGGCAGCGATCGGCTGCGATATCTCGCGTTCGGCCCTGGTCATGGC
This sequence comes from Sesamia nonagrioides, assembly GCA_017933935.1. Taxonomy (NCBI): domain Eukaryota; kingdom Metazoa; phylum Arthropoda; class Insecta; order Lepidoptera; family Noctuidae; genus Sesamia; species Sesamia nonagrioides. Next base: position 113,060 of record JADWQK010000907.1, on the reverse strand, counting down.
CATGATCCGGAGCGATAGTGCATGGCAAGCCGTCACCTCCTCCTGCAAAGCAGTGATGCTGGCAAAGGAAGAGGCGGAGCACGTGGCTGAGTGGGAATCCCAGTGCCCTCACACCGCCGCAGGAGACGCCCTGGGCGGGAGATAACATCGAACTCCCGGCCACCGTAGGCGGGAACCCTGGTGCAAAGGCAAGTGAAGAAACACGGATGGGTTCAAGTTAGTAAAAGTCTGACACGCCCTTCCGCTCCGCCCAGAGCGGGAGAGGTCACTTGGTCATTTCCCATCCAAAACAGAAACAAGAATTTGCACAATTGTAAAAACACAAGCATGTGTAAAATTTGCTGACGGATTTGTGTTAAGAACGGAGACGAAATGTCATCTTTTGCTAGGGAGTTTGTGCTAAACATGTGGGAAGTTGGACTAATCCAAAATACACTTCGAGGTCACATTTAACCGTCCATCTATATTTTGTAAATTTCTTCAAATTTCTATTGTAATTTAATTAATTTTGTTATAATGATATACCTATTGGGTGAACCTTTATGAAAACCGTTGTGAAATGGTTTGATTGAAACCAATAACATAAAAAGTGAATTTGCAATTTTCTTACCAAAACCAAAAGTTAGCAAAACTGTATTTAAAAAAAAAACTGTATTCTCTAAATGATCGCATTAATAATGTGTATATCCTGATCTGGCCCTAATTACCTCTTATAACCGATTTGAAAGGACGTCCATTATGTCTTGAATGTCGTTTTGTGGAATGTTCGGGGAAAGAGAAGGAGGGAATATTGTTGAGGAGTTTCCACTCCTCAATATTCCATTTAAGGGGTAGGTTGGTACAATGTAGGGACTATGTGGGTTGGTACAATTTTATCTTAGTCTTCCATCATAGTCTCGCAGTTAGTTTATGCGGCCTATCCAAATGTCCTTTCTTAGGTATGGTTTTTGAAATTTTTGAGGTCCTTAGGTTCCGAGTTGAGCTGCGATGATGCAGCTCAACTCAATCAAGCTTTTTTATCGTCCTACTGCTGGGCACAGGTCTCCTCTCATACAGAGAACTACTACTGGCAAACTACTATTACTGGCAAACGCGTGAACTGACTGGACAGATCCACTCAATTAGTGTGATTCTTTTCACAAAAGGCCATTTGAGGCACCAATCTATAACCAAGCCACAACCTTCGTCAGATAGCCTTTACATGATCTGACGAAGGTTATGGCTGGTTTTTAAAAGAAACTGTCACAAGGTCGCAGTCTCTTTTTTAAGACCAGTTTATTTCGGCTTTTCTTCTCAAAGGAGTTATAAAGTTTTATACATGCATTTATGTACAATATAAAAATAAAATTGAATAAGAATTCTAAATAGAATGAAAGATCGATCGACACATTTGTCATAAGTATTAAAAATCGTCATTTTCATTGCCTAATAACGTCCAGTTTGTTCGGATCTCTTGATGAGATCACCACTAAAAGGAGCCCGTTCACATTGGCTCCTCCATTTCAGAATGTATCCTTGGAGTGCACCGACCGCCTTCAGCTTATGGAAGTTGAGATTTCATCGAACCTAAACTTTGGGCAGTTCATTGAGTCCAAAGTGTGAGTTATTTGAAAGGTCCGACGGTGGAGTACTGCAGCCACATTTGGGCTGGTGCTGCAAAATGCTACCTGGCGACTTTGGATTCGGTGGAGAGACGTGCGAAAAGGCGAATTGGCGACCCAGATTTGGTTCGCCAATTCGCCTTTTCGGACCGGAGCGAGAGTGCACGGCAGGCCGTCACCTCCTTCTGCGAAGCAGTGATGCTGGCAAAGGAGGAGACGAAGCGCGTGAGGCAGCGGGAATCCCAGCGGCCTCACGCCACTAGCCGCTGCAGGAGACGCCTTTGTCGGGAGACGACATCGAACTCCCAGCCACCGTAGGTGCAGGCTTGCGGGCGGTGAGCAGTGGGCAGCTCGCCGCCCGGTAAGGACCAGGCCCGAGTCGACGGCGCGTCGTGTTTCACGCGCGCCTCAAAGAGACGTCAGCACATCGTGACGGGGTCCACGAAGACCGATGCCTCCTGGGTCAGGGTTGCGGGTTGGTTAAACAAGAAACCGTGGCCCTGGCCGTTGCACAGGCAAGTGAAGAAATACGGGTGGGTTTTAGTCAGTAAAAGTCTGACACGCCCTTCCGCTCCGCTCAGAGCGGAATAAGTCATTTGATGATTTCCCATCCCAACAAAAAAAAAAAAAAAAATCCCTCTCAGGGTGAGATATTAAGAAAGGCCCGTATTTTTATTAACTTTTTTATAAATACTTTATTGTACAGCAACCCTTCATACATTGATTAAAAAATACATTTCACACAAAGTATACAATGGCCGGTCTTATCGTTAATGCAATCTTCTCCAGGCAACCATAGAATGGACAGAGATTTAAATTTTAATTACTTATATAGATTTAGAACTTGATACTTCCATGCGATCTTGAGAAAAAGGGTCTTGACAGGACGACATATGGACAACGAAGTAATCTTACAAGGGTTTGGTTTTTATTCTCTTGAGGTTCGAAACCCTGAAAGTTGAGGTAATAGAGGTTGCACTATGGAATAATGTCTGTAACTGATCTCTGGTAGTTTCTCACGGAGAGTAATGCTCAACAATCGTAATGCTATAGGCACGCGTCATTGTAGCAATGGTTCAGACAGAATGTGGTAGCTGGGACGAGCCGATATCACTAGCGAATAACCGCAGGGTATGTTCAGAAGGCTCACTTAAAACGACAGCCTACAGATTGTTCTGATCACCCATGTTTCACCGTTCTAAAGTATGCACCCGCCTTAGGATGTTCAGTGTTCTTGTATACAACATCCTACGTTTGTGCAAGTGTGTTTTCATTATTGTTTTTCTTATAGTTCTTTCATTTTATTGTTATTGTTCTTTGATTACTGGTGATACCGTTGTCACCAAGTGCGATGCGCGTGTGATGCGCTGGTGCGATGGAGATGGAACCTTGATATAGCATGTTGGCCGGTGTTGTCCAACGACTCGGAACCTGAAGTCTCGGAGCTGCATGGTCGTAGGAGTGGTACTACTGTGGCCGCCTGCATAGTGTTCTGAGTCCTCGTGTAATTCGGCGCGAGGCGCAGACGCCGGTCGGACCGGTCCTCCCCCCGCTGTCCGCGCGCCTCGAGCCCCGCTCCGCGACCAGTTCTGCGGCGAGGAAGTGGCACTCGCAAAAACTGCCACAGCCCCGCCGCAAGCCTCAGTTCTATTTGTTTTGGTAATGTCTGTTTGAATCGCGGTCAGTAGAAAAACGTGAGTGTCGCGTAATGTCAGCGCTGTGGGTAGAGTGGTGTCGCGAGTGTCCAGTGTCGGTTATGTAGTGTCGGCGGGAGATGTCGCGTGCAACAACATGCTCGCCGTCCGCCATGCGAAGGTATACCTCTACTTGTCATACTGTCGCGGCCACGACTGCAGGAGTGCTGCTGCAGCCTGCTGGCACTTCACACTATATGTATTTTAGTTTCTGTGAGCTGTCGAATTACATTTCATTACACATAAAACATTTTGTTGATGATATTTTGTAGAGGCCCAATTTTTGAAAATTCTTTAATAACACAACGCCATCCACGAACAAATATTGAGCTCGACGAGTCACGCCAACGATACCACGTGAACGTGTGTTCAACGTAGAACGCGCTAAGAGCTCGCGGCGCCTCTCCGCCAAGGGGCCATCACTTGCAAGGAATATGCTCCACTACTTACAATAATCTGCGTAGGTTAGACCACAATGTAGTGAGTTTAACATCCGTACAGAACAGGAACATCGTACAGTCTGAATCTCCCGAGTGGAATGTTAAGAGATGTTATAGGCGCGTAACACAATGTTTATAGCATGTGACTCTATAAAACCGAGGCTCAAATGTCAATAAATAAAGTGAAGCAAGAGTAATAGTGCTGCTTATCATCCGCGGGACATTTGTGGCAGCCGCAGCTAAATGAGGCGGCGCTAACAAAAGGAACCATGCAATAACCCCAAGCAATGGTGTGGAAACTCCGCACCAACGCCATACAGACGACGTACTTATCGATTACTCGATGATTTACTCATCAAGCGAGCATTTTACAGAAAGCGATAAACTGTCCTATCTAATGTTGCTGATTGAATCAGATCAGTGACACCACTTAGAACAGTAAGTAAATATTTTTTCTCGATGCACTAATCTTGTGGTGCTTCTATATGTATATCTGTACTTTATATCACGGTCTACAATTCCTTTTCCTATCTATATTGCTTCTAGTCTGAGCGGATACAGCTAACAGTATTTTACATGATTCGGCTGACTATTATGTGTGTGTGTGTATTATATCTGTAATTTATATGATCTTCACAATTAATAGTGCTCTTTTCTATTGAAACTTTATGCTCCATGCGATTATTTTAGGAGATTTTTTTATGCTCAAAATAACTTCAGTCTAATTATTAGTATTTGATGGCGTCGACGTCTTAGAAATGTGCGCGACGGTCGATACTGATAACTGTTTATTAATGTTCCGTTTACACAAATTACAAGAACATACAGAAAGCCCTACTAGTCATTGTGAGACCGGAATGTTCATCGAAATAAATAATTAATTAGTCTAATTATACCTTAGTAGGTTACTTATATAATGTCTTAATAGTCAATGAACGGACGGTGGACGGGTCTGAGCAGTTGTGTTGCGATGTGCCTAATGTTGTTGTGTCGGGAGTTTGATCGTGGAGGGTCTCCAGATCATCCTCTGGCGCAGCATCGTTGGTCGTGTTGTTGGGTTAAACATTGCATCACCTCGCTTAACTGCCTTCTTCCTCCCTTTCACTCAGTTTTTTTGAGTGAATAGGCTTAATAAGCTAGTGCGCTTTACCATCAACGATTGCATCACTGCTTACCATCAGGCAGGATTGCAGTCAAGCACTGGTTTATAACTATTAAAAAAAAAAGCTTTGTTGTATACTTGATTGTAATGATATGCATCATGTAAAGTAGATCTTATGTAGTTATCGATACATCGTCATTGTCGCCGCACATTGAGTTGTTCTGTCGAGTGCTAATGTTTTACGACACGATGTGTTAAAACAATAGGACGCACCGATACGGTAAGGATGGTATTTAACATAAAAAATAATTCTCAAATTTAAAAATATAAGATTTTATTTCACACTTACCGACATGGGCACTAATGTTAAGTCAGAAGCTAGGTGTGTCGTTCAAATTAATCGTTTTCTATAGGCGAAAATCTGGCAAGTATTTCCACGGTTACTCATAACAAAATAGTTAGCTTTTACAATGTTTTAAAATCACAGTGGGCATGGAAGGACAGCTTAATGCCTGTCAACGATTAGAATTTACAAAATATAGAAGAATCTATCGAGAGGGTGGATTATATATAAAAATCTAGTGACATGATGTCATTACAACCACTTCTAAAGATTTAAAATTCGAATTGTCTGTATATAATGTCAAATTATAAAAAGATTATGTCAAATACGTGTATAAAAAACGTATATGTTAAATTGAGAGCAGCATCAATACACGTAATTGTGATGTTAATGAGGTACCAGGGAAGCCACACGTGCAGAAGGAATCATTGTCAAACTACATTGTCTTCAACGTAAAAACCACGTTGAATCTTAAAATATGCGTTTTGGTAAGATTACAGAATAAGGGAATAGATATCTAGAATAGCTATCAAGTGGAGTAGCGTTAGGCAGACTGATGGTCTTATTACTAATTGGTAAATTAACATCATCAGCCTGCCCTTCGTACTTAATGCTTTGAAAAGCTTTTCATATTTTCGGCTCTCATTATCAAGTAGCTGGAGTTTTTGTTTATTTGCCTGCGATGTAAAAGTCATTAGCGTTTGTAAACAAACATAGGCGCTCGGGCAGGCGCGGGGGGCGGCGCGCGGCGCGGCCGTCACTGAAAAACTTACATAGCTTATGGCGTCCGACGACGGACGTGGAACAATTGGATGCAAAATTTTTCTTCAAATGTTTCCATTTTTTGTACATAGGTGTTAGTTTACAGCTGTTCTAATTTAGACGAAGATAAAAATCTTGAATGGTTATTGCCCACACCACCGTCATATAAGAACAAAAATGTTAAGGATAATAATAAATTGTTGTGTTATATCTATAATAAATTCTTGTATTATTGTGTATTATGCTTACTATGGACGCTTGTTAATATCTTGTCGTCAATTACTTTACCTACTACCTACTACTTTTGTATTTGGTTGCTGTGAGCCACTTTACACAATAAAATAAAATACGCATGTATGTATGTACGTGCACGCCCATTGCGTAACACGCTTGCAATCTAAATTTGATAACTTCATTAAAGTCGCTTGTCCCAAACTAATACGCAGTTTAGCATTAGTTCAAAACTTGCAAAATGTTTCGCAAACCAAGCGTGTTCAGTTCAGTTTGTTAAAACTTCTGCTCAAACGTTATTACATACGAATTCAGCTGTACGAGGACTTGGAATGACGAACATGCAACAAGCTAGCTCAGAAGTATTTGTTGGTAAAATACATTTTTACGGAAAAGTTTACGTCTCAGTGATTTTTGGTTATATATTTATTGATCATGTTATTTTGTTTCAATTGTTTATCGGCGGTAAGTCGTACATGGGTTTGTTTCAGATGAATTTTGTTTAAGAACGATGATTAATTAGCTGTACCTAACTTTTACCAATAGAATAAAATTAAAATGACAATTCAAGAGATTTTGAAGGGAATTTCTAATCCATTGCTGCATATTTCGAAACATTTGTGAGCTCGACAACACAAATGCAACTAATATAGATCTGTCAAAATGGACTTCTGGGGTCCTGAACATCACTTATTTTCGGAATAGATTTTTATAATCCCTGATGATTGTGTAACCACTGTAACACTGTTATTTTAGTATTCATGTTATTCTAGTCACAGAAACATGATTTGTTCGTAATTTAAAGTACAACCTAAACAAGCTAAACTTATGTCATGTTCTGATAGAGACGCTGAGTGTTTGTTTAGGACAACCACTGACGGAACGTGATGGACGTAGTCTGCCGATGCAGGAGGTAGATCGAATGAGTACTTTTGTAATATATATTAAACTGCGAGCACATAATTGATGTATTTTTTAATAAACTTTGCCCCACACTTGATATTTCTCCTGTATCGTAGATGCGTTTACAAACATTCAAAAATCAAAAGTCCTTTATTTAAATTAGGCAATCAGCACGTTTTGAATTTCAATATTGCATAAGACATTTAAACTCACACAAACAAACAGCCAGCCCCGAAACAACTGCCTGTAGGCCATAAAATATTTGTCCCGTGCTGGATTTGAACCCGAGACATGCAATGCAATCGTCGTTCGCTCAGCCACTATACACCACGTCGTTGTATGCCTTTACAAAGATCTTTATAAATGTTTACTTTCAAACTAAAAGTTATGATGTTATGAAACAATATTACGTGCCTTCTAGTTGAACGTTAAAATCCGATCTACCAAGGAGCTCTTATCACAATATGCGAGTCAAGAGAGCAAACCGATTTCCGACCCCTTTAGAGCACCTCCTTCAACCCTCGGCATATTGTTAGCCGCATATGTCCGATGAGAGCACAGAACTGCTGTACTCACACGAGGACGACGAGTCATTAACCAGTGCGCTGACAGGACAAAGCGCATAAATACGGCGCGGGCAAGTGAACCACTGAGGTGAACGAACTGAACGCAGTACGAACGCTCATTTCTACCACACTTTAACAATTATTTTTGCATATGTGTGAAAGTGAGGCAAACTCTTTGTTTAACATTCTCTAGCTTAAATTTATTTCGTTCTAAGGAAGCTAAGAACAAATTATATTTGAGCTAGATAACTAGAGCTAGGGAACACTATTAATGTATTTTTTCACAATAATTTTTTACAACATTGTGAATGGAACCACACCTTCACCACCAGACTCTTGTCTTTTTTTTGTTATTATTGCGCTATTATCATTTATAACCAATCACTTTATAGAGCCAGATGCAGCAACCTATCAATCTTACAAATTCAACAAAGATGATAAAATATGTTTTAAATCGTACCTACGTTTCATCATGAACTACTCATAGTACCACACCTGCATGTAAACTACCCGTAGTGTCTGTCACACCTGCATGTGAACTATCCGTATTGTCATACCTGCATGTGAACTACTCGTACTGTCATACCTGCATGTGAACTACACGTAGTGTCACACCTGCATGTGAACTACTCGTAGCATCACACTTGCAGATGAACTACTCGTAGCATCACACTTGCAGATGAACTACTCGTAGTGTCACACCTGCATGTGAACTACTCGTAGTATCACACTAGCACGTGAACTACTCGTAGTGTCACACCTGCATGTGAACTACTTGTAGTGTCACACTAGCATGTGAACTACTCGTAGTGTCACACCTGCATGTGAACTACTCCTAGTACACACCTGCATGTAAACTACTCGTAGTGTCACACCTGCATGCGAACTACTCGTAGTGTCACACTAGCATGTGAACTACTTGTAGCATCACACTTGCAGACGAACTACTCGTAGTATCACACCTGCATGTAAACTACTCGTAGTGTCACACCTGCATGTGAACTACTCGTAGTGTCACACCTGCATGTGAACTACTCGTAGTACCCACCTGCATGTAAACTACCCATAGTGTCTGTCACACCTGCATGTGAAAATCAAATCAAAATTCATATATTAAATATGACCTTGATATGTATGTGTGTAAGAAATGAAACGACAGTACTCCGGGAATGCTGGTTTATTACTGGCCCACCGCTACCGCGCCGCCGCGCTCACGGGTGCGTACGCGATAAACGTAGGTTCCTACATACATGTCAGAACTACTCGTAGTGTATGTCACACCTGCAGGTGAACTACCCGTAGTGTCACACCTGCAGGTGAACTACTCGTAGTGTCTATTGTTTCGAAAACTAGTTCAGACACATGAAACTTTGTATAGAGTCTGGTGGAGAGTACTTTGAAAAGATGTAATAAAAATATATGTTCCTAGGAACATGTTTTTTTAATGATCGCAAAACTTTCTGATTGTCCCACGTATTGTACTGGTTGAAGGCATAAGGAATAGGAAGTTAAGTTCACTCATCGTCCATAGAAAAAAAAAGGATCCCACACCAGACCAGAATGGTATTGTCTGGCGGGCATTTCCCGCCGGTAGAAGTCGTGAACTTGTATACGTGCTAGTTGCAAACCCTGCTTGCGAAATGCAATAAAAACCATAAAATACCTGATCATATAAAAAAATTACCTGTTGCCGAGTTCAAGAAAACTTTACAAAGAATTTTAATTGACAAATGTTATTATAAGGTTGACAAGTTCTTGAACGATTAAGTTTTTCTAATTTCTGACCTAATTCTTTGACATTTTTTTTTTATTTTTGTGAACTTTTAAACTATGACTATAAAATATTTGTATGTCTCACCAAAGACAAAACATAGCGCACTGTACATTTTGTCTATAACATCTATATTTTTTGTTACCTATGTTTTACAAATAATAAATGATTTGATTTGATTTGATTTGCAGGATGTTCGAGACGTTAGTATGACACGTTGTTCGCATGTAACGTTGTAGGTACCGCTACAACTGCCAACACTTTACGAGATCTAAACTTTCCCACCCATTCGTAAATAATTATTGTGCGACAGAAGCATCAACATAACATCGTACCAGTATTTTTCGATCAGGTCGGAAGATAGCAACAGGTCGCCAGCAATGTTGAAGACTCATAAACTATTGCCATCATTACTGTTCACAAATCAACACTCTGTAGGTACTACTGTTGAATCACTACATACTATAAAACAAAATCACTTTCCCTATGTACCTATGTATGATTAAAGCTTTATAATAGCGCAACAGATTTTGTTGCGTTTTTTTTAAAAGACAGTGATTAAACAGGAAGGTTAATATGTATAATAACATCCATTAAATAGTGGAGAAATTCTATTATTTTTGAAGTTTCTAATGTGATGTCGTAAATAATAATTTTTTTCCGCGTTTGGAATGGAACGCGGGCAGACCCTACGAGATTTATCAAAATAATGTACTAAATATTTTACAGATTGATAAAGTGTACAGAAAAGTCCGCGATGGTATATGTCTATATCTTATGGATATCCCACAATATCATTGTTTTGTTATTTACTTCTTATGACAAATATTGGACAAATATCGCGTTTGCGGCGGCAACGACCATCCAGGGCGGCGGCGGGCCGCTATGTTTTTTATACAACGTTCACAGTTTTTCTGTAGTGTATTTAGTATTACAACCGGGGGAAGCCGGGGCGGAGCGCCAGTAATTCATGAACGAAAACTTATGATAACTTGGCAAGACCGAGCTAAGGGCGACCCGTCTCGTTCGCGACTGCGCAACCACACGAACAGTGCTTACTTATCTGTTTGTCGCTAGTAGTGGGCCTTCCGTGTAGTGTAGGTTCCGATGTAGTACGAAGTACACATGCACCCAGCGGCGTGCGTCGCACTGCACATACGAGCGTGGCGTGCGGGTGCGCGCGCGCCTCCGAAGGCCGCTTGACCAGTCGTGCGTACTTCCATTGTTTTTGGGGTACCTGTAAGTTTGAAAACCATATAAGAAAATGTGCATCTTGGACACGTAGTCAAATTAAAATTAGCTAACGAAACTACCTACACGAAAATATAATTAGGTAATAATAATATAGTTTACTTATATGTTAGGAAGATATTTATAAATATATATACATATGTTGTGTTTATATGTAGATAAACGTTACGTTTAATTATTATCAGACTTAAAACCTATAAGTACCCATATTATAAAGTTATTATTTGAACGCGCTAATCGAGTTAGACTTCAAAAAATCTTTTTGAGTAGATTGAACAGTCCATTTATCGAAAAAGGGTTAGGCTATATAATATCACACTGCGACCAGTAGGAGCGCAGAGTGGAAAAAACTCGGAAAATTATTCGTCTTTGAGGGCTTCCGTTGCGGCGCTACGTTAACGGTTCAAGTGACCCAAAAATTTTGATGACGGAATTAAGTGATGCAATTTCCGCGTACACTTTCCAAAATGCATTCTGTAGAACACCGACAGACCTTACGCCTGTGCTCTAGCTTTGGTGATCGTTTTGAACCAAATTTGGATCACATATTAGGCTCTGCGCACGCCTCTCCACTGAATCCAAAGTTGCCAGGTGGCATTTTGCAACACCAATCCAAATGTGGCCATAGTACACACGACCGGAACCTGCGCATTGTATAACATTAGAAGCTGTCCCGGTGTGAAGTACCGCCGGATTTTCGCAATAACGCCAAGTTTCCTGTTGGCCACTTTGGCTTTCTTTCTTCTATTGAGGGTAAATGTTATATGTTTCGATCATTCGTCTGTTTGTTGACGTTTTTAACCGACTTCAAAAAGAAGGAGGTCGCGTATAACTTCGTCGTTTATGAACCGATTTTGATAATTCTTCTTTTGTTGGAAAGAAGTCATTTTCAAAGTGGCCCTGTGATATAGACATCAGGGTTTGATGGTGGAAGACCAGAGAAATCAAGGGAAACTTTCAAAAATTGTATTGGCGGCTAGTGCATTTGTAAGTTTTTTTGTGAAGTATTTAAAAGCACTACAATTTAATAAGGGTTTAGAGCCGGGAGACAGGCGAGGGAACTCCTCAACGATTCACAGCAGCTACCTCGTGTTTATGTTTGATTAATTTGTGTTGATAAGAACCTTACACCTAGATGGGTTGTGACTGTTATTAGGGAACTGCTGATGAAGACAAAGGTCAGTTCAGGTAACTCATCAACGATTTACAGTAGTTACCTTGTGTTTGGACTCAATCTGCACTAATGTTATAAAGAGGAAAAATTTGTTTGTTTGATTGTAATGAATAGGCTCAAAAACTACAGGACCATTTTCAAAAATTCTTTCGCCATTCGGAAGCTACATTATGTAATGTTATGTACATATTCAGATATACTTACACTTATTATTTATACTCATATTCATACTTATATATGTATCATTCATTTCCACGGTCCATAATATGCATTCCATTATTATGAGGCTCTGTTTTGATCATATTCCACTACACCAGGACTCATTTTTAAGTTCACAGTCACAGTCCTCAACTTTAAGCCTAAGTTTCGGCGACTTAGTGACCCCTTAGCGTAGGAAGCCGTACCTATGCAGGACTGTATCACTTTTTCCTATCAAACACTGCACTTTTTAATTTAATACCATTTATATTTACATTGTTACAGAACATTTTCATTATTTTGACATTTTTTTGACAACATTGTTGATGATGTATCTATGACAACCTTCTCATCAAAATTCTTGTTGGTCTGCTATTTTTATTTCATAATTGTTATTCGAACTCTTTTATGGTAAAATTATTTACCGTTCCTCGTCCATATTTTCGAATATTTTAAATTTCGACCTCCAACCGTTCTGCGAGGTTTCTTTAGGAATCATCGCAGAGCAGTGGTCAGTCGAGCTCTGGCTTCCAAACAAGCCTCTTAAAAGTAGGTCTCCAGTAAACGTTGCCTCGAGAGCCCTTCTAGGGTTTTTCCTGCTGTGCCAGTCTCTATATAACTGGTGCGCCTGGAGCTGCCTGGCCCTTTGCCGCCGGAGCCTTCGACTGCTGCCGGCCTTGTGACGCCGGGGCAGTCCCTCTTCCGTAGCTGCCGCCGGTCCACCAGGGCCGCTCCTCTGCAGCTGCCGCCGGTCCACCAGGGCCGCTCCTCTGTAGCTGCCGCCGGTCTACCAGGGCCGCTCCTCTGTAGCTGCCGCCGGTCCACCAGGGCCGTTCTTCGTGTAGCTGCCGCCGGTCCACCAGGGCCGTTCCTTCTGCAGCTGCCGCCGGTCCACCAGGGCCGCTCCTCCGTAGCTGCCGCCGGTCCACCAGGGCCGCTCCTCTGCAGCTGCCGCCGGTCCACCAGGGCCGCTCGTCCGTTGCTGTCGCCGGTCCACCAGGGCCGCTCGTCCGTTGCTGTCGCCGGTCCACCAGGGCCGCTCGTCCGTTGCTGTCGCCGGTCCACCAGGGCCGCTCGTCTGTTGCTGTCGCCGGTCCGCCAGGGCCGCTCGTCTGTTGCTGTCGCCGGTCCGCCAGGGCCGCTCCTCCGTAACTGCCGCCGGTCCACCAGGGGCCGCCCTTCACCATCACCCATCAATCATTCATCGACATTATTCATTTTTATACTTCCATCTTGTCTTTTCTGTATACTTAATAAATACTGTCTCCCTCTAAAGTCTTTTTCTTGTCGTTATACGACAGTTTGGCGCCCAACGAAAATTTCCTGCACCCCCTTAATTTCCTAAATTCAAAAGAAACACTTCGTCTAGTGTCGTACATTCTCAGCTCTTTGGTTAAATATTTTGGCTATTCTATCCCTTGCATTTTCTCTTAACACATACATGACTCATTCACTCATATATATATATACTTCACCTAACTTAATTTTCTTTATTTTCCCTAACAGGAAAACAAGGTATACTTTTACATACTTAACTATCTTTTTCTAACTTACACTTAAATATGTCTCGTCCAATCAAATTTGAACTCTTAAATAAAAACGAGCTTGAATATGAAGTTACAATTAGACTGGAGGAACCAGCAAAAACTGTTATATTATTAAAGAAGCAAATACTTCTGCTAGCTCCCACTACACCATCGGAAGATATTTTAACTTCTCCCATTCCTATAGAGGAGGAGTTAGCTCAGATAGATAGTACTCTGAGTTATTTAAATATTAAAATAGATAATCTATTACAGGGTAATTCCAAATACCATCGCTTAATAGAATCTTTTATTAATCATTTATTTTACAGGTTGGAACGTATAGACACAGACTTGAACCCTGACTATAAACTTAATCTAGACACTTTAAAATCCAAATTTGAGACACTTGAAGGAAGTTTCAAGATTTATTGTTCAAATCTAAACTCTATGAATCCTCATTCATATATCACTGCTCCCTCTACCCCTCCTATTCATACTCCTCTCGCCACTCCCTCTCCTCCTCCTATTTCTCCTCGTCTCACTGCTCCCTCTACTCCACCTATTTACCCTCCTTTCACAGCTCCTCTTTCCTCTCCTCTTTTAACTTCTCCAAATCATAATTTATTCAAAGATCTGAAACGATATACGTTTAATGGAAAATCTTGCCCTAGATCGTTTTTACAAAAACTTGACGAATATTGTCTTGTGCGGAATATACCCAAAAATTTGTTAATTACTCAGGCGTATGATATTTTTACAGACAGTGCCCTACATTGGTTTAGATTTAAAATAAATCAAAATCCAGACCTAACATGGGATGAAATTTCTTTGTCTCTAATTAAAGATTTTGGCGGTTTTGACTATGATTTTAAATTATTGGAGGCCATCAAAAGTCGTACCCAAGGTCGTGATGAACCAATCATAATTTATATCTCAATTATGTCGGGAATGTTCTCTCGTCTGGCTAAAAAATTGTCTGAAACGGAACAGTTAGAAATCATTCTAAGAAATATAAGACCGTGTTACTCAGTATTCGTGGCACTAAAGGATATTAACTCTATTGATGCACTCTTGGCTACATGCCAAAATTATGAAAAATTCTTAGATCGAGACAAACATTTTAAAGAACCAAATAACCAACAAAATCCCCTTATTTCAGAATTTGCTTATAAACAAATTCATCCAACTTCTTCGGAATTTTCTACTTCTGACCCAAAACCTCCTTCATACACAAATAGATTTTACAAAAACCCTCCCAAACAAGTAAACAGTCTAAAACAAGCTAACTCACAAGAAAATTCATTTTGCGTTCGTTGTCGTATGCATGGTCATACCTTAAATACTTGTACTCAACGTCACTTTCTAATTTGTTTTAAATGTGGTCTTAAAGGTTTTAAAACCCCAGACTGTCCTAATTGTTCACCTAAACCTAACTCTAGTTCAAAAACTAACGACTGACTTGAAAAGTAAAACAAACTTTGATGCCAACGATTGGAACGATTGGATTAAAACTCTTAAGAATTTCTTTTCATGCTATAAAATCTCTTCAACTCTATACTCTAATGAAAAGGATTTTAAACGACCTTTTGTTAACATCAAAGTTTACAATTTATCTTTGACTGGATTACTTGACTCTGGTAGTTCAATCACTATTCTTGGTAACAACTCTAAATTATTAATGTCAATTAATTTATCTACTAATTATTTATGTAAATATTACTTCTTTCTTTTGTTTACAGCTGCACATCCTATTTATATTTATATTATATATAAACATCACTCACTACACGAACATTACATTACATTTGCTCGACCCTACCCTTCAGTCTCACTCTTCTACCCTATGGAGCGGATTGCAACTCATTAAATAAGCCTATGCAGGAGCGGTTGGTTACTCCTAAAATAAGCCTAAACCAAATGCTAACTCTTTCGCTCTTCTAGGAGCTTAAATTTCTACTTTATCTAATGTTTCCTTTTTTTCCTTCCAGTCTGGAGCGGCTGACAACTCCAAAAATAAGCCTTGTCGTCATTCTAAAACACACTTCTATGAGTGGCAGTCATCAACTGTGAACTCCACCCATGCCTGTATGAAGAAGATTGCTTGAAAGAGAGAGGTGGTATGAATGGGTGAATGGAGATGGATGAATGTGTGAAGTGTTGTTTTACAGTCCCTACTTGAAATCTTATTAGAAAATTTTCTACAGTTGAAAATTTTTCCAGGGTCGGGGGGAAAATGTAATGTTATGTACATATTCAGATATACTTACACTTATTATTTATACTCATATTCATACTTATATATGTATCATTCATTTCCACGGTCCATAATATGCATTCCATTATTATGAGGCTCTGTTTTGATCATATTCCACTACACCAGGACTCATTTTTAAGTTCACAGTCACAGTCCTCAACTTTAAGCCTAAGTTTCGGCGACTTAGTGACCCCTTAGCGTAGGAAGCCGTACCTATGCAGGACTGTATCACTTTTTCCTATCAAACACTGCACTTTTTAATTTAATACCATTTATATTTACATTGTTACAGAACATTTTCATTATTTTGACATTTTTTGACAACATTGTTGATGATGTATCTATGACAACTTTCTCATCAAAATTCTTGTTGGTCTGCTATTTTTATTTCATAATTGTTATTCGAACTCTTTTATGGTAAAATTATTTACCGTTCCTCGTCCATATTTTCGAATATTTTAAATTTCGACCTCCAACCGTTCTGCGAGGTTTCTTTAGGAATCATCGCAGAGCAGTGGTCAGTCGAGCTCTGGCTTCCAAACAAGCCTCTTAAAAGTAGGTCTCCAGTAAACGTTGCCTCGAGAGCCCTTCTTGGGTTTTTCCTGCTGTGCCAGTCTCTATATAACTGGTGCGCCTGGAGCTGCCTGGCCCTTTGCCGCCGGAGCCTTCGACTGCTGCCGGCCTTGTGACGCCGGGGCAGTCCCTCTTCCGTAGCTGCCGCCGGTCCACCAGGGCCGTTCTTCTGTACCTGCCGCCGGTCCACCAGGGCCGCTCCTCTGTAAGCTGCCGCCGGTCCACCAGGGCCGCTCCTCTGTAGCTGCCGCCGGTCCACCAGGGCCGCTCTTCGTGTGCTGTCGCCGGTCCACCACCACCAGGGCCGTTCTTCTGTAGCTGACGCCGGTCCACCAGGGCCGCTCCTCCGTAGCTGCCGCCGGTCCACCAGGGCCGCTCCTCTGCAGCTGCCGCCGGTCCACCAGGGCCGCTCGTCCGTTGCTGTCGCCGGTCCACCAGGGCCGCTCGTCCGTTGCTGTCGCCGGTCCACCAGGGCCGCTCGTCCGTAGCTGTCGCCGGTCCACCAGGGCCGCTCGTCCGTTGCTGTCGCCGGTCCACCAGGGCCGCTCGTCCGTTGCTGTCGCCGGTCCACCAGGGCCGCTCCTCCGTAACTGCCGCCGGTCCACCAGGGGCCGCCCTTCACCATCACCCATCAATCATTCATCGACATTATTCATTTTTATACTTCCATCTTGTCTTTTCTGTATACTTAATAAATACTGTCTCCCTCTAAAGTCTTTTTCTTGTCGTTATACGACAATTATCCCTATGTAGGGCTCCGTAAGATATTTGGGTTTTTGAACACAAGGTGTAAAAAATCAACCAGAAAAGTTACTTATTTTGCGTACGCTGCCTAAACTATAAAAGATAGAACCATAAAACGTTGTAATTAATTTTAAATCTTATAAATATCTACAGAAAACACACACACTATACCTATCTCTGTCGAGTGAGGCACAGCAACTATTTTTTTATTTAAAAATGGGTGATTCAATAGGAAGGTTTATATTATGTATAATACATGCACCCGTGCGAAGCCGGGGTAGGTCGCTAGTTCATTTATATTGATGAGAACTTTGCATCCATATATAGCGGAACCACCTTGGGAATGTCTTCTTTCCAACAGAAAAATAATTAACAAAATCGGTTTAAAAACGACGAAGTTATCCGTACAAACATAAAAAAATCATGTATGTGATCGAATTGAGTAAACTCCTCCTTTTTGAAGTCTGTTAAAAATTGCGTCGTTTGCCTGCTTGCCTATTACCAACTATGTTAACGGCACCGTCTAGTCTGACCGGATGCAGCTAAACAGTACTTTTTCACAACTAAAAATTGTAAAACTAAAACTTTTTTACAAAAAATAATAACCGACTTCAAAAAACACTACAAAGTGAAAAATAACGAATATCGGAAGTTAGTGGCAAAAACGAATAAAGAAAAACCAAAGACCAAAGACATCATGACCATGAACATTATACGGACGACAGCAGGTCAAGTTACCCAAAACTGCCAAGTATTCCCAATCAACCTTGATGCTTTAAGGATAAAGTTGAAAACATAATAAAGAAATCTGACAGATTGTAATAGCTTGATATGCTGTAATCTGTACATATATTCGTTTTTGCCACCGACTGCCGAAATTAGTTATTTTTCACTTTGTAGTGTTTGTTGGAAGTCGGTTGTTATTTTTTGTAAAAAAGTTTTTCTATTTTTCATTGTATAACATTAGAATAACGCTGATTTTCCTGGCAGCCAACTTGACTTTGGACTCAAAGAACCGCCCAAAAATTGAGGTTTGAGGAAATCTCAATCCCCAGAAGTTGAAGGCGGTCGTGATAAAATTTCAATTTACCGACCCCATAACAAGTTACTATTACGTTTATCTACATCAATACGAAGGTTATTGTGGGTGGTGTAAGTACATTTGGAAGTCTACGAAAATCAATCTGTAAATTTTCGGTTAAATTAATTTTATCATATTACCTGACAAACCTTCCTATCGGTAATCATATTGGAAAGTTTTAGTTAAGACGATTATACCTTACTGTATTAATGAACTATTTTATTTTTGAACGGAATTAAAAGATTGCGGCATATTTCTAATCATATGAAGTCATTAGATAAATGGCTACAAATGAACTTAATGAACTGTCATGCAGGCTTCGATATTGCGGCACGGAGGCAATATTCAGAGAACTACGACCCCGTGCACACCATGTGCTGAGTACTTGGGCCCCGTAAACATAATGGGCTGATACCCAAGGCACCGTGCACACAATGTTCCTAATATTAATTGTTTTATCGAAATAGTACTCTAACTTACTGGATCTATGATTATATCTTTGACTGTTTTTATCTCAGCACTGTATGTAACCCCATGACCCTATTCATTTATACATTTCTTAAGTTAATGCTCCCTGCAATTTAAATACTATCAAAGATTGTACTATTCTCATGTAAATATCCGCGCCGAGTAAAGTCTCAGATATAGTAAAAGCATCGCGATTAATCCCGCGATTCAATTAATCGTATTAATGTTGCAGAGCGTGTTGCCACTCTTTGGAACGTAATCTGCGTCGCAATGAATTCGGTCAATTTGATCGTATCAACAGGTTATAAAGGATGTTCGTTAAGGCGGCGATCGTTCGTCTACTCGTGACGCCACGTTCGTTTCCGGGCACCCCACTGGATACCCCATGCTGGCTGCCGGAGTGTTTTATGAGATACTTCTGGAAGCAGTAGGAGGCTTTAATCAATGTCCTGAAAGAACGGGATTGATTTTTCATAGCTCTCCACTAGAAATAACCGTAAAACAAAAGCGAATCATTAAGGAAACCTTAAAATGGAACAGGACACACACTGCGTTCAATTGTAAGAAACACTGGTCTCGATTCCCTTGTTCACAAATTAAAGAAAATTAAATTTTATTCCATATTTTTCTTTTTATTGCATTATGAAAAGACAGAAGATAAATATTATCTAGTTTAGTCCTGTTAAATTAGTCAGCGCCTGATGTGCGTTAGTACGTAAGACGTATTTTTAGTAGTCATGTTGTTAATCACGCCTTATTTATCTATGGAATATCTTAATGTGATAGGACTTAACCAATATTTATCTTCTACCCTTCTCTTAATGAA
The DNA here is from genome assembly GCA_017933935.1 of Sesamia nonagrioides. Taxonomy (NCBI): domain Eukaryota; kingdom Metazoa; phylum Arthropoda; class Insecta; order Lepidoptera; family Noctuidae; genus Sesamia; species Sesamia nonagrioides. Next base: position 93,552 of record JADWQK010000907.1, on the reverse strand, counting down.
ATAGAAAGATAAAGAGGCACTGAACTTAATTAATCTAGTTTAATTTATGAACTTTGTGTCATTATATTATATTCCATATTACCCATGCTGTTAGATTTTTCATATTATGAGGTTTAACTTATGTGTGCCATAGCTTTTCAAACTCTGAGTTCGGTCGACATGTTTGCAGGGCTAGACATTTAACTGTGCTGCCAACGAGACGTATGGCAAGCGATAATTCTCGCGAACAGCGAGTCTGCATATATCATAGAGCGCCGTGATTACCGAGCGGGCTCGCGCCTGCTATATGAGATAAAGGAGTTTCAGAGTTTTGTTTGCATTGAAAAAAGGAAGCTGGAAATAATTTGAAAAACCGACCAAATAAGTATGGAAATATACATAACATTTATCATCTCAAATGGAAGTGTACAGAACACAGTATCACGAATGGAAATGTACAGAACACACTATCACGACTGGAAGTGTACAGAACACAGTATCATGACTGGAAGTGTACAGAACACACTATCACGACTGGAAGTATACAGAACACAGTATCATGATTGGAAGTGTACCGAACACTATCACGACTGGAAGTGTACACAACACAGTATCATGACTGGAAGTGTACAGAACACAGTATCACGATTAGAAGTGTACAGAACTCGGTATCACGATTGGAAGTGTACAGAACACAGTATCACGATTGGAAGTGTACAGAACACAGTATAACGATTGGAAGTGTACAGAACACGGTATCACGATTGGAAGTGTACAGAACACAGTATCACGATTGGAAGTGTACAGAACACGGTATAACGATTGGAAGTGTACAGAACACGGTATCACGATTGGAAGTGTACAGAACACAGTATCACGATTGGAAGTGTACAGAACACAGTATCACGATTAGAAGTGTACAGAACACAGTATCACGATTGGAAGTGTACAAAACACAGTATCACGACTGGAAGTATACAGAACACAGTTTCACGATTGGAAGTGTACAGAACACAGTATCACGACTGGAAGTGTACAGAACACAGTATCACGATTGGAAGTGTACAGAACACAGTATCACGATTGGAAGTGTACAGAACACAGTATCGCGGCTGGAAGTCTACAGAACACAGTTTCACAAATTGTAGTGTACAGAACACAGCATTACGTCGGTTGTCTCCACAGGGTTAGGAAAAGCTGCACACTCACGAGCGTAAGTCATTTTATTATGAACCGGTAGCAACATCAGATTTCAGATACACCCATTATTATCTTTCGGTAAGATGTCTGTAAATATGTATATCGACTCTGTGCATCGATAAACCAAGCTGTCCCTCATCACCATCACTTCAGCATCCACACGTCCACTACTGGTCATAGTCTCCTCAGCACCGGCACTATGCCCGGTTCTGTACTCCCCGAATTCAGCTGATTCCTGCAATACTCCAGAACGTGGGCAATGTATGCTGCCCATTGCCATTTCAGTTAGGCAATTCTTAGAGCTCAATCGATTACCTTTTACCTTGATTCTCCTTCGGATCTCTTTAATTCCTGATGCGATCATTTAGGGAAATACTGCCCATTGGTTGATTTTCAGCCTTTTTATGAGTACCTGTGTATGCGACCACTAGCAACGCGCAGTGGTCTAAAAACTGTCTGCATACATTGCGGTATGCCTGACTGAAAGATACCTTGTAGCTTACCGATTGATGATGGACCTCTTTCTTGAAGTTGGGCCTACCTAACTGGACAGTTTGTGCTATATTATACATATGTTACATATGTAGCGTCTCCGGTCTTCACGAGAGTGAGCTTTATACGAGTATATGACCCTAGTCCTGTCCAGGTCACGTCGGTAGCTGGCCACAGTACTTACTAAGGTATCACAAACGACATGTTAACAACACGTCTTGTGACGTCACACAGATCCCGCATCTCGCAAACATAGTTTACCGTTCAACTATCATACACATAAATTTTTTCGACAGAAATCGTTGGCAATTGCCCACCAGACACAATACCCGTCTGATCGGAGGATTCTACCTTTTTTATGGAGGAACCATACACCCTGTCTCTCATATATTATATATTATCAGCCTACAATATCCCCACTCCTGGGACACAAGCCTCCTCTCCAGGAGAGTGAGGGGGCCGTAATCTACCACGGGGGCCCAGTGCGGGTTGGTCGTACCCTTAAAATACGTTCTGCTGTATTTTACTTACCTACAGTAAGTACCGTAGTACTAAACATCAATCAATATTGTGATAATTAATATTATTCTCACATTCGTGCGATATTGTGGAAGCTTATGTAATACCCAACGTGACATGTCACATTGTATGTACGCCGTCCACTTACACATGTCATGTTCAAAATCAAAATCAAAGCATTTATTTCAAATAAACCAGTTACAGGCACTTTTGAATTGTCAGAAAGTCGGTCAGACAATAAGATGAAGCTAGTCGGCCATTCCAAAGAGTAGGAGTACCTATGGAGAAGAACGGGCAAGAAACTCCATGGACACTCTTTTAAATTTTCAAGCTATTGTTACAAATATTTGATTTTATCATGCATGTTGAAATCAACCGTGTGAGAACGATGCAAAAATATATTGTACGCTGAGAGCGTCCATTACGGAAAACACACAAAAATCAATTCAGAAATTAAAATACGCCGTGGTAGCAAAGAGATGACCAATCCCCTCTGATGGCGTCCGTTCACAAAACATGACCTGACATGGATCAGCATCATTCATATTAAAGGGAACCTAATGACCCTACATACACGCCACCATTAGCGAGACATTTGAGTGAGCATGGCATACTCTCAACAGCCAGAGCACAATCAAGTCAATAAAAAAGACTAACCCAACAAATAAATGCCTTTCACACTATAAAATGCTTTCTGACACAACTTACGTTGTTGTTGTAAGTTGACCGCGTGCGGTCACGCCGAAGTATTTTCATATAATGATAATATTTATTGTTGAATATCGCGCGTCGCCGGCCGCCCGTAAACACGCGCGTCATGCGTCTCTTTACTGCCGCGACGCGATAACGCGGTGATGCGTACGAACGCGTGCTTTTACGACGCGCGGCTTATCACCTGCTGCGATGACATTGTCTCGACACAATCTCTATTGAGCCCTTTGCTATGTTGCGCACAGATCAGAGAAACAAGGGATATGTGTTGTTTACTCACAGTAGCGTTTCCTCTTATTTGTATTGTTGTAGGGGTTTCTCTATGTTAATATTGCATGTAACACTAGTCATGTCAGATGTACCGATTTCAGCTGTGAAAAGTTGCTTTTAGTAACCAATTACCTATTTATTTATTTAACTTTTCGCAAAAAACAAAGGCGGACTTAATTGGGTTGGAAGTATTTCCACGAAGTACACACTGTCATCAGCACGAAACAGTCGGCGACTCGCGTGCCCTCTGTGACAGACGCGCCCACGTCAGCGCTTCAGTGTTCAGTATCATGGCATCCGTTACACACGAGCGTCACGTGGCGGCGGTAATTTTTCCAGACTGCCTCCAATATGATTACATCATTACGCAGGGAGTTACAAAAGGCTCACTACATGTAAATTCAGTTTTAAGATTAGGTTAGGGAATATTTACTTCCCATAACGACCTATTTACCTCATAAGGTTTGGAGCATTGGTGAGGCACTACTTCAACGGACGCTGGAATGATGCTTGTTGGCATGCAAGGCTGTGGATAAAAATTTGTGAAAATTGTTTTATAAAATATTTTGAAACAACAAGATTATTTGGGGTGTTAGTTTTAATTTTGTCACATGCGAAAATAATCCCGAATATCCATTTGTTACATATTTTTTGATGTTTCATCTTTTTCAAATTTATTTATTTTCCTTTAATTGAGAAATGGAACTAAATGTATGTGATACATTGTAAAGAGTGGGTTTTCTGTATAAGTCGTCAGCAGCAATGGTCTGGGGATTCCCTTTCGCCGCAAATTGTCGGCACGCGCCCCGAGCGTCCTTGACTCAACTTAACTTAATATTGTTGCCATTACCACAGTATAATGAAGGAAGCAGTATTACGTCTTCATACAAAACGGCCAAAACGTCGCGCTTCCAAATTGTGGTGTACTCAAGTATCGAGTGCATCGCAGGTACACTCAGTAACAGAGGTTGTCCCTTTATTTACTTGAAATAGTATGGCATGAAGATATTGACATGGTTCAGCATATGGCTGAAACTATAAATTTCATTTTAAAAACTACAATACCCACTTAGTTGACAAGGTAAGCCTATAAATATAACACTACTACCTGCCGCCAGCGACTTCGTTCGTGTGGAATTAGTTATGCTCCGCTCCTATTGGTCGCAGCGTGATGTTATTTAGCCTAAAGCCTTCCTGGACTAATGGGCTATCCAACGCAAAAAGAATTTTTAGCGCGAACAAACAAACAAACAAACATACAAACAAACTCTTCAGCTTTAATATTAGTATAGATTTTTATTTATACCAATTTTTATGTAGGTATCTCGCTAGCAAGCATAACTTCCTCGATAGTTAGGTACCTCTCTGAAATGAAATGAAATGAAAATCCGTTTAGCGGTTCTGGAGATATTATATGGTAATAAAGAATATTACATATAAGATACGCGCTAAAAACATAACCCTTCCTGGCAGTCAGGTAATAAAACAAAAGTATGAACGTTTACACAAAATACATACGATTGATTATAAAACAGTTAATTTTATAATAAAAAACCCGGCCAAGACCGTGTCGGTCCACGCTCAGTGCAGGGTTCCGTAGTTTGCCGCCCGTCACAATTAAGTGTCCCCATTTAAGAGTTAAGTAACCGTTAAAAATATGGGCCATTTTTTACATTGTGTTGACATAGTAGTCTGCACTGCATTGGAGTGTTGTCTTAGTGACAATCTCCAAATATAATACAAGAACTGTTATGGGAATAAATTGTTTGTAAAAGTCACTGCCACGCATTCGCTACGATTGATATACACAAGGCTATTATATACTGCTTCACAGTGTTCAGTTCCGGTAATTTTACTGTAAGAACGCGGATTGGTATATTCTATCCATCCATACTAATATTATAAATGCGAAAGTAACTCTGTGTGTCTGTTACACTTTGCCGCTTAAACCTCTCAACTGATTTTGATGAAACACACAGACAATCTTTTGACCCTGAGAAAGGACATAGGCTACCTTTTGTTGAAAAATTTTATATTCCCGAGGGATATCAATAAAGCGCGATATAACAGAATTCTACGCGGGCGAAGCCGCGGGCGGAAACCTAGTATTACCTATATATTTTTATCATTGCACATATACCGACTCATGGTTGCCTTCAAAATTCATTAATCTTGAAGGCAACTATGAGTTTATACGATTAAATATTTGTCGCTTACCATTGTCTGCGAATGGGTTAGGCCTACTATACAAATACCTACAGTTTAATAGCTGTTCCCCGTAACGACCTCATCAACCCAGGAAAATTTTAACAGCGCAAGGTATCCCAAAATATAGCGCCACTCTCGGGAAATTGGGTTACTAATTTATATAAATTAGACGGATTAGTGATTTTGTATGTCATTTTAAAATATTTATCCAAAAATATATCACACGTTAGGGTTGAAACGGAAACAAACATCACTGCTAGGTTTACGAGTAGCGGTGTAGGGGGACCCAAACAAGTCGTGGTTTGTCATTTTGAAAGTCATTAACACTGTGGCAGCCCTTTCACAAACGAATTGATATTATTTGTATATAACTTAATGAGGACAACTATGTACCTACTTGTATTAAAAAGACTGTGATTACAACGTTCAATTACGGCTGAATCGGAGAATGACTTGATCTTTGCGTGAATCTCGTGATTCAAACAAACTGTTTTAATAGAAGTGCGTTAAAACAGTTTTAACTATGTTTTGAAATTGTACTTCACACCATAGTATGATGACATACATAAAACTATTTGATTTTTATATTTTTAGGGTTCCGTACCTCGAAAGGAAAAAACGGAACCCTTATAGGATCACTTTGTTGTCCGTCTGTCTGTCTGTCTGTCTGTCTGTCTGTCACCACCCTTTATCTCAAGAACGCGTGGACGTATCAAGCTGAAATTCACATGAAATACTCGGTCTATTGTCCCTTTAAGCTGTGAAAATATCAAACTTCTAAGCCAAGCCAATCAAAAGATACAGCCGATTATGTCGATATTTTCAACAAATTTTCGACACTCGCAAAGGAATCAAAACCTACAGGATACTTCCCGTAAACTCAGAATCTTGAAAATTGGCATGAAGCATTGTCATATAATGCAAATATAGGAAAAATTGCGAAAATCACATTTTTTTAGTTATATAATATTATAAACATATTTTAATAAAATGGAACTTACTACCTTATTTCTCACGAACGAATAAAGTTATCAAATTGAAATTTATACCAAATACCTAGGTCTATTGTCCCTTTAAGCTGTGAAAATATCAAACTTCTAAGCCAAGCCAATCAAAAGATACAGCCGATATGTCGATATTTTCAACAAATTTTCGACATTCGCAAAGGAATCAAAACCTACAGGATACTTCCCGTAAACTCAGAATCTTGAAATTTGGCATGAAGGATTGTCATATAATGCAAATATAGGAAAAATTGCGAAAATCACATTTTTTTAGTTATATAATATAATAAACATATTTTAATAAAATGAAACTTACTACCTTATTTCTCACGAACTAATACAGGTATCAAATTGAAATTTATACCAAATACCTAGGTCTATTGTCCCTTAAAGCAGTGAAAAAATCAAACTTCTAAGTTAAAGCGATCAAAAGATACAGCAGTTTATACCGACAGCTTAGACGAATTTCCGTCACACGCTAGGGAATCAAAACCTACAAGCAAAGACATTAAAATTATATTTACAATAGACAGGACATCACGAATAAAATCCTAAGCCAATTCTGTTATCGACTTGGTTAAAAGTCGCTCAGTCTCGTCTGCGCGTCAGGACGTAATTTGTGTCCACCAAGAATAAACATTTTCTAAGGCAATATGCCATGTTGCGCTTTGTGTTACTGTACATCTCTTTATAGTAAAACGACTGGACCTAACTTCGGAATGTTTTTCTATGAATTATTTATATTTCGTCTGCAATTCAAATTTAAAAAAAATCTTAGTTCTAGAAAATTTTCCATTATTGTAATAAGCGCCCTCTATTGTTGAGTAGTTTTACTATTTTCTTGTAGAGATGTAGTAATGTTGTTTATCGATTTAGTTATCGATAATACTTATTAAGATGAATACATTTTGTTCTATTTTATTGACATTTAAAATATAGCTAAATAAACTTAAAATATTACTATATTTCAAATTCATTCATTCATTTCATTCTTTTCATTTTTTTATTTTCATTTTTTTCATTATTTTCAATTTCATTACTTTTTTACTTAACCGTAAAAATTGGAATAAAATTTACGGTTAAGTGGATAAGTAGGTACATAGATTACATAACTTATTTATAATGAAATATATTCATAAAATATGTAGGTACGTACGGATAGGTACGGACGGTGTAGGTACGGATTCCGTATCTAAAAGGTAAAACGAACCCTATTCATGAGACTTCTCTGTTCGTCTGTCCGTCTGTCACCAGGCTGTATCTCATAAACCGTAATAGCGAGACAGTTGTAATTTCCAGAGATTGTGTTAGTATTTCTGTTGCTGCTATAACAACAAGTACTAAGAATAAAAATAATAAAATATTTAAGGGGGCTCCCATACAACAAACGTGAATTTTTGCCGTTTTTTGCTCCATATTAATAACGGAAACAGATAGACGCTTAAAATGTTCACAGAATATTTGGTTATATATTCACATTACAAATAAATAATTAAAATAAAATAAATCCTGAAGGCGGGCTCCCATACAATAACCGTGATTTTTTTGCCGTTTTTAAAGATAATGGCGTACGAATCTTGTAAAGGTCTTGCTCCAGCAAACTACCATTTTTGTCGTGATTTGGACAATTATCTACGTGACAAGAAGTTTTCTTCCCAGGAGGCAGTTCTGCTTTCACACAGTTTGTGCAGTCTAGATCCTCAGAGTTCTATCACAAAGTCATAAACGACCTTCCTATATATTGATTATAAATGAATTATTTAAAAGTTAAAAAATAAACAATTATTTACATTTTCAGTACTAATCGGTAATTTTAAACTTTAACGCCTATTATATTAAAAGAATTATATAAATAAGAAACTTGTAAACTTGAAATTACCCATAATTATTCTGCTTCCTAATTTTTTGTTTCAAGCTATCATAATGCGAAAAAACATCGTCGTTTCTTTGAATATTATCGATAACTTTATATCGAAATGATACAAACCCTACCACAGTTTTTTGCATTGCCATTTAAAAATATTTGCAAACAAACGTGTAAAAAGAATAATTTTGCTTAAAACGAAATGCAAACGAAAATTGCAAAACAAAATGCGCTTTATGGCCTAAAAGGTCTATTACACTCAAAAATCGCAATAAACTGAGCGTTAAAATAATTCGTAAGCATAAAACATCTAAAATGCCAATAGATGGTGTCACGGTAAATGAATAGTAGCGAATAAAATTCTAAAACAGTTTTTCTTTGTACAAGACAAGTTTCACTTAATTTATTTACTTTTCAATATTTATTTACCCGATTTGAACGGTATAGTAAGGTATTAAATCGGATCTGGCAACATAGACCACACTGGCCACCTACCGGGCAATAGCTGAATATATTTTATATAAACTTATTTCATTTTTACTATTTGATGTCTCCAATTGTCGATCTAATTTTGCTATATTGTACTAGATGGCGGAACTGAACCATGGGATCACAGTTTTTCTATGCCATTTTGACACATGCCCTCTCTATATATCTTAAATCTCTTTGCCTACAAGGTACTTCCCGTGAACTCAGAATCTTGAAATTCGGCACGAAGCAACGTTATATTATAGTACAGACAGGTAAAGGAAAAATTGTGAAAATGATAAATTTGAAGTTACATAAAATATTAAAATATTATTTTTGCTTACGTGACATAAAATATTTTTTTATTAATTATAAACTTTCTACCTACCCTTTTTCACATGAACGCGTAGAGATATTAAAGTTGAAATTCATATCAAACACTTCTTAAATCTAATTGCCTCTAAACTGTGAAAAATTCTAAATCAATGCTAGTATTATAAATGCGAAAATAACTCTGTCTGTCTGTTACGCTTTCCCGCCTAAACCTCTCAACCGATTTTGATGAAGTTTGGCACAGACAATCTTTAGACCCTGAGAAAGAACATAGGCTACCTTTTATCCCGGAAAAATTTGATGTTCCCGAGGGGAATTTAAACAGCGCGATATAACCGAACTCCACGCGGGCGAAGCCGCTGGCGGAAAGCTAGTAGGTACGTCATAAATTGTAAACCGCTACGTTTGTACGGCGGAACCCTCGGTGTGCGAGTCCGACTCGCATTTGGCCGGTTTTTTTTTACATAAAAATGCCATCGCGGACTTTTTTAAAGTATAATTTTGGATAATATGCATGTATCTGTATATCTATTTTAATATATTATATTTATATTATCTGTACCAACGACGGTCCCATTTATGGTTCAAGAGAATCTCTGTGTATTCATTGGTTGCCAGGTAGAGATTGCATTAGCGATAGGCCGCACAATGTATATTTTATTGTTGAATGTATTTTTAAACAATGTATGGTGTTGGTATACAATAAAGTATATATAATTATAGGTAATTTTTACATATAAAGTATTTTATTTTTAAACCCTATTGGAGACTATCCGAATCTCTTCGCTGATTGTGTCCATGTGATATAGACCATCCGAATCGCTTCGCCTAATATGATTTAGCGAACAAATAAGATTTGTGTAGGTTGTGGTTAGCTACAACTTACTAGATTTGTAAAAACGAATACTTTTCAACCTACAATAAATCACAATGTTTTAAAAAAATAATTCTCTACCATTATTAAATATTGTGAACTTACAAAATATAATTATAACAATCGTGCGTGCCATGTAGCGGGCAGAAGTAGGTTATTGTTTCAAAGGCACTGCCGAAACCTAATACTACTTACTTTATTATACTGTGTGAGGCACACTATAACAAAACCAACTTATTAAGTTAGCCTCTCTAAATACCTATATTCACTTCTGGCACTTTGACGTAGCTAGTCTCTGTAAACAATTATATTAGAAGCGGCGGTTGAACATAAAAGTCGTGTATTTTAGGATATTGTGCGTGCGAGACGGAATAAATGACACATTTTAGCATTTTTTTTTAGCTAAGTATAATTTGCAACTCAATAGGGAATTATTTCTAATTGTGGCCCGCTTCGAGTTACACCATTTTTTTGTACTTGATGAAGTGTTATTACATTTTTAGACTTCTAATGGTAATGTTAATCAACCATCTCACACATAATGTACATTATTATCATACGCCTACAGCTACATACCAATGTCTTCGATGTACACTCATTTTATATATAATATACATAATATATATTACATCATATATATAGATACAGATAACCGTCTCTAAAGCAGTATTCAGTTTTGTTCAAAGCACTCCGAAAAGATGAAGAAAAAGCGTTAGTGTGTGTGTAGGTATAGGTATGAGTTATCGCTTGTGCCGGTTTTTGCACCACTGAACACAAACTGATGAACCACTCTTTGTGTTTTTGCACCACTGGACACAAACTGATGAACCACTCTTTGTGTTTTTGCACCACTGGACACAAACTGATGAACCACTCTTTGTGTTTTTGCACCACTGGACACAAACTGATGAACCACTCTTTGTGTTTTTGCACCACTGGACACAAACTGATGAACCACTCTTTGTGTTTTTGCACCATTGGACTCAAACTGATGAACCACTCTGTGTGTTTTTGCACCACTGAACACAAACTGACGAACCACTCTTTGTGTTTCACTAAAATTCGGAAAAGTTGTTGTATCTATGTATAATGCAATCTGGGATACATTGCAACGGAACCATATCAACATTGAATATGAGAAAATAAATATTCGTACAATAGATGCATACTTACTAATCCCAAGCACCTCAATCGCTACATACAATTAATGAACTGTTTGTGCCGAAACAACGTACCTACGATCCATGGCTTATTTTCATTTGTTTTATAGCATTCAGGGACTCTCCGCAGACACTGTAGCTTTGGGAAGTTTCTAATGCACAGTTTCAACCTCCATAATATAATTAGTTAAAAATTGTTATTAATAAATGCTTTTGACGTAGAATATGTGAACAACTACATCCTAGCTTGTATCTCTCTGCAAGAAAATTTGGGTACTTACACTACGGTGCTTTGCTTTGCTTACTGCACTAACCATATGTCGGATGTTTATCTAAGTATATAGTACAATGTTAACAGATGAATTACATTTATATTACGTGCATACACATACACCCGAACACACAGAGCTCATAAACTGCTAAACCCAGAAACTTTTAACCATATTTGATCTTTAACCTTCTTGTAATCTTGTATCGAGCCTAACCGTTACTTGCTCTAATAATCTTAATTCATTCTGTGCAAGATAAATAAGTGCCACACAACAATTCAAGCTCGAGAAGTTCCTCTCTTTTGAGAAGTTAAGTTTTTAGTTTATTTTCGTATAATTACAGTCTGCTGTATTGAGATAATGTTCCATGACCACATTTTAGTTACCATATCATATACAAAAACTTGGCATCATAACATATTCCAGTACCACCAAGTGATCACAATCTTCCCTGAAATGAACAAGAATGTTTTAAAAAAAGAAATTCAACCACTAAATAAAAGTCGCAAAGAACTGAACACAACACGGCTTCTTACAGAGGGCCCCGAGATACGAGTGTAACATACAGAGGGCACCGAGATATGAGTGTAACATACAGAGGGGCCCGAGATACGAGTTTTAAATACAGAGAATAGAATAGAATAATCTTTAATATGTACACCATATAGATTACAGAACATAAATATAAAGATTTTACAAAAGGTAACACAATGGGCGGTCTTATCGTTAAGAGCGCATCATCCAGGGGGACCCGAAATACGAGCGTAACATACAGAAGGGTCTGAGATACGAGCGTTACATACAGAGGAGCCCAAGATACGAGTGCATCATACAGAGGGGCCCGTAACACAAATGCATCAATGGGACTCAAGATACGACTCTATCCTGTAGAGGAATCCGACATACAAGTGTATCATAGAGAGGGGCACGAGATACGAGAGTATGACGGCGAATCTTCCATTGCGCACATACATACTGGAAATATAAAGTTATCTAGATTAAAATCTAATAAAAGTTATAAGGTGAATAAATATGAAGGAGCGGAACGAACATAAACAACTGAGGGTATTACGCGACTGAATCGTGCGGCGCGAAAAAGGGTATAGCAGGAACAAACACGTGTAAATGTGAAGTACATTACGATCACACGGCTACGGGACCCTCTCGTGTGGCACAAGGGATCTAACTAGCTATCCCTACACGGTTGCGGGCACGACAAGACGAACTTGTGGGTGTGCTGTTCTGCCAAACTTTATTGAGCACAATTATTAATGCATGAGATAGATAGGTACTATTGTTTCACTACTGCGAATTCATTTGAAACATGTTAAGCTAATGCCCATCATGTTTGCCATAGTGTGGACACCGTACAGTAGTGCATGTTTTGACAATATTTTTTTTAGTTTGTTTCAAGAATCGCTTATATATATTATACTAATTATCAACCCTTGCTTCGCATAGTTTTATGACTTGAAAAAACATCGACATTTCTTTATTATGACATTTGTAAGCGCAATAATTTTGAATGTACTGTTTAAAATTTATAGGTAATGTTTACCTTTGGGAATACATTTTCCAAGTGATGGTGAGAGTTGCACCAAAATACCTCGCGAGTTTTTTTTTTATCCCGCATGTGTGTCACATTAAGTCGGCGTCGTTTTTGTCTACCGAGACAAGAAAACCGACTTTAATATAGACTGAAGTCTCTAACCAACCAACCAATTTCTTGTTTTGACTTTTTTCCGCAAAAATTGCTAATAACAATTTACAAAACCCGCTGAGCTCTTAAAGCAAAGCTTTATTTATTTGTATACCTTGACAAATAAGCTTAATAAAAACTTTTCCCTCGAGAGCTCCTCGGCTGTCGGAGATGTGACCTTGCCTCGTCAGGCTTACATAACAAGCAATAATTATACAGGCATCGACATTCTGTACACATTGTGTGCCAAGCGACTTGGAGTTGACTTACGTCTTACAGAAGATTCCTCTCTATCTGCGTCACGAGGCACATGACAATAGCGCGTTTGTTACTACATTGTAATGTCCTATTGTATACAACGTTATTTTTGTATATGTAGACCCCGAAACATGCGTACAGTATTTTTAAGTAAAGGGTCTATGTAAAAAAAATCAAAAAATATAATGGAAAATCACAGTAATTGCTAGCTTGTTTGATTGTCCCACCAAAAATATGGTCAAGGAATCGCTCGCCCGCACGCGCATGCAGAGGCGCGGCGACGTCTTGCGCTTATTTATAATAATTTCTGTTTGTTTGTTTGTAATTAACGACACTGCAACAATTTATAAATTATGTGTTTAGGAAAAAATATAACATGGTCTAAAAATGATTGGAATCGATTCAGTTAGTTATTCTGATCAAACTACATATGAAGGTATATTCAGGTTTCATCTAAAGAAAAAGTAACGTTGTATACTAATAAATTGTTTGTTTGTAACGTTTAGCTGCTTTTTGGTAAATAATCACATAAGTGATCGATCAGTCAGGCATATTGATTTGATCTAAAATAAAGCTTATGGTTATGGATTAACTTGGGAATTAGTCTGACTATTTCATTAGCTCGTTAGTGAAGACATCGGGACGGTAAGATCCTAGTTAGGTACCTAATGATAGAACTTATCCAATTTGCGTAGCAGGAATTGCGTATTCCAATTTTAATCACTGATAACCAGAATAGTGCACCCAATGCTTCATCAATATATTGCATTGTTGCCGCCGCCCGTTCCATTCCCACCCAACAGATAGTGATTGTAAAATGAACGTGTGTATGTAGTGTCCGGCGACAACCACCAGGCGGCCATCACTTTGCAGTTATACTTTTAACACCTCTCCAGCGACTGGTAGCGTCGTTGCTTGCTAGTAACGAGTATCTCTAGAGAATGTATAAGAGATGGCGCATATTAAAGCATGAAACCATTCTTACATCAAGCACATTCAAACTTCCCGATTCCTTCCCATGCAATTCCTAATTCCATACATCTGGCTTAAAGAAATACCAACAACATTATCAAACAGCGCATGCATATTAAGTACGATTGCCCATAAATACAAATTGTTTTAGATAAGTTATTCTTCTTTAAGTAACTGCGGGATGAAATTGACAAAGCACAATGTTATTATTGTATGTAATACATAACGTTGTAGTGGCCTAGTGGGTAAAACACCAGCCTCTCAAGTATGAGGGCGCGGGTTCGATTCCAGGTCAGGCAAGTACCAATGTAACTTTTCTGAAGTTATATGTACTTTCTAAGTATATTTATTTATAAAAACTTTATGCACAAAAAGAAACAATGCACAATGGCGGACTTAATGCCTTAGGCATTTTCTACCAGTCTACCTTAGGGTGATGCAGAGACAAAACATGGTAGGTGTAAAGATATAAAAGAGAAGTGAGGGAGAGAGGAGGGAGGTAGTAGGGGTGAAAGAGGAGTATATCTTGGACACCAATGACTGAAGGTGAAGGAAAACATCTTGAGGAAACCTGGACTTTAAGTCTGAAATCGCCAACCCGTATTGAGCAAGCGTGGTGATTACGCTCAATCCTTCTCTGTATGAGAGGAGACCTGTGCCCAGCAGTGGGATGTTAAAAAGGTTGATGATGCAGTAATACCTATTATTAATGTAATCCCTATATACATAGGGTGCCCCAGTCTAATTTGAATAATTTAAACGATAATTTGAACAATAATAGGTATTACATTTGATATGTTTAAAATTTTGTAAAAAAGAAATCCGGACAGAACATGTCAGGTGATCGGGTCACACTCAGTGTAGGGTTTCTCTGTTTCCCGTCCGTCACAATAGAAATGGGCTAGGTAGGTATTTGTTACATTGACTTGACATACGAATTTCAATCACAACGATGACACCGAAAGACTAATCGAACGATTCGATAATTTTATAGCTCATACCTGTTGTGATCCCAACATCTCGGGAAAATTATTAGCGCGAAGTAACCCAAAGTACAGCGCCATCTCTCGGGCGTCATCCTCATCATCTGTCTAGTTTGTATAAATTGGTTTACCAATTTATACAAACTAGACGGGTTATGTATGTTTGATTTTCCGTGGTAATTTTGAATTGAGTGAATCGATTTTATTCAGTCTTTTTTATTTTAAAAAAGTACCTTTAGGATAAATAAAATATGTAAAATAGTACAAAAAAATGCTTGCGTACCCATACGTACGTTAAAGTACACATTCAGTTCAGAAATGATTTAGTAAAATTTTTCAAAACCTATGCAACCTATCAAGTTCAAAATAGTTTTCCTAGAACGTCTTCATAATTTTCTATTGTTGAGATTGTTTCTACATTTTCAAAACTCATGGTTCAAAATATAGTCGGGGAGACGTATTTTTTTTTTTACTTTTGGAACGATTTTTTCAGAATTTCATAATATTAGTGAAGGGATATGGGATAAAAAAGCACCTTTTTCAGGAATAAACTATATTTATTAAGGACAATGGTTACATCGATGTTAGCAGCGCAAACACGGGGCCGAACAACAACAATTGCGAATTACTTCTACTAGGTGGCACTGCTCACGCTCTTCGTATAGTCTTAACACCTCCCCTCGAAGTCGTGAGCATGTATCTTTGACATTCACATACATTCATCCATCATACCTAAATTACGTAGACACTCGTGATGCTTTGTTCCATTCAAGCCTTTGGTCAAAACATCAGCAGGCATTCGTTCAGTACATAAATATTTTAGATCAATTACACCTCGTTCGCACATATCTCGAACAAAGTGGTGCCGCACATCAATATGTTTCATTCGCGGATGATAATTTCTACTTTTAGCTAGTTTAATTGCACCCTGGTTGTCGTTAAATAACATCACGCACTCACTCTTAATCCCAATGCCATTTAAAACATCCCGTAAATACATGGCTTCTTTAGTAGCTTCGGAAATAGCCAGGTATTCTGCTTCAGTGCTTGATAAAGCAATGGTCCGTTGCTTTCGCGCTTCCCAGCTAATCGGAGCACCTGCCAAAATAAATGCGAAACCGGAATAGGATCTTCGATCTATCTCATTTCCTCCCCAGTCTGCATCAACCACACCAAAAAGAGGCAAATCTGTCCTTTCATACACTAATCCGTAATCTGAAGTACCTTTCAAATATCTCAGCACACGTTTAGCAGCTTTCCAATGTTCAATATCATAATTTGTTTTAAACTGGCTTAGATAATTGACAGCATACGTGATGTCTGGTCTCGTTGATACGGCCAGATGCATCAATGCACCTATCAAACTTTGATATGGATACTGTTCCATTATATCACGTCTGATACACTTAGGTTTCTCTAATTTGATACTAATATCTAAAGGTGTGACAACAGATTTACTCTCACTCATATTAAACCGTTCTAATAGTTTATCTACATATAATTTTTGACTTAAGTATACTCTATTTTCATCATCACGACTAAATTCAATACCTAAACAAGTTCATATCTTACCCATATCTTTCATTTCAAATGCATTCGATAACTGTTTTTTAATATCTTGTATCCATGCATAATCATTTGATGATATAATCATATCGTCAACATATACCTATTATCATTATTCGCTTGCTTTTCTGTGCAACAAACACACAAGGATCCTGTGGCAACGCTTCAAAACCCATATCACTCAACTTTCTCACTAACTCTTTATACCAGTGCAACCCTGATTGACGCAATCCAAACAGAGATTTTCTTAACAGACACACACTATTCACACATTCATTAAGAACCTTACTCCAGCGCTTAGCTGTTTGAAGTATGTTAGTTTCTGTTATTATTTTCTTCTGTGAACCAATCTTCTCATGTTCGAGTACTCTCTCTAGAACATCGCTTAACTGATCTGGTACTTCCATATACACCTCCTCATCAAGTGAACCATTAAGGTACGCTGTTACTACATCCATTTGATGGATTTCTAATCCAAATTCAGCCGATAAAGCTGCTATATAGCCTTATTGACGACGATCTCACAACCGGTGACGAGGTCTCATGAAAATCCTCCCCTGGCCGTTGTGCACATCCCTTTGCCACGAGACGTACTTATTTCTAGTACTTTTCGTACTAAACACAAACCTACTTCCAATAACTTTTCGTTGTTTTGGTCGTGGTACAATTTCCCAGGTTCTATTCTTCATTTGTGATAAATACTCATCTTCTAGAGCAGATTTCCATAAATTTACGTCGCTTCGCTTCTCTATGTCTTTCCACATTATTGGTTCTACAATTGCTATCCCTGCACTTATATGTTCATTTGGTTTATCTGATTCATTTTCACTATCTGTAATTTCCTCCTTTTCTGTATGATATTCTTTTCGCGGTCTACCCGCCATACTAGTACGAATTACACGAGGTCTTCCTCTTCCTCTTTTAGAAGGTTCTATTAAATTTTCCCACGATACAGTTGAGTTCCTTTTTCTATGTGATTGACCTCTTTCTCTATTTTCCTCTGGTTCATAAACTCTTTCTATCGATCTTCTTGGTCTACTACTATCTCTTCTGGTTCTCAATATCTTTCGATTATCTTGCTCTCTTTCTTTATTTGCATTAGACGATTCTACTCTTATTTGTTCCTCATTAGTGTCTTCTTCTTCATCAAGGATTTCTTTATATTCATGTCTAAATGCTGTTTCATTTATAAAATTTACGTCACGACTCACGATAATTTTTCTTGTCTTAGGGTCATGTATCCTATATGCCTTAGAGTGAATATCATAACCCATAAAAATTCCTAACTGAGAACGGGCCTCAAATTTTCCTTTTGGTATTCCTTTCTCCTTATAATAAACTTTCGTGCCAAACACGTGCATATATATTACAGTGGGTTTCTTCCCTTTCCATATCGTGAACGGTATTTGACCATTTAATGCTGCAGTTGGGCACCTGTTTCTTATATAATTCGCAGTATTAATCGCTTCTGCCCAGAATGAAGGAGGACTGCCCGCCTGACGCATCATACAACGTGCCATCTCAACTAATGTCCTGTTCTTTCCTTCAGCGATCCCATTCTGTTGGGGGTATACGGCGCTGTTAATCTTCTTCTGATTCCAGCTTTATTCAATAAATCATCAAATTCATTGTTTACATACTCACGCCCGTTATCAGACTGAAAGTATTTTATCGTCCTTCCTGTTAAATTCTCCGCATAGGCTTTGTAGCTTTTAAATGCATTTATAACATCACTTTTATTTACTAAAAAGTAGACTTCGCACCATCTAGATTTATCATCGATGAATGTAACAAAATATTTGTTACCGCCCTAGGATTGGTGTCTCATGGGACCACAAACATCGCTATGCACTATTTCTAGTAAGTCGTTTGTACGATCTTCCGTTTTCTTTGGAAAAGGCGTGCAAGTCTGTTTCTCGCTTATACAAATATCACATTCAGACAGCTTTTCGTCTTCCTTGAATGTCAACCCATGTACTAAACTATTCTTCGTCATAGTTTTCAAGTCACGTTCGTTGAGATGTCCGAGACGTTGGTGCCAAGTATCTAGTGAACTCTTCATATCTTGAACATTACTGGCACTGTTGTTGCTTATCCGAACATGGTATAAATTACCAACACGGTCTGCCCGCATATGAACCTTACCATCACTATCGATCACAATCGCATCATTCTTTGTGAATCGCACCTCGAAGCCGCGATCAGTCATCTTAGCCACTGACAACAAGTTTGTTCTTAAATCGGATACGTAAAACACTTTTTCTATATCAATTTGGCGTTCTTCACTGCCTGTGTCTACCAAAATCTTTACCTTACCAGCCCCGGTAATTTGCGTTCTGTCACTGTTAGCTAAATTTAATTCAGATTCCAGCCGCGTAAAATCCTCGATCATATTTTTCTCGTTACACATATGACCCGTGCATCCACTGTCAATGCACCAAATAGGATTAAGTTTCTCACCCAGCATAACCTCTTCGGTAGTACTCAATAACATCGTTGTCCTTTGCTCACTGTCTTTACTGCATTCCAACTTTTGTGCGCTTTGCTTATGCTTGTTGATGTTCTTCGTCTTGCAGTCTCTCGCAAAATGCCCACGTCGACCACAACGATAACATTCAACATTATTATTATGGCCTTGACTATCGTTATAATTCTTCTTCAGATTGGCATGTTTATTTTTATTGATACGTTTGACGAACATAACATTTTGATCTACCGTCTTAGACTTACGAGCTTCATAATCCTCGATAATCTTGACCTTTAGCGTTTCTGTAGATGGCAAATCATCGCGCGATTCCATTGCCGTTCGAAACATTGCAAATGAATCCGGCAAACTGTACAACAATAATATGGCTAGCAGTTCGTCAATAACAATCAAACCAATTTCTTTCAGTTTTTTAACTGCATCAAAAAAGTCCGCGATGTGCTTCTTCAGATCATCATCTTCCTGCATACGAGTAAGCACCAGCTTTTTTAATAATGAGGCCTTTCTCGCAGGTCCACTCGACTGATACATAGATCTCAACTTATCCCATATGGCTTTGGAACTTCCCAAACCATCTAATGCGCCCAATTCACTTGGACTTACCGCCAATTATGTCTGACTCGGCTTTTCTGTCCGTTTTTATCCAGTCAGCATATTTCGAGTCACCTACATGTGGTTTTGGTAACGCCCCCGATACATATTCCCATAGATCGTTCTTGATCAAAATTGCTCGCATGTGTATCTTCCATGTATCGTAGTTATCACCAGTAAGTCGATCAATCTTAATTGATGTAGCCATATCGAAGTTTCCTCAACTCCAAAATAAACACAACAATGCAGAAAATATTGTATTAATCAAAGTAAACAAACGACGAACGAAACTTGCAAGTCCGCGTTACACTAATCACCTTCGTTTAACTTTAACTTGCGTAGACGCGTTTATAACTTTGTTTACGATGAACAGTTCTAGTTCAAATCACTGCAATTGTTCACTTTTCAGTTCTAATTTCACTCACTGGCATAGTCTGGGCCCATAACCTGAAGGGATATGGGATAAAAAAGCACCTTTTTCAGGAATAAACTATATTTATTAAGGACAATGGTTACATCGATGTTAGCAGCGCAAACACGGGGCCGAACAACAACAATTGCGAATTACTTCTACTAGGTGGCACTGCTCACGCTCTTCGTATAGTCTTAACAATTAGAAATGATTTGAGCCCTATCGTTTCTTTTTAAATACCTATCCAAAAATATGTCACACGTTAGAGTTGAAAAGAAAAAGAATCTCTCCTCACTTTACGTGTACATATGACCGCCTCTAACAAAACTTTTGTCCACTTTTCATTTTACCGCTTTATCGGCGTGATTGATTTACATATCGGTACGAAATTTCGTTCCAGTGCTAACGGCCACTGGAATAATCCGCGGACGGGCAGACAGACAGACAGACTTGGTGAACTTAGACAAGTTGGTTAAAATTGATATTGATCAATTTTAACAATATCAATTATTATGTTATTATGTCTATGTTATTATTTTGTATTTTCGGTGTGGCATAACTGTGAATCAATATTCACAGTTATGCCACACCGAAAATACAAAATAACTTAATAATTGTCTATTCAATTTGCACGCCTAATGACACAAAAAAATTACCTAGCTACTTATGTTTACAAATAAATATTCTGATTCTGATCATCATAAAGCTGTCGCGCTTATAAGAGGCTTAGTTTTAACATAGACTGTATTATTTTATTCAAGCCTATGTAAAGAAAAACCATTATAATTATTCGAATTATCAGTAAAGTTAGTCAGTCGATAACGTATTCAAATCGTATTTCATGCACATTTCTATGAAGTATTTATCGTCCGTTTATCTAACAGTATTATTACATTTATTACTAGTCAGTTATGTACGAGCATCGGGACTCGCTGACAGTATTCATTACATTAAACAAAGCCTTCGCTTATAATACAATTAGCGGCAGTAATGCTTGATCACATCGTTAATATGACATGAAACGTATTGGTTTCATTTATATCTGCGTCCACACACGATGTGGGTGATATGATGTAGGCTTTATATAAACACACACGATGTGGGTGATATGATGTAGGCTTTATATAAACACAATACATGCCATGAAAGCTTGGTTATTATTTATCTCATGTTTTTGTTTCGCGCTGGTAGTAATGATGTGATTTCAATGTTAATTAAACGAAAATGCTTTTGCTGTCGGTTGTGGCTTGCTGTCAATAAATAATAATATTCAAAATATTATCTACAAGTTGTTTTCCAGCTGCACATTTTGTGTAATAAAATCAACATAAATGAGCAATTGAAACTGGCCCGAAGTTATTTATTACATTGAAATATTTATTTCATCTACAATAAACATTTTAAAAAAATGGGTGGCGGTACAATAAACTGTCATCTACAACCAGAGTTTGCAGCCATAAATGTACGGTAGTTCAATTACGTAAATATTATAGACATGAGCTAAGCTGTCGTCAAGTAAATTGGAGCACGCGCCGCGACGCCGCGCGCATTTTGCAGGTCGTAGGTCGTAGGTCAGACGTACGAGTAGCATGCCGATGTAATATAAGTAGCACCCTCTGTATTCGCTCCGTGGTAGCATCTATACACACTACACAGTACAGTCATGTAAACGGGGGACTTCAACTACTGACCCTCTCATTAAGCCAACTTCCCACTGAGATAACTCGACGAAGGCTAACTCAAGTTATGGTTAATAGTTAGGTACCCACCACCACCACTACCACTGAAGTTAAATAGCTATATTGTGTCGGTAGGAACTACACTTGCTCAAGAACTCGAGTGTAATTTGACCCACGAAAATAAACGTTTTATAAATAAGTATTCCTTAACACCAGAATGTCTGCCGAAGGCTTTCTCAGATGGATGAAAACCATTTATAACGTTTTACTTTGGAGCATCTTTCTTTCTGTGCTCAAAAGCTTTAATAAGAGTGGACTTTCTGTAACTAAGTATGTTTTTTGCTCTCCCTCGCTCGTGCACTGGTGTCGAGTGGATGCAAAGATGAGTCCTGTTGGCAGCGAGTGTTCGAGAGGCTCGTCCCACTCTTCGTAGCGACTTCTTTGATTAAAACTTATGCAAATCGTAGGAGCCAGTCAAGTGGCTTCAGCAATTCACCAAACGATAGTTGAACACTGAACGGATGTGAGGTATAAGCGAACCACGGGTTTTGAACAGTGAACGGACGTGAGTGTGAGATAACTACGGCTCTTGCTACAACTTTGTCTGACACTAAGTGAGTATAAATATAACATTTTCTACTAATGGCTAATAAAATAATGTGTAAACTGTCTCATATACAAAAAGTTTCTGACATTTCGGTGTGATATTGCCCTAGCAACACCACTTTCTTGAGAAAAGCAGCCAATCCAAAAATCAAATCAAACTTTAAATGAGTTATTAGTTTGATTACAAGCAAATCCATTAGGATTCACCGACTGTTAAGAAACGCAATATTCATTGAGTCTCATTTAATACGACAGGTTGAGTTACAGTACGGCAACTGATATAACTGCCGATATTTAAACGTGAATAGTCTTTGAATGAGAACGTTAAAAGAAGCCATTATACTTCAGATTGATCCCGTTTTTATGTTTTAGTGTTGTGGATTTAGTTTACTTTTTATCAACAATATTCTCTGGCTTCTTTGTAATGGATTAGATGAATAAATAAACACGTTATGATATAATTTGAAAGTTAATATATTTAATGTAAGTAGTAGGTACCTAGTTCATTTTTAAAATACCTAATAGGTACTTAGCTGACAGTTTTTAGGGTTTCGTAGTTAACTTGGGACCCTTATAGTTTCAATAAGTCTGTCTGTCCGTCGGCGGATAATCTCAATGATTTAGAAAGCTAAAATTTAGTACCAATACGTATATCAATCACGCCGACAAGGTGGTAAGATAAAAATGGGAAAAAATGTTTTATTAGGGTATCGCTATCGCCCCCTACACATAAAGTGGGAAGTGTTTTTTCTACCGCAACGTGTGATATATTGTTGCATAGTTATTTAAAAATGATTAGGGGTTTGCTTAAATCATTTTTGATAATGTTAATATTAAAATAATCGCTCCAAAAGTCAAGAAATTTATCACCCCTCCTCCTTTGAAATGTAGGGACCATGTAGACTGAACGTTGTGTGTCAGCAATTTTGGAAAGTATGTGTGACGAATGAACTGAGTCGCCAGTTACTGCGCACTGGCTGACTAGAGTATAGGCGTTAGCATTTGGGACTTTTGATCAATTAAATTTATAAGTAAAATTGGTTAATTTAATTAAAGGTCAGTGCCAGTAACTCAGTAACGGTGTAGGACCCTCTCACTAAAATAAAAGAGGTCAAGTAAAGTTAAGCAAGTTATATTGCGGGCACAGACTCGCAGAGAACCATTATTTTAATAAAATTAATTAATCTCAAAGGTAGAAATTTTATAAAAAAAAACTACAATTTTTTTTTCGGTCTTGATTGGTTGAACAGTTTTTGAAAAATTATACAAATTAATTTCTGAACTTACTTTGTAATTTAAACATAATTATGTGCATATATTTTTTAACTTACTAGTTTATTTATATTTTTACTATTCGGAACATATCTTCTTTCAAATAAAAAGGACCTTTGAAATCGGTTCACGCAATCCAAAATTACCACCGAAAATCCAAAATATATAACCATAGTTTGTATATAGTACATTACGATATTAGTGCGTAATGATGGTTATAATATGCGAGGCGGAATTTCAGCCCGAGCCGAAGGCGAGGGTGTAATTGAGCCGAGCATGTTATAACCAATACGCACGTATATCGTACGACATTTTTTAACACACTTGCGAGGAAACAGAAAAAAAGATATTCAGAATACAAGTGACACGACCGTGTAGTCAGGAGGCCTGGAGACCTGTAACACAGGTTGTCCTAGTACAGGCTCCAGTTTCCACTACATCGTTATATCTTGTATACTTAATTTTGTGTTAAACTTATGTTTAATTATGTGGTGGAAAAAATAAACGTTTATTATTATTATTATTAAGTACAAAGAAAAGAAAATTTGAGAAAAATGGCGCGAGGTTTATTTTCTGCCGTAGCTGCGTGAAAATGTTGGCAAAGATGCTAGAGCATGCAGTCAAGTTTTTAAATTACCGAATAAACTGTTTTTTTTTTACAAATACTCATTTAAATACAAACAAATACAAATTTGTTTATTTCAAATAGGACATCAGTTATTTTAAATAAACTCAATCTGTGAATGCACACTGTTGCTTTCCCGCCATTAGTATTATTATTTGCCATTTTAAATATGGAACAGCGCGCTGCTCACTGGCTAGAGCCACGCGGCGGCGATCAGTTCCATAATTATTTGTAATGATAAATAATGCTGTTATGGAATTTGTATGGACTATAACTTAACTATGTGCTTTGATAACACACGCGTTTGTTATGGCCCGCTTTACATATTTAAAACCGGTGGGATTACATCAGCTTTTTTTTTTTTTTTTTTTTTTTTTTTAGACCAATCACACAGATTGAGCTAGCCCCAAAGTAAGTTCGAGACTTGTGTTATGGGATACTAACTCAACGATACTATATTTATAATAGATACATATATAGATAAACATCCAAGACCCAGGCCAATTAGGAAAAGATCGTTTTCCATCATGACCTGGCCGGGGATCGAACTCGGGGCCTCCACGTCGCAGGCAGGCGTGTTGACTGCTGCGCCACGGAGGCCGTCGGAGCTTTACGAGCAAGGGTGTTAAAAAATTAGTAACCCAATTGCTCAAGAGATGGCGCTGTACTTTGGGCTGTTCTGCGCTGTTAAGATTTTTCCTGAGTTGATGAGATTGGAATTGTTCAGTTGGTCCCCTGTTGTTATTGAAATTCGTTCATTATCTATAACGCAAAATCTCTAAGTAACAAATAGCCTATTTTTTAACTCTTATGTGGCTATACCTACTTATTGTGACGGACTGGAAACTGTAGAACCCTACACTAAGAGTGGCTCGACACGCTCTTGGCTTTGGGTTTTCAGTACTTACAGTTTAATGTTACCTACAGCTGTCTAATTAGTATCTGGGTTTAAATACGAACTTTAGTATAAATAGTGATCCGCTCATGAATTGTGCCTCTTTAGTTGGCGACGGCACGATGCTTGTGCTAACTATTTGTGCGGATTTTAATTAAGTTTGCGCGGTTTGAGTGACATCTCCCCCCGTCACGACGACCTCTTTTCCCGCGTCTTGCCGCGACAGGCATTCTCATATGCCACCGATACATCTAAACATCTTAGTCAGTCAATATTTTAAGGATAAAGTGCATATCGGTTTGTAGGGTTTTTGATATAATTTTAAGTGGTGCTAAGTCGTTTGCGGTTTGAGACGGCAGATAATATTGCAGCTATCAAGGTAGTTCCCGGTGGCTCTGAACTGGCACGGAGCGACTCGCGCTCTTCCGTGTACAAAAAATTAGTATACATAGTAGTGGATGAAATCGGGTTACGAGATATCGGAAACAATTAGAACGAATATGGCCAAATTAAATTGTTTACGTTCACGTACAACACACGTCATGAATTTTTCCTCCAACAGCCTGCTCTGGTGATATTTAAATAACAAATAGTAACATGCAATATTACATCGATCCGAATAACTGTAAAAGGTGACCGAGTTAATTTGTGCGACGTAAATAATGTATCGTATTTACATAAAATAAACTTTGTGTGAGTCTGTGTGCTGTAGGGCTGTACCTACTGCTTTCTGAACTGCTCGAGTTATTTTTTTAGTACTTAACTATAAACTAGTGCTTGACTGCAATCCCACCTGATGGTAAGCCGTGATACAATCATTGATGGTAAATCGCGCTAGTTTTATTAAGCCTTTTCACTAAGAAAAAATTGAGTGAATAGGAAGGCAGACGGCAGTTAAGCGGGGTGATTGCATCACTTTTGTGAAACCCAATAACACGACCAACGATGTTGCGCCAGAGGGAGATTGATCTGGAGACCTCCGCAACCAACCTCCCCACACAACGCATCGTACCCAGCACACATCGCAACACAACTGCTAAGACCCGTCCTCCGTACGGCTTCACCAGACATCATGCCAGACAAACTGTCCGTTGAGATCACAGTACTCGATATAGTTTTTATTCGTGTATCGTAATTTAAGTTCTTAACTTGTAATAGCCTTCTGGCCACCGGCCTACCTCTTCTTCTTCTTCAGCCTATAGACGTCCACTGCTGGACAAAGGCCTCCCCCAAGGCTCTCCACGCTGACCGGTCTTGTGCTGCCCGCATCCATCGGCTTCCCGCGACCTTCACCAGGTCATCGGTCCACCTTGTTGGGGGCTTCCCTACGCTGCGTCTCCCAGTACGTGGCCGCCACTCCAGAACCTTACTGCCCCATCGGCCATCGGTTCTACGAGCAATGTGCCCTGCCCACTGCCACTTAAGTTTAGCGACTCGCAGGACTATATCGGTGACTTTGGTTCTTCTGCGGATCTCCTCATTTCTGATTCGATCACGCAGAGAAACTCCTAGCATAGCTCTTTCCATTGCCCTTTGTGTGACTCTGAGCCTTCGTATGAGGCCCATTGTGAGCAACCACGTTTCAGTTCCGTAAGTCATCACTGGCAACACACACTGGTCAAAGACTTTAGTCTTGAGACACTGTGGTATCTTGGACGACGAGAAGATGTAGCGTAGCTTCCCGAACGCTGCCCAACCGAGCTGGATTCGCCGAGACACCTCTGCGATACTTATTTATGAGACTAGGGTATGTTGTGCATGAATTATTGATTGGAATAAAACAAATGTAATTTAGTCTTCTCAAGAATTTTAATTAAACACTTTGCGCCCACGCGTCTGACACTATGATGCAGCAGTTGCTAGTGTTGGATAATATGTACCTAATGGTGAACACTTACAATGGGTATGTCACATTACCCTAAATTAGGTCAGTCCATGGACCCGCCGCCGCAGCTAGCATCTCCAGCCTGTGTGATCCTAAGAGACTTCGCATGTACGTGTGACGTGTGTTCAAAACCAGTTGGTTCGCTTCAAAATTGCATGCTATCAACGGGCCTGTACGCAACTGTATGCCATTCTTGAGGGGACTATATTTGTTAGTATATTCACTACTACTAAATTATTAAACTAAGTCCGTCACCATGAATAACAACTGTAACGAGTACTGTGATCTCATCAGACAAACTGTCCGTCACCAAGAATAATAACTGTAACGAGTACTGTGACCTCATTGGACAAACTGTTCGTCACCATGAATAACAACTGTAACGAGTATTGTGATCTCATCAGACAAACTGTCCATCACCATGAATAGCAACTGTAACGAGTACTGTGATCTCATCAGACAAACTGTCCGTTACCATGAATAGCAACTGTAACGAGTACTGTGATCTCATCGGACAAACTGTCCGTCACCATGAATAACAACTGTAACGAGTACTGTGATCTCATCAGACAAACTGTCCGTCACCATGAATAGCAACTGTAACGAGTACTGTGATCTCATCGGACAAACTCTCCGTCACCATGAATAATAACTGTAACGACTACTGTGATCCCATCTGACAAACTGTCCGTCACCATGAATAACAACTGTAACGAGTACTGTGATCTCATCGGACAAACTGTCCGTCACCATGGTTAACAACTGTAACGAGTACTTAACTGTGATCTCATCAGACAAACTGTCCGTCACCATGAATAACAACTGTAACGAGTACTTAACTGTGATCTCATCAGACAAACTGTCCGTCACCATGAATAACAACTGTAACGAGTACTGTGATCTCATCGGACAAACTGTCCGTCACCATGAATAACAACTGTAACGAGTACTGTGATCTCATCAGACAAACTGTCCGTCACCATGAATAACAACTGTAACGAGTACTGTGATCTCATCAGACAAACTGTCCGTCACCATGAATAACAACTGTAACGAGTACTGTGATCTCATCGGACAAACTGTCCGTCACCATGGTTAACAACTGTAACGAGTACTTAACTGTGATCTCATCAGACAAACTGTCCGTCACCATGAATAACAACTGTAACGAGTACTTAACTGTGATCTCATCAGACAAACTGTCCGTCACCATGAATAACAACTGTAACGAGTACTGTGATCTCATCGGACAAACTGTCCGTCACCATGAATAACAACTGTAACGAGTACTGTGATCTCATCAGACAAACTGTCCGTCACCATGAATAACAACTGTAACGAGTACTGTGATCTCATCAGACAAACTGTCC
This sequence comes from Sesamia nonagrioides, assembly GCA_017933935.1. Taxonomy (NCBI): domain Eukaryota; kingdom Metazoa; phylum Arthropoda; class Insecta; order Lepidoptera; family Noctuidae; genus Sesamia; species Sesamia nonagrioides. Next base: position 64,903 of record JADWQK010000907.1, on the reverse strand, counting down.
GTCACCATGAATAACAACTGTAACGAGTACTGTGATCTCATCGGACAAACTGTCCGTCACCATGGTTAACAACTGTAACGAGTACTTTGATCTCATTAGACAGACTGACCGTCACCTCGAATAACAACTGTATCAAGTACTATAGTCTCATTAGACAGACTTGCCACCACGACGAATAACAACTGAAGAACTAATTATAATTGGAAAACTTATTGCTGAAGATCAATCAGGCTTGTTTACTTATCGGGCCGAGCTATTATTATAAATAACTGGCGCCTGATAACTGTACGACTTTATAAGTGGTGATATTGTAGGCAGCGATTGGTAGCCAACAGAGGTGTGAGGGCTATGGGAGAAGAAACTCCGATAACATTCTATAGTTAATTCACAGTTTCGCCAAATTTTCTTCTTTAGGTAATAAGAATTATACAGAAAAACTTATCGTTTATTCTGTACCATGTGAGTCCTTTTGTTGCTCTCCGGTGACACTGCGTGGAACAGTTGCGGTTAATCAGTCGTCACCGAGTATTGATCACTTAACGATCAGGGCCTGTAGCCAATGTAACATCGCTTCGTAGCGAAGCGAAATCGAATACCAAACCAACCAATAACAAAAACGATCGACCACGCGACGCTATAAATCACGTGGTCAATCGTTCCCGGCATTGGTTGGTTTGGTATTCGATTTCGCTTCGCTACGAAGCTATGTTACATTGGCTAGAGGCCCAGGTTACCTCCACTAACTCAGTAAACGGTGTCGCAAACCGACACGCAATATTATAATACTATGTCCAAGTTAAGCAACTTTGTCATTTAACTTTTACTACGTACACTATCTCACCTGGAAAAGAGAAGGACAACTTCTAGTTGTAAGTAGATTATCTGTCATTTTGTGTAGCGCCGGAAATAAAATCGGATGAGCAAGGATAGTATCGGCGAGTGATGACATCATGAATTTTCATTGCTATTAGTGGCATGAGGCACTTCATGCAACACTAAACACATATTATAAAGTTAAGTAATGAAATTAAAACTTCCTTCTGTTTATGCCAATCGTAGAATATGGCAGAATGATATTTTAATTATGTTTAGCTAGACAGTTCAGTGGTGTGTGGGATATTTGTCATTGAATCGCTGCTAATTACTTGAGGTCTTTCTTTCTCACCCTAGAATTGATTAATTATGGTAATGTGGACATTCCATTTTTTGTAATTATTGCAGCAGTAATTGTTTATTTCTGTGATATACGACGCAGTTCATCAGCGTGTCTTCGTGGAATATATTCTGCATACAATTATGAGGAGCTATGAGATTCATATTTATAAAGTTGATGACTTGCTACTTGCATACAACTCCATTTGCACTTTTTAAAGCATGCATTTCATTAAGTAACTCATTTTGTACTATATTTTTAATGCATATTTCCTCAGGCGTAAATACATTTGGTTCCTTCAATCGAATGCGTATTCCTTATAGTTGATTTAGAATTTTTACCCTTTCAATTATAGAAGTTACACTTATTGTAGAAGTATTCCTAAGTAGTAACCATCATAGGTTCAACAAAACGTTGTTCTTATAGCCTTTGTACAGTTATAATAGAAACTCTCAAAATATCGGAAGTTTAAAGCCCCCGAGGCTATCGACATAATTATTCGAACAAGACTGAAAAACGATCTTCTGCAATCTGTTTTTCTTTTATTTCAGGTACATAGGTACATATATTACTTCAGTAGTATCCTCAAGCAGTCATTTATGGACCAGCAGTGGGGTGAGGTGCTTCCGACATCAGACAGATCACCGCGTGTTGGTTTAGGTCTCGGCGAAGTTATCGCGTATCGATACGCCACAGCTGCGACCCTGCATACCCCGCCTAACAACTGTGTCGAGGTCACCCTCTAAACACTCTACAATGCGCTTTTTACTACAGTCAATAGAGTGTACTTCAGACTGGTAGAGTGGATACGTGGACGAAGTTGCAAGCTATTTATTGTCCCTCGTGTGTGGATAGTGTGATTCATATCTTACGAAATCGTCTTATCTTTCTCGATAATCTGATGTAAGCCATAAAGCTTCATTCATAAGCTTTCGTGGTTGAATTACTAATAAAAGGCGTGGTGTACAGGTGCAATTAATTATTTGGAGAATGAAGTCGCCAGCACATTCAATTTTCACGCCTGTATACAAGTTAGATGGGTAAGCGTGTATCAATTCTTCCAACAAATTGTTTATTGCAGCGTCGTACATAAGTTAGCAGGTTCTGGCAGATATCTAAATAATTGTTTTAATACTTTGTTCGATTACTTCCCCAATCCCACTTAATCGCCACTCTCGGAGGCTCTTTTAATAAGCCCCATCCCACCCCTTTATTCTTCGTAAAATATAAAGATGAATATTTTTATCTACTCATAATTTTAATCAAATTGTAGTTAGTGAAGAATGTTTTATTTGTTGTTTGTGTCTTCACGCTTAAAATAAAGAAATGTAATAAAGACGCAGAGATGAGAATATGGTGCTATAGTTTGTAGACATGTGTAGAAAGCGAAACATTACATAAATGATCGGAACAAGGATAGTTTTAGACATAATGTCATTAATTACTTGTGTACGCGGTTGACTGATCACAAATACAGGTTTTGTATGAGACTAGCTCTTTGCGGAATAACTCCTCCTGGAAACACCAACTTATTTCTGCTGACGGGCGTTTTGCAAATCAATAACCATGTCTGCTACAGTGCTTGGTGGGGTACAATTGAACGCTATTCGTAACACCTAAAAACGAGGAATGGAGGAAAGGTACAGTAAAATAGCACTTGGGTTCGTCCGACTTCCGTGAAAATAGTTCTCTGATAATTGTCTGATAAACGAACCAAAGCGACCGCCATATCGCGCCACACGCTGACCCCAGCTAATTGTGTGCGGCCTCTCCGCCTCTCTGCCTCCTCGCCGCCGCACAGCGTGCCACATTCTATTTGCGGACGATCCCGTCAAGCCTTAATACAGCGGCACATGTTGTACCTATCCTGGGATTATTACTGCACTGGCTCTGGCACCAGTAGAAGTGCCGATTTCATAAAGGAAATTTCAGTCGCTTTGAAAAGTATTGTACGAGTAGAACTCATTTTTATCGAAACACTTCTGACTTTATTCACTATTATTTGGAGAGTTGATGTCGGTGATATTAAAATTAACATACAAGTTAAGTTTACAAAAACCCTAGATGTTTCATCAAGTCAAAAACACTGCACAGCTTAGTCAATCGAGACTAAAATTAATCAATAACATTTGATTTTGTTAGTAATTTAGTTAAATGACATAATTCGGTAACTGAACGTTTAATAAGTCACCAAATAAATTGTCATTAGTTAAACAATATGTAAAGAAAACCCTGTCCGATCCGTGAAGGTGTTGTTAGGAATCCGTAACTGATTTTACTAATGTCAACGAAAACTGGCTAAACTCTAAAAATAAAATACCCCCTAAAAATATAAATATTGTTTCGAAAAAGGAGGTAACTTACATCGGCAACACATACGCGGGCGACGGGGGGCAGGGCACGTGCTTAAACAAAATGCCGCCGGTATTGTACATTCATCCATATAATACTGTCAAATTTGGTTTTAAAAAATTACCAAATATTGGGGAAGTTGGAGTTAATTTGCAGAAAAAAAGATTATTTTAAAATTCATTAATATCCTTTATTTCATTTTATTTACATATAAATTATATTTTTACATATTTCTAAGTACATAAAAAATACATTTAAAAATATAAAAAATAGTAGCCCACCGGTATCGGGAACAGGGTCCAAGCTACCGGCGGTCAGGGCTCCAGAGAGAGGAACTTCCTGACGATGTGAGCCGTGTCCAGCAGTACCGCTTTCTGAATCAAGCCCTTGATCCAGCTGCCTAACGAGAGCCTCCTGAGGTGTTGGTCGAGACTCTTGGCTATTAAGCCATTGGCTGTCACGACTATCGGTACAATGATTGCTGAATCCACTTCCCACATGTCGACAACCTCGTGAACCAAATCAAGATACTTGATTTGTTTATCTTTCTCAGCTTTCACGAGGTTATCATCATGTGGGATGGTTATGTCAACAATCATTGCACGCCGCTCTGATCGATCTACCATCACTATATCAGGCTTATTGGCAACAATGGTCCTGTCAGTGATGATGGATCGATCCCAGTACAATGTGATATGGCCATTTTCTAACTGGGTCGGGCATATACCTGTAGTACGGCACCTCCGATTCCACAAGGTTGTATTTAAGAGCAAGTTGCTGATGAATTATCCTGGCTACAAGGTTGTGTCTATGCAAGTACTCTCCGTTAGCTAGACGAGAACACCCGGAAATAATGTGTCTAATTGATTCTCCCGGCCGGTGACATGCCCGACAGATGTCAACTGTGCCGTCTTTCACAATGAATCTCCGGTAATTGTTCGCCATCATAACTTCGTCCATAATTGCAAAGACAAAACCTTCCGTTTCCCCAAAGAGGTCACCGAAACGTAGCCAGGCTACGGACGCTTGAAAATCTACATCGGGCCCGTGTAGGGCTTGGAAGAAGCGTCCGTGAAGCTCTTTGCTCTTCCATACCTCCAAGCGATCATTTGTGTCAAGCACTACTGGTTTACGCCAGTTCTCTTTAGTCAAGGAGAGCGGAGTGAGGCCCTTGTCAGCCGCAACCACATCTCGATGCATGCATGTTTATGGAACCAGTGAGCTGGGTTCCCACGGATTCATTAATATTGTTATTATGATGATTATGTAAAGTTTCAAATTTTATGTGGTCATGTGATTACCTAACCTTTATTATCCTGATCGGTGGGACAGGCTTTTCTTTACATATTGTAGGTATAAATATTATTTGCACTACTGTCGAATACAGTACACAAATTTTGTGTATTGTATTCATCAGTACACAAGTGACAGTTTGCTAGATGAATAGGTTGCAACGCACCAGAGTGAATAAACAGATGGATAAAGGAAGTTGTGATATAGAAAAGTTTTGGGTATAAAAATGCAATAGTAGAAAGATTAACTTTTTTTTAAATTATTATTTTGGTTTATGATTATAGAATTATCATTAGGCGATCCTTAGTTATACTCCGATAGTATAATTTGAGTATCGCCAAAAGATATGTAAATGGAAAGAGCTATGCTCGGAGTTTCTCTGCGTGATCGAATCAGAAATGAAGAGATCCGCAGAAGAACCGAAGTCACCGACATAGCTCTGCGAGTCGCTAAACTTAAGTGGCAGTGGGCAGGGCACATTGCTCGTAAAACCGATGGCCGATGGGGCAGTAAGGTTCTGGAGTGGCGGCCACGTACTGAAAGACGCAGCGTAGGGAGGCCCCCAACAAGGTGGACCAATGACCTGGTGAAGGTCGCGGGAAGCCGATGGATGCGGGCAGCACAAGACCGGTCAACGTGGAAAGCCTTGGGGGAGGCCTTTGTCCAGCAGTGGACATCTATAGGCTGATGAAGAAGAAGAAGAAGATGTAAATATTTAAGGGTTCAGATTTGCTGCCCGCCTAAAAACCTGAATAAAATAGATTTACTCGACTAAATTACAACTTCATATACTCAACAACTATTCTCCAAGTTATTACGAACTAGCTTCATCTTATTGACTGACCGACCTCCTGACAATTCACAAGTGCCTGTAACTGGTTTATTTGAAATAAATGATTTGATTTGATTTACTAAATTACTAACATAGTCTTGACCAGGCTTTACGGACAGACTGCAGACACAAAAGACCTCACTGACATACAAACGTATCAGCAAGAGGGTAGCTCCACATGATCTCAGTGATCACTCCATTCCTATGACAGTCCAGGTCGCGGCACCGAACATATCAGCAAGCGGGTAGCTCCACATGATCTCAGTGCTCACTCCATTCCTATGACAGTCCAGGTCGCGGCACCGAACATATCAGCAAGCGGGTAGCTCCACATGATCTCAGTGCTCACTCCATTCCTATGACAGTCCAGGTCGCGGCACCGAACATATCAGCAAGCGGGTAGCTCTACATGATCTCAGTGCTCACTCCATTCCTATGACAGTCCAGGTCGCGGCACCGAACATATCAGCAAGCGGGTAGCTCTACATGATCTCAGTGCTCACTCCATTCCTATGACAGTCCAGGTCGCGGCACCGAACATATCAGCAAGCGGGTAGCTCCACATGATCTCAGTGCTCACTCCATTCCTATGACAGTCCAGGTCGCGGCACCGAACATATCAGCAAGCAGGTAGCTCCACATGATCTCAGTGCTCACTCCATTCCTATGACAGTCCAGGTCGCGGCACCGAACTTGCTGGTTTAGTATGTCGTTGCGCTAATTACAGGCGGATTACCGAGATCGGCTCTGTACGGCTCCGGTGTATGGCACGACACAATAGCCCGTAGCGTGGATACATCGAATGGTATTGATAATACGCTCTCGGTCGATAATTGTTTACTGCTGCTACGTATTTAAGATTCGCGCTAATTAGTGTGATCATCATTCTGTATTATTAGTAGACTGTTTGTGGACTAGTTCTTTATAGTTTCCTTATTATAAAATGGCTTAAAGTGGTTCGTATTATTAAAGGGTTTTTCGTTTCATAACTCAATCAGTGTGATACTATCCTTACTTGTTTTTTGCAGTGAGATGACGGCATTTCAGTTTACCTTTAAGGGACTAGATACAGATACCATGAGGAAATTTATTCGAAAGAAAGAAAGAAGAAAGTACTTTTATATCAGTAACTTCCTGTCATTGGGAACTTTTTATATCGTCACATAATTTATGGCAACACTTACATTCACATTATGATGTCAGCGTCAGGTGAGGTCGGCATCTTGATGTTCACTTTGAACTTCTGACGGATTACTAAGAACCAGCGTTTTGATTTATAATTTACTTACCGATCGAATCATTTATGATATACACATTTTCTGTATGTGTATAACATATATTAGTATAAATGGTCAACAATCAAATCTGAAAGCAGATTTATGTTTGAGTCCATCTGCCTGTAGCTGTGCGCGTTTGTGATGCAGTGATGTACAGCCTTACATACTGCGACAGCTGCGTTAAACTGAATAAAGTCAAACGGATGATTGACTTCGCTCAGTTCGCGTAGTCGCTTGAGTGTTTACAAAACGTACAACAAGACACCACAGCTACCATTTAATCAACGCCACAACGCTGTTGGAGATTCACTCAACTAAATCTAACAAGCACTCATGACATCTCCTTCACTTGTTGTAGTACTTGCAAGGACTTGCAGTGTCCGCCTACTACTGGCCACCAACTTGCTCCACTGTCCCCCGCTGTGGGGGCGCAGTGGGCCAAGTTCGCGCCAAGCCCGAGTTGCTCGCAACTTTATGAATCCCTAATCTTAATGTGTTGTTTATGTTAAATTTCACGTCGTATTCAAGCTCTTCAGATATTGCTGAATGCCATAACTTGGTTATGTAGCACATTATAAGTTTTGGGTCGAAGCAAGAAGTAGATTAGACTCGTGGCAGTGTTAGTGTTAATGAAAACTTATACACTGGTCTGGGAAAGATCCAGTAAAAGAAGAAGGCTAATGTTGGCTTATCATCATGAGCGAGGAAATTGTAAAAGTTTGTATAATCGCTTCATTTGTCTGGTAGTCGCAATCAAGATGGCCTATGCAAATTTACTTGTAGAATGTTGAACGCTAATATTTATTTTCTGTTTGGGAAAAGCATTGGATTCGCTTAATGTGAGGTAATGATGGATAATGTACTACATCACTTCGTAAATAATTAAACCTATAATATTATTATTATTATATTTACTTTGAAGCACTCATCTTTCGTATCAAATGTAAAGAGCACTTTGTGCCTTAAACATATGGTCCACTATGTTTTGCAGGTGTTTCTTGTGATTCCAGTCGGTCGTAATTATATTGATTGATTGGTCAAGCGGTAGTTCGGCAACATACATACCAGCAGATCAACAAGGTAGGTAGATCTTGAAGGCTGTTCGTATTATGAGTCGGTCTTGTTGCTGGGTCTTGTTGTAATTTTAAAGGCGTTTCAGTAATTATGAAATGTGTTACTTGTTCGGAACAGTTTTGTGAAAGTTTTTAATTTATAAGTTTTCCAGTTACTGGTTTAAGTATAATTAATCTTAGCTTTGCGCATCTTACTAACTTTGTTTTCTTCTAATTATTATAGCGCTCTGCTGAGCGGAACTGGAGTTAATAATATTTCATGCTTTCCTAAACCGACGACTAGATACATACAATCTAGTGATTACTAAAGTTCTCAGTTACCTATTTACTAACTCAAATCATTCAATCTTTAAAAGTTATATAATTTGATATTAATCCGCCGTGACAGAGTTCTACGAAGTACGTATATTATGGAAACAGCTGCGTTTCCATAACGCTACAACTACCAATCCGAGCCAAATGGGTCAGTTATGGCACTGCCACACAAACTGCATTGTTGGTACTCGATGCAATGATTTCACGTGCGGCGGCTATCTATATTTGATATACGAAGTGGCGTTAAATAAATTAAGTACGTAAATTTAATTGTTCGATGTGTGGCGGATACGATGCGTCAAATGTTGTTGTGTCGGAAGTTTGGTCGTGGAGGGTCTCCAGATCAATCTCCCTCTGGCGCAGCATCGTTGATCGTGTTGTTTGGTTTAACATTGCATCACCTCGCTCGGACTACAATTTGAGTGTCTTCATGGCTAGAGTAAATAGGCTCTTAATAAACTAGCACGCTTTACCATCAACGATCGCATCGCTGCTTACCATCAGGCGGGATTGCAGTCAAGCGCTGATTTACACACAATAAAAAAAATAAAAAAGAAAAAAACTGTCGTCATCCTTCCTATTCCTAAGTTTTTTTAAGAGAATAGGCTTAATAAACTAGTGCACTTTACTATCAACGATTGCATCACTGCTTACCATCAGGCGGGATTGCAGTCAAGCACTAGTTTAAAATTATTTAAAAAAAAAATGAACTGTAAAAAATGGACCAGAACCGAAAAAAACAAGCTTACTATGTAACGACCCCACAAAACTTTTAAATATAATATATCGTAACCTGCGCTGTTAATGTGAAAGTTTTTATTGATCACTCCATTATGATTCGAAGTACCTAATGCATTAAAACTGCATTGACAGTATTGTTAATTTTAATTGAAAAGGCGGGATTGTGGCGCCATCTAGCGGAGTTTTACCGCAGTAAATGCACTCGTAGGGACCGAGGCACTTCATTTCATAGAACCAGACCACTTTTCAGCTACAACTGTCGCTCGTGTCTTCACCACCCGGAAGATGACGCCACTAGGAGCATAGTAGTCCTGAAGGACTCAAAATACTGGGAAATATGACTGAAGTCATATTTCCCAGTATTTTGAAATGCCCGAGTTTGTCATTGTTAGCACATTTTCGACTAAAAATTTGATTTGTTTTTATGTTATTCTACTAGTTAATGTTTTGATTTTATTCCGATTTTATTAAATATCCGTAAGTTGAACTCTATCTTACCATTGAGGACAAGAAAGTTTTTACGAAAAGGATGACACACAAAAGTCCACAGCTGCTGTTTCGTAACTGTAGCCAAGTGTCCTGTATGTGCCTGTGTGTGTATCCGAAACTTGTTCACAGCTGTAATTTATCTCCGCGACACATTGTGCTGAGGAACTCGAGGAACATTAGCTAGCGATAAGTCAACACCTTATTTATGTATTTTTTAACCGACTTCAAAAAGGAGGAGGTTACTCAATTCGACCGTATATATGCTTGTTTTTTTTTATGTTTGTTCGCGCATAACTTCGTCGTTTATGAACCAATTTTGATAATTCTTTTTCTGTTGGAAAGAAGACGTTCCCAAGGTGGTCCCATGATAAGGATATCAGGGTTTGATGGTGGAAGACCAGAGAAAACAAAGGAAACTTTCAAAAATTGCAGGGGCGACTAGTGCATTTCTTAGCATTTTCATTAAGTATTTTAAAGCACTACAATTTAATAAAGGTCTGGAGTAGACCTGATGATGGAGCGGGGAGACAGTCGAAGTAACTTCTCAACAATTCATAGCAGCTTAGGTATTAACAAGAACTTTACACCTGGATGGGTGGTGACTGTCATTAGGGAGCTGATGATGATGACAAAGGTCAGTTCAGGGAACTCCTAAACGATTTACAGTAGCTACCTTGTATTTGGATTCAATTAATTTATATTGATGAGACCTTTGCACCCATTGGGTTAAAATAATGGTCTGCAGTAAATTTGATGTTGAAGACCATAGGTAGTTGAGGGAATACTTACGGGTAAAAATGAAAGTAAACAAAATTACGTCGTTTCCCAACTATATTTGCGTCAGCTTCTAGTTTGACCGGATGCAACTGAATACATAGTACTTTTAACAACTAAAAAGTGTAAAATAAAAACTTTTCTTACAAAAAAACAACCGATTTCCAAAAACCACTACAAAGTGAAAAATAACTAATTTCGGAAGTCGGTGTCAAAAAACGAATATACAAAACCAAAGACACTGACTTCCGAAATTAGTTATTTTTCACTTTGTAGTGGTTTTTGGAAGTCGGTTGTTTTTTGTAAAAAAGTTTTTATTTATTTTTCTAGTCAACTTCAATAATTTCATAAATAAATTTATTAACTACTTTGGATAGTTTGGGTTTGGGAACAGAACAAAAGCTTCAATTTCAGGAAAAAAAAATAATGTTAAAGTTTTTTTTAGAAGAGTGCAATACAATACTATTTATTATGTACACCATATAAACTACAGAACATAAATATAAATATTTTACAAAGGGTGACACAATGGGCGGTCTTATCGCGAAGAGCGATCTTTTACAGAAAACAGACAAAGAAACACACACAAAGAAAGAAAGAAAAAGAAAGAGTAAGATGTAAGGAAACTCCTAAAAGTTATCTAACTTTTAGGAGTTTCCTTACATCTTACTCTTTCTAACCTCTATTTACTTTATATGATAAACATCTTCCCCGTCAGGATTATGGGGACTTCCTTCCTTTTTTTTTTTTTTTTAATAATTATAAACTAGTGCTTGACTGCAATCCCGCCTGATGGTAAGCAGTGATGCAATCGTCGAGTGTAAAGCGCACTAGTTTATTAAGCCTATTCACTTAAAAAACTTAAGAATAGGAAGGATGACGGCAGTTGAGCGAGGTGATGCAATGTTAAACCCAAGACCAACACGACCAAACGATGCTGCGCTAGAGGGAGATTGATCTGGAGACTCTCCACGACCAAATTCCCGAGACAACAACATTTGGCGCATCGTACCCGCCACACATCGCAACACAACTGCTCAGACCCGTCCTCCGTATGGCTTCACCAGACATCATGCCGGAACACGACGAATTGCTTGGCGGCAAGACTCCTTTCCTTCCCTTTTTTCTCCTTTCCTCTTTTTAGTCACAAAGTAATTAAAAAGAAGAAAGATATCAAGACGACGCTCTGGTCTAAGAGGGTGGTCTAAGTATTTAGTCCGCGGGGATTTGATGAACTTGATACGACGATGAGATTGCATGTTAGAGAATCCATGTATACCAATTCAGGTTGTATTATATCGGCTGTATGTATGTATCTTTTGCCTTACCTATATAATCGCGGTCGATACAATATGTCGTGTTCTCCAATACTTCTCCATTAGTCGTCTGTTAATCTGTCTATGGAGTATTTACGCGCTAGATGGTTCTCTTATCCATTCATATTCATGCTCAAACCTTTTCGCACTACATAGGTATTAAACATCTTTACTTCATTAATCCGCATCACACGCTGTGATAGCCAATTTTGATAAAATTTGTATACTGATCCTTAGGACTAGGTAAGTACTTCTAAGTCCATTCTAAGAACACTAGCGCTAAAATATCATTATATTTCAATATCCTTCATACTTTACTTCCTCTCAGCTACAGAATATATCTATGATGCCGTCATCAAGTGTGAGCCGGCGTTGTACCGCCTTCTGGGAAATTACGCAACGTAACGCGCGGGGCGACGTCCCTCCTTCTCGACGACGGTGACCTGGTCCGGACACCACCTGACACGGGAATTTATTATCACTTGCGGTGGCCTAAGACAGTTCACATGTGCTATAGATTTGAAACATTGCATCTAGAAAAACAAATTGAGGGCGGGCCTTTATTCTGATGTTCCCTGCAACGAAGGTTAGCGATGTTTCAAAATACCTTGCAAGTGTTGGACAATTTTCTCCGTAAATTTTTCACGTTTTTCGGGGAAAAATACCCTGTGAATCGAAGTTTTATGAAACATGCAAAAAATTAATACACAAATGAAACAATCTGACCAATTCTCACCCAAAACGCTGTTGGAACAAACAAAACATTTCTCGTTCTGTTTCACAATATGACGGCGGTACGTAAGCCCAGGGGTATCCCTCCAGGTCTTTGGGTATGAATGTTAGTTAAATACTCATAGCAGTGTTATTATATTCACAAGCTACAGTACATGCTATGGTACAGGTATATATATTACAATTTATTTTGGTTGCTACGTAATATGAGAGCATGCGACCACAGGCGGTCGTCGCGGCTGCGGTCAGCACTAGTCGGGTTTTAGACATTAGCCAGCTGAGACAGTGCTACACTGTAGGTTTGTAATTTAGAAATGTAGATAATAATGAGACAAAACTTTTCGTTGCTACTTATCTTGGTTCTACCTACCTGTTTTGTCTATTGAACTGGCTCTATTATTGCTGGTTAAACCAACCAAACAGCAATCTGTGTTCATAAAGTATTATTTATGTATTGTCAATACCAAAAGACTAAGGCAGTGTCATTGGATTCTGAAGCTGTCTTAATGTATTTCTCCTGTAGTTTTATCAAAAACTATCAAAGTTTACGCATGTGGTCGTGGACTGCGAGGATTAGTGTTTAGGGGTAAAGTTCCTATATCGACACCATGTGCGGCGTCTGCGGTTAGCGCTTCTAAGTCATCATTCGAACTGGTATTAAACATAGGTAAGTATTATTACCAGTAATCTATATGCGTATCTATCAGTAATACTTATAAACGAAATCTGTGCAGTTCTGCAAAGTGTCGTGTCTTGTGTAATTGAAAATACTAGCACGCTTGTATCGATATAAAGCTCAGTCGACTGAACCTGACACCGAACGACTAGTGCTCTTGGCGGTGACAACAAAACAACATAGAATACGATTATACAACATATTATAATATGATATTAGATATGAATAGAATACATAGAGCTCGAATAAGAACAGAGATTGAATAATATCGTAACATAACGCGTGACTGCATGCGACTACCAGCAGGGTTTACTCCAGCCCACGCTGACACGCAGGCAGGCGCGTCTCGTGAGACATATTAATTGAACAAGTCACCAGCCGCGGCCGAGTGCGGTGACGGTGAAGCGTGGCTTTACTGCACTCTAATGAAACTAGCGACAGAATAGCTTATTATGAATAGAGAAAAACAGACTTGATATGTGCTGTTATTTATTTGAACCAGATCCGTTATAGAGCTGGTACAACAGCGATATATAAATCTATACTCGGCTAGTGATATTATGCATTCACCTTTTATCTCAGTTTCTATAAACACTCATCATCATCATTTTAACGTTAATCCCAGTCGCATCCGAAGTTTTTTTCAGCTTTGGAGTCTAGGGTCCGCTTTACCAGTCTAACTGCTGATTTGGCTAAACTTTGTATTTTCCATGAAGCGATTGCCGTCTGACCTCCACAACCCAAAGGCGATATCGAAGCATTTCGGTTAGACCAATTGTTGGATTTTTGAGGGCTCTCACAACTGCAACACAACAATGTTCCTATGGCAACCGGGACCAATGGCTTAACGTGCTTACCGAAGCACGACCTATTACACCGATATTCATCATGATCGCTTCTTGCGCGGCGGCCACGTTCGCTACCACCACGCCACGGAAAATGTCATTTTCGATAACCACTCCACGGCTATAATAATTAATTTAGTCGTTTATACTAGAGCATAAAACTCTCTATAGGGCAGGCAGAACCGATTTCATTGTAATGTGTCCCACTTAACGTATAAGTACGTGATGGTTGTTAAATAAATCGTTTTCCATAGCACGTGCAATTGTTAGCAATCAGCAGCATTGACTCCTCGAGGTGATTAAGCTAATAGCGATATTGGTTCGCTTCGCGGTTGCCTTACAGTGAATAATTGTCATTAGTATTGGATACCCGTCATAAATACAGAGAACCTTCAGTATGCGCACTGAAGCCTAGGTAGTGATGGGATTCGAGTTGCTTTTTACTCGAGTGACTCGAGTAGTTTTTATATTACTCTCACTCGAGTTAAATTTTTGCCAACACGAGTTGACTCGTACTCGAGTGGTTTATATCGAGCCGAGTGAAAATATGAAAAATACGAATTAAGTGTATAGATAGAGTATTTTTTTCTAAATTTTTTCAAAAAATTACTTTTTTGCAAAAATTTAGAAAAAAATACCATTATTATTTAGTTTTGCAAAAAAGTTACAAAGAGTTTGGTAATTTAACTTGATTTCTCACATGAAAAATGAACATCCAGTATATTACAAGGATGGCAGTGGTGAATGTAGGTAGTTCATCACGTCACAAGCATGTTCTTTGAGTGAAGGTGTGCTTCCACGTCTGCCACTATCAATTCTATTTCAAAGAAACGGTGTGATGGGCAATTTCAGATTGCAAAGGCAAATGCTTCACTTTCTAAGCAAAAAAAAAAAAAAATCTTTGGCTCTTACTAAAACGCTTTGTCAAGACTTGGTACCTCAACAAATGGCGGAAAATAAAGGCTTTATTAATTTTTGAAATGAATCCAAATCCAATATTGTTTTATTCGTGTTAAAATTTTGGTCACTCGAGTTTTATATTCGGAGTGACTCGAGTCAATAAAAATCGCCCGAGTTTTATCTTCACTCGAGTGGCATTCGAGTGAGAAAGTTACCAGTACCGAGTGACTCGAGTGAAATAAAATCACTCAATTCCCATCACTAAGCCTAGGGCGTCACGTGTAGTGTGTAGTGATGTGCAGCATGTCGATAGTGACGTGCAGCATGTCGATACTCGATACTGATTTATATTAACTCGTGTCACGTCGAGGGCCCGCGGCGGTCCCGGCCCCGCACTTATCACGAGAGCCTCATTATACGCTGCTCATTATACATTTAACGCGAATTATATACATTATCACAGTCCAACATCTGGACACGGCGTGCCTGTCAATTATTAAAATATTTATGTAAAAATATATTATATATTTTGACAGTTAATCGTTCGATGTTACGTTTAAGTCTGACCTGCATAGTTTGTTCACTGTTTCTTATTTAAAGATACGTCCATGTGTTTATTTTGATTATAATTTCACAAGACTCAACTAATACGTTATCTTTTGTCCTTTTTTTAATGAAATAGAAAGACAAACCGGCACTTAACCTAAAATTAGTATCGTTTGTGAAATTGTGACGTCAGCTCTGTGTTCAATATGTTAGGTATTTATATACAACCCTCTATGTGACAAGGGAATCGGCACCACTGTATGTGAGTCGTCCTGCTGACGTCAGCTCTGTGTTCAATATGTTAGGTATTTATGTACAACCCTCTATGTGACAAGGGAATCGGCACCACTGTATGTGAGTCGTCCTGCTGACGTCAGCTCTGTGTTCAATATGTTAGGTATTTATATACAACCCTCTATGTGACAAGGGAATCGGCACCACTGTATGTGAGTCGTCCTGCTGACGTCAGCTCTGTGTTCAATATGTTAGGTATTTATATACAACCCTCTATGTGACAAGGGAATCGGCACCGCTGTATGTGAGTCGTCCTGCTGACGTCAGCTCTGTGTTCAATATGTTAGGTATTTATATACAACCCTCTATGTGACAAGGGAATCGGCACCACTGTATATGAGTCGTCCTGCTGACGTCAGCTCTGTGTTCAATATGTTAGGTATTTATATACAACCCTCTATGTGACAAGGGAATCGGCACCACTGTATGTGAGTCGTCCTGCTGACGTCAGCTCTGTGTTCAATATGTTAGGTGTTTATATACAACCCTCTATGTGACAAGGGAATCGGCACCACTGTATGTGAGTCGTCCTGCTGACGTCAGCTCTGTGTTCAATATGTTAGGTATTTATATACAACCCTCTATGTGACAAGGGAATCGGCACCACTGTATGTGAGTCGTCCTGCTGACGTCAGCTCTGTGTTCAATATGTTAGGTATTTATATACAACCCTCTATGTGACAAGGGAATCGGCACCACTGTATGTGAGTCGTCCTGCTGACGTCAGCTCTGTGTTCAACATGTTAGGTATTTATATACAACCCTCTATGTGACAAGGGAATCGGCACCACTGTATGTGAGTCGTCCTGCTGACGTCAGCTCTGTGTTCAATATGTTAGGTATTTATATACAACCCTCTATGTGACAAGGGAATCGGCACCACTGTATATGAGTCGTCCTGCTGACGTCAGCTCTGTGTTCAATATGTTAGGTATTTATATACAACCCTCTATGTGACAAGGGAATCGGCACCACTGTATGTGAGTCGTCCTGCTGACGTCAGCTCTGTGTTCAATATGTTAGGTGTTTATATACAACCCTCTATGTGACAAGGGAATCGGCACCACTGTATGTGAGTCGTCCTGCTGACGTCAGCTCTGTGTTCAATATGTTAGGTATTTATATACAACCCTCTATGTGACAAGGGAATCGGCACCACTGTATGTGAGTCGTCCTGCTGACGTCAGCTCTGTGTTCAATATGTTAGGTATTTATATACAACCCTCTATGTGACAAGGGAATCGGCACCACTGTATGTGAGTCGTCCTGCTGACGTCAGCTCTGTGTTCAATATGTTAGGTATTTATATACAACCCTCTATGTGACAAGGGAATCGGCACCACTGTATGTGAGTCGTCCTGCTGACGTCAGCTCTGTGTTCAATATGTTAGGTATTTATATACAACCCTCTATGTGACAAGGGAATCGGCACCACTGTATGTGAGTCGTCCTGCTGACGTCAGCTCTGTGTTCAATATGTTAGGTATTTATATACAACCCTCTATGTGACAAGGGAATCGGCACCACTGTATGTGAGTCGTCCTGCTGACGTCAGCTCTGTGTTCAATATGTTAGGTATTTATATACAACCCTCTATGTGACAAGGGAATCGGCACCACTGTATATGAGTCGTCCTGCTGACGTCAGCTCTGTGTTCAATATGTTAGGTATTTATATACAACCCTCTATGTGACAAGGGAATCGGCACCACTGTATGTGAGTCGTCCTGCTGACGTCAGCTCTGTGTTCAATATGTTAGGTATTTATATACAACCCTCTATGTGACAAGGGAATCGGCACCACTGTATGTGAGTCGTCCTGCTGACGTCAGCTCTGTGTTCAATATGTTAGGTATTTATATACAACCCTCTATGTGACAAGGGAATCGGCACCACTGTATGTGAGTCGTCCTGCTGACGTCAGCTCTGTGTTCAATATGTTAGGTATTTATATACAACCCTCTATGTGACAAGGGAATCGGCACCACTGTATGTGAGTCGTCCTGCTGACGTCAGCTCTGTGTTCAATATGTTAGGTATTTATATACAACCCTCTATGTGACAAGGGAATCGGCACCACTGTATGTGAGTCGTCCTGCTGACGTCAGCTCTGTGTTCAATATGTTAGGTATTTATATACAACCCTCTATGTGACAAGGGAATCGGCACCACTGTATGTGAGTCGTCCTGCTGACGTCAGCTCTGTGTTCAATATGTTAGGTATTTATATACAACCCTCTATGTGACAAGGGAATCGGCACCACTGTATGTGAGTCGTCCTGCTGACGTCAGCTCTGTGTTCAATATGTTAGGTATTTATATACAACCCTCTATGTGACAAGGGAATCGGCACCACTGTATGTGAGTCGTCCTGCTGACGTCAGCTCTGTGTTCAATATGTTAGGTATTTATATACAACCCTCTATGTGACAAGGGAATCGGCACCACTGTATGTGAGTCGTCCTGCTGACGTCAGCTCTGTGTTCAATATGTTAGGTATTTATATACAACCCTCTATGTGACAAGGGAATCGGCACCACTGTATGTGAGTCGTCCTGCTGACGTCAGCTCTGTGTTCAATATGTTAGGTATTTATATGCAACCCTCTATGTGACAAGGGAATCGGCACCACTGTATGTGAGTCGTCCTGCTGACGTCAGCTCTGTGTTCAATATGTTAGGTATTTATATACAACCCTCTATGTGACAAGGGAATCGGCACCACTGTATGTGAGTCGTACTGCTGACGTCAGCTCTGTGTTCAATATGTTAGGTATTTATATAATTATAACCCTCTGTGAAAATTTATATAATTACACAATATTAATAATTATTATTATATACAACAAATGTATGTATACACACACGCACACATTCACCATTACATAGATACCAAACTCACACACTTTCACGTTGACAACTCTTACTATGTGATATAATGAGGCTTGGAGTTCTATTCCTAGGTTTAGCTTAAACTCATCAAAATTTTGTCGAAATAACTCAACTTATGTGTAATAATGTAATTTGTGGATATTAATAAACATATTATACAAAGTGGTGACGACAATACGACAATAAATTAAACATCGTGTACCTCAACACATTTTCAGTCTACTCATAAAAAAATTATATAAATATATCCATTAGTTTAGTCACAGGAAATTATTTTTCATTTTGCACATTTTCTACATGATGTACATGTTGATAAGGAAGCGCTTACAGGTTGATGACCGCCGCATGCAGCGGTACTAAACTTTAATAATAATTGCGCGAAAAAGCAAGTCGATGCAGGAACGCGCTGTCGCCCGCTGATCGGAGGTCATTGAACCAATATTTTAAAGAATTTTCTATTCCGTTTGCAATTTTATGCGATTTACTTTGTTTGAAATTTCATTTTTTTTATTTTTGATGTAAATATTTTTTCTTTGGTTCAGGATTATTCCTATGAACCAGCATGGTCTGTGTTTTCATTTATTGTCGTATTGTTGAAAAAATAAACAGCAGACATTTTAATTTTTTGTTATGTTCCGCTTCTGTTAGTCGCAGTGTGATGCTATATAGCCTAAAGCTTTCCTGGATTAATGGGCTATATAACGCAAAAAGATTTTTTCAAATCGGACCACCATCGGTTTCCTGAGAATAGTGCGTTCAAACAAACAAACAAACAAATATTAAAAAAAAAATAGTATAGATTTTATTTTGATTTTGATACTTGTTATCTGCTTCAGTTTCACCCGCGTAAGTTTCGATCCCACGGAAATATCGGGATAAAAAATCCTATGTGTTATTCCTAGTTGCACCTGTATGGTAAATTTTGTTTAGGCGTGTGAGCGGAAGAAATAAACAAACTCACTTTGACATTTATAATATTAGTAAGGATGTTGTTGTTTGTTGCAGTACCTGGGCTCGTTCCCGGTGTCCGGCGGCGAGCCGGCGGCGCGCGGCGACCAGGTCTCCGCGCATCTACACCTCATGAAGGTAAGCAGGCTTGCTAGTATGTAAACAGCTTTATCCCTACTAAAAGATTCGGCGTCGTTTTGTTATTGCATGTCCCATTGCCGAACTTGCTTACGTAGCCCCCATTAGAAGGTTCCCCCTGTGTGTCATTGCTCCACTCACTAGCAAATACACGAGTACATCGAAATACACTCAACTCTCCCTAGTTATTACCTTTCACTTATATTTTAACAATAATCGCACGGTAATGTTACGTTTGTATATCAATTTTATGAGTGAACGTGGAATATGCTGCGCGTTACGTGTGTGTATGGAACATTAGTGACTTTACGACAGGTTTTGGGCTGGTCTCAGTGTTATTTTAGTACTACTTGTATTAATTTGTATTATAATTTTATATTATATTAGGTTCTGCTATGAAAGTCCTAAGTAACACAATACAAGATTATATTAATATTAGTTACATGTTTATTAAACTTCCTTGGAAACTATATTGATTGATTTGGTCTCAGTTGTTCGTGTGCAAGGCAAATCTTCTTGTTTTTAGAGAACGCCGTCATTTTTCTATATTAGCTATTAATATCTAATAATAAATTTACCACTTTTTTACCTAATGGCTCGACACAATACTTTCTGATACATTTTTACAGATTTATTTGTTATAGTGATTATTATTTTAGTGATTCTTGCTCGCAGATTCTCATCAAGTCATACATATGATTAAAAAAAAACAAAAATAATTAGATTCCAAAGATGATAGAAAAGGTGTAAAGTTTCTGTTTTTATAAGTTCTACAAAAAAAAAAAAAAAAAAACATTTAATGGCATTAAGAAACGTAAACAAGAAACGCAAAAATATAAATTTATTTTTGAATAGATTCTTTAAAATAAATTCAATTTTTTTTTCGTTTCTTTATGTTGCGTATCTTTACTTAGATGTGTTAACATCTGTGGGTGATCAATAAAATTTTTCCATTTATGTGTAACAACAACGATTTAGTTACTTGTCCTTAATGTCCCATTACAACAATCCCTCCTGTGTACTACACACTGTGTACTGTGTATGCACTGATCGTTAATGTCCCATTACAACAATCCCTCCTGTGTACTACACACTGTGTACTGTGTATGCACTGATCGATTGATTACCATCATTATGGTATAGCGTATAGGATATCTTAGTCGTACACTTGATTAAAACGATTTATGTGATTTATATAATATTTGTAGCCAATTTAATAGTCACTAAGACGGTTTGGTATACGCCCATCTTCAACTAAAAAGCAAACAATGAAGAGTGATTTTAGGGATGGTAGTTGGGAAATATTTATTTATTACATTAAAGTTATGTCGATACCCACGTTATATCGATAATTACAGAATCGATCAAAGATTGACTTTTGCAATTAATATTTAAAAGGTTTAATCTGTTACTAGATATTTAACCAGATGGTTAGGTATCATAATATATAGAAGGCACGAAGACATGACAATATTGCTCATCCCCCATAGAAATAGTGTGTATGTGCTCTAAATCTATCTGGTAGTTATGGTTTAAGGTTGGAACCTTTTCACTTTACTACGATTTTATTATGTTAACTAGCTTTTGCCTCTGACTTCGTCCGCGTTTCCATCGTTTTTGTAATAAAAAACCGGAGAATATAAATAGCTATGCCGTGACTCCTTCAGCGTGTAACTCATCATCAACTGCCGCCTCACAACTATGTTCGGGTCGGCTTCCAGTCTAACCGGATGCAGCTGAGTATCAGTGTTCTATACGGAGCGACTGCCTATCTGATCTCCACAACCCAGTTACGTGGGCAACCCAATACCCCTTGGTATGACTGGTTGTCAGACTTTTTGGCTTCTTTCTTTCTTTCTGGGTTTAGGTCACTTTCTCATGAGGCTTAAGAACCTATACAACGAAAATACTTCAGCGCAAAGTTTCCGGGTAAACTATGTTGAAAGTTGACCCGTTTGGCACGTGAACATAAAGATTTTTAGAATTGCTAATCCGACTGACTAGAATCAGTGCTTGACAGCAATCCCGCCTGATGGTAAGCAGTTATGTTATTGTTGATGGTAAAGCATGCTAGTTTATTAAAAACATATTCACTTTTTGAATTAATTTTGTGTGATGGAAGTCCAGGAGCACTCAGAAAATCATTTAATTCAACTGCATAGCTCATCTCACCTTGTACCATTAATCGGTAGATAGAAGTAAAGTTATATTCCACTCTGTTCTCCCTTAATCCAAATTTATTCTTGCGGCTTGGCTATTTCACGGAGTCAACATTGCTCTTTCACAAAGCCATAAGTTCTCACGATTTGATTTATTTACCTTTGGTCACCATAAACGGAACCTATAAATTCTTCAATTGCATTTACTCTGTGGCAGAGATTATTAGTCGAAACGATTTGCCTTTCTTCTTCCGGATACGCGACTTTGGCAATTTTTAATAATAAATCGAAAAACGCCAATGCATTTATGTTACTATATGTTCGCGCCGTCATATTCTCTGAAAAGTGCATCCAGGTGATGTGACGCCAAAGGTTCGAGCTCTTTAAGCAGACTCTAATCTCATCCACCTTTATTCCCCGTGGTATTACAGGCGACGTTTTTCTAAAACAAAACAGCATCGATGCTCTGCACATGATTTGATGACTTTGACGGACATCTAGGAGTGTACTATCAATCTCCTCTTTTCCTTCTCGGTGTGCTGCAGTGGCGGCAGCGTGTCGCGGGTTCTTTTCCGTTGTTCCGGGTCTGGCTGTTTGTGTATGTGAGTTTATCTGGGGGGCATAGTTTTCACCGCCAAAATGAGCCCGTTCACCTTAGCTCCCACTTTTCGAAATGAATCCTTGGAGTGTACCGACCGCCTTCAGCATTTGGGGGTTGAGATTTTCTCGAACCTTAACTTTGGGCGGTTCATTGAGTCCAAGGCCAAGGTGGCTGCCAGGAAACTTGGCGTTATCGCAAAGGGCCGGCAGTACTTCACACCTGGGCAGCTTCTAATGTTGTACAAAGCACAGGTCCGTTCGTGTTTGGAGTACTGCAGCCACATTTGGGCTGGTGCTGCGAAATCTCACCTGGCTACTTTGGATTCAATGGAAAGGTGTGCGAAGAGGCTGATTGGGGACCCATATTTAACTCGAAATGGTCTCCAAAGCCTGGAGCACAGGCGAAGAGTAGCGAGCCTTTCGGTCTTCTATAGGATGCATTCTGGTGAGTGTTCAAGGGAATTGCATTATTTAATTCCCCCATCTCCGTTCCATCATCGGACGACCCGTCGTACGGCGTCTTTCCACCCTCACGTTGTTAACACCACTACGATCCGGACGAAGCGTTTCGCTTCTTATTTTATTCCGCGTACATCGAAGGACTGGAACAATTTGCCAGCGGCAGTGTTTCCGGCACACTATAATTTGAGTGACTTCAAAACTAGAATAATAGGCTGTGAATAAACTAGCGCGCTTTACCATCAACGATCGCATCACTGCTTACCATCAGGCGGGATTGCGGTCAAGAGCTAGTTCACAAATCATTAAAAAAAAGGGAAAGTTGTTTGCCTCGAATTTGTAACCGCTTTGCAACATTGTCGGGAATAATTGTGAAATATATTGGCAGTCCACCCTCGACGATGATGGCCATGTGTTCTTATTGTAACCGTACACCCACCTTGTTCAGAGGACCGTCGGCGATATTATGAATTCCCATCTTCACTTGTCACATTTGTTGTGTGCTATACCATTACTTCAGTGTTCCTCTTAGAACAGCGACCGCCCTTCATACATTGAGAGTTTCTAATCCCACGGGAATTCCTCAATACACCGGGACTAAAAGTTTATATCCTGACTAGGGATATATTACGCTATTATCAGACATAATTTAAATCACTGCCGTTCGCTTCGGAGATTTGGAGACAAATAGAGAAACTATAAATTTGAAAAAATACTTCTATTTCACTTCATACCTTCTTACCTAACTCGGTAATTTGCATATTTTTTCATTGTACAGTAATTCGACCTTTACAGTTTTATTGCATTTCAAAATTTTCCAAATGCTGCATTCAAGCAGTAAAGCATGGTACCGCTGTTATACACAGACAAGCCAGTAAAAGATAAACATAAAAATGTCATCATTCCCACTCGTTGTACAGTGAGCAGCTACTCCACTATCTCCTCCTTCAAAGCTGACGAAGTGTCAGTGCACAAGGCTGGCTCACTGTTCTGTGTATCACAAGTAAGCCTCATTGTGTTAGTGCGACCAGACATGCATCTGCGTCTGTGCAACACACGACAGGCTGCCAGTCATCAGCGTGCTTTCTTCAAATATGGAAAATACTTTCACTTGTAGGTACGTTCTTTACTGGATACAACCAGGGAATTCATTACTCAAACATTTTGTTTATTGTTATCGTATAATTATACCAGTATGCAAATAGATAAATAATTTTAAGTTGGAAGTACGAGTATCACTTTAATTGCTCAGTTTCACTAAGAAAATAACTACTATAAAGTTTGAGTTAAAACAAGACCCAAAATTATAACCCCGTGACCCCACTAGCCCACGTTGACACATGAACAAAGCGTGGCTGCGCTGTCCCACATTCGCGCTCAAACACCAGAGTGTCGTGTGTCACTTGTTTTGGTTCGCGATGTGACCCGTTGACCTCTACGTCCCTCATGTGATCTCGAGCGGCAAGTGATGAAGGAAAATACTCTTATAGCTACGTGTGACTCCTGCGTGTACCGAAATTACAACGTTATGTTCCTTGCTTAAACTGTTGTTGTGTTAATGTTGTTTAAATTGTTTGAAAAAAATTAAAAATAACTTTTACAGTCAATGGACTATTTGAATAAGTGTGATCACTTGTTGCTAAAATATCATGTCAATAAAGAGTTACCTTCACCTTCAAACATGTATATCAGTTTAACATCAAATTGAATGAAAACTGAATAAAATTATCTGTGCCAGAGATTTTTTATTAAGATATAAATTGAAACATACTCCTATAATAGAGCCCCTGGACTGAACATAACAAAAACATATCGCAGTAGTTCAGTAGGGCGTGAAGAGACTCCAGTCAGCCTGTGTTTACACTTCACTGGCTCTGTGTAAAGCATCTTGTCGTTTGCTTCTAGTCTAGCTGGTGTCTTCATGTCCAAATTCATATGACACACTATTCAATTTGCTGGAATTTTGACTCCTATTTATTTACTTTTTTGAGTCTAGCAACCTATGAGATTCTAGATAACATTCTATTCAGTTTATTTATTACAATCCGTTCAAGCGTTCAGCGTCGTATATACCTAAAATAACAACAATAGGTCATACTGACCGATTGTTGATTTGGGTTTGTTTTGATGATGATCTTTATATGTGAGTAAGGTACAAACAAATGTATTTTTAATTATGTAACAACAAAACAGAACGGCTAGCTGTGAGGATCAAATTCTGAGTATCACTAAAACCAGCGCCACAACCGTGGTGCATCAAACATATTGTTTTGTGTCTTATCCTTTATATTTTCATTAATTACATGTTGCATTCGGTTTTATATACGAATGGTTTATTTGTTTATAATTATATAAACAATCGCAATCCAGCCTGTTGGTAAGCAGTGACGCAATCGTTGATGGTAAAGCGCACTAGTTTATTAAGAGCCTATTCACTCTAGGCTTGAAGACACTCAAATTATAGTCATATTATAGTAGGAAACACTCACTCAAATTATAGTAGGAAACACTGCTGCTGGCAAATTGTTCCAGTCCCTCGATGAATGCGGTAAAAAGACGAGGTGAAACGTTTCGTCCGGATCGTAGTGGTGTCGATACTCGCCGTATGACGAGTCGCCCGATGATGGAACGGATATAAGGGAATTATGTCTTGCAATATGCCCGCCCACACTCTCCAAAACGCATCCTAGAAGAACACCGACAGGCTGGGTAGTCTTCGCCCGTGCTCCAGGCCTTGGAGACCGTTTTGAACTAACTCAGGGTCACCAATTAGCCTCTTCGCACGCCTTTCCACCAAATCCAAAGTTGCCATTCGGCATTTTGCAGTACCAGCCCAAATGGGGCTGCAGTACTCCACACACAAACGGACCTGTGCTTTGTATAACATTAAAAGGTTAATAGTTAAGTTTGATCGATAGTTAACACTGCACAGTATCATGACACACACGATCGATTCACCTGTCAAAGTACAACAAACCTTCCTGCCTGCCACATCATTGGGCTGTCATATTCAGTTATCGTATGCCATATTGTCCAAAAGTTATTACAAACGGCATCAAGAGTTTGCGTACATCAGGCTTCGTATTTACGGAAAAAGACAAAGGTACATAAAAGTTAGCAAATGTGAGCCACCCCTAACATTACCATCTCGCGGCGCAACATTGTGCACTTGAAAGGCACGGCGTTTAATCAAGACACTGATCTTTTTGTCATCGCCCCTCATCACGGCAATATATGAGAAATAGCGTTACTATGAATGTTACACTGGAGATATAATGTTACTACGATTAGTACTGAAGTGAGTATATAACAGTTAGGTTCGTTAATTTGGGTATATGTATGTATACTTGGAAAGTGTTATTCTGGATGTATCGTTCTACTCGCCGCTTACACCGACGAATACGGTATGCCCATACGCTTTAGGAAAGTTACGCTAGCTGTGACATGGGACATATAGTCGTGAGGGCTGGTATTAGTACTTGAGAATGCATGCCTCACAAATTCACACACATCACCCACATCATTCTAGAACGATTGGGCTAATTTTCCCTGAAGCAGATTAGATTGCTGATGACCTCACCAATACGGCGTTCAATCCTGCACAGCCAGGCTAATACGGCTGGTTTCTGTCGTGTAGCTCTAAATTCAATGACCACGACAGGCATCAAAAATATTCGTCAACTGTACATCCAGAGTCAGCACCAGGCCTCTATTTTTATTATGCATTGGCAAACGAGGTAGGCGAAGTTTGCAACCCCGAAAGCATTCCTTAATTCCACATTGCACTGGTTTCCCTCATCAGCAGAGTTCGCTAACTGCGGTGATAGTACCACTGTCTGCGACTGGTGCGTGATGACACGGAAACTTTCGTTTCGCAGGTGATCAAGAACAGTGTCATCTAAAATATGATAGCGCTGGATAACCCACACCTAATATGACAATCGTTGTGCTGAAACTTTGACAGGCTCAAGCACCTGAAAAAGTGAGAGCATCCGAACACGGTCACTTCCCGTGTTTTAAATATTTTAGCATAATCTTAACTTATAAGTTAAATTCAACAGTGTTTATTCAAATTTCTTCAGCATATAATTCGTAAAGTCGTTTTCTACTCATATCATGTATACAAATGGTGGCCCAGTCACTAAGGGGAACGTTTGTGGGCACACACAATAGCGGCACCTTTTTAGTAATAACTTTTTTGTTTCTGCTTACCATCAGGCAGGATTGCGGTCAAGCGCTGGTTTCTAACATATAAAAAAAAAAAGCTTTGCAATAGTGATTAATTGTCTGCATTGATCTGACCAATAAACTAATAATTTCTTTGTGGTTTGGTATCTGTATAAATTGTATGCCTATATAACATATGGCATTATTAAGGGGTCGGGTTGGCTAGTTGGCGGTAGGTTGATAAGATTGTATGACAGAAACAAATCTTAATTTGAGTGCTCCACCATGAATTTTGTAACTATTTAAACTTCAAATCATCGGTTAGATTTTGTGTAACACTTCATTCATGACCTTTTCAAAACAATCATACAATCCTGAAGGAGGTCTATAAATCCATACTAATATTATAAATGCGAAAGTAACTCTGTATGTTACGCTTTCCCGCTTAAACCTCTCAACCGATTTTGATAAAATTTGGCACAGACAATCTTTAGACCCTGAGAAAAGACATACGCTACCTTTTATCCCGTAAAAATTTGATATTCCCGAGGGAAATCTAAAAAGCGCGATATAACCTAACTCCACGCGGGCGAAGCCGCGGGCGGAAAACTAGTACTTAATATAATGAACTGCTACAATTCTGTACAGGTTATCTCAATTTTCTGCTCAATAGGGAGGCTCACAATATCTTTACGGTCTTTAAATTTAAGCTGGTTATATACTAAAATTAATGAGCCACCATGTATAGCGATTAATATGCTGAACAAACTACCAACCTGGTGATTACTAAAAATTGGACTTCAATTGATGCCTTTTCAGCCAATGTTCCGTCATGTAAAGAATATCTATATTATTACAATTCAGGAATAATTATACATCTAAATCTTTATTCAAAAACCTTTAAATGTTTTGATGCACGAGGTTAATACCATTTAATTGATTTTCGCTTTCTTTCTCGCCTTTACATCCATAGTATGGCTTCCTAACATTTTTGCAAAAATTAAGGCAATATATTGTCTTTATTTGGAATTTAATGAAATTCTTTAAAATAGAGACCTATTAGTTCAAGTTGGTTTCATACTTGCTAAAGTAGGTTCATACTTCAGGGGTACTTTCAAAAATGTTATAATAAATGCCACACACTACCCACATGCTCCAACATAACACTATTTTTGTTAATCTAAGATGTTTTATAATATTGGAGTAATTTCCGTTAATTCACATTTCCCCCATTACCCATAAAATAATAATGTGCTTTCCTGTATGAGTTTTCCATTTAATGCCTTTTTTTCATATAATCAAATAAGGAACAACCAAGCATACAATAATTTATTATGAAGTGTCCTGGATATTCTTCTGCCAATAAGTGGCTAAGTCCTTTTCTTTCGATGAATTAATCTCGTTTTAGACGCAGAGAATAAAACATTTTCGAAGCTGACATTGTGGCTCATACTACACGAACACAATTGGTTTCGTAGACAGGTGCTACGAAAACGTTACTTCTACGTAGTTTCGTAGAGGTTCGTAGCACAGTTACACTGCTACGCGCCCGGTTAACGTAGATAAACGGACGCCGCAGCGGTTCAGTAGTAGCAACACTCGGCTTATAAACTAAACTAGAGCGAGTACTTTTTATAAGTGTTTTGGTTTATAATAGGGTATTTGACTAAAAAAAACTAATTAGTCCGTCAGTCAGATTTCCAAAACCTACAAGACACGTATTTTTTCTTTTTTCATATAAACAAAAAATGAAGACGACACAGCGCGTTGAAAACTCGTGTGACGTCACTGCACGCTACACTTTTTAGCGGCGAGTGACGTCACCAGCCACCACTCCTGATCTTTGATGCCTTTTATATTTGTCAATTTTTATTGATTTGATAATACAAATATACGTATCCAATATTTTTCTATACCTAATCTGAATGACGGACTAAAATATTGGATACGTAATAATAATAATTATTATTATTATTATTACGTATCCAATATTTTTCTATACCTAATCTGAATGACGGACTAAATAGAATCAATTTTTTTTTACCCAGGAAACGTCTCTATTCATCGACATATAGACTGCGAAATAGGCGCACGTTAGGTTTATTGAAATTGAAATGCGGAGAGAAACCGCGAGTAGGCACGATCAAATAATGAAGAGGTTGGATTTACAGGCGATGTAGACCTGGTGTGCTGGAGTAGATGGAGGCTACCACCAGATGTTCACTTACAGGGGGCTTCAGGCGATGTAGACCTGGTGTGCTGGAGTAGATGGAGGCTACCACCAGATGTTCACTTACAGGGGGCTTCAGGCGATGTAGACCTGGTGTGCTGGAGTAGACGGAGGCTACCACCAGATGTTCACTTACAGGGGGCTTCAGGCGATGTAGACCTGGTGTGCTGGAGTAGATGGAGGCTACCACCAGATGTTCACTTACAGGGGGCTTCAGGCGATGTAGACCTGGTGTGCTGGAGTAGATGGAGGCTACCACCAGATGTTCACTTACAGGGGGCTTCAGGCGATGTAGACCTGGTGTGCTGGAGTAGATGGAGGCCACCACCAGATGTTCACTTACAGGGGGCTTCAGGCGATGTAGACCTGGTGTGCTGGAGTAGATGGAGGCTACCACCAGATGTTCACTTACAGGGGGCTTCAGGCGATGTAGACCTGGTGTGCTGGAGTAGACGGAGGCTACCACCAGATGTTCACTTACAGGGGGCTTCAGGCGATGTAGACCTGGTGTGCTGGAGTAGATGGAGGCTACCACCAGATGTTCACTTACAGGGGGCTTCAGGCGATGTAGACCTGGTGTGCTGGAGTAGATGGAGGCTACCACCAGATGTTCACTTACAGGGGGCTTCAGGCGATGTAGACCTGGTGTGCTGGAGTAGATGGAGGCCACCACCAGATGTTCACTTACAGGGGGCTTCAGGCGATGTAGACCTGGTGCGCTGGAGTAGATGGAGGCCACCACCAGATGTTCACTTACAGGGGGCTTCAGGCGATGTAGACCTGGTGTGCTGGAGTAGATGAAGGCTACCACCAGATGTTCACTTACAGGGGGCTTCAGGCGATGTAGACCTGGTGTGCTGGAGTAGATGGAGGCCACCACCAGATGTTCACTTACAGGGGGCTTCAGGCGATGTAGACCTGGTGCGCTGGAGTAGATGGAGGCCACCACCAGATGTTCACTTACAGGGGGCTTCAGGCGATGT
The DNA here is from genome assembly GCA_017933935.1 of Sesamia nonagrioides. Taxonomy (NCBI): domain Eukaryota; kingdom Metazoa; phylum Arthropoda; class Insecta; order Lepidoptera; family Noctuidae; genus Sesamia; species Sesamia nonagrioides. The sequence goes on along the minus strand of JADWQK010000907.1, from coordinate 34,721 downwards.
AGACCTGGTGTGCTGGAGTAGATGAAGGCTACCACCAGATGTTCACTTACAGGGGGCTTCAGGCGATGTAGACCTGGTGTGCTGGAGTGGATGGACGCTACCACCAGATGTTCACTTATCGCTATAAACTTGCTGGTAAGCTCACTGGCCGGTGGCGGTTTGAATTTCGTTTAGGGGAAGAAATGCGGGAATACATGCGTGCTTATTGATGTATTTAGTTATTATGTGCATTTACAATAAGTAATGAAAGTATAAATGTGTAAATAGTCAAAGTACTTATTAGTTGAAAATAATCAACCCCTTCATTTATTTATTTTTCTGGATTTTACAAACATTGCACATAAATATATATAGGTGACACCAGGCTGTCCTCGGCGCATCTTCTTATCTTAACATAATGTTAATATTTCCCATAAATACATAATTTCCAACCGTTTATGACATTGCAAAGAGCATCAATTTACACAAAGAATAACGTTAATATTATTATGGTGTCCTTTTTTTGCCTTCGAATAAACCTTAATTACGTGAAACAAAAAATCTTAACATACGCCCCGTTTCGTTAGCGCGCTAAGCCTCCTTCATTAGTTGGCGTTGTTTAGTGTTGTTGCTCATAGATGGTGCTATTCACAGCTTTTATGAAAGGCCTGCGAGGCGCGATAACGGACAACCGGGCGCTCAGCTAAGTTGTTATTTTATATTGTCTTCATAATATCTTGTTTATTTCATAATAAAGAACGTTCGTTCGTAGTACAGCACGAATTTATAAGATGCGATTTTAAGAGTTTTAGTATCATCATCATCAACCTTTTTATCATCCCACTGCTGGGCACAGGTCTCCTCTCATACAGAGAAGGATTGAGCGTAATCACAACGTTTGCTTTATGCGGGTTGGAGATTTCTGACTTAAAGTCCAGGCTTAAAAAAAGTGAACCAATACCAAACGTTTTAGTATAAAATTTGACAAATTAAGTTTATTACTTAGAGAATAATCCTAAAGGTTTCCATGTGTCCCCCTTTCTCTGAAGTAGCACTGCCCCAGCGCACATGCTGGAACAGTCGGTCATTAGGGCCATAGGTGCATCACTTGACGGGAATGATAAAGTAACTGCCTTTAGCAGGTTTTATTATGTATATTTTATAATTTTTTTTCCTTCTACGTTACATTTGCTTTAAACAAGGTAAAAATACATAATATAGGATGCTTTGAAAATATACATAGTTAAGTATAGAGACGATGGCGATGGCAAAACATGCACAAGTTCCACTCGTGCGGGCTCGCTGCGAGTTGCGACAAATGTGCTCGACTAACAAAGAGGTGTATAATGTATCAGACAACTTTGTACTTATCTTAATGAAGATTTGTTAGTTGCCAGCGTTATATATACGAGTGAAGTTAATAGTTAGTGTTGGGTCATTGTTCCGTAATGACGACATGCTTTTCAGATTCGTGAGATACCTACAATTAAACGATCTGTTTAACTGACTTCAAAAATGAAGTTGGTTAAACAGAGGAAGTTCTCAATTCGTCGGAATCTTTTAAGTTATGAACCAAATAGCAAGCTATTCTCTTTACGCCCTCAGGCTAGGTGGAGCGACGATTTTCACTGGATGAGCTGGATGACTGGTAGTAACTGGAAGACAGTTGCTGAAAATCGAGTTCAATGACGTGAAATAAAAGAGGCCTTTGTAAAGCAGTAGATGATGATGATGATCTCTTTAAGAATGAATGCACAGAAAGGATTAGATTACATCAGATTAAAAGTTTTAAGTGCTTATAAAGTTTACAAAATATTTACCATAGCTTTCTACCTATTAACCGTTAGTTTGTGAGCTGTGACGTACTTAAGGTCACACTTAATCGACCCTGATCCCACCCGGAAATAAGAATATAATTCAAATATGAGCTTTAAATATTGAACTTTAGATATATTTTACATTGGCATCACAAATTTGCAGACAGCTCGCTATCAGCGAGCTTACCGCCATCAGACTAGGTAGTTGACGCCTCGCTGGCCGCTCGTTGTAGCCGAGCGGTCCGTGCGCAGACTGCTAGCCACAGCCAGTCCACTGGTCGCCACTGGTCGACCCAAAATTTTTGTCTCTTATTTTTTGCGCTTCTCTCTTCATCCTTAAGTGCATCATCATCATCCCAGCGTTAATCCCAGTCGCATCCGAAGCCTTTTCAGCTTTGGAGTCTGGGGTCTGCTTTACCAGTCCAACTGCTGATAAGATAAGATAAGATAAGATAAGATAAGATAAGATAAGATAAGTAACTTAAACATTAACTAACTATAACTTCTATAACTTCGACATTTTCCGTGAAGCGACTGCCGTCTGATCTCCACAACCCGAAGGCGACATCGAAGCATTGCAGTTAGACCAATTGTTAGACATTTGAGGCCTCCAACAACCCGTAACGACTGCCGCTAGATGTTCGTATGGCAACCGGGACCAACGGCTTAACGTGCTTTGCGAGGCACGACCAGACCAGTGCAAATATTCATATTCGTGCATACAAATACTTGTACTGTGCGGGAATCGAACCCGCGCCGCCTTGCGCAGCGGCCGCGTCCGCTACCGCTACGCCACGGAGGCTGTTTTCATCCTCAAGTGCAATGCAATAATTGCTAGTTCATATATGTTGTGAATCGGGATCGGGACATTGTAAAAAGTCGAGTTGCAAGCTGTGTCAATCGCGAAAAGCTAGAGCGGTCTACAGGTGGACAGCTGGGCGTCTGCTAGCAGACTTCGCGTGGACTGCTGGGTACCTGCTAGCTGTCGCCGCATGGACTGCGAGCAGTCGTCTTAGTTTAGGGCGGTGTTAAGTGGGAGCGGTGTTGGAGCAGAGTCCTTACCTTTATTCCTCGCGAGCAGGCGGCATTGGTATGGTTGATTTAACTACAGGCTCGGCCCCGGCTCCCAACAGTTCGGCGGGAAACGTTCATTGGCTCGTGAAGCACCCATCGAGGCACACACTAACATGAAGCTACGGAACACATACACTGAACAAAACGTTTTTATTAACTCAACCATGTAAAGATGTCGATGTAAAGAAAGAGATTGTTCAATCCATACTATCCATACTAATATTATAAATGCGAAAGTAACTCTGTCTGTCTGTCTGTCTGGCTGTCTGTTACGCTTTCCCGCTTAAACCTCTCAACCGATTTTGATGAAATTTGGCACAGACAATCTTTAGACCCTGAGAAAAAACATAGGCTACCTTTTATCCCGGAAAAATTTGATGTTCCCGAGGGAAATCTAAAAAGCGCGATATAACCGAACTCCACGCGGGCGAAGCCGCGGGCGGAAAGCTAGTTGTTTATAATTTTCTTGAAAGACAAAATTGGAAAAAGGGTCTGAAGAAAGTTTAGAGGTAGGTATACAAAAAGTAGGATTATATTTATTTATTTAAACTTTATGCACAAACATTGCACAATGGCGGACTTAATGCCATAGGCATTTTCTAGCAGTCTACCTTGAGGTGATGCAGAGACAAACATGGTAGGTGCAAATAAATTAAAATTAAAAGAGCAAAAAAAAAACCTATTAAAAATATTATAATAAATACATACATACAAAATATAAACAGTCATCATCATCATAAATATTCATACACAAAATAAATAATTAATATTCATAATATTCATTTTTTATGCATCCGAAGCCTTTTCAGCTTTGGAGTCTGGGGTCCGCTTTACCAGTCCAACTGTTGATATGGCTAAACTTCGACATTTTCCGTGAAACGACTGCCGTCTGACCTCCACAACCCGAAGGCGACATCGGAGCATTGCAGTTAGACCAATTGTTGGACTGTCGAGGGCTCCAACAACCCGTAACGACTGCCACTATATGTTCGTATGGCAACCGGGACCAACGGCTTAACGTGCTTTCCGAGGCACGACCAGACCAGTGCAAATATTCATATTCATGCATATAAATACTTGCACTGTACGGGGATCGAACCCGCGCCACCTTGCGCAGCGGCCGCGTCCGCTACCGCTACGCCACGGAGGCTGTCATACAAAATATAAACAGTAGAGAGACATAAAAAAAAAATATAGATAGAGAAAAAAAAATATATGTGGGATGAATTTCCGACTTGTCAACGTCCTGATATTCTGAGGAAGATCATTCCAAAGGAAAACCGCCCGGAAAAGAAATGAAGATTTAAGAAAACCAGTGCGGTGAGAAGGACATCGTAGAAGACAATTATTGGAAGAAAGAAGATTCTTATTATGCGCAGAGAATAAATATTGAAAATGAGAAGTAAGATAAGAAGGAGAACAGGTTTTGTGTAGGAGTGAAAACAAGGTCGCCAAGGCTCATAGAGCTCTGCGCTGCCTGATGGGTAGCCATTTTAAGATGGACCGGTGAGTAGATACATGATCGAAATTACGAAGATTAAATACGAATCGAATGCAGTTATTTAGAAGTCGGTCAAGTTTATTGAGTAGATCTGCATTCAGGTCGGAATAACACACATCACCATAATCAATAATGGGGAAGATAAGGGATTGAACAAGCATTGCCTTAATGTGTGAAGGAAGAACATTTTTCGTTTTTATTTTTCGAACATTGTTCGCATATGTAATAAAAATATGCGAACTTGCGAAATGATAGTAGTTACTTGCACGGTTCCGATTGATCCTGTAGAAAATAACGGCAACAAGAAATTCCAAGATTACATATTTAAAAATAATTGTCTTTTAAAATATGACCAAATTACGTTATCAGTAGTGGATAGAATGACGGAATGGACTCGACACAAGTACCAGCAGGTTGTGAGGTGAATAACTGAATACACCAAACACTTTGCTAAGATTTTATTAACTTGATAAACTTATTTTCTGCGTTAATGTTTCAAACAATTCCATAGTGTTAACTATAAAATAGTAATAATAAAATTCTATCATTGACCGCGATATAGATGAGACAGGTTGAACAAAGTGGAGTGACACGGCGGGGCATACAAACTGGAAGCTAAACCATAACCACAGGCGAATCTGTTGCGTCCTTCAGGTCGCACCGGGCACACGACGATATTGGTTAGTTGCTTTTAGAACGGTGTTATTTCCACTAGATTATCTTTGTATGATAGGACGACGTTAAAAGTTGATAATATGTCAAATTGCCGGTTTAGTAATAAGGCTTGGTATTTCCTATCCTACGAAGAATTTAGGAAAGTGTGACTTCTAAGGTTTGCTAAATTGTGAGATAATAACCAAGATCTTATGAATACTAACAAAGCAGTTTTATAGTGATATTAAGTTTAAAATTTGAAATAAATAAAATCTTATTAAATAGGTACACATGTACTTAGCTGTGGTTCATTTAAAAAGCCAAACTTACCCCATAAAGTATCATCAAAATACACAGAGGGCGAGGTTGAGCGATCACAAAGCAGCGCACACAAACAAAAGCACATTATTGCAGTCCTCCAACTGCACAATCCCCCACACTGCAGCGACCCTCAAACTGAACCCCGAGCCTAGGGCTGACATGAAAGTAATAACGCACTCCAGCGCTCGAACGCGCGTGAAATGCACACCACAGACTTAGACAACCCTCCGCCACGAGTGCCATGAAGGGTACTCAAGCTGAAGGCAAATCAAACTAATACCGAAATCGTGCAAGTTTTTAATACCGGTAGCGTTGATTGATCTAAAGACGAAATACAACAATTTTACATACATATTTAACTTCCACTGACAAAAGTTAAAAATAAGCACAACTTATGAATCTCCTTCAAATATTTAGGAGTATAACACATGCATACTGGTAAAAATAATTAGAACTAGAGATTGAATTTTCACATGGATTTACACAAAGGGCACAAACTTATAACATTACTCAACTTTTAACACAAAACCTAGTTTACAACTACCAGGTCACTTAGAAAGTATTGTGACAAAAAGTTTCGAAAGAAAGTGGAATATGAAGGGACCAACTTGTATAACTCTGCCTAAAGATATAAAAGATATCAAAAAAACCGTGTCAGACCGCAATATTTATTTGACGTTGTTATGTGTGTATATGTTATGTGTTATTTATCCATTTAATGAAAATCACGTGACTATTGATAAACCTCGTTCGAATGTCGTGTAATGACAAGAAAACTAAACTAACCCTAGATTACTAACCTTCGTCGAAACGACGACGAGGACTTAAAAAAAAGTAGTATAAATTTTGATTGCGTCGTCGTACGCATTTCAAATTCCAGCTAATCTCAGTTGACCTGCAACTTGTACGGTGCATGGATGTGTTTTTTATCTAATTGCCATGTGCTCGCCGTTCCAGCCACCATGAGTCGTCGGATCGACGAAGGTTAGTATTAACGTAGTAACATATTATTCATGAAGAATTATGTGTTATTATTATTTGGTGTTATAATTATTTCAGTGTTTTGTTAACTTTATACTTATTTTATGTACATTGAAATAAGTACCTACACTATTTTTATAAGTCTATATTTTTATTTTAGACACGATTCTTCACCTGTTATTTGCTGATAGTAGTGACGTAGAAAACTGCTCTGAGAGTGAGAAAGAAGACCACTTCTTGGTTTGGGTTGGGAAATCATTAAATGAGCTCTCGCGCTCTGGGTGGAGCGGAAGGGGGTGTCAGATTTTACTGACTAAAACCTACCCATATTCCTTCACTTGCCTGTAGGCCAGGGCCAAGGTTTCTTGAAAGAAGACCACCTTAAGGCTGAACCAGCTCATGAAACAGATGGTGAGGTTTATTAGAACAATCACCTTTGTCTGAAGACATCACTGAACACATCGAGGGAAGTACATCTTCATCAACTGAACAACGGTCACCTAGTACTTCTGAATAATTTATTATTACAGTATGTAATATTACTTTTATAGTCTGCCTATAACTAAAAAAAGAAGAATAATGTGAAAGGTGCCCCTCTGCAAGGTGAATAATAACAAAGAGTTGTTGCAATAAGTGCAACAAACCCGTGTGTAGCGAACACAGACTTGACATTTGTCACAAATGTAATGAATATTTTTTTTAATAAAATATTTCTTTCTTTTTTAACCGACTTCAAAAAGGAGGAGGTTACTCAATTTGACCGTATATATGCTTTTTTTATGTTTGTTCGCGCATATCTTCGTCGTTTATGAACCGATTTTGATAATTCTTTTTTTGTTGGAAAGAAGACATTCCAAATGTGGTCCCATGGTAAGGACATCAGGGTCTGATGATGAAAGACCAGAGAAATCAAGGGGAACTTACAATAATCGTAGGGGCGATTATTGCATTTCTTAGTATTTTCATTAAGTATTTTAAAGTACCACAATTCTATAAAGGTCTGGAGTAGATCTGATGATAGAGCCGAGAGACATTCGAAGGAACTCCTCAACAATTGACAGCAGCTACCTTGTGTTTGGACTTGATTAATTTGTATTGATCAGAACTTTACACCTAGATGGGTTGTGACTGTCATAAGAGCTCTGATGATGAAGACAAAGGCCAGTTCCGGAACTCCTCAACGGTTTGCAGTAGCTACTTTGTGTTTGGTTTTAATTCATTTATATTGATGAGAACTTTGCACCCATTAAAATAATGGTCTGTAGTAAATCTGATGATGAAGACCATAGGCAGTCAAGATAATTCTTCAAAATTACGGGTAAAAATTAAAGTAAACAAAATTACGTCATTTCCCAACTATATTTGCGTCAGCTTCCAGTCTGACCGGATGTAACTGAATACATAGTACCTACTTTTCACAACTAAAAAGTGTAAAATAAAAACTTTTTTACAAAAAAACAACCGACTTCTAAAAACCACTACAAAGTGAAAAATAACTAATTTCGGAAGTCGGTGTCAAAAACTAATATACACAAACCAAAGACACCGACTTCCGAAATTAGTTATTTTTCACTTTGTAGTGGTTTTTAGAAGTCGGTTTTTTTTTTTGTAAAAAAGTTTTTTTTTGAGTCTGTTTTTTTGTTAGTAAGATTTTAAGCAATTCAAAAACAAATGTTTTAAATTTTCAAGTCTCAAATAAAAGACTGTCAAAGTAATTATTATGTGATTTTAGTGAATAAAAACCTTATCAAAATCAAAAGTCATTTATTCAAATTAGGCCGAGAATCAGCACTTTTTGAACGTCAATATTACATAAGACAGTCCCCCAAAACGCCCACTCAACGACACTTCCTAGTGCTTTGGCTGGGAAGAAGAAGTGGCGGAAGAAACTCCCCAGCAGCACAGCTGTCTGTTCATTTAGAAAAAAAACACAATAGTTTATACAATACTATGTAGGTACAGTAGTACAAGAGAAAAAATAATATATATATATATATATATACAATATGTAAAGAAAACCCTGTCCGATCCGTGAAGGTATTGTTAGGTATCGATAACTGATTCTACTAATGCCCACAAAGACAGGATAAACTTTAAAAAAAAATCCCCCTAAAAAAATAAATATTATTTCGCAAAAAGAGGTAACTTAATACATGTGCGGTGAGCAACCCTTCCGGCGGGCGGCGGGGGGAAGGGCACGCGGCACCTGTGACGTGGTCGCGTCGCTATTCGCTCATAATAATACCGGTGTTGTCACTTTTTTAAAAATTACCAAATTTCGGGGAAATTGGAATTAATTCCCGGGAAAAACAGATTATTTTAAAATTCATTAGTATTGTTACTATGATGATTATGTAAAATTTTATATTATATTTGGTTATGTGTTTACCTAACCTTTATTATCCTTATGGGTCGGACAGGGTTTTCTTTACATATTGTATATATATAAACATGCCAGCTAGCCACAAAGAGCCAAAATACCAAAAAAGCAAAACAAAAAATAAAATATCATTAAAATGGAAAAGTAAAAAGTAAAAACTTATTACATACTTAGGTATGTAACAAGTTTTTACTTTTTACATTTCCATTACTGTCACGCCCTTCATGCCAGGGTCTTTTATTTAGATAAAAGACCCTGGTATGAAGGGCGTGACAGGTCACATATTTGTGCATTGTAAAAAGCAAATTATATAAACTCATATAATATGTCAGTAAACTAATTCTGGAGAAGGAACACAAACATTGTCCAGATTTAATCAGAGCGACCAGCTATTCTTATCATTTAAATAGTCATTTACAGAATAATATGCCTTTGAACAAAGCTTGGATTTGATTTGTGCTTTAAATGCATTGTAAGGCAAGTCTAGCAAAGCAGAGGGTATCTTGATATAAAAAGTTATACCAAGCCCAACAAAAGAGTTATGGACCTTTTGAAGTCGGTGAAAAGGGGCTCGCAGTTTGTCCTTATTTCGGGTGTTAACATTATGGATCTCACTGCTTTTGGTGTACATGTAAATATTTTGCCTAAGATATAAGATGTTGACTAAGACAAATTGCGAAGCAACCGTGAGAATGCCAATATCTTTAAAGAAATCTCTTAAAGAAACTCTTACGCCGAGCTGGTAAATTGTTCGGACAGCACGTTTTTGGAGAACAAATATATTTTATATGTCAGCAGCTTTGCCCCACAGTAGAATACCGTAGGACATACTGCTGTGGAAATAACTAAAATAGACTAAACGAGCTGTATCATCGTCAGTGTATTGTCTTACTTTCCTGACGGCATAGGCGGCCGAACTGAGCCTGCCTGCTAGGGCTGATATGTGTGGTCCCCACTGAAGTTTGGCATCTACTGTTATTCCCAGAAAAACTGCCGAGCCCACAGTTTCAAGCACTTCTTTATCTAAAACGATAATGGGCCCCAAATTTCTAACGTTTGGCAAGGCGAACTTTACACATTTCGTTTTCTTGGTATTAAGAACTAGATTATTTGACGTAAACCAATCCGTAACTTTTGAGAGTGCCTTGTTTACTTCGTCAAAATCATTTCTCTTCCTGTCTACTTTAAAAATTAGAGAGGTATAATCTGCAAACAGCACAACGTCACAGATGCCCTTTAAATAGAATGGTAAATCATTAATATATACTAAAAACAAGAATGGACCCAGTATTGAGCCTTGCGGTACACCTAACCCTAACCTGTAATCTATTATGTAAATAAGAACCTATCACATTGAGAGCTTCATTTTCGACATCGTAATAGCGGAGTTTACGCAATAGTATGTCATGGTGCTCGCAATCAAAGGCTTTGGAGAGATCACAAAAAATTCCAATAGCATTTTGCGACCTCTACCATGCGTGAAATATGTGTTTCAGAAGAGCAACACCCGCATCCATAGTCGAACGACCCTTTGTGAAACCATATTGTTCACTATGTAGGAGATTATTAAAATTAAAATGTTTTAGCAACTGCTTATGTATTAATTTTTCAAATATTTTGCTGAATGCAGGTAAGATAGAAATGGGCCTGAAGTTGCCAACATCGGTTTTATAATCAGGAAAAATCCCTAAGTCAATAAATTTATTAAAATTAACAGCTAGATAGGGGGCTACGATGTCTATTATATTACTTTATACTTTAATGGAAATTTCCCAGTAATCACCGGTGTTTTTAAACTTCAGTGTTTTAAAAATAATAACCACATCACGCGGGGATACGTGTTCAAAATGAATAGACGACTACACTTACTTAACTATGTAACTATGTTAACAAATGATTATTGTAATTAATAAATAAAACACATTTAAGTATTTTATTTCATAAACCTCCCTTTTATATGGCGTAGTGGAAACGACGAAGGTTAGTAATAAGCGTTGTAAAATAAGGTTAGTAATCTAGGGCTAAAAAAGAAATGAAGGAATCAATTTAAAACTACATAAATATATGTATGTGCAAAAAGGGTATTAAAAGAAAGAGATGACTGGTGGAAGGTGTGTAGGTGGAGAGCAACTGTATTTTTTTTTTTAATATTTCCCCTACTTTGATTTACTCCTGTATCGTGGGTGCGTTTACAAACATATAAACTCATATACACAAACAGCCAGACCCGGAACAACTACCTGTAGGCCATACAAATATTTGTTCCGTGCGGGAATTGAACCCGCAACGCGCAGCGCAGCAGTTGATCGCTCAGCCTCTGCGCCAATAATGTATAGAAGTTGTTATGATAATGGGGTGATGAAGGTATATTGAACACAGTCGTAACAAGTGTTATGTTTGGATCCGGCACGGGATGAGCTCAGGCAGCAACAGTGATTCAGCGTTCTGAATAGGGTTCGGTAGGACTCAGGTAGCAGCAGTGTAGAGGGAAGACTTTAGTTGAGTCAGGAGGACCTGGAACTTAAAATCAAAATCAAAAGTCATTTATTCTAATTAGTCTAAGAATCAAAAACAGCTTTTCTAATAAAGTCAAAGACAGCCCCCGCAAAACGTCCGCCCTTCGCCACTTTTTAGTGCTTTCGCTGGGAAGATAAGTGGCGGAATAAACTCCATGGCATTATCATTACTGAAAAATTTTCCAAAAAAAATCTCTGGTTTGGTTTATAATGACGCCCCGCAAAACATCTTTAAGATGAAATTTCAAAAACGTTAGTGGATAGGAAAATATTATTTTAAAGTAGTTTGTACATCTACACCGTTAAAGAATGACAATAATGATTCATTAATCAAGAATTGAATTGAATTGACAATAATAATTAGAAAGGAAGGTTGTCATGGTGACGTAATAAACAGCGATATCAGAAAATGTCATAATATAATGATTGATTAGCAAATAATTTTAATGTCTTTGTTCTGAATACAATTAAATCGTAAGTTATATTGTATTAAATAATATTGTTATTTCCAACGGTGAGAAATCACTAAGTCGTCGTAACATAGTACAGTCCACCCTTTTTTTTGTTGGGATGGGAAATCATCACATGACTCTCTCCCGCTCTGGGCGGAGCGGAAGGGCGTGTCAGACTTTTACTGACCAAAACCCACCCGTGTTTCTTCACTTGCCTGTTCGACGTTTGTTTTGTCCTGCAGGAATGAATGTAAATATAAGTGTGAGTATGTTCACTCTCACAGCGATGTTAGACATATAGTCCACATCGTGCTCTAGCTACTTCAATCTTCTTTTAAGAATTTTAACACAATTGACGCAAACATTACTGACAATTCAAAAGTGCCTGTAACTGGTTTATTTAAAATAAATGCTTTGATTTTGATTTTTTGATTTGGCTCAAAGCATATAAGAGGAAAGCAGTGGAAAGAGGAAAGGAGAAATAAGGGGTTCTTGCAAAACCATTTAGTGTTTCAAGAAATGGAATTATTGTGTGCGAGTAAAGCATACAGAAAGTGAAGTATTGTTATAGCATGTAATTTGAACCATGAGCCCCCGTTTTTCTGCATTTTATTTGTTCCACCTCCATCCCCCTCCGTATTATCTTCACAACCCTTTCGTCGTTGTAATAGCTAATTAGAGCTAAAGATTGTTTTAGGTGGTTCTAACTTACAGTTTCATATTTAAAGACTAACTTTAATTTCGCTCCTCTAACCCTGCGTATACAATATGTAAAGAAAACCCTGTCCGATCCATGAAGGTATTGTTAGGAATCGATAACTGATTCTACTAATGCCGACAAAGCCGGACTAAAGTTTAAAAAAAAATCCCCCCAAAAAAATAAATATTGTTTTGCAAAAAGAGGAAATTAATACATGTGCGGTAGGACACCCTTCTGCGGGTGACGGGGGGCAGGGCACGCGACGCGTGGTCGAATCGCATAAGCGTACCGTCAAAATGGTGTTGTCACTTTTTTAAAAATTACCATATTTCGGGGAAGTTGGAATTAATTCGCGGGAAAAAAGATTATTTTAAAATTCATTAGTATTGTTACTATGATGATTACGTAAAATTTTATATTATATTTGGTCATGTGTTTACCTAACCTTTATTATCCTTATGGGTCGGACAGGGTTTTCTTTACATATTGTATATAATGGAGATAAGTTTAATCTAGAACCTGGTCTTAGGGTTTACTACAATGTTCCGCATCGGGGGCGGTGCGGGGCCGCCGTCGGCTATACAGTGATTACTCGACGGCCGCTTTTTTTTACTTTAATTTCCCGTCCGTCTGTTTGTGTGCGCATACAAACAGACAGATAGGACATTAAAGTAAAACGACAGTGCGCTAAGGTAGGGGGGAGGGGGGCTGGTAGATCCCATCGGAGGATTCTTTGCACGCAACAATGGCCTGTAGCTAGTCCACCTAGCTTGAAGGACTGTGACATAAATGGGCACAGAAGAGCCAGTTGCATACTTACACCGTACAGGTGACACTGCCCTGCTATGCATGGTTTCTTGAAAGGATCGACATTTCTTTATTACACACTAACCCATAACATAAACAAATTTCTTCCTTTAATTACTTTTTCTCGTTTACGGTGTTGTTAAAGTTGGTCAGTATAGTGGTCTGTGTCCCTTAAATATGAGCTCGCTGTCTGATACATGCTGTAAATATAGATGAGAAGTAAAATATTCGTACATCTGGTAAAATTACCTCTTTCAATTAAGTTTTATGGCCTAAAAGCAACTTCTTTAACTCGGCACCGAAGTACTGTTAGGGCACTTCCCTTACCGGAACTTAGGTCCAGAACACCACTGGTCCAGGTTACCAGAACCGTCAAGTCCTATATAAGTATACGTCTCTATCCAGTTTAGCAAAGTTACCAGTTTAAAAAAAAAAATTTTTTTTTTGTTTTCCTCAGTTGTAAAGAGTGAATATTCTGCGACCCCTACAATGCGGGGTGGCTTTGCAATTGCAACAAGAATGCCATTTTCTGCTTCCACAATAGATATTTTTTCTCATTTGCAGCCTTCTGCGGTTTATGAGTAACGTGTAATGACTTCTTTCGCTTAGTTAGTTCCTTTCCGTTGAAATGAAAACAATACGCAAAGACTGTGGAAATATTTTGTGCAAACTTATTTTTTGGCTAAAAATGTTTGTGAAAGAATCTGTTAAAGATATTATATTAATTCAAGGGATTCTTTCAGCAACGTTTTCCACTATCATAAAAAACACCGTACACGAGATGCTCTAGTTCCGATTTCACTAAAGAAATCTAGGTTCTAGGTCCCATTCAATTTTCGTTTTCAATAAAAACAAGAGTTTTCCACACAATCGGTGTGATCTTTACGGTTTCCTAGAAAACATTTGAAAATCTTTGAATGCCACACAAGCGTATTCAAATCTTGTAGAGCAATAAGTCGGGGCTAGATATTGGGAGATCCAATCTAGGCAATCGTCCCCACGGCGCGTTACGTGCGGATCGCGGCAAACTGGCGCGGCGGCGGCAGCACGCCCGCGGGAACACTCGCCACCAGCCGCTGCCGCCGCTAGGAACGCGCGACTGTCGATGGGAGGAACAAATATTTCTAACGTTTTCATGAAGTGTATTAACTTAGTAGAATTTGAAATTTCATTTTACTAGTTGATAAGTTTTCTGTGCTGTAGTCGAGAAGACAGTGTCATGTCGGTCGCCTGGTTGTTGTACAATATGTTGAAGAATGCACTTGATTCAATCTCTTATCAAATTGTATCTTGTAATAAATAGTATTACACATGTATTCAACTGTCTAGCTAACCAAAGCCTTCTTTAGTCACCTACTAAGATAATTAACACAGTGACGACTTTCATCGACACATCCCTGACCGTGCGCTGGTCGCGCGGCGCCGCACCGGCCGCGACCTTGCGTGACGTAACCAACACTCAGTTTCACGCTCCAATTGCCCAAGTTTATTCTCTCCTACTTCCTCTGGTTGTTCCTTAAATTAAACATTTAAATACCAAATGTAGATAAACTGATTAAACTCACAAATGCCGCTGGTATGAGTATATTTTGGTGTTTTGTCTTAATTTCAACTGGCTTATGACCTTAATATTAAAGACAACAGTTTAATTTCGCAGTGAAACCTGACATTCTAGCAGTACCGACATGAAGTTTGATCGCAGATCTACGTTTACGTATTTTTGTCTTTACGCTGCATAATAAATGTATTTACGTTCCCCAAAAGTAGGATAGATTCAGTAAAAATAAATGGCATCTATCAAAGATAGGGGCTGGTATGAAGCCATGGCGTGCCCGCCGGACGACGGACGTACGATATTGGTTCTCGATAGCGGCCGGACTGGGCCGGACGAACTGCCGTTCGACCGCCGGAATGATGCTCTTATCAACGATTCTATTACAGACTCGTCTCCTTCTCAGACAAAAACTATTATGATAGCAAAGAATAACTGTTTACCCGACAGATGAGAATTCCGATATGAGAACAAAATTACTTCTATGAAATATGTATTTTTTGTTTGGAAATAAATTTAAGACGTACATTCATGTCCCAAAATATTGACGTATGTATGTACATCACGAATTTGTTTTTATGTACGTATCGTTCGTATGTAATTATATATCAATACAATCTATACAAATAAATAAAATTGGAGTGTCTGTTTGTAATATTAAAATAACCACTTTCTACTACATGCATATGAATGTATATACGATACACATACCAAAATACATATTTTTAAAATTTTTGTCTGTCTGTCTGTCTGTTTGTTCCGGCTAATCTCTGGAACGGCTGGACCGATTTGGACGGGACTTTCACTGGCAGATAGCTTATGTAATAAGTAGTAATTTATGTTACTATTATTTTAGAAAAATTCTTTTATTTTAGAAAAATGAAGTAATGTTGCAATATCTAAGTACTGTCCAGTACCGCGCGCAGCTCACGCGCCGTGAGTGCCAATTCGTTGACTACCGACCACGAACAGACGATTCATTGTCATACGAGACTGTTTGACACACGGTTCTTTTAAGTTTGCAAGCTATTCGGTCACAAGTTTTGTTGGTTTTGTTTATTGTTTTGATATATTCTTTGAAAATGCCTCAAAGAAAAAAAAAACATACCTTTCGCTATGTAGCCGAAAAGCGAAAAGTATGGGACTTAGTAGGTCTCAGGAATCAAAAGAAGATCGTGAAGCACGGTTATCTGCTAACCGTGAGCACGTCGCTCTTTCACAGGAACCTGAAACTTTCTCCGAAAGGGAGTCACGTTTAAGTTCACAAAGAACACGGACTGCGACTTTGCGGTTTCAAGAGAGCATCGAGGAACGCGAAGTACAGGTGTCAGCTGTTCGAGAGAGTAATGCCCTCACACTACAGTTCGAGACTTTCACCGAAAAAGAGTCGCGCTTAAGTTCGCAAAGAACTCGGGCCGCGACTTTGCAAATCCAAGAACGCGAAGTGCGACTCTCAGCTGATCGAGAGCGTCACGCCCTCAAAAGAACTCGGACTACAGATTTGCGCTTCCAAGAGAGTATCAAGGAATGCCAAGCACGTCTGTCCTCTGACCCAGAGAGCGACACGCTCTCTCACGTGAGTCTGAATCTCTCTCACAAAGAGAAGAACGATTACAAATGGCTGGACATAACTATGTAGTCTTGAGTTCGCAAAGAACTCGGACCGCGACTTTGCGCTCTCAAGAGAGGATTCAAGAACGCGAAGTGCAACTATCAGTTGATCGAGAGCGTAACGCCCTCGAAAGAACTCGGACTACAGATCTGCGCTTGCAAGAGAGTATCAAGGAATGCCAAGCACGTCTGTCCTCTGACCCAGAGAGCGACACGCTCTCTCACGCGAGTCTGAATCTCTCTCACAAAGAGAAGAACGATTACAAATGGCTGGACATAACTATGTAGGTGTACAAAGAAACAACAAAAGTTATCTTGCATCTGAAAGGGAAAGAATAGATGAACTAAAACGAGCAGAAACAGTAGAACAGCGTCAATCACGCGTAGAATTTGTATATGATCCGGGTAATTCCACCGCTAACATAGTAAGAGAAGCATTAACGTAATCAACTATACCAAAGTCTGGATCTTTATTGTCCAAAAAGATACCATACCACCTTCTTGAATAAAGTATATATTTATATAGCCTACTCTTATCTAAACGACGTTGTTTTGTTTTCGACAACCACGCGAACGAAGCGCGGGCACAGCTAGTTTTTTTTTTTTTATAATTACGCATACAATTATCAAAACGTCAAACGAAACTTCAAGTCATTTAAGATGATAATTAAAAATATAAAACTTAAAAATTCCTAAAAGACGCCCATTGCTATTGATAGGTAGTGTGTTACCACAATTATTCTGCAGGTGTCGTATTAGTCTTTGAAGTGAAAACTTCTTTAGCGATATCTTAGAAAGTCATTCAAAAAGGAACAAAATTGAGCAGCAGATTAAAATGTAGTTTTCAAGAGAAATGCAATAGAAAATATCTAGATTTTGCATAAAATTTCTTATAGAATCCATGCTTTATCTAAAATGAAATTTGAATTTCAATTAGGATCCGTTTTTTCGCTGGCTGGAGTAAAAGTGTTCGTTAGAATAATTATTTGTTACTACTAACTAATACTTCGGTACTTTTAGATTATTTTTAACCATTTAGTTTTTTATTAACATGTCTTGCAATCATGTCATGTCATGTGAGTAGTAAAGGAGAACCAGCCAGTTGGCAGTAAGATGTAGTCACGTAACGGGTAAGCTGGTTTTTAGATAGTAACGCCACGGATGTTAATCAGTCACAAGCTCTGTTTCTTCTTCAGCTTATAGAGATCCGCTGTTGGACAAAGGCCACCCCCAAGTCGATCCACAATGACCGGTCTTGTGCTGCCTGCATCCATCGACTTTCCGCAAACTTCACGAGGTCATCGGTCCACCTAGTGGGGGCCTCTCTATGCTGCTACCTAAATGCCCCATCGGCCATCGGTTCTACGAGCTATGTGCCCCGCTTACTGCCACATAATTTAAGAAACTCGAAGCGCTATGTCGGTGACTTTGGTTTTTCTGCGGATCCCCTCATTTCTGATTCGATCGAGCAAATAAACTCCGAATATAGCTCTTTCCATCGCCCTCTGTGTGACTTAGAGCTTTCGTATGAGGCTCGTTGTGAGCGACCACGTTTCAGTTTCGTATTTCATCATTGGCAACACACATTGGTCAAAGACTTTAGTCTTGAGACATTGTGGTATTTTGGTAAACGAGAAGATGTAGCGTAGCCTCCCGAACGCTGCCAGCTGAGCTGGATTCGACGAGATACCTCTTTTTGAAGTTGGACTTACCTACCTAGGTAACAAACAGTTCAACTGGACTGTTTGTCCTAGGTATATAGCTCTCCGTTTCTGATTTGCAAAAGTTTATTGCGGTAATACATACATATAAGTACAACTTACAAGTAACAATATTATCCAGTAGTGATGTTGTTATCAACATCATTATATTACATCATTTTAAAAATAAATTATCGCTCCACTAAAATATTGTGGGTACCTGACACCCGAGGGAAAATAAACAGTGTTTTGTTCATGAGCCGGAAACAATCTGTGAGCAAACTTTAGTGCACACACTAAAGTTTGTTCATTGTTGGTTGTTCACTATTGTATTGAACAAGGAGAAACTCGAATTCGTCGAAAACACGGTTTTCCTGGGGATCACGCTTGACTCGAGGCTACAATGGGGTCCTCATTTAACATCTCTGGCAGGACGGCTTAGTTCAGCAGCATACGCTGTCAAAATCCGTCAATTTACTGATGTAGATACTGCGAGACTAGTCTATTTTAGCTACTTTCATAGTATCATGTCATACGGTATTTTGCTTTGGGGACGGGCTGCAGACATAGAGTCTATTTTTATTCTGCAGAAAAGAGCTATCAGAGCCATATACAATCTCCGCAGACGCGATTCTCTTAAGAAACTGTTTAAAGAGATAAACATCCTTACGGTCCCTTGTCAATACATTTATGAAAACATTATGTATGTTCGGAAAAATATTGATCTTTTTAAGAAGATAAGTGGCAGGCACAATTTTAATACTAGGAATAGAAACAATTTAGATCAACCTCGGTTCAGACTAGCTAAAGTAAATAGTTCGATTATGGGGTACTGTGTAAAATTTTATAATAAAGTACCGCTAGAGATTCAACAGCTCAATGAATCCAAATTTAAAACATGCATTAAACGCACGCTGTGTAAGCAAGCATATTATAAACTAGAAGATTATATCCTTGATAAAAATGCTTGGATAAATGCCAGTCCTGCTCCACAGCCACAGACAATTTTGTAGGTTTGGAAGAGATGCCATTCCCCCTTTTGTTGTTTTCTAAATATTCCTTTTTTATTTTATTTGTTTATTTCAACGTTGTGCACAATATTTTGCAATAGTATTGTATAATGTAAAAGCACTTTTCAAGTTTGTGAATGTGAGGCACCATGGACTATAGTTTTATATATATATATATCTTGTTTGACATTGCGAGATTGGCAGTTGAGAATTGTCATGCTCACTCAAATGTCTTGCTGATGGTGGCGCGTGTTGTTGGGTCATTTGGTTCCCTTCAATATGGTTGAGCTAAGTGGGGCTGATGCGCGCGTCATGCTCGTGAACGGGGGCCGTCAGTGGAGACTGGTCATCTCTTAGCTGCCAGTGGGCTTAATTCATTTTTATATTTTAATTAAATTTACATTGTGCTCACATGATAGAAGCAACATAAATATGTAACGAAGAAATGTAACCCATATATTATGATTTTAAAAGAGTGTCCATGGAGTTTCTTGCACGTTCTTCTCCATAGAGATCTACGCTTTGGAAGTGCAATTTAGCTTCACTTTTCTTGAACTGACCGACATTGACTATTCAAAAGTACCAAGTGATGGTTAATTTGAAATAAACGATTTTGATTTTGATTTTGATTTCACCTTTACACCGATACGGTACTCAGCCTATGCCCCCTTATTCATAAAGGCTGCTTAGAGTTAATTAGTGATTAACGATTATTTAAACACACATTTTAGACGTTTTGACGTCACTTAACCTTAATTATCCTTTATGAATAAACACTATAGAGTTTAAGGAGTTTATTCATAAACGATGATTAAAGTTAAGTGACGTTAAAATGTCCAAAATATACGGTTAAAAAACGCTAATCACTAGTTAACCTAAGCAGTGTTTATGAATAAGGGGGATGGTGTCTATCCGTTTTATACTCACCGTAAGGACCACCATAAACAGATTTCTTAGAAAGCGCCATCTGTTGCTTTTTCGATGAACGTTGTGGACAGATCGATTGTAATCCATACTAATATTATAAATGCGAAAGTAACTCTGTCTGTCTGACTGTTACGCTTTCCCGCTTAAACTTCTCAACCGATTTTGGTGAAATATGGCACAGACAATCTTTAGACCTTGACATGGGCTACTTTTTATCCCGGAAAATTTGATATTCCCAAGGGAAATCTAAAAAGCGCGATCTAACCGAATTCCGCGCGGGCGAAGCCGCAGGCGGAAAGCTAGTAACGTAAATAAATCCATCTTACCATGGCAAAGTGCGGTAGTTGAGGAAAGCTTATTTTATTAACAGAGGCGACTAACTGCACAAAAATTTAGGTTTTGGTACCATCCTGCGTATGTGGGCATTCAGGATACAGGCCGCTTATCGGCCCCATGGCACGGTCTTGAGTATTTGAAACTAAAGATAATGAGTCCGAAACGCCAGTAAGGGCGCGTGAACTATCGTAAGCTATAAATGAGGAAAACTTCGTAAACCGTATAGATCCTGAGAGCGGAGGTTAGCTCATTTAAAGAGGATTTTTTGAAGATGGTGCGGAACGAATTTCAACTGCTCTGTGAGGACTTGTCGCAGATGAGGTCACTCCACCAATGACAGAATGAGTAATTTGGAGGAGAGAGGCTGAGTATGTTTATGTTCTCTCTACGGCATAATATATAAGCGGTATTGGAACATAAGCATACACAGACCCAAGCATTGTCGGACGTGGATGAATTAATATCTCAACTGCAGAACGACATTAACGACCGAGATCAGTAGCTGCTGGCAAATGATATCCAGATCTCCAACATACCCTGGACTAGTGTTCAAAATCCAAAACACGCGGTAATAAAGCCAAAGCCTAGAGCACAGGCGTAGAGTAGCCAGCCTTTGGGTGTTCTATAGGATGCATTTCGGGGAGTGTGCGATGGAATTGCATGATTTAATTCCCCCATCTCCGTTCCACCAGCGGATGACCCGTCTTACGGCTGGTTTCCACCCTTACGTTGTTAACACCTCTACGATCCGGACGAAGCGTTTCGCCTCCTCCTTTATACCGCGTACATCGAGGGACTGGAATAATTTGCCAGCGGCGGTGTTTCCGTCGGACTACAATTTGAGTGTCTCCAAGGCTAGAGTGAATAGGCTCTTAATAAACGCGCTTTACCATCAACGATTGCGTCACTGCTTACCATCAGGCAGGATTGCGGTCAAGCGCTAGTTTATAATATATATAAAAAAAAATATGGTTGTCAAAGATTGGTCTCAAAATTAAAGCGCGCGATATATGTAGTAAGCGCGTTCTGGGAGACTAGCTGCTGGAGGGTGAACGGGTGTGAAGCGGAATGGACATCGACTTGTAGGGCTCAGTGACATGCTTCTATGTGAACGAGCGAAGGTGTATCGTGATTGTTTCGGAGCGTTTGAGAAGCTGAGAGTCGTCTCGGTTGGCAATTCGTATGGGCAAAGCGAGGCTGTATTCTCTCCCGGTGCAAACCGGAGATGCCATATAGAAGATCCGCTACGAAGCTAACTTCCAACGTGTATTCTACAGAGAGTACTAACGTTAATCTTTACCTCGTACTACGCAAACTCATTAGTTGTTCTGATAGGTAACGGTGAGCATGCCCTTCTCCTTTTTCCATCTAGTACTTACTACACAACATATGGGACCCGTCCTTGCTTCGTACGGTTTTAGTGAAAACCGTTGTAAAAAGTAGTAAGTAGATGTAGTAACTAAATATACAATTTAAAAAATAACCTTTATCAAGTAGTGACTTGACAAAAGTTATTTTTTAAATTACCTATATTTTACTTTTATTATGTGTATAATGCATTTATATTATATACGTAGTCATATATATGATGTGTATATAATATAAATGTATTATACACATAATCAAAGTTAGTGCGAAAGCGATTGATTATGATACCTATGTCTAAATGATTAGTATAGATTGACTACACATCTGAGACGCGCACTGTCAGTTCAGTTCAGTCTTAACATCCAATAGGTGCATGATTACTCCATGTTCAGACATGTGTATGCACCTAAGGTATTCCCTTTAAGTTTATGTGATAATGAATATTGCAGCTGTCATTGCAGACGGGCACGGCGGAGGGGGGAGGGTCGGCCTAATACCAGATAGTATCCTTTCACAGTGATTGGTGCGCCAGACGGTAGACTGTTCAGGGCCGGACTGAAGTTGAAGGTAATCTACCAATTTATGAATAGAATTCTTTTGAGTATAAAACTTAAATTAAATCACATGTCTGACCCTACATTAAGAAAGTTTTTGTAGATGACTATATCTCAAAAACAAACTAAACACTATACCTGGTTTTTATTTACTTGGGTCGTGAGACTTTGTTCCTCGTCAACGGGAAGTGTACCCTTTAGATTTTATATTTATTACAATTATTAAAAAGTTCCTAAGAAAAAGGGTTATAGTTGGCCGAGAGAAGCTAGATCAGACAATTGGGTAAAGAAGTTATCCCATAAGGGTTCCGTTTTGTTCTTATTTATTTGTCGTGGATCTCGAAACGAAAACTGCGAAACGGCGAAACTGTCGGTTTACCTAGTTAAATTGTTATTATCAAGATTGGGGGATATATTTACACATCGTGCTTTAATTAAAAAATCGCCTACAAAATGGACCCTTACCACCACACCAAGATGCTGACGACGTCGTCTTAGTAAATATATCCTCCAATCTTGACAATAACAATTTAAATAGGCAAACCGACAGTTTCACACCAGAGAAGTGCCCTGGTCCGCGTCTCAATCCGAAGTGACCGTTCGACAGTCCCCACTTTCCAAACCGGCTCTGTTCAAGTGCCGCCATCACAAAATAACGTCAGAGCCTTCGCCCCACGACTATGTAACCCAAATAAACAACTTATCTTCAAATGATCTCGAAGATCCACGACATATTATTAATGTTTACACTTTACTTACACCCCAAAATACATTACTTAGAAAAAATAAAAAGTCATATATCCTTTTGAAGTACGCAATCATAAAATCACGCGTGTTTTATAATGGTTTCATGAAGGAGAAGTAAAGGAGAAGTTATGCCTCTAGCTCTGGACAAGCAGGTATCTTTGAAAAATTCAAATTATATTGCCTTGCAATAATAAATAAATTCGTATAGACACTGTTAAACACTCGAGTCTTCCTTAACCAGTGTGCACCTGATGCGGCCCTGGGACCCGACCACACCGGTGGGGCCAGTCCATACAATAAGTTCGCTCCACCAGACGGGACTATTGAATGCGATAGACGATAGGCTAGATAGCTCTGAATATAGACTCTGATATGTATAGCCTCTGTCGGTGACAGATAACACGCTATTGATGACGTGAGTCACAACGGAACACAGCTGAAAAGTGATGCCGCTGGAAATATCTCACAGACATTGATAAAACAAAGTTTAGTAAAGAAGATGAAAGCATCTGTGTATGTCTAATAATAACATCGTTTATTACTGACTTCTGATCCATAATCTTCTGTTTTAAATCTTAATATAGACTATATTAGTCGTAATCATTTTGTTTCTAAAACCAGCAAAGTTTATTCAGGAGCGAGCACTTTATTTGAATGATGGAGTTTTTCAATGAACAAAGTTAATATTGTAGTTAAAATGTATGCAATGCATATTTTCCCTTATGCAACAAATTTAATTTTAACAACAGTTACACATAGCGTTATGTTAAACTTAGGGTAATAATTGTAACAATGTTTAAATAATTAATGATGACTTTTTAAAGATTTTTGTGTAAGTAATCTATAAGTTGAGTCGTGGTGGCCTAGTGGTTAATACACCTGTCTCTCAAGTATGAATCCGCGGGTTCGATTCCAGGTCAGGCAAGTACTAATGTAACTTTTCTAAAGTTATATGTACTTTCTAAGTATATCTTGGACACTAATGACTGAAGGTGAAGGAAAATATCTTGAGGAAACCAAGTCTGAAATCGCCAACCCGCATTAAGCAAGCGTGGTGATTACGCTCAATCCTTCTCTGTATGAGAGGAGACCTGTGCCCAGCAGTGGGACGATAAAAAAGGTTGATAATGATGATGAATTTATAAGTATAAAATTATTTTCCATTGCTGTAGCAAAACAGCCCAACTTCCGGAGATAAAGGGGGATAAAGATTTTATCTACCTTCTTAAAATAGTTTTAATTCAATTTACATTAAATGTTACACGATAAAGTATCAAAACGAAACCAAAAATATAACCAGTTATCAAAATGTTATAAAATGTGTTTTGATAACTTCGTTGATTTTGGTAACTTTCTAATACCATTGTATTAGAAAGTAGATCTGTACAGGTACACTTTATATCCTTGAGATTATTGATACATGACTTTGTTTATTTCAATCTCTACTAAAATCCAATTCCCTTGACAAACAGGACCCTTCAACCGCAGTTGATCAAATTTCGTAGTAACTACTCCTTTTTGAGTTGCACAATTATCGGCGCGGTTCCAATTAGGAAGTCCTCATGGTGAGGTGTACGTGGTGTATGACCGCAAGCTCCGGGAATCAAACCCGGGACCACCACTAATGAGCACGTCACGTGTCTTACATATATCACTCTTAATTGGTGTGTATAGGTTTTAGTTTACAGTGCTTATTACGATTTGTATTACTTATGAAGTAAATAGTAGTGTGTAACACTGCATGGTATGTTTGAGCTGCATTATTATCATTAGGCGCAATGAATCAGCTTGTACTACAAACACGCACTTTACTTTAAGGAGCAAACAACCATGCAGTCTACTTTAACATTCTTCAGATACTAACCATGACGTTATCACAACAATAGCTCTCTCAAAGTGAAACTATTCCTGTAACACAATCCAGGCATATTGCCTAAACGTCCTTGAAACTGGCACAAATGTAATAGTAGCCAGGCTGGCTCGCTGGATCTAGAGCGGGCACAAATCCTTTAGACACAGGTAGATTGTAATTAGTCCGAGAAGGACGTGGCTGTGTGCTCATGTACAGTCAGTTTCAAAAATGTCAGGACGAGTAGAGTTTTCACCATTATCAGAATGCCTAAAATCATGACTTTAATAATACATGCAATATATACCTACTTACATAGTTTTTATAGAAAAAAATATCACATCAACTTAGCTTTTTATGTCGCACTGTACGACACTGTACACCATTACACTAAGGTAAATAACAATGACTGACATACTGAGGTACACAATGAACATTATCGTTTATCTTAAATAAATTTTTCTCGATCATATGCTTTTGAAGCTGACTGTATATGAGCAAGTGATTACGTCTGACATGCGGGGCATGTTCTATATGTCATAACAGGGAGATTAGTTAACGATATTAGGTAGCGATTAATATTTATGTGTGTGCTCTTTTTTGATAAGGGTGGAGTAAGTAGCGGGAGAAAGTGATATAATTATGAGTATTTTATAAAAAAGCAACTTTGGGTTTATCAAATAAAAAAAAAAGTTGTTTCCAGTCTTGTCATTGTTAAATGACATTAGCGTTCGGCATTCTAAAGACAGCTCATTAGACTGCATTACAATATTCATGTGTTTATATACAGCATCTACCTACAATATACGAGTATGTATCAACATAGTGCGCTGGCCGGACGTTTTCAAGGCTTTCAAGGGTTTTCAAGGCGGATTGGAACGAGACAAATTGAAGCAAGCTAGCTACCTAGACTGAAATGCAGATAAACCGTGTCTAGAGGTGGCTGACCTGCCCAACTAGCTTGTTTATATGTACTTTATCAAATTAATAATGGTTTTAAAAAGCCCCTTAACGAAGTCGTATGTCTTCTATTTACATTCATTGTTTTACACACAGTTCTCACTGACCTATTTGGAGAAATTAATTTTATAAAATTCTATATAGCGCTGTGTGACCGAAGCTCCTAAGTCTTACACATAACTAGTATATTTATACACGCAAACTGTGATTAGGTCACACGTGCTAAACATAGTGTACTAGTTTAGTAGTTAGTATTAATTAGTTTATAATTTAATTGAAAAAAAAGCCTTACGCATTGACCCCACGTTGGGCGCCAAAATCTCGTACAACAACAAGAAAACAAGGTAAAGTTAGAAAAAAACAATAAGGAATTTACTGATATAAAACGAGATGAGTGGTGGAGCGAATGAGTATAAATGGAGAGAGAGTGTAAACATGAGGTTATAATAATGGGATGATAAAGATGTGAATCTGGCCCGGGATGAGCTCCGGCAGCACTAGTGGTACAGCGCCCCGGAAACAGGAGAAGGTACCCCTGGATGGGCTCACGAACACAGTTAGACCAAAGGGACGTGGAGCTCAGGCAGCGGAAAATGGACCTCGATAGCGCGCGACCGGCACAATATGGATCCGGCACGAGACCGGCTCAGGCCAGGGTATTCTATTTTTTCCATGAAAAATAATAATAATAAGAATAAAGATGGCAGACGGATAAGTTGGCTGGCCGCCAGGCATGATAAGTACAGGCACGCAAAGGGTAGCTGCAGTAGCGGTTCAGCGCCCTGAAAACAGGAAAGGGCGCCTCTGGATGGACTAAGGTAGCAGCAGTTAAATGTAAGGCATCAAATTAAAGTATATTTAAAAAAAAGTGGAATTGTTGGTGTATAGGAAGTAAATAGAAGATGTTATGATATTGGGCGATGAAGTTGTATTTAATAAAGGCGGATAAAGGCGGTGATATGTATATGTATATTGACATTTAAAACGGCCGACCGCCGACTACCCAAGATACGAGCATGTCTCAGTTTGGGAGTCGTTTGTCTCAAATTTATTTGCTGTACATTTTACCTTTCCTAAATATATGTAACTCTCTCTCTTGTAATATAGCTGGATCAAAGGAACGTGGAGGAGCCCAGTTACGGATCACAATAAAGTTCGTCGAAGTTTGAAAAACGATAGTGAACAGGAAAAAATGCATAATTTTGTAGGAGTTTACACGTCTAGTCAGCTAAAAAATTACTAGGGTATTAACAATTTTAAAGGAAGGGCCTCATAGCGAACTAATAAACAGCGTTGTTAAATACTGTCATAATAATAAGATAATAAATATTACTGTCCACTCAAACTGTGTGGTTCTTTAATTAAAATACCGTTTTAGACACTAATCTACCCGGTCCTTTAAGATGCTGACCGTATTTTTATCTTTATATTCAGCTTAGCATTGATAATTCTATACAACTAGCCACCCACCCCGGCTTCGCACGGGTGCAATGCTGATATTAAATACACTACAGAAAAACTGTGAACGTTGTATAAAAAACCGCCACGAACGCCGCGCCGTGTGCTGCCGCAAATGCGACACCCCGCAATTTTTAATCCATACTAATATTATAAATGCGAAAGTAACTCTGTCTGTTTTTTTTTTATTATTAAAAACTAGCGCTTGACCGCAATCCTGCCTGATGGTAAGCAGTGACGCAATCGTTGATGGTAAAGCGCACTAGTTTATTAAGAGCCTATTCATTCTAGCCTTGAAGACACTCAAATTGTAGTCCGACGGAAACACCGCCGCTGGCAAATTATTCCAGTCCCTCGATGTACGCGGCATAAAGGAGGAGGCTGTCTGTCTGTCTGTCTGTTACGCTTTCCCGCTTAAACCCCTCAACCGATTTTGATAAAATTTGGCACAAACAATCTTTAGACCCTGAGAAAGGACATAGGCTACCTATTATCCCGAAAAAATTTGGTGTTCTCGAGGGAAATCTAACACTCCACCCACTGCGACCCGGACGAAGCGTTTCGCTTCCTCTTTTATACTGCGTACATCGAGGGACTGGAACAATTTGCCAGCGACGGTGTTTCCGTCACATTACAATTTGAGTGTCTTCAAGGCTAGAGTGAATAGACTCTTAATAAACTAGCGCGCTTTACCATCAATGATCGCATCACTGCTTACCATCAGGCGGGATTGCGGTGAAGCGCTTGTTTATAACTTATAAAAAAAAAAATATAACCGAAATCCACGCGGGCGAAGCCGCGGGTGGAAAGCTAGTCTGTAATATCTTCGAGAATATTCATGAAAATCATATGCAGTATAAGGGGATACATAGATCTTTAATAAATCAACAAGTTATTTAAGGATAAGGATTAATGCTGTA
The DNA here is from genome assembly GCA_017933935.1 of Sesamia nonagrioides. Classification (NCBI taxonomy): domain Eukaryota; kingdom Metazoa; phylum Arthropoda; class Insecta; order Lepidoptera; family Noctuidae; genus Sesamia; species Sesamia nonagrioides. The sequence goes on along the minus strand of JADWQK010000907.1, from coordinate 6,547 downwards.
TTGGTTAAAATCGCTTCGAAAATTAGCCGATATTTGTCTTAAAAATAAATGGCAAAAAAATGTTATTGTGTGATATCCTTAAGAGATAGACAAATACCATCGCGGATTTTCTGTAGACCTTTTCAATGTGTACAATATTTTGTACATTATTTTGATAAATCTCATAGGGTGCGTTTTACTGCAAACGCAGAGAAAATGTACTTATTTACGTCATCACATTAGAAACTCAAAATTAAATATAAACATTCATCTTTAATCACTATATCTATAAAAAAAACGCATCAAAATCCGTTGCGTAGTTTTAAAGATTTAATCATACAAAGGGACATAGGGAAAGAGAGAGTGGCTTTGTTTCATATTATGTAGTGATGGCATTTGCTTACTTCATAAAGTATTCTATTACTAGCTGTTGCTCATGACTCCGCCCGCGTGGAGAGCTCAGTTGATATAAAATAAGCACCTGCTAAAATAATTGGAGCAATATCTACGCCCGCCTTCGCTCCCGTTTGCACAACATTTTACTGCTCTGCTTCTATCGGTCATAGCGAAATGTTATATAGCGTATGTCCTTTCTCAAGCTCTAGACTATATGTGTACCAAATCTCATTATAATCGGTTCAGTAGTTTTGGCATGAAAGCCGGATAGACGGACAGACAGAGATACTTTCGTATTTATAATATTAGTATGGATTTGTTGTAAATATGAAGACTATTGTGGGTGGTTTTATTTATTTTTCGATTCTTTTAGTTTTTGTCGTGGTCTGGCAGTTACAGTAGTTTATGTCCTTTCTTTGGTATTGTTCACCGAATCGTTGAGCTGTTTAGGCAACGACTTGTTACCAATTCGAGATTGAAGCTTGATTTATACCATGTTATATCAATGCGATCTCAAATAAAATATGATTGGTTTTCTTAAGATTACTCTTAGCTGTAATAATTAGTGTTTATTGAGGCATACACAGTATGACAGTACCAATGTTATCTGAATAGAAGGTTGTTGCTACTATAACTCACAAGGACTTCCCGGGGCTGTCGGCTAGACCCGGAGATAAGGAGACGCAGTTTTTGATGTCACCCAAATTGAACGGCAAATAGTCGAGCTAGACGATCTCGGTACCGAACAGGTAGTGATGGACGGCTGGTGATAGTGACCATCTGAATCTAAATTGGACATTATATCCATTATTCAACTGTAATTCAGAAGAGCGAAATGTATAAAAACTTTATGAAAGGAAAATTAACAACAAAAATATACCCCATAGACATATTTAACGGAAGTAGTTTCCTGATAAGTTCGACTTAGTTAAATGCCCCGCAGCACATCGTCGCCGAGCAACGTCCCATCTGTGTGCCGAATTCCAGAGCAATTTTACTATGATAGATCTCTCCGGGACAGTTTGCGTCAGGGATGGATACATTCGAAATAAAACTCTCTGTCCCATCCATCCGTAATACTGTAAGCGTTTTATTTTCACCGCTCATCCTCGTAAACTCAAATAAAACAATGTTTTATGTACGGAGCGACATTCGTTACATAAATATTGGGTCTCCGCCTACCGCCTTTCAAATGTAATACAAAACTATAGAAAGTACTCAGGAGTTTTGTAATGCTGATGGAAATCTATTTGGTGTTATTATTTACAGTCTCGATTTAAGAACTACTAAAATTATGCTTGTAATCAGAATTATAGGATACTTTTCATCCCGATATTCCTTCGAGATCGAAACTAATGCGGGTGAAACCGCGGGGCGCAATTAGCCATATAAAATTATTTCCATGTCTGAGTTATAACATTTAATTGCCACGCACTATTTATACTATAAATCAAATATTTCAGGTAAATTATCTTTCAGTCTGATAAATTATCTTCCATTATTCCCAAAGTGCTCCTGTAATATCGCTATCTTAATGATCTCAATTTATTCAGACCATTTCGTTAATAATAAAACTTCAATATTTTAGGAGTAATGCCTTTTAAGTGTAATTTCAATAAGTACATACGTATATTTATAATGGTAGTGAGGTTTTATAGATTGATTTCTGTCATCTTCGTTTCTAGTTCCCGTATTTTTTTGTAATACACCTACATATGACGTGTGACTTAGTAACGCGTTTAATATATTATTTCCTCTACAAGCTGGTATTATTTACGATGTTCCTGACTTTCGTCGGTAATACTCCCGAAGTAAGAGAATAAAGCACTGGAGTTGCTCCACGGAAAGTTTTCCAATAAAATGTCGCAAGTAGCCATCTTACTTGTCACGAAGAAACGCTTACCCACTGGACGGCCGCCCAAGGTAAGCAGACCTGCGCCCGTAGCGTAATTCTTTGCAACTCATTCAACGTTCAGGGTGTTCAGTGGTTTATTATAGGTCTACGTAAACTAGTTATTCAATTACGACACTATTCAAATTTTACGTTTATTGATTTTGTAAGGTTTTCCTGAGAATAAATGTAACTTATGTCTGTTTGATTTTAGGTCATTAAGAGCTGTTGGGTTTAAGTTGCTGTAATATTGTGTAGTTAACGTGCGTTACAAAACGTTTTACTGATACGTACTTCGGGCTCGTGGCATCCCGCTCAAAGTTCTTATCGGATAAAGTGAAACATGTATCTGCATACAATTAAAATACCGAAAAACTCCACACATCAATGAATAAGTACGATGCCAAGTCCAGGTTAAAGAATCAGGGGTCGGTCCCCTGATTCTTTAACCTGGACTTGGCATCGTGTCATCGCAGTCGCTCAGTATTGAGTCAACAAATCAACCCGCGCACGTGTGGCGTCACTCCTGTGGACATGAATTACTGAAACAAAACCACATCTGTGGCCGACATTCCCGATATATTTCCAGGCTGCCGATTCAAGGGTAATGTACAAATATTATTTTGTCGGAACTTCCAGGGCACGAATTATTATAAAGGTGGTAACAGACATGTTTCAGATGATACGAGTTTTTGTTTTGTTTGTATTAATTAAGTCCTATGTTGCTATACTAACAACTTTTAATATTAGCAATCTACCTGTAAATCATTGCCAGCTGCTAAATGGCAGCATTTTTTGAAAAGCTTGAGACAAAAATGATCACATCACGGTAAAAACGGCAAATAAACCAATGTAAGCTTTAAGTATCTTCCTAGTAACATACATATCAATCAAGCAAGGTTTAATTGTTGCTTTTCATAAACATGATTTTTTGTTCCTGAACATTGTTCATGAAACATTTCGTCGCGTCATGGATTATAAATATGTTGTCATGGATTGGAAATTTTTGAAGTCTTTCCATTTTTAAAATATAATTTTCTTTGATTTGTCTCGTGAGTCAAGTGGTCAGTTGGAGTCATTTGGTCCGACGAGCAGCCATTTTGTTACTTTACTTACTTACATATGAGTACACACAAGAAGTTTATTGACACGAGATTAAATATTGGATGCGTGGAACGAATGCCACGAAAGCAGTTACTGTAAATATCGTAATGACTGTGGCTGAAAGGTTGCAGTGATCGATGTACCTTGAGGCATTTCAGTGCTCCCCAATACAACCACGATAGTATCATGGCTGTATTTTTTTGTTATTTGTCGCACGGTCATTACTTGTTCAATAACGATTTTGGCATGGATCGAGGTAACAATAAATATCACTTTTTCCTCGTGGTGCGATGAACACATATATTTTTGCCCATACTGACATGTTCTACTCGTACTTTTATGTAGGCCGTATCTAGATCTATAACATACATTCTTTGGGGTTTAACTTGCTGGTTATTTAATTAACACACTTATCTTCAATAATATTTTGATTTCTAACCCATAAACACATCTAATAAAAGAGTTTCCCAGCTGCGTGTTCGTTTTGTTGCTTACTCAGTATCATCACATTGCCATCAAGTCCCGCCCCGTCCCGCCGCCGACGACGTTGACGCGACGCGACGTTGACAACAATATCGCGCTGATGGCGAAACAACGCCACAATCACTCGCGGCTTTCATCCTGTCACGTTCGAGCTTTTTGGATGAAACATCGAGCTTTCAGAAGGTTCAACATTCACTATGTCAAAGTCAAGTGATTTTGAACCGAATGAATAAAAATACTTCGATTTTGTCAGTAAAGTCAAAAATTGGCAATATCATACATATTTGAATGCAAACGTGTTAATCTGCATTTATTAGAACACACTGTAGGCATTGCTTACTCCAGCCCTGCGTTATTGGTTATAATACAATTGTACTCTATACTATGAGACAGGGAAATCCGATAATTGTAAATCTTTTTTTTTTTTTTTGTTGGGATGGGAAATCATCAAATGACTTCTTCCGCTCTGGGCAGAGCGGAAGAGCGTGTCAGACTTTTATTGACTAAAACCCAAACGTGTTTTTTCACTTGCCTGTGCGACGACCAGAGTCACGGCTACTTATCATTGTCAATCCTAACATTGTAGGTATTTGACAGTTGAACTTCTCAGTCAGTACCTAATTATTTTAAGACAATTTACAAACTGTTTCGACAGTGGCAGGATAGACAAGTGACGCATGGCCTGAACCTTCTAGACCCTTCTATTGTATGTGGCGGGGTTAAGCGACACTTGAGAGCGAGCGAACCGTTTTGCTATACAAAGAAGAGTGTGGACCATTACATGAGTAGTTTTAAATCCATCCAACAATGTTTGCTGTTCCACTGAGTTCACGATTCGAAGCTGACTATTCTTTTACAGATATTCTGAGCTCGTCCGATTTAATGTGAGTTAATGTATTTTGGGTTAGGATAATAGACACTGTTGTTGCTTTGTTACTGATGTAAGCAAGAACATTTTTAACGCCAGTAACTTCAAGAGTATCATTGCCAACCGATTTGTAACTCGTTCTAAATAAGATTAAACTGGTTACTGGCCTTAATAAGTTTGTAATTGTTTGAATTTGTTTTGAAATGACATTATGTAAATTAAATAGCTAGTTGTTCATCTTCCAAGTCACAAACGTGAGGCTTGTCGTAACAAGGTAAACAAATAGAGAGGATGTTAACATTGCACGACGCGAGGCGGCTCGCGGACGCTCCCGCGCTGTACCTGGTGAGGCTTGTCGTAACAAGGTAAACAAATAGAGAGGATGTTAACATTGCACGACGTGAGGCGGCTGGCGGACGCTCCCGCGCTGTACCTGGTGAGGCTTATCGTAACAAGGTAAACAAATAGAGAGGATGTTAACATTGCACGACGCGACGCGGCTCGCGGACGCTCCCGCGCTGTACCTGATGAGGCTTGTCGTAACAAGGTAAACAAATAGAGAGGATGTTAACATTGCACGACGCGAGGCGGCTTGCGGACGCTCCCGCGCTGTACCTGGTGAGGCTTATCTTAACAAGGTAAACAAATAGAGAGGATGTTAACATTGCACGACGCGAGGCGGCTTGCGGACGCTCCCGCGCTGTACCTGGTGAGGCTTGTCGTAACAAGGTAAACAAATAGAGAGGATGTTAACATTGCACGACGCGAGGCGGCTTGCGGACGCTCCCGCGCTGTACCTGGCGAGGCTTATCGTAACAAGGTAAACAAATAGAGAGGATGTTAACATTGCACGACGCGAGGCGGCTTGCGGACGCTCCCGCGCTGTACCTGGTGAGGCTTATCGTAACAAGGTAAACAAATAGAGAGGATGTTAACATTGCACGACGCGACGCGGCTCGCGGACGCTCCCGCGCTGTACCTGGTGAGGCTTGTCGTAACAAGGTAAACAAATAGAGAGGATGTTAACATTGCACGACGCGACGCGGCTCGCGGACGCTCCCGCGCTGTACCTGGTGAGGCTTGTCGTAACAAGGTAAACAAATAGAGAGGATGTTAACATTGCACGACGCGACGCGGCTCGCGGACGCTCCCGCGCTGTACCTGGTGAGGCTTGTCGTAACAAGGTAAACAAATAGAGAGGATGTTAACATTGCACGACGCGACGCGGCTCGCGGACGCTCCCGCGCTGTACCTGGTGAGGCTTGTCGTAACAAGGTAAACAAATAGAGAGGATGTTAACATTGCACGACGCGAGGCGGCTTGCGGACGCTCCCGCGCTGTACCTGGTGAGGCTTGTCGTAACAAGGTAAACAAATAGAGAGGATGTTAACATTGCACGACGCGAGGCGGCTCGCGGACGCTCCCGCGCTGTACCTGGTGAGGCTTGTCGTAACAAGGTAAACAAATAGAGAGGATGTTAACATTGCACGACGCGAGGCGGCTTGCGGACGCTCCCGCGCTGTACCTGGTGAGGCTTATCGTAACAAGGTAAACAAATAGAGAGGATGTTAACATTGCACGACGCGAGGCGGCTCGCGGACGCTCCCGCGCTGTACCTGGTGAGGCTTATCGTAACAAGGTAAACAAATAGAGAGGATGTTAACATTGCACGACGCGAGGCGGCTTGCGGACGCTCCCGCGCTGTACCTGGTGAGGCTTATCTTAACAAGGTAAACAAATAGAGAGGATGTTAACATTGCACGACGCGAGGCGGCTTGCGGACGCTCCCGCGCTGTACCTGGTGAGGCTTGTCGTAACAAGGTAAA